>JBAMBL010002225.1:0-1200000 GCA_037043405.1 Drosophila subquinaria | reverse complement strand
CCAAGAATTTCAGATTCATGGCTTTGGTTTTTACTCCTATACCCTATACCACGATAAGAAGGTTCTATAAGCTTCTGATAAAACTGGAGTTAAGTTTATATATTTAGCTTTTTTTTCACAGCTCAGATTTTTAAAATTCCCACTATAATCGCATAGTTAAAGCTAAAACCGTGAGTTTTAGTGAACTTACAGTTTAGAATTTGCTTTCGATATTCTGAAAATTTCATAGATATCGCTTGAGAAATTGCAAAGTTATTTAAGAAGGAAAAAGCAAAGTTCTTTCAAAAAACGCATTTTAAACTCATAGCTGTAAATTTGATTTTTGATAAATTTATAATTTAGCATGTGAATTCGATATGCTTGAGAAATTTAAAAGTTATGTGACTCAAAAATAACAAAGTAGGGATAACTAACTGTTCAATGGGTGTCTGTTAGTCGAGCATTCTTTGCTTGCGTATACTTACTTGTTGTATTTCTGTTTGCTCATTTCCGTTGCACACACACACACACACAGACATGCTCAGGAAAATGCGACGCGCCATCATTTAACGTCTGGCTGCGTGGCGTCGCTGTTGACTGCGACGTTAACAGCGACCGTCAGTCCGTCCGTCCGCTCTGCCCGCCACCCACTTTATCCACACAGAGCACCCTGAGCAGCCACCCTCGCTTGTCATTAATTTACCTGCCAGCCGTAAATCCCCCTTCCCCCTTCCTCGTTTCCCTTTCTCCACCTCAGCCCCTCCCTGATATCAAGCTGACGCCCAGCCATCCCCCTTCCACCCCCTAACCCCCTTCCCCTTCCCCTCAGTTGCCCTCATCCTACGCACGCAGTCGGAGCCTTCAGTCAGTCAGTTTAGTTGCCTTGTCAGCTCGTCAGTTTCCAATTCCATCCCCTGCTTGCTCTCTATCTCTCTCTCTCTCTTTCAATCTCTCTCTCGCTCACTCTTTCTCTCTCTCTCTCTTGCTCTCTATCTCTATATATATGTGTGTGTGTGTGCTTTGACAGGTGAATTATTTCCCTCTGTGCGCATTTCTAATTGGATTTTCCCTAGTTCTAAGAAAAAATCTATGAAATTTCTTTCTGTATTTTTTTGTCGACCTTCCCTTTCCCTTCCTCCCCCTAGCCTTTGGTTTTAGTGGGTTCGGCTCACCTCGGCGTTTGTTTTTTTTTTTGTTTTTTTAGTTTTCGACTCGTCTCTTGTTACAGGTTGTTCTCGGCTCTGAGCTCAGAGCAACCAAACCAAGTATTATAACTACCACCCCACAAAATGAGAAATCACCCCCAGCAGCAACGGCAGCTGCTGCAGCAGCTCAGCTCGCTACCCTCTATGTGACCTCTACTTCGGCCCACCACCTACCTACCCACCTACCTACCTACCTACCTACCTTTCCCACCTGACACAGACATCACACCACACACACCCCCCTACACCCCACTTGACACCCCTTTGGCCCATGTTCACATCATGCACGACGACGATGACGTCGTCGTTTTTAGTCGGTTTTCATTCGACTCTACACTTTTGTTGCTGTTGCTGTTGCCTTGGCCGATTCTCAGTATATCCACATACTTATATACCCTGTATATATATATTCGTTTACATATATACAGCACATCATGGCCAACAGTGAAGCACTTGGGAGAAGAGAGGGCAGAAGAGAAGGCGCCTCATTGCAAGTTCTTCTGAATTTCTGATGTTATTCTGATAAATTCTCTACTCGCATACATATATATCTGTGTATGTGTGTATGTATTATTGTGTATCCTCTCCTCAAGGGAAGTTTAGTTTTACCTGCCTACGTTTTTTGCCCCCTTAAACCCCCTTTAGTCCCATCCAAAAGCATTTTTCTCGCTTTTGCAGCATTTTCTGCTGTTTTTCTCATTCAATGTAGAGAAAAATCAATATGGATGAACAGAGAATACACATATATATGTATGTATATATATCCATGTACTATGTGCTGGCACATTAGGATGCAGGCTAAAAAAAGCAACATGGGGCACATTGTGAGGTTAGATTGAAGCCAGATTGCATAGAATGAGGTTAGGTTAGACAACAGCAAGCATGAAAAAAGTACAGTTGAGCTCGATGTGACTAGCTGTTAAAATGATTGCAGATAAACCGAATAAATCTAATAAAATAAAAAGACAACTTGATTGATTTATTCTTGATTCATAGTTAAAAAAAGGTTTTTTTTACAAAGTTTTTAAATATATTTAAAAATCGGCATATTTGATTTACATCTAATTATACATATGCAATTATGAAATTAATTATTTGGAATATTTGTGAAAAAATAAAAAAGTTTGTTATACAAAACATGATAAAAAAATTAACAGATACTAAAAAAATAGTTCTAAACATCATCTTAATTGATTACAGATCAGGAATACATATACTTATGAGATTAATATTTATAAAATACTTAAATTAAATTTCATTTAGATTTCCTACCTGAATTCCTACCTGAAACTACGATCTGACATTTGCAGTTCCCCAAATTGCACCTATAGGAAAGAAATACTCTCGATTAATCTTAATTTCCACAGATTCAGCGATTTTTGTTGAACAATCAGAGAATAAATGAAGACTCCAACCGCTGCGAAGAGTCAAGACATCAGAGCCATCCAGACCCATGCTGTAATTTGATACACCCATGCGATATGGATCCGATATCGTCATATATTATATCTTCTGCGCAACGCAAGGCGGTACAAAAATTGCACTCGCAAGATAAAAATCAGGCCAAAAACGAACGGAAAAGCAAAAAAAAAAATTAAGCGAAGAAAGACAAAAGCTCACTGATTATAACAAAAAAAAAAACGAGCAAAAATAAAGAATAAAAAAGATATATAGGAAAATTTTGAGTGTGCAACATCTTTTGGTCTGTGTTCAATGACATCAGAATCATTATATTGCGACATGGACAACGTCAGTTAGGTACACTGATAAAAATAAGTAGAAAAGTGTATTTATTAATATTTATATTAATAACTATATCAAAAAAAAAATGATAACATGTGATATTAATGCAAGGTCTTCAAATTTAAATAAAACTTTAACAAATCAAAGCATATTTAAAAATCAAAACAGGTAGAAAATATTTTTCTGTTTAAAATTTAAATTGTGTTGTGAACATAAATTGTATCCTACAATCATGTTAAAAATGCGTAATAACTTTATCTTAAACAGATTAAAAGCTTGAGTATATTTGAAAACAAATTATAATAATATTATTGCAAAAATTATCTATAAACTTATTTTTATTTTATCAAGGTTCAAAGCTTAATATTTCTTAAAAAAAAATACTTTAAATTTCCCCTTAAATATTTATTAATTGAAATATTAATATTAACTTTTAGCAGTGTATTTATATGAAATCGGAGCATATGCGATGGTTGATTGATCAACAATGTGTGAGCTGGTATGGGTAAGTTATGATTATGGTAAAATCCGAATATGCTTATGGGGCAGATATTACAGGTGCCGAGAAGAGTCATTATTGCATGTGTCTTGCATTGGAATAGCTCGTGATCCAACATACTTGATATGTTATGTTAAGATATGATGATGGTAAAACTCTGAATGCATGGGATATAGAGACAGACAGAGAGCGAGAAATAAGATACATTGTACCACATATGAAACACGTGCTGTAAGAATCCGAATCTCAGAGGGCAGTACCAGACACAGCTATGTATACCGATATATCTATATCTAGACTCAGACTGACTTCGAGACTGACGGAGTTAGTCATTCGGTCATTCAGTCTGTTGCTGATATGTTTATTTATTGTTTACCTGCTGTTCAGGTGAATGACACTTACACTGACAGAAAATCTCGCAAGCAAAGCGACAAGTTACAAATTTTTGCTAAATTTTAGATTTAAATTCGAGTAATATAATATAATGGAATATAAATATATTAAAGACATACAAATAGATGCAAATATCTAATAACGAATCTATATTTTAGATTTAAACTCTTTTCGAATTATTTTCGATTTAATGTAATTCATCCTAAATCAATTGAATTTCATATTTATTTCAAGTGTACATTTTTAGAGCCAAGATCTGGGCATCGTTTTACACAAAAAGCTGTCTCTCTATAAGATGATATCGTATACCACCTTATATGTACGTAGGTTGGGTCTTATTACATCAATTGTACCAGGTAGAACAGTTCTGTTCTGATATCGTTTCGCATTTACGTTTCGTATTTGGATTTCGCTGATGTTTCGCATTTCTTCTTTCTATAGTATATAGTATATAGATCAATGGTCGCTGCCTGTTGTCGTTCACAATCCGTATATATATTGTATATTGTATATGATTTGATTTTCATTAATTTTCTGCCAACTCTGAAGAATTCATTTAATTTATTTAACTGTGCTGGCACTTTTTTCTCGTTTTTCTCTCTTCATTATTATTTTTTTTCTTATTTTAATGCAACATAATTCTCGATACTTCGATACTCAATACTTCAAGCTGTTGTTTTACTTGTTGTTGTCATCATAATCGCAATACCAACAACAACTATCATCATAATCACTTGTTAACTTTGTTCCCATGCTAACAAGATGACCGCAAATTGTTGTGTCTTTTATCTCAGCGAGAAACAAAATCAACTCGAAATAATCATACAATAATATTGTTATTTATTTCTTTCTCTCTCCCTTTTTCTCTGTCTAACCCTTTTACTCTGTCTGCATTGCTCTCTCAGTTTCTGGTTGATTCCATTTTTACATTCCTTAGTTGGTCAACCGCAAAGACCCCAAAACAAAGTGACAAAATAACATAAGTATTAGTTCTCCTTAGTTTTTGCAGAACTTTGATGCATACCCTACAAAGTATTGACCTATGAGGTAAAAATCTTTGTTTTTTTTATATAAGGCGCAAGTGATTCCAAAAAATGTGGTTACTATTTCTAAATACTCTATAAAATTTACAAACCTTGTGCCGTAACTGTATTCAAAAATTAAAAGAAAGGTTTCTCTGTAACTTTTATTTAAAAATCCCAAAAATCGTATTTAGTATTTAGTTATAATCTTTAACAGTGTAAAACATTATTAAAAATTAAAAGCATTTTCGAAAATTTTACATATAATGCTGTCAAAAACTTCCATACAACCATATGTAGATTTTTTTAACTGCTCTGTTTGAAGAAATTCTTCAGTTAACAATAATCTTTGAATTTTTAAAAGGAATACCCTGTACATTTTATGCAACTAAAATGATATGTATATACATTTGTATGTACTATATGTATGTATGTATAGAGTCTCTGTAGTGCTGTATTCGTGACTTGAGCAAATAAGTCTTAAGTCTTACCACACATGGGGCGCCTTGTGTTCTTCTGGGCGCTATCAGCAGGGTCCCCCAGTCTCTCCGAGCCGAAGCCGCAACCGCAAGCTTCAGTGCCTAAGTGTAGCATTAAGGTTTTTGGATCATGCATGTGGTTTTCTATTCAATTTGAGCTGGGAATGCGAAAACTCGAGAATGATATGGGTTAATGCTGTCTTATTAGTCGATCTGCAGCTTCTGGTCTCTGTTTTAGGCCTCAGGCAGATGTCCAGATGTCCAGGCAGCTGACCTGACAGCCAGACCACAGAGCAGAGAAGAGAGAACAAATCTACAGAGAAGGAAACAAGTGTCAGCAGTCCTCTCTTTATAGAGATAGACGGTGACCTTCGATGCGTTTGTTTACATAAACTCGGACAAATTATTTCCTTATAGCGGTCATAATCTATCCGCACTACGTCGATACTTTGTAGAACCGATAGCCAATATAATGCCAGATACTTTGCCTTTGAGCTCTGCCAATTGCGCCTCCAATTGCACTTCTCGTGCCAGTTGCCGTTTTGGAATACCCTAGAAACGTTGAATCAAAAGGTATTTTGGTTAAAGATATCAAAGAAATTAAAATACATTTAATTTACTAAATTCACAACATTCGCAACATTCTGTGCATAGTTATTGTAATTTTTAATCAGTTTACAGGGTATCGCAGCTGTCAGTCAGTTATTATTTTCATCACTTTACTTGCTTTTACCATTTCTTTTTATGTTTATCACTTGAATTTGCTTGCTAGCACTTTTATCAGTTTTTTTATTGATTTTACAGGGTATCTCAGTAGTCAGTCAGTTTTTGTGCTATTTTCTAACTAAATAAGCTAACATTTCCATTAATTTTATCTTAAGTTAAAATTTAGCTTGTTCTGTTCGTTATAAGTGTTTTTTTATTACTTTTACAGGGTACTTTAGTCAGTCAGTTAATAGTTTATCTGGTTTAACGATGGATTCAATAATAAATATCTTCTTTCGCTTTCAGCATCATTCTACTTAGCAATCCGCTTGCTTTAGAATTCTCATAACCCTCTTTTGCATTTTACAGGGTATTTGAATAGTCAGTTAGTTCAACGTTTATTTGCTTCAATTATTTATTTATCTGTTTATGCTATTTTATGAAAATTGCCGCCTTTTCAGCATTTTTATCAGCATTTCAATTGACTTTACAGGGTATTTTTCAGTCAGTAAATTCTCTATTTAGTTGCTTTAATTTTTATTTACTCTCAGCTGTATAACATTTAAATTGCAGCTTTCTCTGCATTTTTAACATCAGCTTAAATCTTTTTACAGGGTATTTATCTGGTCAGTCAGTTCGGTTGGTTGCTTTAACGTTTTAGCTAAATCTTTGCTCAAACAATTTACAACTATCGTTTGGCGTCGAAATGCAATTAGCTACAGATTGCTGGTTCGCTATCGCCACACACTCCTCCTCCAATTTCTTCCCGTCTTCTTCTCTCTCCCTCCCGCTACGTTCTCCTCTCCTTTCCTCTTCAGCTGAGAGTCACCTCCTTCTCGGCGACATTCGATTCGCCAATCAGTCGGATGAGCTTAGTAGAAGTGTGTCGCACTTTCAGTTCTCACTGCAGCTCTCAACTTAAGTTAAGTTGCAAATGGCAATCGTTATTTATTCGCTGCTGAAAATTCAAACTCTAACTCGATTTTGGATTGTAGTTTCTTTAACTATTGTAAAGAAGTTTCAAAGAATGTGTAAAAAAGACACCAGAAGTATATTTTAAATATTATTATTATTCATATCATGTACTATTTACCTTGAAAGTTTGATTTAAAAATCTTAGCAAATTGCATTTTTCCGATTTTTTCAATTTTTTATAATGTCACGATCTAACAATTGCCGATATAAATTGAAATTCTTTAAACTATTATTTTAAAGTAGAAGAGTGTGTAAGAAGTCATTAGAAGAATGTCTTAAATGGTCTAATATCAAATTTCCAAAATCGCATTTTTCCAATATTTCCAATATGTACCATAGTTATAATAACGCGATCTAACATTTTCTTATAAAGAAAACATTTTAAGCCAAAAGAATGAAAAAAGAAAAAGAAAGATATCTATCTAAAATTAAATTTAGAGGTAACAAAAGAATCTTTAAGGAACTTCAAAAATCGGTTCGATTCTTTCGTCTGAGAATATGCTTCTTCCCATCTTTATATCTTTATAGAATTTTTACAAAAATCGCTACGATTCTTTTCTCTGAGAATATTATTATTTACTGCTTCTTCCCATTTTCCCTTTCTTTCTCTCCGAATTCCTTCACTCTTTTTCCAGATCTCTTTCTCTTCGCGTTGAACTCAATAAACTTGGTTATATATATGTAGACATTGCATTCCCCATTCCGAGTTAAAGGTATGTGTATACGATGTCTATATGTCTATAGATAGATCAATTGTGACTGCATCTGAGGCCAGAGAGGGGATCTCCAAAGAAGGGAAGAAGGGAGGGAGGTAACAGGCTAACTGCTTGCTTAACAGATGTTGAAGCTTATCGGTTTCTGTCGCTGTAGCTGATACGACAGCATTTTTCAATGTATTCCGTTGTGTAGTGTTTTCTTTTATTGGTTTCGTTTCTTTTATTGGTTACACTTTACCCGACGACAGTAAAAAAAAATAAAAAAAACGCCAATCTGCAATCATTTTCGACTGACTCATGGGTTCTTCCAAAGACCCAATATTCGTAGAACCCATAACTCAGCTCACAATGGATCATTCTCTCCGCTTCTCATAATAATCCCATATTCTCAAGAAATCTACAAGTTCTCGTATCCTCAAACAATCAGCTGTGTCTATAGAGGAATGTCCATGCCATTTGATCATTTGATGTCTCGTAAAGTTACTCTTTGATTCAGAGAAAAGATATTTGTATGCTAGAGTCAAAGCTGAAATTGATCGGAATTTGAGGAACATTGTCTCAATATTTCAAATACTGAGTGCTAAGTAAGAAGTGTGTGAACAGTGAGCTCGAAACTAGGAAAATACCACAAACTAAGTGAAAAATTATTATTTTATCATGTAAAACAATAAATGAAGATCGTTGAAGCATTTTCCGATTTTTCCCATTAAGGGAATCTGTTAAGTAATTGAAAGATACGTAATGCTTTTGGAATTTTTCATAGAAAAACAGCAAATAAAAGGTAATTTTCGGCACGTCGAAGTTTTAATACCCTTGCAATTTAGATTATTATTAGATGACCTAGCTCGACTTTTGTTCAATTTCCTAGGGATATTAAAGACAATGCCACATACACAATTTGTAAGATTTATTGAGAGATCTTAAGAAATCACATAGTTTTTCTGTATGATGTAGTGCCCTGATTTTACCCAAATTTCGTCAGGATGTATATTACAACTTTAAATTTATAATTTGTAAAATTTGCTGAAATAACTCAAAAAAAGGAAATCCAAAAAAAATTGTTATTCATGCAAAAGCACATATAAGATACGTTCAATTCGGACAAATGTAGACATTTCGTGACAAATCAAATTAAAAAAAAGGCATAAAACATTTTGTAAATTTCTTTGGATCGTGTTGGAGTTAATTTATCTGCTCTCTGCACCCTTTTGAAAATAGAATTTGGGAGGCGAATTATTCATGTGGCTGCCACACAACACACACACACACACATACACACACATAGAGAAAGACGGCGCCTAGCAACTTAGCTGGTAAAGCCCTTGCACACCTTGAAACGGTCGCTCAACGTCCAATTATAATGAGGCACTTGAGCTTTTGCGGGGAGCACAGAAAGCAGAAGACAGAAGGCAGCACAGAAGACAGAAGACGACAACGGCAACGACTCAATGGCAGCGATTGTTCACCATGACACAACACAACCACACACACACACACACACATATAGACACACACACACACACATACAGTGAAAACAAATACGGCCCACATCGCTGGCCATTTTCTTATTTATTTTATCAAAGACGACGCCAGATTTTCAACATTTGATAAATGAGGGCGCACATTATGGATTTGTTGTTGGAAGTAAACAGCAAAATGCCCCAGAGAGACCAAGTGCACAAGAGAGACAGACATAGATCAAGAAAGAAAGAGAGAGAGCAAAAGATCAGTGTTAAAGACAAAGAAGAATAAAACAATTGAAGGTAGTCGGAATTTTTATCGAGCTTGCTTCGATTTGTAAAGTTTTTTAAGAGATCATTTAATCTATTTTTAGCAGCAAGCTGACTGGAAAATACCCTGTAAAAGAGTCCTCAAACTTATGTGGAACAACTCCTTAAAAAAAATAATTTTTTCAATTCATTTTGGATTTTTGCTTGCATTCTGTGAATTTAATTTAATAAATTCTTTTAATTTTAAAATATGTCAACTCTAACTGTTAGTTCCGTAAGTTTTTTTAGCTTTAATTCCTAATAAAACCTAAACTAATCTCATGTCATATCAGCAATCTATGACTAACCAAACTGAAGACTCATAGATCTATCAGTTAATTGAAAATTCTGGAGACTTTATTGCGTTTTAGGCAAGGTGAATTCCCCCCAAACAAACAACCAAATAAACAAACAAATGTAAGCTCTTTTGGGGAGTTATCTTTATAATTCCACTGAAACTTAAAATATATACTGTGATACTTTACCATTTCTCTAGTGAGCCAAGAAGGTTCCTCAGCCTATGAAAATTGAGTCTTTTCTTGGCAATTATCTTCTTGTTACAATCAGACTTCAAATTAGCTGTCGCTCCCAGCTGATCATAAAGATACGTTTTTCAACAATTAGCACTATTTTCTATTTTCTAATTATAATTAGGCAGATCAAAATCGATCTGCTAATTGAAAACTCTGGCAGCTCTAAATCCTTCTATTAAAGATGAGTTCTTTCAGCTATTTGGAAATCAGAAATCTTTTTCTCTCCTTTTCTGAAACTTCTTTTAACCTTAAATAAATTATAATTTCAACTTTGGCAGCTCGTTGTCATATTTTTCAAAATACACAATTTCCAGTTACAAAATTGATTCTTCTTTTAGGAACTCTTTTTCTCTGACTCTCTTGCCTTCAACTTCTTTACTTCAAAATCTGCATCATTTCAAACAAAAGGTAACGAATCAGCAATTTGAAAACTCTGGCAACTCTGTAGTGACCTAAATAAAAATATCCCCATCTTAAGAAAAGAGAAAGTCTTTAAGGAACTCTCCTATAACAATAATCAAACTTAAAATAATTGGTAATTCCTTATTAAAGATCATAAGAGACTGTCAGATCATTTGAAAACTCTGGCAACTCCATTTAATCATATTCAAGACAAATTTCTTCAAGTATTGAAAAATATTTCTACTTTAAAGAACTATTTTTCTATAAACTGCTTAAAACTTGAAGTAAACCATTATAGCAGAGAAATGGAAATAAAATATCTGTTAGGCTTTTTAACACTCTGTGGCACTTGTGGTAAGCAGATGTTATGCAAAGTGCTTGCAATAGATCAAATTCGGAATGTCGCACGCTGCAAATATTTAACCTAATTAAAGTAACACGTATTCTCTCGCCTCAAACTGATAAATACTGAGCTAACAATTTCAATAACTTGACTTGTCTATTTTCCAGTTTTCATTTATATTTTTATTTATTTATTTATTTATTTATTTATTTATTTATTTGGAAGAGCTCGTAGGCCTTGTCTGTCGTCTGTCGCTAACCAAGTTACGCGATACAACCCGCACAACCAACCGGAGGGAGATATTATCTAATGCCACGACAAATCCCCCATGCTTATGGTTATGGGGCAGCTCACGTACTGAATTCTCTATGGATAGGGGCAGGGGGAAAAGGGGCAGGTAGTGGAAGCAATCGTTAGTTGACAGGCAGGGGGTGGGTGGGTAACTGTAGACATATGACAACAGCACATCATCATTCAAAATATCTTATCAGACATACTGAATGGAAGAGCAAGTCAAAGCGTAAAAGAGGCAGATAGAGAAAAAGAGAGAGAGAGAGAGATAGAAGGGAAGAATCGAAATCGAAATGTATTGAACAAAGTGCATGGAAAAATCATGGCGAAAATCATGTCTAAAGGCGCGTAGCTTAACGAGATATCTCTCTTTACCTAGCTCTTTACCTAGCTCCCTTCCCCTGCCTCTCTCCCGCTATCTCTCTCGCTCTCTCTATACACTTCGCTAGCGACTTCGTGTGCGGATTCGGTATTCAGATCGTTTATTTGCCAATAACTTAGAAGATATACGAGCCAGTTTTGTAACTTGCACCGATAATTTGTAATACCTTTTGTTTATTTATTTATTTTATTTTTGCTCTATATATTTTTTTTCTGGTACTTTTCGTTTGTTCAGTCAGGCGGCATCGGGGCCTTAGAAGTTCACGAAATTTGTTTGAGGCAATACAACAACAACAACAGCAACAACGGTCATAATAATAATACTAAACGATGAGCAAAACATTTTGGATGACAAGTCATCAAGTCGAAGTCGAAGTCGCGTCGCACTTACATAGAAATATCGCATTAGGTCGAATAGACGTCGTAAAACTAGGGGAAGATTTTTTTCGTATTTTTCGTTCTTTTTTTTAAATGTTTGCGACATTCGCCATCGATGTCGACGCAAAGTCGATGAGATTTTCTGTGGAAATTAACAGGCGCCAGCCAACTGATAATACACTCCCCAGACATTCGCATACACCTCCCAAAAAAAAAATAAAAAATACAACACTCCCTACAGTCACAATCTTCAGTTAACCAATGTCATAGCTCGAAAACCGAAGTCCACTCCCATGCGTGGAAATCTTTGACGAAATTTTATTGTGCACAATCATCCATTAGCTTTGTTAGATCTGTCTTAAAAATAGTTTAAGATGCTCTGCCTCTAATATAAGGTCAGAAAATCGTTTGCTATGGGTGAAAAGGCTGTAGAAAATTGAAATACTCTCTAACTTTGAATATTAAAAACAGTTTAATTCTAGAAAATTGCTAAGAATTACTTTCTAAAATCATATCAAACTCAATTTCCAATATCCACGGCTGGGGAATTTGGCGAAACAATTGGAATGCACTTATTTCAAAGCTTTACTTTGACAACTACGTTAGAAAATCCGCACCTACGAGTGGAAATTTGACGCAAAACTACTGCTAAAAACTTCGAATAGTCGCAGCATTTAAAATCTATTTCTGATCTGTCTTCAAAGTCATCTAAAGAGGGAGTTAAATTCAAAAGTCGACTCAAATGGGTGAAAACTTGGTGGGAAACTGATACAAAATTCAAACTATAAAAAAGAAAATTTGTTAAACTTTGGAATATTTAAACTTTATTTCAACAATTGACCTCGTTTTCAAAATAAATTTTATGTTTTAAAATTAATGAAAATCTAAAAAATTGTGAATTTCAATAAATTGTCTATACAAATTATAGGCAACTTTGGGTTAATCAAGTATCAACAATGAATTTTGAAATAGGAAATGCCAAACTTTAGTTGATAAACTATATTTAACTTTGGCAACCGAGAAACCGGACAGTGGTGCTAGCGGATTTCGGATGTGGCTTATCTTGGCCAAGCAGCTGGGACAACAACAAATCGAATGCTGATGTCGATGATGATGATAATGATATCGATAACAGTTATCGGTTGACGTTTTGCCCACTGCTTGATAATTATTCTCTACGCCTTCCGATCCGACAGTTCTATTTTAAGCAAACCTTTTATTTAGTTACCCTAATCAAAGAGTTTATAAATTTGTTGAACACTTGTGTCGCGCAAACGAAGCAATAATTTGATACGATGAAAAACTTTATTTGGAATTTGATTTCTAATGTGAAAAAGTATATGCGAAGGATAAATAAAATTAGTTAGAGAGTTTAATCTTTTTATAAAGAACGAACTCTCAGAACTAAATATCTGAGCTATCCAGCGATCTTTTTGTGTATCTATCTATTTTTATACACAAACTTTTTATACCAACTAATTCCCTGTACTTTGACCCCGAATTTGACCCACATACAGGTCGGATTATGTTATATGTTTATGTTATGTTTTGTGAAAATTTCAGCTACCTTGCTTTAACCGTTTGACGGTTGATTTTCAGTCAGTCAGAGCAAAGAGTTTTATGCATATAGAGATATCTTTCTTTTAATTATTTATTAATCTCGTTAACTAACTATATGCTAATTTAACAATCTGTCTATTGACCTACCCCTGTATCTATCATTCAATATATTTTTCTAGCTAAATATTTATCAGTTTATCTGTCTATCTAAATAGCTATCCATCTGCCTATCTCTTAATAAATCTGTCTGTGTTTTTATGCATCTGTAAATCTATCTACATAAACTTGTAAATATCTACATATCTATCTATACATATATTTCTGTCCATCTATCTTTTTTATTTCCAAAAAGTTTAATTTACTATATGGCAATGTTATTTTCAACACATTTAGCTACACGCAACTTTAAAGAGTATTTATTCTTTGTCAATTTTAAATTTAAATTTATTTCTTCATTTTATTTCGAAATCTGTATCACCTTCGACTCAGGGACTGAGGACCGACGACTGTGACTCTATCTCGTATCACGTATCTCGATGGGGCCCATCCGCCTAGTGCGTGTCTTTGTGTGTGTGTGTGTGTGTGTGTGTAAAGTCCATCATTGGTCAGTTTTGATTGATATAGCTAGAAGTTGGTGTCATTTCTCAATCACAATATGCCAAACAGTTCAAATGCTACGATAAAAAATGAAAATGAAAGCGAAACAAAGACAAAAACGATGGAGGTACTTTGCTTTCGTCTCATGTCTCATTGAAAGTATCTTTATCTGCTAATGAGTTTGCAACGATGACACACGATCTGTGTGTTGCCAACACCCACCACAAAAGTTGTGAAAAAGATACGAGAGTATTACGTGCAAATACTTTGGGGGTACTTACCCCACATAACAAACGAGTACTCGGTACATAAATATCATCCATCCATATTCCATACTCATATTCATATCCACATCCGTTATCAGTTATCGGTCGGCCTCTTTGATGGCAACACGGACAAATGTAACTTGGCAACTGTAAACCAACAACAACAACAAAGGAAACTGATTGCGTTATATCATCCATAATATTAACATAATAATATTAATATTTTCACTATTTCCCTTTATCGATATTCCAACTATCTTTCACAGCGATTTATTTGAAAAAATGCAAAAAATCTAGAGTTTTAATGGAAATTTTGAATGTTTTTACTAGCGAATTTTTTATAGCAATTTTATAATGAAAATTGATGCCTACATTTCACTCTGCAGAGTAGTTTTGTCAATATCGTTAAATGTAACACTTTAAATCATATGAATTAAATTTTTATTCAAATTAAATTTCCACACACTAGGTTACATATCTATTAAGTTGAATTTATTGTTTACAATTAACATTTCTATTGTATTTCTACTGAGCTTCCATCATCAGTTTTATGCCAATTCTTGGAGAAATTCCCTTAGGGATTGTTTTTTTCCAAAACCACTGAAACAATTATCAAATAGCTGATTATTGAGATCTTTGAAAACCATTCAACTTTATTGAAATCTGTTCATCTTCTACTCTGGTGACCAATTTTTATTGCATAAATATATAAATTTAAGCATCTATGAAGTAAAAGAACTAAAATCAACAGATACCTTGTAGAAACTAAGAAGTAAATGAAATATTATCAGCAGATTCTCAAATTGATCCCAAACAAATGAAATCATAATGATGTTGTGCATGTTTTGTATGCATTGGTGTTTGTGTGTGTGTGTGTGTGTGTGTGTGTGTGTGTGTGTGTGTGTGGGCGAGTGTGTGTGCAATGTGTTGTGTGTGATGAGATGAGTGGGTAAACAACATAGCACAGACACCACCAACGAACAGAACCAACTAAGACCAATATTGTTTGCCATGCTTATTAGCAAATATTCTTATCAGTCAGTCTGTCCATTTGTCCATCTGTCAGTCCATCAGTCAGTCAATCAGCCAGTCAATCGGGCAGGTCTTCAAGTCTGTGTTGGCGCTGAGAAAACAAAAGTGAAAGAAAAACATGTTAGCAGGCCTTTAACTCAAAAGTAACCGACTTAAAGATACCCTATAAACTAATATGCAATCTAAATTTCCTAAAAACTATTGACCGAAAGTTCGTTCTAGGAAAACTGCTGTGTTTCTCCATTGATCCTCATGAAATTTTCAGAGTATTAAGTAGAGATACCTATTTAAAAATATACCCTATAATCAGCAAGCTAATTTAAGAAATGCAATTGTCATCAGCTTAGAATGAAATGCGGGAAAAAAATTTTCAAAAACAGAAAAAATTTGTAAGATACCCGGTTTGGATAATTTCTCTGACTACAGGGTATGCAAACTAAAATGGAAATGAAAAACATTGGGAAAAAATACAATATTTTGTTGTTGTTGTTGTTGTTGGCTAAAAGATGCAATAATCGATAATAGGAAAGGGAACACTGCTGCACAGAAACCAAAACAATAACAAAAAGCCAACGTCAAAGAGAAATTCAACGCGTCTAAAGAAAACAATATCCATCCAAAAGATACGGATACAGATACAGCTACAGCTATAGATACGGATACAGCTACAGCTACAGCTACAGCTACAGATGCAGATACAGATACAGACGCACAACATGTGAAGCTAAATACGATTATTTGCTTAAGTGTAGCTCCAGTGTCTCCAGTGTGCTGAAATTGAAATTGAAAACTTTCAAGTCGTCAGAGATACAGATACAGCTACAGCTACAGATACAAAGATACTCGTAGATTGACAACCTGACTAACTGAGGAGGATGGATGATTGGGGGATGGATGACGGGAAATGGGGAATGAAGGGATGACAAGACGATGTTCGGCTGGTCTGGTAAATACCGATCAGTCGACAATCAACGTTCAAACAATAACGACGAAAAACAAAAAAGATACTTTACTGTTTTCTCAGATAAAAGATACAAATAGCGCAAGGTACAGATACAGATACACTGCCCAAGAGAGAGAGAGGGAGTTGGGGAAGTAAGTTGCGAGCTTTGCGATAAGCCCAAAAGCTTCAACGATCTCAACCCCAAGTGAAAACTTTGACCAGCTTCGAACTCTGGAATCGAACGCATTGACACATTGTATAGTGTATCTCAAATAATGACACTCAGCTCAGAGCTCACGTATTCTCTCGTTACGTTTATTTCGGGCATATGAAACTGTCAGTTCAGTTCAGTTTAATGTAATACTCTGTAAAAGGCAGCTTGAAAAGGGCATAATAAATAAATTTAGCTTAAAAAAAAAAGATATTATAAAAGGCAACAATTTACTCCAATTTGTTGCGTCTTTCCCCATTCATTTAAAGCTCATTAAAAGCTTAGCTTTGTTAGCAGAAGCTATGAATTTAAGACAGTATAGAATATTAATATATCGACTCGATATTCTAAAATTTCAGAGCAATTGATAAATAAATAGATAAGTTATAAAGTAAACAACTGAAGCATAATTTAAAAAACTTTAATACTAAGGAAAACTTTCATTGTTTTTAAGTCTTAAAGCTCCATTTGAAAGTTAGAGCTTTGATTCTTGGTACACTGGAATAATAGATACTCAAAATATTTAAGCAAACAAACAAGATATCGAGTTAAAAAAATGAAGCATGGAATCAAGTTTATCGCATCTAGACTTTACTTACATTTTGACATTTTTAAATTAGTAAAAATTTTCCTTTTTAACTCGAAAAAAAACGAAAATAAAAGCTTATAAAATCTTTATTTAGGCAGTGTTAGCTTTGATACTTGGCAGATTCAAATATTAATAAAATTACTCGACATATTAACAATTGGTTAGCAAATAAAAAAGATTTGTTATTTGAAAATAAAGTATAAATGAACTTGTAACTTCTTTGTGTGTGTTTTGCATATGCCTAGGGTAACTATTGAACTAGCAAAAATTAGAGATAATAAAAAAATACATACATATGTATATTAATAAAAAAACTAAATTACTTTATAAATTTAGTTGATATTTGGTCATGTTTAGCACACAAAAAGTTATGGCATTAGGAAAAGTGTGTGTTTTGCATCCATTTGTCTAGGGTAACTGTTGGACTAGCAAATCTAGTGTTGTAGTTGCTGTTGCTGCTGCTGTTGCTGCTGCTGTTGCTGATGATGTTGCTGCTGATGATGATGATGATGATCAAGTCTCACGCTCAGAGACTTGAACAGCCATCAGCGGTTCACAATCATTACGAGCATCTGTGTTGTCGCATTTACAATTTGCAATTACACTTGAGTAAATATCAACAACAACAACCAAAAAACAACAACAACAACAGAGACAATGACAACGGAGATGGCGTGAAGATGGAGACTGAAAACTTGGAAACTGAAACTCTCGAGTCAAAATCGAGAGTCGAGTCGCGTTGCTGACAACCCAAAACCCTAATGAGCAATGTTTTTTTTTTGGCACAGCTTCGTGAGGAGTGAGGGAAAGAAAAGAGAGGGGGGGATGATATCTCAGAAGGTATTGGTACTAGAACAACAACATTCCCAGACACTCAACCAAGGTTAATAAACGTCTCCAAAACATCTCCATCTCTATTTGCAGCTTCGTCTCCGATTGCGACTCGCGATTCGTTTGCAATGTGATAAATCTGGCAATTGACATAGAGACAGAGACATTGAAGAGCTCTACGAGCTGATAATAAGATATGATCATACATATATACTATATACATATACATATACATATACAATATTTATATATACCTCTTAGCATACATACGATACGATGCGCCAAGTTGTTTCTGCATTTGAAGCTGTGGGAAAAAAACAAATTGTGTTCTCAGCTGCTCCAAACAGGTAAGAAGAAAACTGCTAAGCTTATAGATACTATTTAAAATAAATCTATGCCATTTCTATGCTCACTTCTATTTGTCATTCATTATAAAAGAAACTTTAAACAAAAAAATCAATTGATGCTACCTCCAACTTTTTCAAATTAGCTATTTACAGGGTATAAATAAGACCTGATGGACGTAAAATATAGTAGCTTGACTAGCAGATAATCTATTATAAATATGCTCTTCAATATTTAGTTTCAAGAAGTTAAATCAAAAATAAATAAAAAAATTTCAAGTTTTTAACTTATTTAACTTATTTTAAGTATGTATTTTTTTTAGAGATCATACAAAAACACACTTATATGATCAAATGGTACGTTAATATAAAAAAAAGCTAGATAGTATCTATAAAATCTTGAGCAATGACTCCTTGATATGATACTAATCATGGACTTCTGCAATGATCAAAGATCTTGGGGGGATTATTTACAGATATGCGATCATTGATCTTCTAGTACTTTTTTTTCTTATCATAATATGTACCTATATAGATGTAGATATTGATCTTTATAATGACTTAGACATTGGCTTGATTTCACAATAAACCTACACCCACACACACATACACCATAATACACACCTTTGTTTGCTTTGGATATCCCAAGTTGCTTTCAAAGTTATTAGATGACATTTGTCGGTTCACAAACTTGGAAATACATAAGTAATAGATAGAGTAAGGGAGTGGAAAAGAGTTAGAGATTGAGAGAGAGGGACAGATAGAAAGAGAGTGAAAGAAAGAGAGCTAGATTTCACAAATTCGTAAGATCTGAGATAATAACAATCGAGTTAACAGAACCTGGTTGTAAAATGAGTTCGATGATTTCTAGCGAAACCTTAAGCTAAACACACTCCATCAGAGCTCCCTATCAGCCCCTTCTATACACACACACACACACACACACACACACACACACACACACACACCAGCTGCTTATCATTTACGAGCTGGGCGCGGTGGGGTGTTCAATATTCAATGGTGATGATGATGATGATGATGACGACGATGTCGATGACTACGTCGATGGTAGAAAATAAACTAAGCCAAAAGGAAGGCAGGGAAAGTAAAGGGGAATACAAGTATACAAGTGTGTGTACTTGTCGTCCGTCTGATTCACGCCCAGATACAGATACAGATACAAGTAACCAAAAACTCATTGACCATGATGATGATGCATAATAATCAGATTCGATCCAATGCGACAACTGGAAGAACATGATGTATGGTTTCGCAGTCTTTGTGATTGACGAAATAAGTTCTGTTCAGTTCAAATCGATTCACGTAGTTATAGATTCGAACGGGGGGTAAACCCCGTCGTGCTGCCCAAAAATAGAACACAGTTATTCTTATAGATACTGGGGCCTAAAGTTATGGTTTATATAGACATCGCTTATCGATCAAAATGGCAGAAGAAAAAAGAAACGTAACATCGAATCACGAGATTTAACTGGAAATAACATATATTTCTTATCAATTTATTCAGTTAGTGACGGACATAACCTCACATTTGATTATTTTCATTTTACTTTTGAGGCTGTTTAATTAAAAACAGGATATGTTATTTACTTCTTTAATTTATCAGTAACATCGAATCACGAGATTAAACTGAGCATAACAACTATTCCTCATTCATTTATTCAGCTAGTGGCGGACATAACCTCACATCTGAATATTTCCATATTATTTTTAAAGTTAAAATTAATTTTAATCAGGATATTTACTTTCTTCGTTTATCAATTGCATCGAATCATGAGATTTAACTGAAAATAACTGTTTCTTATCGATTTCTTCGGTTAGTGACGGACATAACCTCACATTTGACTAGTTCCCTGCTATTTAGTTAGAAAGTATGTTAAAGTTTAATCAAAAAATTTACTTTCTTGTTTATTATTCTTATCATAAAACTTAAAAAGTTTAAGAAACTATCAGATTTTTTTATTTAAGGTTAGGATTCACTTGTCATAACCTCAAAGTTGTATTCGCATTTTGAACCAATTTTAAAGTTCAGTTTCAACTAGAAAATTGATTTTGTTTTTTATTTTATTATTTTATATCTTGCTTATCTATAATAAAAAGGGAACAATTACTTTGAATCATAGGGCTTATTTGTAATTAACAATTCTTGTTGATCAGTTGACCTAATTACATACAATAGGAAAACCCCTGCAACCCGAAATAGAAATCAGTTAGAACTTGGCTCGTGACTTATGTAGACGTCGCTTATCAACTTTAACTGGAAATAGCCATTCTTTTATCAGTTTTATTCATGTTAGTTGTTTCTTTTTTTGGCAGGGAGTCACTTAACCTCCAAATGGCATCGGCATCAAACAGACAATGCCATAAAATGTTTAGAAAACAGTCAGACCTTCTACCTGCGACTCGTGTCCTAATCGCTGCCAAACAATGCACAAATGATGGCCAGACTCGTGACTCGTCTCAGAGCCGAGACCCGTCAAATAAACCTCAATGGGTCTGACAGTCTGACGGTCTGGTGTCGTGTCGTTTATCCTGTAAAGTCAATTGGTTTCTAATGAGCTTAGCTACCGTATTGTTTAAGCAACTGAATGAACTCAAACTCTGGTTTATCTTTCAAGCGTATAAAGATTGCATAAGGTATTTAAGCATTATACATATAGATACATGTTGTTATATGTTCATAAACTATCAATTGCTTAACTGATAAACATGCTCACTTAGTCATATCTAGCGTTCTTTATCTTCTTGTCTAAAGTTTATTGCTGTATATCTAATATTTATCTATTACTATAAAATATCGATATTTTTTAGGGTGTCAGAAAACCGAAAAAAATTACATTTCACTTGAAAATCTGTTCAGTTTTGGCAAAGTTATGAAAGCTTTAAGTTGGTTTGATTGTTGACCTAGCGACTTTACAAATCAACATTTACGTGTGTATTTTGAACTTAAAAAAAATCTCTTAAAAAGTTGAAAATCTCGTGACGTAAACATTTCCATGCGCCTAAATTTCTGATATTTAATTTTGTGATTTAATATTGTTTTTTTAACAAATTATTCTTCAAACAATAGTTTGGCATTTATAAAAAAGGTTTTTTTATAAGGTAATATATTTGCTTTCGTCACTAGCGTGGGCTGCCGTCCACAGTGATTTACAACGCTACTTTTAAAATTTTCTTTTGGAACAAATCGATATATCGTTAATTTTTGGTATTATATCGACAGTTCGATTCAATATTTACATCTTTACCGTTGATCCAATTTGAGCTCCACTCCACTCCCCCCCGCCCCCTCCCTCTGCTAACCGATTGCTGTCAGGGTATTTCGTCGCAAACTGTAAACTCTGAATCATACTAACGGCATTTGTTTGGACGATACGTACTACGCGCACACACACACATGCATATGTAGCTCCATATATGTATGTACGTGTATTTCCAAGTGTTTGTTGTTGGGGGTGGTGCAAAGTTTAAACAAAATAAAAAAATATATATTAAATAAAAAAAGAGGCGCGCGCGCCTTTTTCAATTGTTTTACGATAATATACACAATAATTTGTTGTTTATCAGCAACAATGACGGACAAATGTTTATGCTCTCCCTGTGTGTGTTTATGTGTGTGGGGTGCATGATTTGCACAGTGTGAATTTTTTAGAGCGTGTGTGTGTGTGTGTGTGTGTGTGTGTGTGTGTGTGTGTGTGTGTGTGTGTGTGTGTGTGTACTCACCTTGACATGTCAACGCAGTCAAAGCTTATTAAATCCATTACCACAACAACAACAACAATAACAGTTTTAATTCACGCAAATTATAACAATCAGTTTTATTTGTTATTAAAAACATGTTAATAATGCTAAATACTCAAAACGAAAGTGAATTTTTTTTGCAATGCAACGCGTGTGTGCGACTGAAAGGGATTGTTAATGCTGTTAGTGCTCAATGTTAATGCAGCTGTTATGTTAATGTAATTAAAAGGAGATGAGACAGAGTGATGGAGAGCGGGAGCGAGATCAAGAGAGCGCTTTAAAGCGTGGGAGTGCAGCATAAACTTTACATGTGTATGTTTGTGTGTGTGCGCTGTCAATTGGTTTTTATGCAAAGTTAAATGCTGACTAAACGCTTGCAATTAAATGTAAATGTCGCGCGCTTTTGTTACTAGTAGTATGTATTATTATTGTTATTGTTATTTGTTATTGTTGTTGCAGCTTTAATTATGTTATGTTGAATGTTATTGTTGCCTGCTCATTATCACTTTCAGTTTCATTGAATGCCAACAATTGAAAAGCGAAACCGAAAACAGGTAAAAGAAAGAAGAACAAAAATGTTAAGAAAAAATTGCAATGTGCTGTTTTCTGTTGCCGCCATTAATGTTTATTTAACACGCATTGCCACACGCGCTGTTACTGTTACTGTTACTATATATTGTTGTTGTTGCTGCTGCTGCTGCTTAGCGCCAGAGTCGCGTCGTTGCCCGCCCACGCGCACAGTGATGCGTGCCTAGACGAAAATCGTATTGGCAAAATTGGATGACGATTTTTTTAAGTGGCATACCACGGTGCAAAATGCTTATACTTAATTTCAAGTTCATTATAAATAAAACGTAAATATTATTGAATTTATGTATACAAACAGCGCGATCATTGTTGTTGTATCTCTTTCTCTCTGTCTGTGTCCGTCTCTTTCTCACTCTCTGTAAAGCGCGCGTGTCTTGTACGTGTGAGTGCGTATGCACGCGCATCTGTGTGTGTGTGCTTAGGTGTGGGTGAGAGTGTATTGAACTCTTGCTGCACTTTTTTGCACAATATCTTTTATTTTTGCATTGATGTATGTACAATATTTGCTTTATTTCGTATACGAATATGCTTGAGTTTAATATATATTTTTATTTATTTATTTATTTTTTTTTTGCTGCTGTCGCTTTTGTTATTGCAATTGTTTTTTGCCGCCTTTTCTGCTTATTGGCAAATAATTTTTGACGGGGCTGTTGCTGTTGTTGTTGTTGTTGTTGTTATTGCTGCTGCTGCTGCTGCAGTTTATCGGTCATCGTGCAATCGATCGATTGCGCAGCGCGATGCTGTTAACAGTGTTATCGTGCTATCAACGTCAATGCATGTACTTTACAATCATGTTTGTGTGTGTGTGAGAGAGAGAGAGATACAAAATGATTCATTTGCATTTTTCGGCAGCTGACAATGATCTCCCTGGCGCACATGCACATGTGTGTGTGTGTGCGTGTGTGTGTTCTGTGTAACTTGCACACCTTTTTCAGGCGGTCTACTGTGACGACAACAACAGCAACATCTATTAACAGCGACAGCGAGAAAAGACGCGGGCAGCGTCTGAACGTCTTTTACTTCCGTTTTTGGATGAGTTTTCAAGTTTGAGGTGAAGGTTGAGGGTAAAACGCATTGTGGATGAGACCGTGTCGAGATGGCATGGAGGGGGTGGGGGTTTAAAAGTGCACAATTAATGATCGATCAAAGTATGCACACACATATGCATGAATACGTAAGTACACATATTCACACATACATACATATGTACGTATGATTGACCGTTAAATAATGAAGAAAACACATAATTTAAACCTGGGATTAAAACCAAAACCGTAACCATTAACCGGTACTAACCGATTGAAATTTTTTTTTATTTCAATAAAAACAAAAATTTTTTTTGAAATTTTTGAATATTTCTTTTCAAAATTACGTGCTTTTAGTATTTTCAATCATTTTTGTTGTGAGCCGAAGTCATACCGGTATTTCGGAACCGAGACATACAAAAAACCAGTAACCGTTACGTAACCGATATAGTCTATAAACTCTAGATTTATGTTTATTAGTACATAATTGAAACAAAATTAGATATAACTTAGTTAATTTAATATAATTATTATTTATTTCATTTATAAATAGTAATGTATTTTTTAACATTGCATTTTAATTTGTTTGTCAATAATTTTAAGCTTTTATTGATTACCTACTTGATTTAAATTTGAAAAATGAATGTGAAACTAAAAATATGTTATAAAACGAGCAAAGTATATTATAAAATTTAAATATTTATCTTCTTTTATTATTGTATTTTGATTCCATTTTGTTTTTTGTCAATATTTGTAATTAATTTAAATTTGTTTTAATTTAATTTTATAGGAAAACATATGTAATTATATAAAAAATAAGTATTCATACATAATTGAAGTTACAATTTAAAACATACATATCCATAATTTTAAAAAATTGTCAGGTGTTTCTGGCCAAAACTGTAACAACAGTTAGTAGTTAATGGCAACGGGATTTAACGTGTTTAGAAATAATTTGAGAAAAAAAAAATACTTTTATTTAAATGTTGTATACATATGTATGTATGTACATATGTATGTATACTATAAATTGTAACTAACAGAAAACAATTTTATAATAGAAAAAAAAAATTTACATAAATCTAATAATATACAATATATGGTATAGCATATAAAATGAAAAATTTAATAAAAGCTTTTTTAATAAAAGCTAATAAAACTAGAAAATATTTTAAAGTATTATATTTGAAGCTTACAATTAAAAGATACAATTTATAAAATCAATCAAATGATTTATTAATTAACTTAACGAAGAAAAGATACAAATGTATCTGTATACATATGTAACCAGATACATTTGTATCCATGTAAGAAGCACATGAGTGCTGTAAATCTGTCATACAAATACATACGCTACTATATATCTACGTATGTACACACATATGTATGTAAAGAGGAGAACACTTCTCTCTCCTGGTGGCTGGGGACTCCATGCATACATAATATGCAGATATTTACGTCCATATGTACTAAATGTAGTACATAGCGGCCTCTCGCTTTAACACACACGCATCCACAAGGCACGCAAACGACATGCGTGTACTTATGCACACACACACACACACACACACACACATCTAGGTGTAATCCTATTTGCGTCCAAAAATAGAGAAAGAAAAATCCAAAGAAAGAAGCGGCAAAGCTGCTGCTGCTGCTGCTGCTTTTGCTCTCGCTGCTGCTGCGGTGGCAAAGATTTTACGAGCAGGAACAAACGAGCAGAGTCGACGTCAACGTCGCCGTTAACGTCGCGTACTCTGCAAGTTTTTATCTAACCAATACCAATGTAAGAAACAGTCGACCACGGACAACCACCAACACCAACAGCAGCCACAGCCACAGGCAGAAGCAGAAGCAGAAGCAGAGGCAGAGGCAGCGCAACTCTCATACTCTCACACATACATACGCAGACAAGCTGTAGACAGAGGCGGCAGCCATTGTGTGTTCTCTCTCTCTTATTGCTGCCCCGTCTGTCTCGTCGTTACGCTCAGATGTTCATGTCTGTCGCGCCAGCTGCTGCGTCGCTGCCTCAAGTCTCGGTTTTGTGTCTCTGCTCTGCGCTTTTATAAATACAACTCCATGGATGCGTTCAAATACAGTTCAGGAGTCGAACCGAAAAGACGTCTTGAATTTGTTATTTTTCTTTTTTTTTACACGTACGCTCGTTGTTGGTTTCTTCATACACACACACACACACACACACACGCGTATGTGTCTGCATTTTTCTCAGCTGAGCGCACGAGCAGAGGAGCTGCACACCAAATTAGATAAACCGTCCGTCGAGAGGCTCTGCCGAACGCTTGCGCTGCGGCTGCGCTCAGAACCCGTGTGCGCGTCAACGTGAAAGCATCAACTGCGGCGCGCTGCGACAACTTCAAAACTAAAGATACAAAACAGAAGTTAAGAACAACATCAAAATAATAATAAAACAAACAAAACTTTGGGATACTTTATACAATCTACACAAATATATAATTTATTTTATTTGTTTTTTTTTTTTATTGAAATAAAAATTAAACCAAAGAAAAGTGTTACAAAATAATTATTACATTGAGTGCAACTACAAAAATTAAAATTAATTAAATAAATAAAAATATTTAATTACAATCTGAGTGACTTCAAGTGACCAAGTGAAATTCAAGAACAACAACAAGAACAACGTCAACAAATACGGCTTACAAAATTTCGAATGCCGCCGCCAAATTGTTCAATTAACCAAAAACAAAACAAAGGTAAAAATTAAAAAAAAAATAAATAAATAAATACATTTTTTTTCTTGTGCCACAAAATTTGTTCAAGTGTTATTCAAGTGCAATTAATCAACTCAAAGACTGCAGTTCTCGCATTTATGGATTAATCCCAATTTGAATTTTTTTTTTTTCAAAAAACTTCTTGTTTTTAAAAATTAACTCTGTTTATTCAAAAAAAAGCAATTACCAGGTTTTTCTAGTTTAAGTTCACATCTTCAGTTAATATTTAACTATAATATCCGAATTATCAGGATTTTCCAGTTTAAATTCTCATCATAATTTACTCTCTGCATTTTCTAAATTCAAATCTCACTTTGTTAATTTTCGTGTCAATTTTGTTGTTGCCCTTTAATCTTAAGGGGTTTCTAATTCTAATTGACCTCACAATGGTCACGGTCCCAAAATCCCGTCAAAGTTCAAATTTGCTGTCCCTTTTCTGAACTCTGAACTTTCCCAAAAAAAAAACCAAAAAATTAAAAGGGTTGCACTCAAAACTGTTGACACAAATTGAACTCTGAGTCGGATATACATAAATGGCGTACAAAATCGAAAAGTGTTTCATAATTTCGTCAGCCAGTTTAAGTAAATGCAATTGTACTTTAGATTTCTCCGATATCATTATAATTTAAATAGTATTATCTGTAATTTTTGAATACAAATTTTTTCTAAAAGCTTCTTACTTCTAGTTTAATTATAAACTCAACCTAAAGTCTGGTAGAAATCATTTATATTTTCTTTTGAAGTTAGCAAAATTTTCATATTTTTTGTTCATCACTTTAAAATTTTTGCATATTTTGCTTGCACACATTTTAGGATTTTTTTCAATTTTGAATTGAAATAAAGCTGCATAAATACATTTTTTTAAATTAAAAATATAAATGTATCTTTAACACTTCAATATCTTTTGTAAACCAATCCTAAAAATATGATTATTTATTTCTAAGTGCAGTTTAAACTGTTTCGAAATTCATGTTGAAACGAGCAGATTTATCATTTTAAAAATATTTAAGAGCTGTTTGAGATTTGTTTTGATTAGGATTTGGATCAAACTGACGAAATATAAATATGTTCTTCGTGATGAATTTGTACAAATTTGTGTATCCCCAAAGCGATGCAACTGGGCAAGAATGGGTTAAGCAGGAGGCAAGGGGTTAAGTGCTTAATGGGCGGGAGCGGGGGGAGGAGGAGGCGTGTCTCTATCTCAAATGAGTTTTTGTGTTTTTGCGGATGAGTCACAGTCGAAAATTGAAATCAGCCAACCAAAATGAAAGGCCAAAAAAAACCAACAGCAACAACAACAACTACAATAATAATAACAAAAATAACAACAACAATAACACACACATAGATAGAGTCGTAAGCACAGTGGTCGCTTCTTATCGCAACAATTTTTATATTTGAAAATGTCAAGTTGCTGTTGTTGCTGCAGTTGTCGCCAATTGGAAATCCTAGGCGCCAGCAACAACAGCAACTCTAACAATCCCAATGAAATGGCGAATTGATAACGGTAAATGTTAATGAGAAATGTGCGCAAATGGAAATGCAACAAATACACACACACACACACACACGGACAGCACGAAACCGATAACAAATCCACAACGTGTGCAAGAGAGAGAGAGAGAGCGAGCGCGAGAGAGCGCAAGAGAGTGTGAATGACAGCGCAGTTAATGAGAGCGCAGAGGCAGGTGTACTGCTCTCACTTCCTCCCACACTTCACCCCCTACTACCGCTGCTCTCTCGCTCTCACTGCATTTAATCTTATTGGATTTTCTAACAAAGTCCATTTGCAATTTCCCAGTTAAAGATGTTGAAATAAGCGTAAAGAATAACAAAGAGGGAGAGGAAGAGAATTGCAACTGTTTTGCCAGCGTCTCATTTAACAAAATTCAAACGTAGAACGATCGATCAGCTGTTTAAAAGTCCTACGTTCCACTTTAGATTTTTCGCCAGAATTTGAGATACGATCTCAAGATGATCATGATGAAATGATTTCATAATAATTGAACAGATCTTATAACAATTTCTGTGTATTTGTTATTATTATTAACAATATTGTGATTGTTATTATTATTGTTGTATGTTCACTATTTGTTTAATGTGATCAAGTCAAAGTTTTCAGCCAAAGTTTTCTCGTTTTTCAGCGTTTAATCATTTCAAGATCAAGAAATATTCGTTAGAATTGGTTTTAGTTTAAAATGTAATATATTTTCTTTACTTTCCTTTTAAATCAAGTTAATAATTATTACCCATAAGTTGCCCAAATTCTCGGCAGTTTCGACAAATTTTCCATTTGCCAAATTTGTAGTATGTTTAGATAGATTTAACAATGAATTTCAAATTTCCTATGCTTTTAAAATTGTGAGAAAAATAACTTAAATTTGTTTAAAAAAAAAAAATAATATTACATATTTTAAGCACCAAATTTCTTGACCTTAGGGCAACCAGAAGCTGAGTTCACTTAGGTTATTGCAGCTGTTTTATAGGGTGGGAATGGAAAATGTTGGGATTTTTGCCCTTAAGCTGAAGCCTAATGAAGTTTGACCCACTAGAAGATTATATCTAGGGTATAAATAGGTCAAATTTAATTATAATAAAACGAATTCTTAAATCAATAAAATAATAAATAAATAAAATGAAAATAAATAATATAACAAAATGAATAATATGCGACAACTTTTAAAGAAAAAATACAAATAAAAACCTAAATAATATATACAAATAATACAATCTTACAATTATGATATTAAATCTCTTATTCTAAGATGAATTTTCTAAAAAGTTTTTAAATATATTATTTTAAAAATAATTGTTTTTAATGCAACAACTTTTGAAGAAAAAATACAAATTTAACAATTTTATTATTAAAATATTCTCTCTATTTTAAGAGGAATACTTTAAAAAGTGTCTTAAAATTGCGAAATTTTAAATAAATGCTTGGATGCGACAATTTTCAAAAAAGAAAAAACACAAGTTATACAATCAATATATGTTCTCTTATTTTAAGATGCATTTTAGTAAATGGTTCTTAAAATTAATATTTGTCTGCCAAAACTAAGAATTGATTTTAATGAAATGCGATAATAATGAGTAAAATTTTATTTTATCTAAATCAAAAATTAATTTTCTTTTCTTTTTTCTCAATTTTTTTTAAACAGCCGTTAACGATCTCAATTAGCCAACTTTAACAACAACAACAACTGCAGCTAAGATGCTGGCCACACAACAGCAACAACAACAACACACAACAACAACTGTTGCTGCTGCAACAACAACAGCAGCAACAACAACAGTTGCACACAGCAGCGATGCCAGCGTCGACATGGATCGCCAGCGTCGTGATTCAACCACCTCAGAATCCTCGCTGGAGCATCTCGACTTGGGCCGCACACCAAAGAAGCTCAGCAGCAGCAGCGGAGCGCCGCAGCCGACGTCGACGCCGCACGACACAACAACGTCGACTACGACGGCGACGTCGCGCAAGCGCAAGCTGCGACAGCAGCAGCACCACCAACACTTGCTCTCCGATGACGATGAGCAGCAGCTGCAGCAGCAGCAGCAACAACAACAACAACAGTTGGATCAGTCTGCGAGCGACCGCGTCACAAGCAGCGACGCAGCGCCAACGCTGCTGCAGCCAGCGCCAGCATTGTCGTCGATTACAGCGCCAGCGGCGACGCCAGTTCGCTGCGTAAAAAGTTTCGACTGAATCGCAGCAGCGGCGTCGGCAGCGGCAGCGGCAGCGGCGTCAACGGCGAACTCTCTGAATCGGGTTTCGTTGATGGCAGCGCTTATAGCGGTTATTTGCTAAGCAGCAGCGCCGGCAGCAGCAGCGCACAGTCAGCGTCGGCAGCGGCCGTGGCCGCAGCAGCAGCAGCCGCAGTTGCAGCGCAGCAGGCGTCAGCGTCGAGCAGCTCGGGCGGCTCGTCACCTCAAGGCCTGTCGTGCCTGTCGAGCGCCGAATCGGGAATCGGCGCCGGCGACGATCACATGAAATATTTGTGCCCCATCTGTGAGGTCGTCTCGGCCACGCCCCACGAGTTCACCAATCACATACGTTGCCACAATTACGCCAACGGCGACACTGAGAATTTCACCTGCCGCATTTGCTCAAAGGTAAGTGACACACACAATTTACAGGGTGTGCAATATGTTGATAAACAAAATTAGTTGTAGTATCAAAATTAAGCATCGAGTTTTTATCGAAATCTTTAAATTGCCAAAACAAAAATCGAGTTGTCTATGTATCGTTAAAAAAGCTATCACGCTAAAGTTCTTGAATCTAAATTAAGAATCAAATTTATAATCGATAAATTTAAATCGTCAAAGAAAAAATGATCGAGTTAAAATGCTTGAAAATCGCTTGCGCATAAATATCAATGATTTAAATCTAAATGATCGATTAAGGCTTAAATCGAAAAGTTAAAATCGTCAAAACAAAAATCGAGCTTTTGATCTACATATCATAAACAAAAAATTTATCGAGTTGAAAAACGCCTTCGCAAGAATCGAGCAAAAATCAAATTATTTCCATAACTTAAAATTATCTCAAATTTTAAATTATGTATAAAAAATATCGAGTTGATATATCGTAAACAAAAATAATCGAGTTACAGTTTTGATATTAAATTATTTCCATTACATATAATGACTTCAAAGTTTAATCAATTTGTAATCCGTTTCGTATTCATTTCGGATTAGTTTCAAATCGATTCCGCGAAAATCAAGTTGTCGATTTTTCGATTTCCTTTTCAATCAAATTATTTCAATAAATTAGAATGATCTGAAATTTTAAACAATTTCTAATCAGATTGCCTTTTGATTTTCTTCCCGTTTGCCGTGATTTTCTTTAGGTGCTGTCGTCGGCCTCGTCGCTGGACAGACACGTGTTGGTGCACACGGGAGAGCGACCCTTTAACTGCCGTTATTGCCACTTGACATTCACAACGAACGGCAACATGCATCGTCACATGCGAACACACAAGCAACATCAAACGCAGACACAGCAGCAACAGTCGCAATCGCAGCAGCAACAACAGTCACAGTCACAGTCACAGCAGCAACAGTCGCAGTCACAGCAGCAGCAACAGCAGCGACGACAGCAACATGCAACGGCAACAACAATTGCCACACAGTCAGCAGGTGGCAGATCCGAGAGCTATGAGAGTGATGCGAGTTGCTCAACGGATGTGTCCAGTGCACAAAGTCACAGCAGCAACAGCAACAGCAGCAGCAGCAATCACTCCAACAACAACAACAACAATAACAATAACAACAAACTGAGCAACAACAATAACAACGAGGAGGAGGAGAAGGAGCAGCAGCAGCATGTTGTTGCTGCCACAATTTGTGGCAAGCGGCGACGCCATAAAATCAACATCAACAACAACAACATAATGGACAAAGAAGAACAGCAGGAGGAGGAGGATGAGGAGGAAGTGGAGAGTGATGCGGAGAGCGCGGAGGAGGATGTGGCACAATTGATAACCTCCACGCCCGATGTGGCAACGCTGCTTGCCTCCTCCGGTGGCACGTCGCCGAGTCAATCCCCCGCACCGCCACCAATGATGCTGCTCCTCAATTGTCCCGCCTGCGAGGCGGATGATTTTGAATCATTGCCCGCGCTGTGGCAACATTTGGATGCCCAGCATGCGGATATACCCGCCAAGTGCCGCGAGTGCGAGGTAATCTTTGGCACTCATCGCCAGCTGCAGACGCACAGTTGTCGTGGTGTCAATGGGCTGCAAATGTTGCCACTGCTGGCGGCAAGTTCAAGTCCCAAACAGGAAATCGAGGAGGAGGAGGATGAGGAGGAGGAGCAGCAGGAAGATGAGGAGATGGAGCAGGAGGAGCGGGAGCGGGAGCGGGAGCAAGTGCATCAGCAGCAACAACAAACGGAACGCGATGAGTTCTTTCAACAGCTCTACAACAAAAGTAAATCCAATATTGTGCCGCCGTTGCCCTCACCGATCAAACATGAACTGGCCACAGATCGCGGCGACTCTCGCCAGGATCTGGCGGACATCCAAAGCATCCTCAACATGACCAGCTCCAGCTGCACCTCCAGCTTTCTGCGCAACTTTGAGCAGTCCGTCAACACGCCCTGCTCCAGTCAGTACAGCCTGGACGGTCGCGATGGCGACGAGGAGGCCCAAGATGCCTTCACCAGTGAGTTCCGTCGCATGAAATTACGCGGCGAATTCCCCTGTAAACTGTGTGCGGCCGTGTTTCCCAATCTGCGTGCCTTGAAGGGACACAATCGTGTCCACTTGGCGGCCGTGGGTCCAGCTGGTCCCTTCAGGTGCAACATGTGTCCCTATGCCGTGTGTGACAAGGCGGCGCTGGTGCGGCACATGCGCACCCACAACGGCGATCGTCCCTACGAGTGTGCCGTGTGCAATTACGCATTCACCACCAAGGCCAACTGTGAGCGACACTTGCGCAATCGTCACAGCAAAACGAGTCGCGAGGATGTCAAGCGTGCCATTGTCTATCATCCGGCGGAGGATGCCAGCTGTGATGACGCCAAGTCGGGTCAGCGATTGAACGATTCCGATTTGGCCGAGCTCAGTTATCGCTCCATGTCGCCCACCGTGGAGCCGGCATCGCAATTGAAGCACATGTTGCTGGCGGACACAACACCAACAGCAACAGTTGCTCCAGCCACGCCTATAGTTGCTGCTGTCAAGTCGGCGCCATCCAAGATTCAAGTCAAGAGCCTGGATCAATTGGTGGATAAACCATTGGCGCCTGCTTTGGATCTCAGCATGGATGTTTTGGATCTAAGCAAAAAGGAGCGACCACAGGAATTGCCACAGGAGCAGCAGCAACGCGAGCAACAACAACAGCAGCAACAGCAACGCGAGCAACGCGAACGCGAGCGTGAATTGCTGCTGTGTCAGCAGCAACAGCAGCAGCAGCAGCAACAGCAACTTTTTGGCGCTGGCGATGCTGCCACACAGTACATGCAACAGCTGTTCCGCAATCTCATGTTCCAGCAATCGCCAGCATTTCCATTCTTCGGCTTTATGCCGCCAACAGCTGACAAAAACACCGCTGCAACAGCAGCAGCAGCAGCAGCCGCCACGCTGCCCACATCGGCAGCAACAGCTGCTGTCAAGCCAGCAACAGCTGCTGCTTTGGGTCTGCCCCTGCCACTGCCCGTTGTGGGCGGTGTGGGCGTGCCCGTGCCCGCGGGCGGACCCGTCAAAATGGTCATCAAGAATGGCGTGCTGATGCCCAAACAAAAGCAACGTCGCTATCGCACGGAGCGACCATTTGCCTGCGAGCATTGCTCGGCGAGATTCACGCTGCGCTCGAACATGGAGCGTCATGTGAAGCAGCAGCATCCGCAGTTCTATGCCCAGAGGCAGCGCAGTGGACACCATGTGATGCGCGGACGCGGTGCAGCCTCGAATGCAGCGGCAGCAGCAGCGGCAGCAGCAGCCGCCGCCGCAGCAGCAGCAATGTCCAATCTGAGTCAGCAGCAACATGGTCATCATGCGCACCATGCACACATCTCGGATCAGGTGAAATATGCGATATTGGCGCAGCAGTTGAAGGCGCGCAAGGATACGGATCTGTTGCAACAGGCGCTGGCACATGGCTCGAGCAGCGTGGCCGGCAATCCGCTCCAGCATTTTAGCTACAAGCAATACAACAGCAATGGCAATGGTAATACCACCAATGGACATCATGTTGCTGATGACGATGAGCCCAAATTGATAATTGATGAGGATGATGAGCTGGAGGAGGACTTGGATGATGATTTAATGGAGGAGGAGGACGAGGATGAGCTGGATGAGGAGCAGTCGGAGCAGCAGGAGGACGCTGAGGAGCAGGGACAGCAGCAGCAGTTGGAGCAACAACAACCACCCAGAACTTCAACGCCCATTGAGGCGGCCAAAAAGGTGGCGGAAACCATTCTGGAGCAGGCCATCAAAGCGGGCAAGGACCAGACCAAAAAGTTGTCCACACCCACACCAACTGCCACGCCCACGCCCACTCCACAAGCCACACCCACTGCAACGCCCACGCCCACAGCAACGACAATGAAAACAATGATTGCCCAAGCGGAATCCGTGGCCAAATCCCTTAAAGAAGTGGCCAGTTCACCGTTCAAAGATGAATCTCAAGATCTTGTGCCCGTTGCCAAGCTGGTGGACAATGCCACCAGCAACCAGGTGAGCTTCAATAGCTACTTTCGACCCAGCGATGTGGCCAATCACATGGAACAGTCCGATGAGGAGGGCCTGGTGGCCTCCGGCAGTGCGAGCGAGAGCAACAACTCGGGCACCGAGGACGTGACCAGCAGCAGCAGCGGCAGCAATGAGCCCAAAAAGAAATCCGCCTACAGTTTGGCCCCCAATCGTGTCAGTTGTCCCTATTGCCAGCGCATGTTCCCCTGGAGCAGCAGCCTGAGGCGTCACATCCTGACGCATACGGGTCAGAAACCCTTCAAGTGCTCCCATTGTCCATTGTTGTTTACCACGAAGAGCAACTGCGATCGCCATTTGTTGCGGAAACACGGAAATGTGGAGAGCGCGATGAGCGTTTATGTGCCCACGGAGGATGTGAGTGAACCGATACCAGTGCCCAAGTCGGTGGAGGAAATTGAGCTGGAGGAGCAGCGGCGACGCAAAGCGGAGCAGCTGGAGCGGGAGAGGGAGCGCGAACTGGAGCGGGAGCGTGAAAGGGAGCGGGAACTGGAGCGGGAGAGGGAATTGGAGAGGGAGCGGGAGCGGGAATTGGAACGGGAGCAACAACAGCAGCAGCAACAGCTCATCCAGCAATTGGCTGCAGCGGCACAAATGGTTGCCGCCTCCGTTTCCGCTGCCGCCAACTCCTCCGTCTCCGTCGCATCCCCGCCTGGCGGAGCACCTGGCGTGCCCGGTGAAATCCAAGGCAGCGATTTGCCCTACAAGTGTCATCTGTGTGAATATTCGTTTGGCGAGCGTCTGCAATGTTTGGAGCACATCAAGCAACAGCATGCCCATGAGTTTGCCTTACTCCTGGCCAAAGGTGCCATTGAAACGGAGGAGCAACAGTTGCCAGCAGCACCAGCGGCAGCAGCAGCACCTGCCCCGCCAGCAACAGTTGCCTCCGATGAGGATTCGGGACTTGCCACACGTGCCACAAATGTCAAATATCCCGATTATAGCAATCGCAAGGTGATTTGCGCCTTTTGTGTGCGTCGCTTCTGGTCCACGGAGGATCTGAGGCGTCATATGCGAACTCACTCTGGGGAGCGTCCATTTCAGTGCGAGATCTGCTTGAGGAAGTTCACATTGAAGCACAGCATGCTGCGGCACATGAAGAAGCACAGTGGACGCAGCCACAATGGTGATTTGGGTGGACAATCCGATTGCTCCGATGATGAGCAGTCTGGCACGCCTCCCAGCACGCCCACGCCCATGATAATGCCACAAACGAACAACAATAACAACACTTGTCACAATAACAACAATACCAACAACAACAATAACAACAACAACAACAACAACAACAGTAAACAAAGCTTACGTTTGCCAAAATTGCATGAATTGTTGGACAAGGCGAATGAATGGCGTGTGAGTCGTTCATGTGAACATAAGGAAAACATAGCTGAATCTGCCACAGCATCGGCAGCAACTGCCACAGCAGCAGCAGCAGCGGCAGCAGCAGTTGCCGTTGCAAGCGGCGATTTAATTGGCAATTTGTTGGGCATAAGTGATCAAGGTATACTCAATAAGTTGCTTTCCTCTGCAGACGAGGCAGCTAAGCTACTAGGCGTTGACAAGTAAGAGAAAAACACAAAAATAAAAGCTAGAAAAAAAGCTAGAAAAAAGCCAGAAAAAAGCTAGAAAAATAGAGAAAAGAGAGAGAAAGAAAAGAATTGACAAATAAGAGAAAAAATGAAAAAAGCTTTAAAAAAAAAGCTAGAAAAAAGAGAGAGTCAAAAGAGAGAGACAGAGAGAGTAAAGAGTGGATGTCCGCTAGTCAAAACAAAACAACAAAAAAAACTTAAACAACGATGCCAGATTTTAACAGTTTATAAACTCAGCTCAGTAGTCCCTAAAGTCAGCTTAGCAAAAAAAAAAACAAAAAAAAGGCTAAAAATAGCTTAAAAACGTACCAAATCTAGCCGAATGTTATTATACCCTTGCAGCCTTCTAAAAACTGAAATATTCAAGTGCTATAACAAATTTCAGACACTTAATAAATCAAGCAATAACTAATAATTGAACTGATTTCAAACTAAATGACAACTGTACCAAATTTTAAGAAGTTAACGCAATTATTTACTGAGTTCCTGCAGTTGATCAACTTAAATTTCGACTAATGACAACTACAAACTGTAAACCAAAATTTCAGAAGTACACCTCAACTAACAGCTGAGTTTCTTGAGTTAGGAGCAGTTCAGTTTTCATAGAAGAACTTTAAATACAATTGATACAATACCAAATGAAAACTGTACCGAGTTTCAAGAAACTAGCTCAACTAGCTAGTGGGTTCCTTGAGTTAGGAGCTAGCAAGGGTATCAACAACAAGTTCCCATGGAAACAATTGCTAAACTTTGAACTGTATGCGAGAAACACACACAAAGATGTAACATTTTCGCCCGTACATATACCAAAGCCTAAATAGTTTTTTATAAACTTAAAAAAAAAACTGTTATAATAACTATTATTACACTTATTATTATAATTTTTTTTCTAACTTTTTTTTTGCTAGCAGAATTAAAGAGAGTTTTGTGTGCGGTACAACCGAAATTGAATGCGAGTTCTGAATTCCATTTTCGCAACAATTTCGCCAAATGCAAAAACGACGAAAATTGTTGCCAAAATTGGAATTTTCAATTTAAAAAAAAAGAAGAAAAATACAGAAAACTATCATAAATGTCAACAATTAATCAAAATGTGCATTAAAACGCAGTAAATTTTAAGTACAATTTTTTTCACAAATTTTTTTTTTCTAGAATTAAGTTAAGAGTAGCTTAAGGAAAACAACAACAACGAAAGAAAACAAAAGCATGACAAAAAAGACTTAAAAAAAAAATGGAAAAAAAGTGGAAATGAGAGTAAAACTTGTACAAGAAAGAATTGCCTTCATAGTGCTCTATGTTTAATATCATTATACATACATATATATATATATATAGATAAATTTATATATATTTTATTATATTATTTCATGGTTAACAGAAAACAAAATGTACATTTTGAGGCCTTTGACCGCAACGTGGCTTATTAAAAATAATAATTATTAAAGAAAATGCATCAAAGCATTTCATATTAATTGTAGTCGATTTAGTTTATAAGTGGCTTTTTTTATATGTATACATACTATATACTACTATATACATACAGACATAAATATACATACCTTTATTATTATTATTATTAATATTATATCATTTGGAAAAACTTACTGAAATGGCGAAATTAATTGCTGTAGCTTAACATGACATGAGGAAAAAACACACAAATTTAAATTTAAATATTTTATGCATAATACATACATATAACTATACACATACATATATATATATATATAAATATATGTATATAGAAAGCAAAATCATATAAAGTAGTCGACATTTTACAGCAATAACCAAAGCATTTCACAATTAACGAGTTTTATTCAAAAGCAAAACAAAAACAAAACATAAAAAATATTATTGAACAAATTAAATTAAATTATGTACTTAGCGTTTATGTACTTAATAAATTAATTAATTATTTTACATTTACAATTTTGAATTAAAACAATGGAAAATAAAATTAACAGTTGCGATCAAAGCGATTTAACGCTCCTGCAATTTTGGGAATGGGGAACTTTTGTTTTTCAGCAATATTTTCGAGATTGGAATAATTTTAAATTCATTAATTGCCTTTTATGGCAGCTGCCCGAAAGTATGCAACGCATTTCAACGCCGCGCTATTAACGAGCACAAAACGCTGCTGTGTTTAGTGGCGCCTTCTAGTGGCATGGCGTGGTACTATGCAACATTTTGTGCAACAAAATTTTACGGATGCCGAAAAGTATGCAATACTATTGAATTTAATAACATTTCACATTTTTGGGCGCGCAAATTTGAAATGGAATTTTAAAAAATCAATTAAAAATTAAATAAAAACAATTTAAAAAAAAAAACAAAATGCAAAATTCGGTAAATTAATTAACTTTATTTTAAAATTGGTTTGGTGTCGAAACTGAAAAAAAAGCCAAAAAAAATTGAGAAATAAAAATAAAATTGAGAATCAAAAGACATCGGAAACTCGAGAAAAATTCAACAAAATATCTGGTATTTTTTTCAATTTTCTAGCTCAAAAAACAAAAAAGTTGATTTTTTCGGCCGGAAAAATTGTTGTCAAAAATTTCAGAAGAATTTGGCCCGTTTTTGCGTTTTTGCGGACCACTTTTATCACTTGGATCAGGCGCGCAGTTGTGGCGCCATCTATGTGTGCGCTATGGTGCGCCATATATTGTTTTTTGTGACAATGACAATGTGTGAGAGGAGAAGAGAGAGAGAGAGAGAGGTGACAAATGCTCGCTCGCTCATCGTTCCCACTTTTAGTTTTTAGTAGAAAAATGGCGGACGAGAAAACTTTATTTTATTTCGCCGAATTTGCCAACAATTGCAATTTAGAGCTAAAATTTATTTATACATATATATATTAAAATTTTTTTAAGTTTTTATTCATAATAATAAACACTTATAAGATTACACAAAAATAACAATAAGAAATGAAAACGCAACATTTGCATAACTCGCCGGCCGGCAACGTGTGTTATTGTTGTTGTTATTGTTATTATTATTTATCTTGTTGTTGTTGTGCTTATTGTCGTTATTTTTAGTCCCTGTACTGACCAAATTAAGAAGAGTCTATTAAGTTTGTCAATAAATTGAAAGAAAATACTTAACAAAATGTTGCATTGCGGGCAGTAGAAGGCGTGGCAGCCCCTACAATGTGTATACGGGTACCTACGGTGGCTCACAGCTTATTTCAACCAGCACAAAAAGCAACTTTACTCAAAAGCTACGATTACAACTAACTAAAAAAAAATCTTGAAAAATAGTACTTACAGAAAACTAATGTTATATCAACTCATAATTTGAAAATATTGAAAATATTCGAAAATATTTGAGTTTTCGTAAAAGTCCACTTTTTGAACTTTTACCCTCGATTTTTTACAAAAAATGTTGGGATGCAAAAAATTAGTTCATAGAATTTAAATAGTGTCTGCAAAAAAAAAATTTAAAAAATATTTTTGCTAGTATTTATTAGAATTTTTTGAAAATCCTAAAAATTACAATTTTTACCCATTTTTCCTCAATTTCAGCCAAAAAGTGCCAAAAATGGTCATTTTTAGGATTTTCAAAAAATTCTAATAAATACTAGCAAAAATATTTTTGAAATTTTTTTTTTGCAGACACTATTTAAATTCTATGAACTAATTTTTTGCATCCCAACATTTTTTGTAAAAAATCGAGGGTAAAAGTTCAAAAAGTGGACTTTTACGAAAACTCAAATATTTTCGAATATTTTCAATATTTTCAAATTATGAGTTGATATAACATTAGTTTTCTGTAAGTACTATTTTTCAAGATTTTTTTTTAGTTAGTTGTAATCGTAGCTTTTGAGTAAAGTTGCTTTTTGTGCTGGTTGAAATAAGCTGTGAGCCACTGTACATACATACCCACATATGTGTATATACATACATATGTATGTACATTTATCGAAACATCAAAATTTTAGAATTTATGTCTTGGCAACGAAAAATCACACGAAATAGCATGAAAACTTGTAAACATATTTCGATTTATGTATGTATGTATGTATGCACATATATATATTTACATTTGTGCAACGCATAAACATATGATATTATTCTTACACGTGCCAGCAACTATAGTTACATATGTACGTATGTATATGTATATAAGTATAAACATACCAACATATTCTTAAAAAGATAAATGCGTATGTGTGTATTAGATTCTACATACACATACTCACATCCAATTGGAAACGGAAAATAAACGTCGCAAAAACAAACATACACACACAAACGAGCCCCCCAACGAATAAGTGCAAAAAAAAACAATAACAACAACTACAGCTGCTGCTTCAAGTTCTTGGCTGCGCGGCTACACATACATACATACATTTGTATGTATAGGTGCAGCCAATATATTAACGAGACGACGCACAGTGGGACCTATTGACTCTATTATTACAGCTTTAAAGCTTATGAGGTTATTTTTTAATAAATCAATATTTTATTATTATTATAATTTTTATTTATTTGTTTTTATATTTATCTAGTTTGCTTTTATGTTTTTTTCAATTGCTTTTCTTTAATATGCACTTGTTAAAATTCTTTTGTCGCGCTTTGTGGACCAGCAACACACTGTGCGACATTCGCCGGTCTGGCCACTGCTGCGTCGTATATCAACAATCACACCACACGCGCTGGGGGCGAAAACTTGGCACAGCCTCAGCTTTTGCTTTCAGTTCTATTGAAACCACCAGTTGGGCCAGCCACACCAGCAGCACCAGCAGCAGTGTTTCCAGACCGAGCGTCCATTATCCAAATTACCCTGACCTTACACTCACCTGTGCAAAGATGTCCTTAGTGCGTTTCATTGGCAGCAAGGTGAGCTAAATTAAAATAAAGAATGGTCTGCAAGTAAAACTACGCTATTATCGATAACACTTCTCTAATCAGACTTAATAGTGTTGGAAAGCTTTGCTAAGCAGACGCGCTGTAACTGCGGTCTGTGTGTGTGCGTGTAAATCTACCTGCATGTAAATTTCAATTGTCAAATGCACACGAATGTGTGTGTGCAACATCAATTGCTCAATTAAGCGAATAATAACACGAAAAAGAAATGAGCAAAAAATACATATAAAACGTAGCACATGTTACGTAATTTTGGTTTGCAGCCATTGAGATAATATAACGATCACAACAGCTAAATGATAGAACGGAGACTAGAAAACTCGCAAACACACACACACATGGCGTGATAAGTTTGTTTCTTTTTTATGTGCGTGTATAGCATGTGTATTTTAATTAGGGGCCAAGCCATATAAATGTGCTTTAGAGGCGGTTGCCGTCAGTGATAAGCGTGGGCGTGGCGCACAGCTGTGCCCTATGTACATATACATATATGTACAGACATACATATAAATATCTGTGATGTGCGTTGTGCGTCAGTGCTGTCAGCCTTTGAGCTTTTTTATAGTGAAATGAGCACAAAATGCAAACTTTTTATACAAAACAAAACAAAAACAGCATTAATTCTACTCAATCGGGGGTGCCACATAAATCGTTTTCGCTTGAATTTCACTTAAATTTGTATGAAATACATATTTATACTCCAGCTAAAATTGTATAATTTTTTGCCTTGAAATATAAAAAAAGCTAGAAAAATCCTACTCCAGATTTGACGAGAAAAAAGCTCTTCTGACAACGCTGCTATTTATATGCATGTGCGTGTGTGTGTGTGTGTGTGTGTATTATCATGTTGCCAGGCAATTCAATTCTTACCTGGGGGCCATAGTAAAGCACTTGACATGTAAGATAAATATACAGTCAAGCATGCCTATGTTAAACAATGGAATTTTACAGTAAAGATTGTTTATTATCTGGCCAAGGCAACGGAAGCTTTCTTATTAGAAAAACTATTTATATCGATATATCGATACAAATATAAATGATCGATCCTTTATTTTGCAGGCACGCGTGATTGGCCAGCGTGCTTATTCATCCGCTGCTCCCACCACCAAGCTGTTTATCGATGGCAAATTTGTCGAGTCGAAAACAAATGAATGGATTGATGTGCACGATCCGGCCACCAACAAGGTGGTTACCCGTGTGCCCAAGGCCACACAGGATGAGATGAAGACGGCATTGGAGTCGAACAAGAAGGCGTTCAAATCGTGGAGCAATCAATCGATATTGTCACGCCAACAGGTCATGTTCAAGCTGCAGGCTTTGATCAAGGAGAACATGGGCGAGCTGGCCAAGAACATCACCAAGGAGCAGGGCAAGACCCTGGCCGATGCCGAGGGCGATGTGCTGCGTGGTCTGCAGGTGGTCGAGCATTGCTGCAGCATTCCATCGCTGCAGATGGGCGAGACGGTGGCCAATGTGGCCCGTGACATGGACACGTATTCGCTGGTGATGCCATTGGGTGTCACCGCTGGCATTGCACCCTTCAACTTCCCCGCCATGATCCCGCTGTGGATGTTCCCCGTGGCCATTACCACCGGCAACACAATGCTGCTGAAGCCATCGGAGCGTGTTCCGGGCGCAACCATGTTGCTGATGGAGCTGCTCAACGAGGCCGGCTGCCCGCCCGGTGTTGTCAATGTTATTCATGGTCAGCACGATGCCGTCAACTTTATCTGCGATGCACCCGAGATTAGGGCCGTGTCCTTTGTGGGCTCGGACACGGCTGGCAAGTATATCTATGAGCGTGCTGGCAAAAATGGCAAGCGTGTCCAGAGCAACATGGGCGCCAAGAACCATGGCATTGTCCTCAGCGATGCCAACAAGGAGAACACACTGAATCAGCTGGCTGGTGCCGCCTTCGGTGCTGCCGGCCAACGTTGCATGGCCCTGTCCACCGCTGTCTTCGTGGGTGATGCCCAGAAATGGATTCCCGATCTGGTTGACCGTGCCCAGAAACTGAAGGTGAATGCTGGCCATGTGCCCGGCACTGATGTCGGACCAGTTATCAGCGCTGCCTCCCGTCAGCGTATCAATGATCTGATTGAGTCCGGTGTCAAGGAGGGCGCCAAGCTCGTTCTGGATGGACGCAAGATCAATGTGCCCGGCTTCGAGGATGGTTACTTTGTGGGCCCAACCATTTTGAGTGATGTCAAGCCCCACATGAAGTGCTACACCGAGGAGATCTTTGGCCCCGTGCTCGTGATCCTCAATGCTGATACTCTGGATGAGGCTATCTCCATTGTCAATGCCAATCCCTATGGCAATGGCACCGCTGTCTTCACCACCAACGGCGCTGCGGCCCGCAAATTTGTGAACGAGATCGATGCCGGTCAGGTGGGCGTCAATGTACCAATTCCCGTGCCCCTGCCCATGTTCTCATTCACCGGCACCCGGGGCTCCTTCCGCGGTGACCATCATTTCTATGGCAAGCAGGGCATCAAGTTCTACACACAGACCAAGACCGTCACTCAGCTCTGGCGCGAAACTGATGTCACCCACACCCAGGCGGCTGTGGCCATGCCAACCATGAAGTAATCATGCTCATGTATGAACCGGAAGAAATTATTGCATTTATTTTTTTGTGCCTGTTAACTAGAATTAAGCTAAGCCTAAAACACAACTGTAAAGAAATTTAAACAAGAAAAATATAAACATTTGAAAATCGATAAAATGAGAACTTAACTCTTGACGATTATAGCGAAACTATCGAAAGCATTATTTCAAATACGATGAACATTAAATATTGCATTTATTTTAGAGTTCAGGTATTCATAAATTAAATGAAAATAAAACATGAGTAACAAATGACAAATACATTTTTTTAAGTAAAATGCAAATTTGTCCACACTTAATGGTTACAGCTGATTATCTATCGATAAATAGAATCACTGGCGCATGAAGCTAACGCGCAGTGCTGCCACTTGGTTTTTTTTTTGTTCAAATTTAATCTATTTTTCCGTTACATTTGAAAACACCATTAATTTTACCGCTGTTTTCTTTCGTCTTTATTGGGATCTTGTCTAGACTTGTTTTTTGTACGTTCTTTTTTTTTGAAAATTATTATTAGATAACAGCAAGTCTCAAAAGTACAGAAATCTAATGTGAATATATAATACATATTAATATATTATAATATAAAGATAGCCTCCTCAGAAACTGTTCAAAATATGATTTATGTACATTCAAAATTAAATTAAAAAACTTTTACATAAAAGTAATTCATATATAAGATTTTGAAAAAAAAAAAGCTGATTGGATTGACTACGACTAAGAACTGAAATGTACAATAAATTTGTGGTTGTTAATAGAGAGTTATAGCTAGAGTTTTTAGATTTTTGTTTTTCTTGGTTAAATTAAAACTTAAATTTTGTACCCGCCGATATAGCTGAACACATTGAACTGACCTAAAAACACCACACCTACAACGTATGTACATATGTACATATGCCAATTTACGGGGGTAAGCCACTGGCGAATGCCTGCATCGAAACCAGTTCCCTAAAGGCGCCATCCGGATTGGCCATCAGCTCATCATAGTTGCCCTGCTCAATAATACGGCCAGCATCGAGCACCGCAATCTTATCAGCGCCATGAATCGTGCTCAAACGATGCGCAATTGTCAACACTGTGCGACCCTCGATCAGCTTATCAAGTGCCGACTGTACCAGTTGCTCGGACACTGAATCCAAAGCGCTTGTCGCTTCATCCAGCACGAGAATTGTAGGATTCTAAAAAAAAAACAATTTAGAAATTATTTGTCACGTTCGCGATCACTTATAAAACTTGTAAAATAAATAAAATAATTGTAATATATCAAAATAATTCGTATAAATGAAAAACTACATTATTTTATTATGGTTTAAGGGTCTTTTCTTTCAAATTACTCGCCACATTTCACTGACTTTTGAATTTTTAAAGATGAAGTCAATAATTACTTTAATTTTTTGTCGCGATTGCGATGCATTGTTCATTGTCCTTCAAGCTTGTCTTTTATAATAAAAATAGTGTTGACAAAATGCATTAAGCGATTCTAAGTATATACGAATTAGGAATCCAAAATTAGGAATTGAGTTATTAGGAAAATTAGGAAGACAAAATTGGGAAAAAAAAACTTAGGAAGACAAATATTGGGAAAAAAAAATTAGGAAACGCCAAAAATCGCCCGATTTTTAATAAAATATTTTGAATTTTGGCTTTTGGCTTTTGACCTTTTTCCTTTTATTTCAAAATCAGGACTTCGATTGCCAGCGCATGTGATATTTATTCGGTCAGGGGCGCGAACCATTTAATTCAAAATCATTAGGTTCTACATGTATATGATGTGTGACAACATAAATAAAAATTCAACAATTTTTTAATTTTTCTGCTTGTCGTATGCTTTGAGTAGCGATATTAGACGGTTGGTTCTTGCTTATATATATTTCTCCATTATTTTTTCAACAAAAACAACCGGCAGAAAAACCAAAATACTTTTTCTAATTTTTTTTCCCTTAATTTTTGTACTCTGAAAATTTGTCTTAGTTTAAATTTCTAATTTATGATTTCTTATTTTTTTTTTTCTATATTTTTGATTCCTAAAACTTTATTCTTGGTTTTTTCTCTTCTTTATAAAATTCCCTAAAAAATTTCGGAATTCGTATGAGAAATGCACGTAAAAAAAATGTTTAGAAAATGTCAATATTTGCCTTTTTTTATGTCGCGTTCCCGAACCTGGAAATACCAATATTTATAAAACTGTGTTCAGCAGAGCATTTGCTGTTCAATATTGTTACCGTTTTTGATTTTGAAAGGATCATAAATTATTTGTGATATATTACAGTGTATATTTACCTTAATTAAAGCTCGGGCAATGGCCACACGCTGCTTTTGGCCACCGCTAAGTAACATGCCACGTTGGCCAACAATCGTTTCGAGGCCATCTGGTAAATTCTTGGTAAACTCAATGACATTTGAATCGTGCACAGCCTGTTGGAGTTTCGCCTCCGGATTCGGTTCGTTCTCATCGATGCCATACAGAATATTTGAACGTATGGAGCCTGAAAATAATACAGGCTCCTGGCTAACGGCACCAATGTGCATGCGCAACCATTGCGGATTAATTGTGCGCAAATCAACGTCATCCAGATAGACGGAACCCATTTGTGGATCATACAAACGCATCATAAGCAAGGCTATTGTTGATTTACCCGACCCGGAACGTCCAACAACAGCCGTTGTCTGATTTGGTGATAGCGTTAAACTGAAATCTTTTAAAACTTTCGATTCATCACGCGACGGATAACTAAAGTCCACATTCTGAAATTTGATTTCACCAATTGGCTTTGTCAGTGGCACAATACCACTATCAATGGGTATGGCATATTTGCGATCGAAGATTTCCCAAATCCTCTCCGATGCTCCAATGCCCTTGTTCAGATTGCTATAGAAATTGGACAGACCGTTCATGGAGACGGCCACGTAGCCGGCGTACATCAGAAACGAGGTCATTGAACCAATTGTTAGCTCATCATTTAACACCAGAGTTCCGCCGTAGTACAGCACAGATATTATTATAAAGTTGCCGGAAAAACCAGTCTACAAATTTCAGAATAATAAAAAAAGAGAGTTGAAGAGTTTAAATTAATGCAAATTTACTGAAAATTATTTTGCACTTTAAAAAATTTTTTAGGATATATGATAAAATTCATTTAAAGCATATACGATTTTTGTAATATTTTTTTTTTTTTTTGCATGTCTGCGATATTTATTAATTTTAAAAATTACCCTAATTGAAACTTTTTTAAGCTTTTACCAAAACCATTTGTTCTGTTACATTCTTCTTAAAAGCTATCATTTATTAACCTTTTGTACAAATTTTTGAATGCAAAGTGTTGATTCCGAGTAATGTAATATTTTGTGGAATATTTGCTTAACGATTTTTTGACTATACAATTTTTAAAGAATTCAAAAAATGTTTATTTTCTTATTCCTGTATTTTCATAATTAATAAATGCAATCATGAAAATATTGGAATAACAAAAAAAAAACGATTAAGATATTAAAAGTAAAAATCAGTATTTTCAGCAAACTGATGTCGAGAAAAAGTTGGTTTTGTGCAAGTTGCAAAAATAAATTCAGTTTTGTTGCCTGGCAACTTAAACACACAAAAGAATATAACAAATAAAAAAATTAATTAAATTTCAGAATTTGCCTACTTATCCCACTGTAAGCTTTCAGAGCTTTTGAGCACAAAAACATATCAAAAGATTGTATTTAAATGTTTTGAGTTTAAACTTACCAGGCCAAAGAATATGGATCTGGCTCGTGTCTCCTTGTAGCCAATTTCCAGAGCCTCATTTAGCTTCTCATTAAAGTCATTGACCTCCTTCTGTTCGCGGCAAAATAGCTTCACCGTTCTCACATTGCCAAAACGCTCCTCGCCGAATTTCATGATCTCGGCATATTTGTCCAACTCAGCCTTGGTTATCTTGCGCACATAACGGCCGTAGACAATGGCCATGCCAGCCAGAGCGGGCACAACCAAGGCGCTGACCAATGCCAGTTTCGGGGATTCATAGATCTACACAGAAAAGTTCTCTAATTATTTATATTGAAAAATAGAGAGTGGAATTGAAAGTGGAAAGGCATAAACAGACCATCATTCCAGAGCCGACCACAATCATGGCAATGGATCGCAGGCCATCGGAGATATTCTGACTCAACGACACGCCCACAAAATATGTATCATTGCTAAGGCGATTCACCAATTCACCGGTGCCTTTGGTATCGAACCAACCAACTTCCTGCAGCAACATCGATTTGTATAAATTCGCACGCAATCTACGCACAATACGCAATGCTGTCGAACAAAACAAAATATCATTTTATAATTTTAAAAAAAATATATGTATATGGGCATTTCCACATTCCACATCAAAAACTCACTCATCTTGTGAAGTTTTCTTCCAAAAATGTATTCAAGTTATTTATTTAAGCAATATACGCTAGAAGAAATTTAATAGAATGAGTATATAAGAATCTATACATTGGAATCAATTCACTTTTTCTATATTTTTGCCATTTTCTAAAAAATTTACATCCAAAATCGACCATTTGTATTTTAACGATTACACTATGTAGGACAGTAAGATTGTAAGATGAATCATTTCAATTCATAGAAATATATTGAATGTTTAATTAAAAACAAGTTTCTCAAGCTGTTTTATATATTTTGAATAAAATTTAATGGAAAAACTCGCGGACAAACTAGATGAAAATCATGTCACGTTCGCGATCACTAATAAAACTTATAAAATAATAGTAATATGTCAATATAATTTCTTTAAATGGAAAACTACATTATTTAAGAAGAGTTTAAGAGTATTTTCTTCCAAATTACTCGTCACATTTCGCTGACGTTCGCAATTTTCAAGATGTAGTCATAAAATGACTTATTTTTTGTCGCGTTCGCGATGCATTGTTTTCTATAAATAATTCGAAAACGACAAGTCTCCAAATCTTGTCTTTTATAATAAAAATAGTGTTGATAAAAGGCATTAAACACGTAAAAAAACATTTTCGAAAATGTACATTTTTGGCATTTTTTTTATTCATTTGAAGACGTACGAAAGTCGCGTTCTCGATCCTGGAAATACCCATATATTATATATTATTTTTTACTTACACGCCGATCCAAATAAATAAACTCGGGCAAAATTTGCAAAGCCACCGAGTGCAAATATCCAGAATAACATGACTGAATATTCACGTAATCGATTCATTGCCGCCTCGTCCGCACTTCTTCTAAAGACCACATCGATCACTCTGCCCATAAAGTACGGTATGGTCATTGTGATGGACGAGGACACAACCAGGCAAAGGAGACCCGCTGCAAAATAAGATGAGCAATATAATAAAGTTACTCAATTTAAACTTGTATTAAATATACCCGTTACTTTAAAGAACAGGCAGGGAATTAAGCTGTAACCGAAAAGCATTAACCGTTAACCGGTTTTAACCGCTTGAAATTGGTAACCGTAGCTGGAAACGTAAACAAAATAAAACTTTTGTATTTACCTTTACAGAAAAACCGATATTTAAACGGAAATAGCCGTTTGGCAACCGATTCATGCATCGTTTTTCACACCATACTTTAATTTTATTTTAAATATTGATCTTAAAAAATCGATCTTTAAAAAAAATTGAAAAAATAATTTGTGTTTATATATAAACATATTTTAAGCCATTAAAAAATTTTTTTTTTAATTTTTAAACCGAAATTATATATGTAGCTATTTCAAAATCGAAACATAAAAAAAAACCGTTTAAAGTTAAGAAACCGTTATAAAAAAAATTTGCGTAACCGATAACCGATATTTGTTGCAGTTTGAAACCCAGCTAAAAACGTGAATAAAATGTAATTGTATTCGCTAAAATGTCTGCTATTCAATGAGTAACGGGTATATTGTAGTCAATCATTGATATATGTATGTTAAATCGTACCTAGTAAGACCCATCGTTCAGTCTTGAGCAAATTATATAGACGCTTGTACTCTGTTCTGCCCATTCTGACACGCTTAGCTGGTGTGCTCACTCCACGCGCATTCTTGACTAGCGCTCCTGCCTTTTTGGTGGTCAAACAGCGTCGGATGCACTGTAAACGTACCGCCCACCTCGAGAGCGCCTCCTTGGATGCGCCTCCTGCAGCTGTTGTTGTTGTTTGTAAAAGCTGGCGGGCGGCAGCCGCGGCTGGCTGACGTATTCGGAATAGTTGATGGTAGGGGCGTCGTAGCAGCAGCAGCGGTTGCCGCAAGAATTCGTTATGTATGCTTATTAAACTGATTGGTATTCTTGTGCCCGTGCTATGAATTTGGGATACCCGTAAAGTTGTACAAACGTGTTTCAGGCGTGTGCAGTTCAACAACATTATGACTGATGTCTAAACTGTTTACTACTTTATTTTTAAATATATATATTAAAAAAACCAAAACAACTTTGATGTAATCCGATAAAAACAGACCAAAATATCAAAAAAAAACTACAACAACAACAACTTGTGAATTTTGAGCCACAAAAACAAGCAGGCAAATACACAACAGCTGATTGCTCGCAGGGTGGAATAATTGCATTGCAAGCTATCGATGGGATTTCTATCAATCACCTGTGATGTCACTGCTTTTGTTTTTTTAATCAGCGTTTGAAGTTGTTTTGCTAACAGAACAAGTTGGCAAAGTGCAATTTGTTAAGTTAACACAGAGAAATAGAGTAAGATGTATGTACTTAAAAACGCATTACGCAACAAAGTTTGCTGCAAAAGAAGAGTCAAAATAGAGATTTCTAGTACGATACCTTATAATTTTTTCCTACCATTGCTCACCTTACTATTCGTGGCACTATGCAACACTGTCACAATAATGCCAATCGATAACAGCAACCGGGCGCAACACGTGCGTCTGCATATAAATCGTAATCGAAATTTGTATACGCGCAAAACATGGAAATTGGCGAAGGTAAAAGTAATAAAATTTAACTAAAAAACACATGTTAATAAACAAAACAATTGCAGAACTTATGTCCTGGCTGAAGGACGATAAAAAGGAGTACACGGCACGCTTGGAATTTGCAATAAAGGTGTGGCAATCATTGGATTTCGTGTACATTAACAAATATGAAGTGATTTGTAAATGGTTGCTGGATACACTTTCCATTGAAACTGGAAATGAAAATGAAAATGCTGTAAATACTGAAGAACTGCCAATTGCACAGCTGCAGCAGCTATTTGGCCTGCGGGCGCAGCCTGGACTGGTCAATGTGAGAACAAAAATCAATCTAATGCGCGTAATTTTGAAGCGCATCGAGAAAACGGAAAATGTGGAAACTGGAACGAGATCTGTGAATTACCACGCACATGCGCAATTGTTGCAGAGTCTGATTAACTTTGAACTGGTGCAGGATGCACTGCGTGCCAACTATGATCTGCTCATGTGCAGCTATGGCGCATTGTTTACCAGCTATGAAAGGATGCTCTTGCATCCCATTGAAGGTGACAAGCAACCAAGACATGCGGATTTCTTATTGCCATTGTTGCAGCAAATGCGCGACTATGTGCAACGTGCCCAGAACCATAAGAAGCTGCTGACAGCCTACACATATGCTGCACTGCAGCCACTATGTCAACTATTGCTGCAATTGCGACACACACCACACAATTTGTGCTGCTTTGATCAGCTGGCGGCATTGGAGCAACAGCTGACGGAATCCTTGGCCATGGGCGAGGCCATCGCACGTATCGCGCAGCAGCCGCAGCTGCATGTGCGCCTGCTGCTCCTGGAATCGCTGCTGCTCAATCAACGCTTTGATAATGTCAATCTTGATTTGGTTTTGCGCTTTGCCTTTGGCAAGCATGAGACTAATCCTCTGGAGCAGCCACTGGCACTGGCCACACATGCGCTGGAATCGCTGCGCAAGCACAACATTAGTTTGCAATTCCAAATGTCAGATAAAACAACGGCCATGGAGTTTGTGACGGAGCAAATCTTTGAGCTGGTTAAGGAGCACAAGGATGAGCATCTGGGCGAGGTGCTAATGATGCTATGTGCCGCGTTGCGCTTGAATCCATTGCTGCTGGAACCGAATGTCTATCAGATAACCGTTTGGATGCTAACGAAACCCAAGCGCACGGACAAGGAACTCTGTTTATATTCCGATTATTTGGTGCAGCTCCTGGACATGTTCCGGCGTCTCAGCTCCGCTGAACGTTTCATCATGCAGCTGATGAAATCTCTGAGGGAATGGCTGCGCAACTTCGAACTGGAGCTGCCTGGCAGCGACGCCAAACGTCGACGTCTGTCCACAGATAAAGATGAAGTGTCGGTCGAGTCAAACTTCTATTTGGAGCTGATCTTCAAGCCACATGCGAGTGTGAGCAGCGTGCCCAGTGATCGTCTGGCTCAAACTTGGCCCAGTCAAACGGCGGGTGCTGCCTTCACACGCCTCGTCAGTCATCTGATGGCCAAACCCTCCATTGTCATCTGGAAGATGCTCTTGCACACATTCTCCGAGCTCTTGCAGCCGGATACTCCTTCCGTGCTGCCGGTGAATTTGAATTTTGCCATTGAACTGCAGGTGTCATTGCTTTGTCAATACTTGTTGGGCACTCGGCTCGCGGAGCAAGTGCAGCATCATCAGGCGGAGCTGGCGCAGGGACGTCGTCATACTGCCCAAGTGTTGCAGCAATTCGGACGACATCTGCTGGCCCGGGAGCACAACAGGAGCACCATGAATGCATTTCTCGAGTGCGTGGATCGGGCCACAAGCTTTGAGCTGCTGCTCTCCTATTATTGGCCCGATGGCCTGGCCAAGTCGGAGCAGGCGGCGGAGCCGGAGGAATTGCAATTGCCGTACAAGTTTTTGCCGAGCGATGAATGGGAATTGATTCAGCAGCGTGTCCATAATTTTGGCAAGAGCACATGCCGTCAGAGATTGCAGCGCCTGGAGCTGCAATTGGTGCAGACCAGTTGGCTGCTGCTGCCCAATCAACGGCACGAATCCTGTCCAGATGCTTTGCTGGAACTTGTGCCGCCCCAGCTGCTTGGCCATTTGAGTCGTGGCCAGAAACAGCTGCGATTGCAGCAGCAGCAACAGCGTCGTCATCATCATCAGGAGGATCTGCTCCAGGATGCCGAGTGTGTGGAATTGCTGGCGCTGCAGTTGCTCCAGGATTATGCCGACACGCTCAAGGCGGAGAAGATCAAGGGATCTTTGCTGGGCAAACAGCTGCAGCTGGAGGGCGATGAGACAAAGTTGTCGGCTGCCTTGCGGCAACATTGTGCCAGCTCCAAGCAGCTGACGCTGCCCGTGGAGGCCACGGATGAGCTTATTGAGGCACTGCAGCGTCTGCCGCTTGCTCAGCTGATGAGCAGCATCAAGTTGCGTCTCTGGCTGCTCATCTTCACGCTCTATCACGACGTGCGACGTGCCCAGCTGAGGGAGCAGGCGAATCGATTGCTCGACCAGCTCATAGGTGAGTCACTGCATCCTTAACCAGGGATTAAAACCGAAAAGAATATCGGTTTCAGTTACGGTTTCGGTTATATTCGCATTTGGGTTTTCGGTTATCGGCTACGCAAAATCTTTGAATAAAGGTTTCGTAACGGTGAACCGGTTTTTGCATGTTTCGGTTTTGAAATACCGGTATGGTTTCGGTTCACAAAAAAAAAAATTCTTTGCAAAAATATAATTATATTAATAATATAATAATAATTAAAAATGCATTACTTTCAAAATGTTTCATTCACACCTTTATTTCACATATTCTTCAGTTTGATGTAGTTTAGTTAGATTTTAACAATTTGAATATTTCATTTAACAATTTTATTTTATTTGCTCTTATTCAGTGCTATGAAAATTCGATCATAAATATCACAAATAAAAATTCAAAATTAAACATAAGAAAATTTAAATCAAAATTAAACATGAAAAAAAGAAAAGAAAATCAAAAAAAAAATGCAAAACTAATAACAAAGTATCAGAGATCGCAAACAAGACTCACGAGTCGGAAAACATCGAAACTGTTTAAAATTTTTCGTTAAAATTATTTTTAATTTTTTCAAAATTTTTATAATAAAAATTGAAAATAAAACATGCATTTAAAAATTACACCATACCGCTTATGTGCAATTTTTAAAATAACAATTAAAAATAAAAAAATTTTTAAATTATTATTAAAAAATTCAGATTACTTTTGCATCTTGCTTTTATTTGTTTTTTTTTTATGAAATTAACACATAAATGAATCGGTTATTTCGGCTTACAGAGTGTCGGTTTTAAGGTTTCTTTTTCGTTTAAGGTTTCAGTTACGGTTTTAAGTTTCAATCGGTTTTTACCGGTTAAAGTTTTCGGTTTCGGTTAGGGTTTTAATCAGGCACCACAAATAATTATTATTGAAATTTGTTCACATCAAAAAATCAATTACTAAAATACATTTACAATAAAATGATGATGATGATCAAATTTGAGCGAAAAAATTAAACTCACAAATAATCATTATTTACGATTTTTATCTTTTCGCTCAAAATAAAACTTACCCAATATTTTTGCAACGGAAACTCTGGAAAACTTTCAAACTTAAAAACATATTATCTAAAATAACAACGTAGTTTTTTTTTTAAGTAAGTTTTATTTTGAACCTTAAGATAAGAATCGTAAATATTGATTATTTGTGAGTTTTATTTTTTTGCTCAAATTTAATTGAAGAAAATTCTCTAAAATCGTTAAATAATTATTCCTATGTAATTTTTATAATACAACTCATAATTATTACGGTCCCTGGTTTTAATCCCTGTCCTTAACCCAGTCCCATGCCAATCTCAATTACATTTTATTATAATTTCCAGATTTGCTGCACTTTGGCAAGCCGTTGCCCATTTGCAGTCACTTTCCGCAGCTGCCGGAGCTGCTGCAATTGGTGCCCATTGATGATGATGATGATGATGATGCCAGCGATGCCTCCAACAGCTGGCGATTCTATGCGATGCTCTTTGGCCGCTGCATTCGTCGCCTGACGGCAGGCGGCGAGAACTTCCTCGCCAGCTGTGCCGAGCATTTCCGGGAGCAGCTGCAGCAGACGCGGGCGCTGCCGCTGGTGGAGAGTCGTCTGCTGCTCCTGGCCATTGAGGCGCTGTCGGGGGCATCCGGGGTCCAGGCACGACGCATGCAGCGTCATCTGCAGCCGCTGCTCGAGACCTACGGCCAGTTTGTGGCCCACAAGTTTCGTTCGGTGAAGAAGCCGCCGGCGGATGCTGCGGAATTTGTCCAGCATACGCTCAGCGGATTTGCTGTCTACTTGAGCAGCTGCATCAATCGGGCCGCCAAGCTGCAGCGGGAGAAGCTGGAGGAGGATAAAAAGAAGCAGCAGGTGGAGCAGGAGGAAGTTAAACCGAAAGAGAAAAACAAGAAGGACAAGAAAGAGAAGAAGCAGGAGAAAGGGGATGAGGAGGAGCAGGAGCATGAGGAGGAGGAGGAGTCGATGAAGGTGCCGAGTCCAGAGTCTGAAAAGTCCACGCTCATCGATGAGAATTTGCGACGCATTTGCAAGATTTACATTGGGCACTCGGTAAGCGAATATGTACAATATATGTATAGTATACCCTGTAAACATATGCAAGTGGGGTATCCCCATACTCTGGGTAGTTTTGTAACAGTTGGGGGAAATGTAACATTGAGATCGGACAACGAATGTGGCAGAAATACCCTGTAGGTATGAGTATATAGGGTATGTTCCCACTAATCAAAGTTATGTAACAGTTTGTATAACAAAAATATGCCTCAAGAAATACCCTATAAGTATGTGTAAGTGGAAATTGATATCTAGATCATGAGAAAAGGGTGTTAAGAAAACTTAAAAGACAGCTTTTATGTTAGAAATACCCTGTAAAAATGTGCGTATATTCTACTGATGTAAACAAATCGAAAAATAGATTTTCAAGTATTTTAACTCGATAATTTTTTTGAGAACTCGATTTTTGTATTGGCAATTTCAAAATATTTCGATAACAAAACTACATTTATAATTTCAATTTACCTCACTAAGTAATACCCTGTAGATTCTGGACTTTAAATATATTTAAAGAATTTTTCCTGCTTTGATTTCAGTTGAATTATCGCAATGTGCATGCGATCAAATTGTTGAATGTGGCGCTCACACATCGCGAGCAACTGCATCTGGATCAGGACGAGATTGAGTTTGTGCTCGACAGCTATTGGCGTCAATTGAATGCGGACATTGAGGCAGCCACATTGGACATCCAAGGCATTGAGCCGGCAATTAAACTGATTATTGGCTACAAGACCAATGAGGATTTCCTGTTGCTACTGCGACGCCTGTCCACACAGCTGGCGGGGATGCAACGGCCGGAGACGGAGGCACAGCATACGAGTCTACAAAACATCCTCATCCTGCTGCAATTGTTCTCCAAGTGCTCGCTGAGCAGCATCAAGGGAGCGGTGAGTTTGCAAGTTTTATACAATCTATCAGTAAATTATAGTGCATATTATTTAACAACAAAAATTTAAAACATTCGGGACAAAGAGCTAGAGTGACCAAATTTGGTACGCAGACTTTTATGAGTCTTAGTAGATAACATTTCAATTGATCTTGATTACATATATTTTATTATATTTAAAAAAAAAGTGTTGAAAACACTTGCGACACATTTTTCTAAAAAATATTTAGAAAGAGCTAAAGCGACTAAATTTGATATGCAGACTTTAATGAGCCCTAGTAGATTACATTTCAATTGATCTGGATAACATTTATTTTATTATACTCAAAAGAAAATGTTGAAAACACTCGCGACACATTTTTCTAAATATTATTTACAAAGAGCTAGAGCGACCAAATTTGATATGCAAACTTTGAGAACTAGAAGATCTTTTCATTCTATTTAAAAAAAAGTTTAAGCATTCGGGACACATTTATACATATAATAGAATAGCGGCTATCTACTAAGCTTACATTTTATCAAATTTTTCACATTGGGCTAGAACGACCAAATTTAATAGGCAGAGTCTTACAGACTCAAACCATAGGAGCTAGAGACTCTAAAACGGTGTAGAGATGACATGAAATTATATATATTAAAAAGTCTTTGCCTTGACTAACGGAGAATTAACTTGTTGCCAAACGGTTAAGCCTAGAAAGCTGAAATTTTTACAAGACAATTTTATCGTGCAATAAGACGACGTTTGGCGAAATTCGACCTTAAAGTAGGTTGTCAAATTGGAATTACTATATTATATAGCTGTCATAGGAACAATCGGACTATGTATACTTCCCGCACATCAATAGCTCTGAACCTTTTCTTCTAATGCGGGCATTTGATGTTTTTATTTTGCTGGAGTCATAAATTATTTGTCAAGATCCTCGACTATGAATTCCTAAATATATGAGTGTTAAAGAAGAGTTATAAAGGAACACTTTTCCCAATGCCCATTTATTTTATTCAATTAACAAGAATCAAGATGGAATTAATCAATCGGTAGTTATGACTGCTTTTAATTTGTACATTTGTATTTTAATATTCTGAAAACAATCTCACTAATAGATACAATTAATATATTTATAGAATATTTAAACTGAGTACAGGGTATTTTATGTTTTCCCCCATTCTCATGTTTTTTGTTGTTCCTCGCAATCTTTACAGATGCTCAATGAGCACTTTGAGCTCCTGATTGGCAACATATCGTTGCGTCTGCCTGGAGTCGGAGATGCCGCGTATCGCAACCATGTGGTGCGTCTGCTGGAGGCACAACGCGCCCTCGCCAGCAATCGGACGGTGCCACTCACCGGGGAGACACTCGACTCCATTCTGGGCACCATGCTGGAAATGAACATTAAGAGATTCATCACCGCTGGCGGCAGTTTGGATGATTTCCTGGTGCTGCACGCTGGCATCTCGGAGAATATGTTGCTCCTGCTGCGTCAACATGGCACATTGATGTCTGATCGCGCTGCACAATTAACGGCACTGTGCCAGGACTTGGTCGAGGCGATTGTGTGCTATCGCAGCGATCGCAAGCAGGCACAGAATCTAAACGATCGGGAATTGGACGGCCTGGCCGAGTTGGCGCTGAAATTGGTGACACTCCTGGCGGGCATCGCAGCGGGTCCGCAGGCGTTGGCCGTGAAGCGTGTGGCGCCATTTCTGCTCATCTTTACCATCAAACAAATGGTCACCACCGAACGACCTACAACGCTCTTCGAAAAGGTAAGTTCGCCAGCTGGTCCTGCTACTCAGAGCTCGCACAAAACTGTCAACATTTTTAAATTGATCGAAAAAAAACCCCATCTCTTACAAACACTTTAGGAAGAGAACGTGAGGAGACATATTCTATTCTGTCCAAACTCACACAATCAAATATTGCGCTTGTGTGCGTAGCAGAGAAGCACGAAGTCACAAAAAGTTTTAATGCTTTACACCAGTGGTGGGCGCGCATGGGCTCCAGGAGCTAGCGGCTGCTCCCGAATTCAGGTTTCGTGCCCACCGCTGCCTTACACTGAAGAAATGATGGCATATTCAAACTGTCGCAACGTAAAGAGAGCAAATCATTAGTTGCAGTGTATGATAAAAGTCTAGCGCTGTACGGTCTCCCCTCATTGAACGCAGATCAGCGACTGACATCAAAAAGGACCGGCATCCGATCATATGATTTGTGAGAGAACAAGCAGCCGAACGTGCTTTTTATAGAACACACGTATTCTCTCTCTCTGTCCATACGTGTGTCGGCTGCGACGCCGGCAGAATCATGTGTTCCTATTCCATTTGGCATTTTGAACACTGGCTCAAAACAAAACAACACCGATTCTTTGCGTCTTCTTTTTGCCCGTGTCTTTCGCTCGTGTCTTTCGCTGACCACAATTCTCAGACATTTTCGGCAAAAGTTTCTGCTTTAAATGTACACCTGAGCTGCAGTCGCAATTTCATATTGCTGTCTTGTTCGGGGTATCCCTTTCTCTTTCTCGCACACAACAAATAAAGAAACTTTTTGCGGACACTCATTGAAAAGTTTGCTTTTGCCAACAGTTTTGTAGTGAGCGCTCGCTCAAGTGTCTTTTGAATTGTTATTGAGGGACCAATTCGTTCGGCTTGCTCAAGGTGTATTTACTATCAAATATTCAAGGGATCAAATATTTGACAGTATGCCTGCAAATATTGGCGAAAGAGGTTGTGTATCGCATGTTTTTGTACACTCACCATATCGGACGACGTCACCTTATTAGTAATTTCACCATGGGTTTGCTAAGCCGAAAATGCGCAACGAAGAGCACAAACAAAGAGAATTAAAGTGTTCGGCTCAGTAAGAGAGCGTGTGTGCCACTCTGTTGCCACTCTTGAATGAAATTTTATTCAATTTATTAATTAATTTATATTTGTCTCTTTCCAGATCAAGGTGCATCTGGATCGCATCTGTCACGAGCTCATCTCCCTGTGCGATCATCGTGCCGGACACTTTATATTGCGTTCCAGCAACGAGGCTGGAGCTCGCATGTATCAGAACCTCGTCAAGGAGCACGACAAATATCACAAATTCCGTGGCAAAGTTTAAATCAATGTTTCCTCTCTTTCATATTCAAATCTGTATTTTATAAAAATCGTTATTACTGAATAAATATAATTATTTAGAAATTTGTATATGGGTATTTCCAGGATCGCGAACTCGACATTCGTACGACTTTAAATGAAAAAAAAAATTACAAAAATTGACCTTTTCAAAAATGTTTTCTCACGTGTTTAATGCATTTTATCAACTCTATTTTTATGATAAAAGACAATCTTTGAAGACTTGTCGTTTTTTAATTATTTATAGAAAACAAAGCATCGCGAACGCGACGAAAAATGGAAGTCATTTTTAACTTCATCTTGACAAATGCGAAAGTCTGCGAAATGTGGCGAGTAATTTGGAAGAAAATACTCTTAAACCATAATAAAATAATGTAGTTTTCCATTTTAGAAATAATTTTGATCTGCAACTACCGTTTTATATATTTTACAAGTTTTCTTAGTAATTTGTAACGTGACATCGCGAACGTGACAAGATTTCCACCTGGTTTTTCCAAGAGTTTGTTCATCAAATTTTATTCTATATTCCGATATATAGCTCTTAGAACTTGTTTTATATTAAACTTTCAATATATTTCTATATATTAAAATGGTTCATGTTACAATCTTACTGTCCTACTAAGTGTAATCGTTAAAATACAAACGGTCCATTTTGAAAATCAATTTTTAAGAAATTAGGCAAAAATATGGAAAAAGTGAATTTATTCCAATGTAGAATCTATATGTTCATCCAATTAAATTTCTTCTAAATAGCATATATTGATAAAATAAATAACTTGAATACATTTTTGGAAGAAAATTTCACAAGATGTGAGTTTTTAATCAATTTTACGTTTTTCGTCGTGGTGGACCATTTTCTGGAAATGCCCATATTTATGCCAGGGTATCAAACCGAAATTTGCATGTACAGTCGAACTTCCATAAATCCAACTTCTATAGCTCGAATTCTCTCTAGCTCAAACTAAATCGAGTGAAATTAGCATTTACTGAACTTAAGAAAAAGAATTCCATAAGTCGAAGTCGCCATAATTCGAACTTTTTCGAAATATATAAAAATTTCAAATATTCAAAAATTAAGATATTTTAATTGAGATCAATTAACACATTAGAAATAAAAATCAAATAACTTCTGAATGACAGGATTCCACCTTAATAACATAATTAAATTGTTTGCTTGTCCGAACCGTTAACCGTTATGGACAAATCGGTTTCTAAACGGTTATTTCGTTTGGAATAAATTCGGTTATTCGGGATAGGTATGTTAAAAAAGTTTGGTTTTGGTTACGGTTTCAGTTACGATTACCAATTTCAATCGGTTAATACCGGTAAACGGTTACAGTTATGATTACGGTTTTAGTCTCTGTAGGAGCACAAAACTGGGAAACTTGGAAATTAAATTAAGGAAACCAAAATTAGAAAAAAAAAATGTAGATCATAAAAATTTTCAAAATCGAGAAACAAAAATATTTTATTATAAACAACGCGGCTTTAATGAAATACTTCTGATTTATCTGATCTAAATGAAGTTTATGATGTGTAAATAAAAAATTCACTAAAATAAAATTATAGATAATTGAATTTAGTGATTATGTTTATAAGTCTTTACTTTAATCTACATAAATATATTTTCCTATAAACCCAAACTAGAAATTTTTTTTTCGTTTTTTCTTCGCATACATTTATTTATTTACTTTGGAAACATACAGTTAAATTATTTACAATAGAATTTGAATGCATTTTGGTTTTATTTTACTCCATTTAAGTTTAGTTAATTTATTTAATTGTTGTCTAAGCGATTTAAGAGTTGAACTATTATTTAGTTTTGTTGTTGTTGTTGTTGTTGCTGCAGCAGCTGCAAAATGAATTTAAATGACCTTTACTTGCCCTTGGACTCAACTAATATAATTAACTCCTATTCTTTAACTTTTAATTTTCATCTGCTTTTTTTTTGGTTTAAATAATAAATAATTTGAAATGCTAATTGCGCTTGTAATTAGCTCGCATTTATTCAAATTTTGTTTTCTTTTTTTTTTTCAATAAAAAAAAAATATATACTTTTTTTTTTATAATATATAAAAATAATAATTAACATAAAAAAAACGTTCTGAACTGGTTTGGTTTTTGTTTTTGTTGCTGTCTCTGTTGATTGTTGTTGTTGTTAATCTTCATTTTTACTGGTATCGGTTTGGTTAATCCTGCTCCTCATCCTTCTTCTTCCTCCTTCGTCTTCGTCTTCCTCCCCCCTCCAGCTGTTTTGTTTTTGTTGCGGCTGTTGTTGTATTTTTACTTTGTTGCTGTTGTCGCTCCATCTGCCGTGTGATTGTTGACCTTGCGTTGAGTGGCGCCACCTGTTGTTCCTGTTCCTGTTGCTGCTGCTGCTACTGCGGCGCTGCCAGATTTGGACTTTGAGCGCGTCGATCCATTGGCCACACGCACATTCCCGGAGCTATCTGTGAGATCCTCACTGTCACTGGAACGAATGTCACCGGACATCTGCAAGGCGAAACAAACAAGCGAAATGAATTACTTTAAATTTTAATAATGATTAAATTCATTTTTATGTCGATTACATTTTAGTTTACTATAATTCTACTCTTTTTTATATTCTTTCAGATTTTTATTTAAAGCCATAGTGTATATATACATATGATATATATATCATTTTTCTAATATCTTTTAAAACTTTTTTTTAATCATTTTTATTTTTAATTTGTATATTTGCCTTTACAAGTTTCCATTCTATTTTATTTCCCTAGAAGAGTTTTGTAAATCTGATAGATAAAATCTTTAAATGGTAAATATAAATAAATCTATACGCTGTCTTTCTCTTTCTTCATCTATCTCTCTCTTTCTGACTCCTTTTGAAAGCAACATTTGTTCAATCTTTTTTTTTCGAAACTTAGTAGAATACATACTTTAAAATTAATCAAAACAAAATTGTTATAGTCATTTGTATTATTTGAAAAAGGGGGAAAATACTAATATATAAATAAAAATACTAATATAAAAATAACACATAATATTAGTGTAAATATGAGTCTGCTAAATACTCAGATTATAATAATCACCCTAGTTTCAAAAATATTACAGTCTACAGTAAATTATTATTATTTTATCTATATTTTTAATTATCTTCACTTTGTTTCTCTTTCTATAATGTTGTTGTTCTTTTGTCTAATCATCGACAAAGAAGGCGACATTGCGACGCCAACTTTGAAAACTTAGCTTTGTAACTACATAGCTAATTTATAAAAATTCAAAGAAAAATCTGTTTACCAACATTAAACCAATACTTTTCCATATTTTTCTGGTTTCATCTCCAATATTTGCAACAATTAACATGGAATAAAACCCATGAATCATTGCATTCGAAACTTACCAGTCCTTTTTGCAGTGAGTCGACCACAATCTTGAGAATCATATAGGTCCAGATCACATGCAGCACCAGAAGCATCAAAAGCAGCGTATTGAAAATGTAATATGCTGGGAACATGGGCAAAATGCGTGGTGCTTCAACAGATGAACTGAAAAACAGCAAGAGATTCCATTAAATTAAAGTTCTTATTAAATTATCAAATGATGCCTTACCTATAGATAATGCGAGGATAAAAGCCCAGACGTGTCACAATCCAAACGACCGTGAAGATGGCGAATATGGCATCGCAGACCTTCTGATAATTGGCATATTTGGTTCAATTTGGCGGCCTCCAGGAAGATATCGGCACAGTCATGGACAACGAGGACGAGGGAGCCGACGCGATGCAAATTGCACACCCAACTGAGGGACATTAGCAGCAATGTGACCATGTGATGTATGAACATTTGCCAGAAATCTTTGCGTTTCACATCAAAGAACTGAGTGCCAGTTAGCGACCAATAGAACGACATCGATATCATATAATACCACCACACATCACCGCTGACAGACTATAAATAGATAGGGATATACGGAATAAGTAGTATTGAATTATATTAAATTATAGAATAGTATAATATAAAACAAATATAATGCTTTTACTTTTTTCTCTCTTTCTGTGTCTGTTTGAACCTAGAGTTTATATATCCGTTTTCTGTTTAAGTGTACAGGAGTGTAGCTGCCTAGGTGGCAACGCTGGCATTAAATGAGTGTCTTTTTAACTTTTTTTCTAATTTCAAAGCGATTTTTTTAAAGACTAGAACTCATATTTTTCATGAATCGTATGTCTTCTCTCTTCTATTTTGATCTCTTCTGAAGTATTATTATAATTGTCATATTATTAAAGACATGCTTATCTAAAAAAAATTTACGAGGTGGCAACACTGCCAAAGGAAGAGTGTTTTGTATGTATTTCTCCCTATCTCTCTCTCTCTATCTTTTTAACTTTCGCTCGTTTTCAATAAAGAATTTTGTCAATATTTGTAAAAGTTCATTCTCTCTCTCTCTCTCTTCGCTGTTCTCTTGTATGTTTATCTCGATCGAATCTTACCTGATGAGGATAACCATACCAACAGCTCTTGACATCCCAGAACCAGGGCTTATCCCACAGCACAATCACGCCGAATATAAAGCTATACAGATAATAGATGCATCGCCATGTGTTCTCGCAGAACTTGACCAATGTCGATGGTTTATCCTGTGCCCGACGCAGACGCCACCAACGTTCAATCTGACGTTCACTCATGTCCGCCTGTTTGGACAGCGGAGCCAGCTATAAAAGATCAAATATACATATACACATATATTAATAATTATATTTAAAATAACGATCAGAAAAGATGAAAATATTTGTTCAATTAATAAAATTATTTTTTGATCGTTTTTTATCTATGTATGCATCTGTACTTACCCACTTGTGGTCCAAACGCGATGATTTGGCATATGCCGCCTCTAATGTAGGAACATTTGCCGCTTTCTTAGGTCGAGAGCTTCGTATGCCCAAAGATTTGCCGACTGGTGATATCCAAAAGCTAAAAGAAAACCCAAATAAAACAACAAATTTGTAAGTATTTATGCATATATTGACGCTAATTAAGATACGTATTGGATTAGATATGCTATTTGACAATATCTTAATGGCGGTAAACTAAGAAAGCAATTCTACACACTTCCGCACTTCAAGATTAGCTGCAAATTGTTAGAGATCTCAAAAAATCGAGTATAATTTTCTCTTTAGTGAATGAAGTTTGGCAACAGCGCACTGGGAAAAATATACATTAAATTCCGTTTGCCAAATCGCAATTTAGCAGTAACTTTAACTAGGCCTAACAATTCACTATAATCACATATAAAAAATGCGGAAATTTGAAACGCAGTGCCAAAATGGGCGCATTGGAATTCAGCACCAAAAACTCTGGGCCTTCCCCTCCCTTCCTGCTAGGCATCTATTTAGTCTGGCACGTGTGAAGCATGGCAACACTGGAAAGACGTTGACGACAACAACAACAACAACAACGATGATGATGTCGATGACAGTTCGCGCCCATGCATAATCAAGTACCAGTATAACTTGAATACAAACATACAGACGACGCATTTCGGAAGTTAATTCGCTAATGAAATTGAAATTGGCCAGGCCCCAAATCAACCAAGTCAATACACAACACAATCCCCCATCATATCATACAGCAGCCGAAAGACAACGACGACAATGGACTGCGTCTGGCATTTCAAATCAGTTTCATTTTTTTTTTATTCTTCTCTTCTTGATTTTTTTTACATATGCAAAGCATACACGCGTTCACAATTGGAATTAGGGAAGAGTCCATTGATAATGTGACTCCCCTCCCATTGGCATTAGTCAAAGAGTCAAAGGGTCATCAAGACTCAACTGTTCGTTCTGGTTTTATTTCAAGTTAATTTACAACAATTCTGTTTGATTTAGTGCCTTACAACAAACAGCAGAGTTATTACACAGCTGACCTCAGCTCAGGCCCAGTTAAGTTCAAGTTCAAGCTACAATATTAGCGACAGATCGGGTCGACTAGTTGATGCTCTATAAATTTATCAATACAGTGTGCCACTAATGTCTTCATACAGCATAAATTTGAAAAATTTGCGTATAATAAAGATGTTTTGATGTGGGTTTCTTATTTCAACCTTTTATTCAATTAAATCCCGTTCTAATGATGCAAAAATTTCTTGAACACATCGAAAATGTTGAATTTTTTAAAAAGTTAATTTTTCAACTTTGTTCCTCGTTTTTTTTTCAAAAAATTTCGATTTTCAAAATATTATAATAAATACCAGCAAAAATATATTTTAAAATTTTTGTTTGCAGTCACTCTTAGAATTGTTTGAAGCATTTTTCTGCATCAAAATATTTTTTGGAAAAAATCGAGAAAAAAGTTGAAAAATTTACCTTTTTTAAATTCAAAATTTTCGATGGGTACTTAATGGGTTAAAGAAATTTTTGTATCATTAGAACGGAATTTAAGTGAAAAAAAGATAAATATAAGAAACCCGAATCAAAACATCTTTGACAAACTTATGATGTATGAAGACATTAGTGGCACACTAAAAAAGGCGCCAACACTGAAAATATGACAGCTTACTGAGTTGCCACAAAATGAAATGAAAGTCAGGTTGCAGTAACAGGATAGCGTCCACTCTGTTAGCTTTCAAATTTCCAGTGCTGGTTGCTTGCAAGTTATGGGGTTGTTAATTTTAGCAGGTTTTTAGCGATTTTCCGCTAAAAGTCAAAATTTCTTAATCTATAAATAGGACATAATACCGCATCACATAAATTTTGGTAATTTAATACAAGAAAAATATTTTTATTTTTTTTTAAATAATTCGATTTTTAAATAAAAAATTTTAAAATGTCGTTTATAATTAGAATAAGTTTAAGATTTAAATGTGACATGAAATTATTGTATTTATTTAAAGTCTTAAAAATGTTTGGCGATATTCGAAAATCTTGTAATCTCCGATGTTTTCGGCACCAGCGTGGACTGCAGTCCACAGTGATCTATGCATGTATGTGCATGTACATACATGTGTATAGGAATAAGTTCCACAATGAATTGAATTGCAGCGTATCAAGTGCCACAAGTTGTTTTTGATTGAATTTACACTTGCGCCCGCATAAGTAAACATGTACATATGTATGTGTGTCTGCTATTAACAGCCCGCTTGAACATACATACATACATAAATAATTTTCTTATTATTTTTCTTCTCTGTTTTTCGGTGGCGACAAGTTTAGAATTCATAATGCCCACTTATAGGAAGCGTCAGTGCGTGCTTCAAGAATAACTTCTGCTGTCAATCAATCAATCAATACAAAATTATTCTAATGTAACAAAAAAAAATAGAAAAAAAAACAGTAACCTTCAAAATTGAACTTCACAATAAAAATTCAAAAATAAAATTAAACATACAATCCACACACACTATCCACAACAACAACAACAAAAAAAGGGACATTTAATACGTATGTAGATGCCGCCCAGCATTTATCACGAACGCCAGGTGGCGCAACTGTGCGCTCTGCATGCGCTCAACAATTTATATCAGCGTGCGAAAATGTTTACCAAGGAACAACTGGACGCATATTGTTATGAGTTGACACCACGAGCCTGGCTAAATCCACATCGATCGTGGCTGGGATGGGGCAACTATGATGTGAATGTCATTATGTATGCGGTGCAGCAGCGCAATTGTGAGGCAATTTGGTTCGATAGACGCCGTGATCCCAGTTGCCTCAATTTTGATGCTATCTTTGGCTTCATTATGAACATTGGATCAATGAATATTACATATTATATACAATTGCCAATGATGATGCGTACACGTCATTGGATTGGCATTGCGTTGCATCGAACATAATTATTATAATCTTGACTCGAAGTTGATGCATCCTCGGCTCATTGGCGATAAATTCAAATTTATCGAATTTCTACGTCATCAACTGTTGGCCGATAACGATCATGAGCTTTTTATAATAATAACGAGGGAGCAGCAACTACTTTGGCTAAAACCTCAATATCGTCCATTGCAGGAATCAACTGAATAAGTTATGTCCACAAGTAAATTGTATACAAATAAAAAAAAACAAATAAAATAAAGTCGATAAAGTTTTGCGTTTATTGTCCAGTTCGTGTGCAACGATAACACGTCCTTCCAGTGTATGTATATCGAAGTGCTTTTAGGGATTTTGCTTATATTTCGATATTAAAAAAGTATATCGATATACCAGCATTTATCAAAAGCCCTAAGGTGCGTGCATTTAATGGCCGTTACGTACGTTTTCGATACATGTGTGTGTGTGTGAGTGCGACTACTCGATTAGCAATTAGCGATAAACGGTACAATTATTTAACCATTTTTTTCTGTGTTGACAAAGCAAAACGGGGGCGCATTACACAAATGTGGTAAGTGTACGGAGCTGCAAGGCGAGCTGAGCAATTGCGTTCTTATCAGCCCCAACATGCACACTTGTATTTTTTATTTTCCAATTTTTTTTTTTTTTTTTCTTTTTTTTTGGCAAATTACACAGGGAGACTCATTTACTTTTGGCTGATGATAATTCAACACGCAAATGATTGCATGATAACTGAAAAATACATACGTCTAAGCTTGTTATTCATTATAATATGACTCATGCTTTGTGTCTTGCAAAATGAACCCAAAAAGAAAAAATATTTTGCGTTCCCAGCGATAACAACATCATTTGAATTTAAAAGTTTTTGTTATCGATTGCTGTCCAAAGGCCGCGCACAAAACAGCTGATTTCCCAAAAAAAGAAGAGACGAATGAAAAGGAAGAATAAAAAAATATATGAAATCTATGCATGCTAATTGGACATTTAACGTGTTGCACTACAAAATTAAAACGCTCTGTACACACATATGTATGTATGTTTTTGTGTGTGTGTGTGTGTGTGTGTTATTTTATGGCCTCTGCGCGTAAAGCACGTGCACTTTTTGGCCTATTCCGTTGAGCAATCGGCAACAGCGATAAAGAAAAAACTAGTTTGGATTTAGACTAACGAGAGAACAGCAACAAAAGCAGCAACAAATAACACTTAAGCGAAAAGTGTCATGTTTGTTTATGTATGTATGTATGTATGTTTGTATGTGTAAATGTGATTTATGAGTGTATTTGTATTCTTGGAAATTGAAGTGACAAGACAATGCACAATGCAGTCCACACACACACACATACACCGGCATATACAATTGTTGTTGTTGCCGGCTTGCTAACCCTGATTAGATTTAGCTATTAAAAAAAATCATGCAAATAAGTGTGTGTGTGCATGTGTGTGTGTGACCAGCTGTGTGTAGGCCAATTTTAATAGCGAACTTTAAATTTGTATATCGCATTGTGAGGGTCGCCTGATACGTAATCCCATAAAAGATATACAGTTAGTCAAGTAATTGTTTGGACAAAAACAGTGTATTTTTAAACTTATTCTATTTATATTTTGAACGATAAGCAACTAATAATAAAAATATGAAAACAAATATTGAAAAAAAAAAAACCTAGAATCAATTTGTTTTTTGTGCAAAATCAATTGTGATTTTTTTTTTAATTGTGTCAAAACCAATACTTGACTAACTGTATATATGTAAGCTGAGTATATATTGTGTGTTTGTATGTTTGCTGGATTTGATTAGGTTTGCAACATTCCAATTCCAGTGTGTGGCAATTTGGAAAAAAAAAACTTGATAGAACCAAGAATGGAACAAAAGCTGACTCATTATGACTCACACTCACACACACACATACCTGTGAAGACATCAACCACCCACACATACACAAACACACACACATAGAGGCCCAGTCATATAACGCATAACGTAATCGCGATAGCAAAGCATTATCAAATTTATTTCACTTTTACGTAAATCTTGCTCGCAAATCTTATCAAAATAAATGTTGCCTATTAGACTCAAAAGGGGAAGGAGAGGAAGTTTTAACTGTCGATGCCACACACACACACACACATACAACACACAACTTGTTGGCGACCCTGAAAGGCAAATTCTCGTTTTAAAGATCAAAAACTTAAAAACTATGAAAATCAGTAATGAAACAAAAAACAAAAAAAAAAAGAATCATAAAACAAAAACCAGACAGCCATGACAAATATTGAAGTATTATGCGGTGTATTAGTCACAGTTACCACTGAAAATATATCAAAAATACCAGCATATAGGGCAAATGTCCCGTTTTTGAACGGCACAAATATTCTGTATTTTAATTTAATATGAATATAGTTTTTGTCTATCAAATACAAGAGCTAAAGACCTTTTATAACTTATTGTAAAGTTTAAAAAATATCAGTAATATAATAAATAAATTGTATTTGAAAACATAGATTTATTACAATGGAGAAATGATCTAACAACGTATCAAAAATGTACCATTTTTTGGTAATAATGTACCAAAAGTATCAATCCTGTTTATAGTGAAGTTGGCTGCGGCAAAGTGTCGCCATTTGAACTGTAACTTTGACAGGATGGTCAAACAATTTGGGGGAAACAACGGAATGAATCGAAGGCCAGGTGCGCCCTCTATGTACTAGTGTGTGTGTGTGAGTTTGTGTCTGCAAAAACTCACGTGAAACATTTGTAATTATGTTAATTACATGCAAAATGCAAGTAACTTAACACGCAACACACACACAACTCTCTATACCTATGCATGTATGTGTGCATGTGGTATATGCAAAACAAACGTTAATTGCGGCCCAAAAAGCGACAAACGGTCTGTTGCACACTGTAACAAAATAACAACTCCATAAACAAAAGTTTTAGTCAGTTTTGATAAAAAACTTTTTTGACTTATAAGGGAGACAAAAAAAATATAAACTAAAGCATCAAAAACAAGGAATCCTATTGATATTGCAACATAACCTTTGGAACAGCAAAATATATCAAGTTTGAAGGTAATATCGTTAAAATAAAAATAAGCTATTATTTAGAATGAAGTGAAGGTTAATAGTATTTGAAAACAGAGGTCAGGCAGGTCTAATTTTTGACCCATACTTTATATTAGTACAATAAGAGATGTTTATAACGTTTATAAGAGTTATATATAATGTATATTTATGAGTAGAATAAATAAACTGTACTTATGTTAAGACGATTAAATCTTTATTCCAATAAACAAACCTGAATTACAACAGAACAATAACATGTGTTTTTATTGTTCTGTTGTAATAAGATCACTATAAGAACTAAAAAACACTTAAAAATATTTTTTTTTTTTCTTTATCGCTTTTATTCTTTTTTTAAATTTAAATTTATACTGTTGTGTCGGCTACTTTTTGCTTGACAATTAATAAAAAAAAAATCCTACATTTAATCTAATTTCCGAAAGTGCATTCAGTGTTTCGCTCTATTTGAAACCAGTGTGCGGCACACATAAAAAAAAGCACATGCAGCGCCGCTGTTTTTTTTTTTGTGTTCTTGTTGTTATGCTTGTATTTGTACGCTGCATACAACTATAAACAAATAGCATCTTTTTTTTTAGCTAAACAATTAGTAAGCCTTGTACTAGGTAGCGACATGGGGTGGGGAGTGAAGGGGAGGGGAGGTGTGGATGATGTGGATCGCATAGCGCTCTCATACATATATTTGTGTACATTGTGGGAAATTGAGATTCTCTATTGGATCGCCTTGTTGTTGTTGTTGTTGTTTTTGTTATTGTTGCTGGAATTTGAAACTGGAGAAGTGGATGAAGGAAAACATAAAGTTCGCAAAGTAAAAGAGAGGCAGGGCAACAACAACAAAAACAAGCATACTCTTACACATACATACATACAAATAATGTTGGGCGTTTCCACGTGAGGTTATGTTTGGTTTATGCATGTTTGCATGTGTGTGTGTTTGCTTACTGTACATTGCACAGAATGCACAAACAAAATGAAAATTAAACATGTCCATGTCTGCGTGTGTCTGTAGGTGTGTCTGCGTGCTTGAAAGCGAAGCGACAATAAAAAAAAACCAGCACACACATACACAGGCAGAGACGCCGCATAAGTTTAATGAAAAACGTTATTATAAAATAAAAAAAAGGGCGTATATACATATATACACATTTATTTTTGATAACTCGAAATGATGAATTGATTGAAAACTTACCGCTCCAATGTGTAACGAATGAGCATAACGACGGCGGCCAATGGAATTGGCCAAATAAGATCCCGATAGTCGGCATAAACGACATCTGGACGGGAACCGGGCGCAATATCCGCCCATGTAGTATTTGGCGGAAGCCAAATATCCGTACTCCAGAATGCACTACTGAACTTATTGATTATGTCCATATTGAGACCGTTCGCGTTAAAATATTTTCACAAGTTTCTATTTTACTGCGGGCACAGGAATTTCTATTTTTTGACTTTTTAGACGACGACAAAACGCAGCCTGCTTTTTTTTTGTTTTGGGCTTCTATTTGGTATTCTATTTGATTTAAGTTTAATTATTTTTTTGGTTTTACTTCTGACTGGTGCTATGCTTATTGTTTATAACTATGACTGAATGCTTTTCATACTTTTCTATGTGATTCTTTGCTTCTCGTCGATTAATTTTTGTATGTGGTCTTTTTTTGCATGCACTTGGAATTCTGGAGCAAACCGCAAAACAACAAAAAAAAAACACACACACACACAGCACGCGTTGACACACACACACACACACCTACGCACTTTTAAGAACTAAACGCGCCGAAAAAATGACAAACACCAGAGGCCGCCACACAGGAGAATACTAAGAATACGTGGAATACACTTCTGTCTTGAATGTAAACCAGCAACTAGCTTAGTAATGTTGAACCGTTGACAAAAATAATTTAATTGTAATTATTATAAAGGTATATGTGTTTATAACTATATAACAAGCGCGCACACACGAACCGCTTATTTACTATATTACCGCTCGTGTGTGCACAGTTTCACACACAGTATTGTTGGGATTATATCGAGGAAATATCGATACTATCGATAAGGCTGTTGGAATGGGGAATATCGATAAGATTTTGAGCTTATCGATATTTTTGGCGTCGATCATTCCAGCAGTGCAAGTATTTGAGCGTGTACTTAATTGAGTCAAATTTTTTTATTTTACGCTTAAAATCCAAAGTCTAATCCATTAAATTTTTTCAATTAGCTAGTTAGGTCCTTATTGGTGTTGGCGGCGGAAATTTCAAGCAAATGTTTTTATAATTTTAGGTGTAAATTGAATAGACTTAAAACTATATTATCGATAGTCCAAGTCAAAATGTCGCTAATATCGATAAGGGAGAATATCGATATAGTTCCAGCACTATCACACAGGCAGGAAGACACCAATAATCATGTGGCAACCTTGGCAAAAAAAGGTGGCAGCAGAAAATGGTCGATAGTCAGATTTAACTCATCTTAAAAAGGATAATTCTTTGGTATTTTCTATATTTTGAATTTCGGGGGATGAAGAGTAGTAGTAATATACCTGTTTTTTTATATTTATTTGGTTTTATTAAATTATAATTTATTGCCAAATGAATTAAAAATAATAGCCTTTCCTCACTAATGTACATTTTATAAAAATATCGGTGCTATCGATAAGTATGCAACTGCCTGTCCTCATAGCATAGCATTTGCATTTAGCATTTACAAAACATTTGTGTTTTGTTTACAAATTCATTTGACAACTGAAATGAAAAAATACGAGAAAACAAATGGAAGGATTTCAAGAAAATTTCGCTGCTTGGGACAGAATCTTCTCTGATGTTTAGGAGATCATCCAACTATTCCGGATTGGCAAACCATTCAGATAAACCATTGCAAAGGGAACCCATAGTGAAAACACCATTTTAACGAGCTCTCATTGAACAAGGGCTTGCCGTAGCTCTCTATGGATTGGGATCGTCTGTGGATTAACGAAATTTGAAGACAGTGTACTTATGGTTTCAGCGCAACTACAGCAAGAGTCAGGGATTCTTAGATTCTGATAAATGATTGTTGGTGAAAACATATCGTAGCGCCCTTATCAGAAACTTCTTGTACAATTCAATAGATACTAATAAATATTAAAATATTTACCAATAAGCACTACTTTTATATTTACTCTTTTAGTTTTTTTTTTAGTTTATTTTAATAAAGAAACTATAACGAATTAATAATGATTGTTGCGACCGACAACGTGTTATGTTGACTCATGTAGCCATAGGGGCAGTCTTTGACTTCTTTTGTTGCTAAATGCGGCATTTTATTATTACAAAATTCTTCATTAAATAAAAAATACAGTACAGTTTTTTACAGTTTGAAATTTGGCGCCAAAAGTTGAGAAATTCAGTGATAGTACTTTCTCAATTTAAAAAAAAACTCCAAACATCGATTGAATTCCGATGAATATCGCACTTTTTTTTGAAAATGTAGTTACATTCCTTAGAAATGTACTATTCCCCCACCACTAGTTCCCATATGAAATGTATACGAAAAAAGTAGCATTTGCTTCGAAAATGCTAAAATGCTGAAATGTAGTTTCAGTGAGGAAAGGCTATTAGTCACAATTTTACTTGCGCGTCTGAATATCGATACCTATTGCTATTTTTATTTGTTTCGATGTTTATTCACATTATAACAGCAGGCCTTTTACAGCACTGCTACATACAAGTTTTGACGTTTCTGCTTCTTGATCTCAGAGTTTTTTTTTATTGTGACATTGCAAGCGACGTTTATTGTGTTAATTTTAGTAAAATTCGTTTTTAGCGTATAATTTAGTTATTTAATTTATTAGAATGGCTGAATTCCTTGATTCCGAAGCCGCCGAATCAGAGGTATGTATGTTTTGCATGTATTTAAAGCGCGCTAAATGCCCCAAATTCATTCTGCATGGGCTACGCGTTGTATTTGTGTGTGTGCGTGTGTATGTATATATATTGCATTTTTTTTCTATTGCCAGGATGAGGAAGAATTGGATGTGCATGAACGCAAAAAACTCAAAAAGTTAAAAGCCGCCGTATCCGACAGCAGCGAGGAGGAAGAAGGTGCGTACAATCAATGAAATGAAAAACAAAAAAACCAAACAAAACTCAACTCCCGCCTAATTTCACAATATGCAAAAAGTTATATATTTGCCCCCCTTCCCAACATAAAAAGCCGGGTATTCAGTGTATGAGAAAATTCGCGTCAACAATTGATGATATGTTAAAATTAAATGTATAAATCTATGCATTTATTGCTGCCGCGCAGGTGTCGACGTTTTGTTTACAACTTTGAGGTTATGTTTGCTTTGTGTGCGCACAGCAAAAAAAAAAAATTGCAAATTTGCAATTTCAACTATAGTTAAAAATACTAAAAGATAGTATTTTTTGTATACTACTTAATTCAATACTCAAAAGGGCTTGGCAGTTGTTTACTATGTAAATACAGTTAGTCGGGTTAGTATTTTGACAACTTGCAAAAATTCGCATATTTTATTTAACCAAAATGAAAAAAAAAAAATCATTTTCTTGGCTTTAATTCTTAAAAAAATCATATGTTCAGTATTTCCATTTTTTTTTTTTATCGTAAAAAAAGTTACTTGTTATATATCATAAAGTAAAGTATTATTTTTATAGATGATGAGGAACGTTTGCGTGAGGAGCTCAAGGATCTGATTGATGACAATCCGATTGAGGAGGATGCCAGCGAGAATGATTCAGACACGGGCAGCGGCGGCGATGAGGAAGGAAGCAGTGCTAAAAAGCGTAAAAAGCATGAGGACGATGATTTGGATGATCGCCTGGAAGATGATGATTACGATCTAATTGAAGAGAATTTGGGCGTCAAAGTTGAACGACGAGTAAGTTTCAAATATTTAATCGTTACAACATTTTAACATATTCTTATTAATTATCTTGAAATTTGGTACTTTGGTAGAAACGCTTTAAACGCCTGCGACGCATTCATGACAACGAAAGCGATGGCGAGGAACAGCACGTGGACGAGGGTTTGGCCCGCGAACAAATTGCCGAGCAACTCTTTGATGAGAACGATGATGTAAGCATTATCATCAGCATCATATCATCAAGTATAATCCTTAATATATATTTATTTCTTTATGTCAACAATAGCAAAGCATTGAGAGACGCAGCGAGCGTAGTATTCGTGAGGCGGATGCATTTGATGACGAGGACAGCGAATCGGATGCCGATGACTTTATTGTGGATGACAATGGTCGTCCCATTGCCGAGAAGAAGAAGAAACGCAGGCCCATATTCACAGATGCGTAAGTATATAAATTAAACATTTCTTTATTTATTTGATTTTAATTTATTTAATGTCAACTAAGAGCAGTCGACCAAATTACCGATTGAAATTAATAATAAAATTAGAAACTTAATTTGATATTAGATTATATGAAATGAAATACAAATTTAAGTTTAAACTGATAGGAAAAACAAACAAATTGAATATTAATAATTTAAAAATGTAGAAATCTAAGAGTGTTAAACAAATTTTTTGATCCAATCAGATCATAAAGTATAAGTAGTAGAAATTAGTGACAGTAACTTATTGATATTAGTAAGTTCAGGAATTTCTTGGGGACATAGGGCAAGGGAGGATTTTAAGGAGGAAAAAGAGAGTTCTGACAGGAAAACGTGATAAAACTGTTATTAATATGTGCACATAACAGGTTAATAAATTTATTTAATTAACATCCTTTAGTGTTACAAGTTGTAAGGAACTTATGATTATGACACTAGTCGCAACATAATATAGTTGTCAAAATCCTCTGATTGGCATTACAATTTGTTTTCAATGACTTGTAATTAATTTTACAATATAAGACTAAGATTTTTAGATTTTTCTTAATACAATTTAAAACTTTGGTTTAAAGCTAGAGAGCATTTAGTTAAGGTAATCTTTTAAGTTACATATCTAAAAATATGTAACTGCTGGAATTTAAATTCAGTAGTTTTCCCTAATGATGTTGACAGAGATTAAAAAAAAAAAGAATTTAGTTTAATTTAGTATCTGAGATACATTTCTGGAAGATTTTGCTGATATTGTACTTATCCCTAATTTTGTGATGTTAAAATACATTGAAAAAATCAACAAGTACTTTAACTCGATAATTTATCTCGACAACTCAATTTTAATTTTTTTTTATTAATACTAGATACTCTGTAAATATTCACATCAGCTTGACACAAATGTTTTCCTTGAAAGAGGGAAGTGTCAAGTATCTGAGAAACATTTCTGAAAGATGCAGCTGATAAGATTTACATTTTTGTAGCTTTACTCGCTATAATTTGTATTTTATAATATACTATATTTTGTAAATCTTAGTCAACTTTAGAGATTTTCCAGTCCATTGCACTAGTTTCTTTCTTAGGAAATTCCCAGATATTTTTAATGAATTATATAAAAATACTTATTAATGATAAGGATTAATGAATTTCCCATCATTCTCTATACAGCTCACTGCAGGAGGGTCAAGATATTTTTGGCGTTGACTTTGACTATGATGATTTCTACAAGCCCGAGGAGGATGAATACGAGGAGGAATCGGAGGGCGATGAATACGATGAGGATCTGTTGGGTGGCGATGATTTTCGTGCGGCCAAAAAGAAGAAATCACCCAAAAAGAAGGCAACCAAAAAGACGATATTTGATATTTATGAGCCAAGTGAATTGAAACGTGGCCATTTTACGGATTTGGACAATCAAATACGCAAAACTGATATCCCAGAGCGTATGCAACTGCGTCAGGTGCCCGTGACGCCGGTGCCCGAGGGCTCCCACGAGCTGGACGACGAAGCCAATTGGATCTATCGCTTTGCGTTCTGCAAACAGACCGTGTCCGAGCAGGAGAAGGCGGATAATCGCGAGAAATTGCGCAAACCACCGACGGCAGTTAATAAAATTAAACAAACATTGGAATTTCTACGCAATCAACAGTTGGAGGTGCCGTTTATAGCATTTTATCGCAAGGAATATGTTAAGCCCGAGCTAAATATCGATGATTTGTGGAAGGTTTATTACTACGATGAACGTTGGTGCCAGTTAAATGAAAGGAAACGCAAACTGAAGCAGCTGTTTGAGAAGATGCGACAATTTCAGCTGGAAACTCTATGCGATGATCCGGATAAACCGTTGCCGGATGATGTGCGCTTAATGCTGGACAGCGATTTTGAGCGTCTGAATGATGTGCAGTCCATGGAGGAGTTGAAGGATGTGCACATGTATTTTCTGCTCAATTATCAACATGAGCTGCCCAAAATGCAAACGGAATTGAGGCGAAAACAATTGCAGGTTAGAGATGGCAACAAAAAGTTAATTAATCGATAATTGTAATCATTTGATTAATCGCAATTAATCGTGATTAAATGAAAACAATCGATTAATCAAATGATTATTTTAATATGAGCCAAATTTCTCGATTTTTTATATATATTTCATTTCACCATTGTTACTCCAATTACGCTAATTAAATTAATATCCGTCCATATGTCCGTTGTTAGCGATATGCCTGACACTTGTCACACAATTTTTTGTAGGAAATTGTCCACCTCCACCTTGTACATTTTGTCAATTTCAGCCTTTATGAAGTTCCTTGCTGGCACTTTGTAGAGGGGATGATGCTCCCTCATCATTTTCAAAAATCCCCTATCTAAATTTTTTAAATATTTTCATACTTTACTAATTTTCGGCACCATGATAAATGTTGTTTGTAGCTTTTTGGTTTGCGCGCAAATATGAAATTAGTGATGCGATTATTTTGGCATTTTATCGATTATTCATTCATATTAATCGCAACCGATTTTTCGTTTCGATTTAGTCGAAAATTGACACAAATTAAGAAGGTATTTTAGTGTAGAGCAGTGGTCGGCACCTACACATTCATATGTTTGCATTGCGTTAGTGTGCATTCTTGTTCGTCTAACAGCGGAATAACAGCGACGTAACAGAAACAAATCGTAGCAGCGACGCGTCGCGACGTGTACGAGAGTGTACGTGAGCGGCAGCGCAGTCGCCACGAAAATTTCCTATGCGCACGAGATAGGGCCGTGCCGATAGCTGGTGTAGAGGCATGAATTCCACCCGGTTTTTGAAGAGCTGTACAAGGGAAACAAAAAATATTCCAACTATAAATTTTTTTTATCATCATTAGAGGGTATCCTGGCGTGCATCATTCCAACCCTCCTGGTGATCTGACACATAAAAAACAGACGGATTCTTTATTATTATAGATGCCGCTGTTTGAAAAAAAATATTTTTTTTTTCATATGTTTTAAAAAATTCCAAACGAGAAGTTTTAGTTTTGGGCAAGGTTCATGCGATGAAGAGATGTATAAAAAACATCCTCTCCAAATTTGAAGTAAATCGGTTCATTAGAACTCGAGATATCCATACCGCAAGCTCGAAAAAAGTAGCTTTGAGAAAAACGCGTTCAAAGTTTTGAGACAAGGAAGACCGGATCCAATGCCACGTCACTAAAACAGCTATAACTCATGAAATAATGGGAATTTTGAAAAATCCATTTAATGGCATATTCTTGAATGTCTTAACTTTGGAAATCTGAAAAAAAAAATTTCGATTTTTTCAAAATTCTACACTAGAATACCCCCTTAATTGATTATTGCATATCATATGATTAATCGTGCCATCCCCAATTGCAGGAACGTCGCGAGGCCCGAGCACGCAAACAGGCAGCGAATGCGGCAAATAGCGAAGATGGTGGCGAAGCTGCAGCTGCAGCTCAAGAAGTCGTCGATTTGGAGGAGGCCGCCGAGGAATTGGAACTGGCCGCGGATGAGCAATTGAAGCAGGCACCCAATAGCAGTCCCTATGCGGTATTCCGCAAGGCGGGCATCTGTGGCTTCGCCAAGCACGTGGGATTGACGCCCGAACAGTTTGCCGAAAATCTGCGCGATAATTATCAACGCAACGAGGTGAATCAGGAGAGTCTCAGTCCCACAGAGCTGGCCAAACAATATCTATCGCCGCGCTTCATGACGGTGGATGAAGTGCTCCACGCGGCCAAATATGTGGTGGCCCGTCAGTTGGCACAGGAGCCGCTGCTGCGCAAGACGATGCGGGAAGTGTATTTCGATCGGGCGCGTCTCGATATACGACCCACCAAAAATGGCATGGTCCTGATTGATGAGAACTCGCCGGTGTATTCCATGAAATATGTGGCCAAGAAACCCGTGGGGGATTTATTTGGTGATCAGTTTATCAAGCTGCTAATGGCCGAGGAGGAGAAGCTGCTGGAGATAACATTTCTGGATGAATTTGAGGGCAATGCGAATGCAAATGGACCGCCCGGTGATTATGTCCAGGAGGCCACCCAGCTGTATCACTTGGATCAGTTTGCCAAGAATGTGCTGGAGTGGAATGCGCTGCGTGCCGAGTGCGTACAGCTGGCGCTCAAGAAGTGGGTGATACCCGATCTGATCAAGGAGCTGCGTGCCACGTTGCACGAGGAGGCGCAACAGTTTGTGCTGCGCTCCTGCATCGCCAAGCTGTACAAGTGGCTGAAGGTGGCGCCGTATAAACCGGAATTGCCACAGCATCACAATTCCGAGGAATGGAGCACGCTGCGTGGGATACGTGCGCTGGGTTTGGCCTACGATCCGGATCAATCGGTGGCGGCATTTTGTGCCATAGCCAGTGTGGAGGGCGACATCTCGGACTATTTGCGTTTGCCGAGCATCCTGAAGCGCAAGAACTCGCACAATGCGGAGGAGAAGGCCCAGAAGATTGCGGATTTGCGGAAATTGAGTGACTTTATCAAGATGAAGAAGCCGCACATCATTGTGATTGGCGCCGAGTCGCGAGACGCGCAAATGATACAGGCGGACATCCGTGAGATCCTGAAGGAGCTGGAAACGAACGAACAATTTCCGCCCATCGAGGTGGAGATCATTGACAACGAGCTGGCCAAGATCTATGCCAATTCCAAGAAGGGCGAGGCGGACTTTAAGGAGTATCCACCGCTGCTCAAACAGGCTGCTTCCCTGGCGCGCAAAATGCAAGATCCTCTCGTGGAATACTCGCAGTTGTGTGATGCGGATGATGAGATCTTGTGTCTGCGCTATCATCCGCTGCAGGAGCGTGTGCCGCGCGAACTGTTGCTGGAGCAGCTCAGCCTGGAGTTTATCAATCGGACGAGCGAAGTGGGCCTGGATATCAATTTGATGGTACAAAATTCACGTACTGTGAATCTATTGCAATACATTTGCGGATTGGGACCACGCAAGGGGCAAGCGCTGCTCAAGCTGCTCAAGCAGAGCAACCAACGGCTGGAGAATCGCACCCAATTGGTCACGGTGTGCCATCTGGGCCCCAAGGTGTTTATCAATTGCAGTGGCTTCATCAAGATCGATACGAGCTCGCTGGGCGACAGCACCGAGGCGTATGTGGAGGTCTTGGACGGCTCCCGTGTGCATCCGGAGACCTATGAGTGGGCACGCAAAATGGCCATCGATGCCATGGAATACGATGATGAGGAAACCAATCCAGCGGGCGCGCTCGAAGAGATTCTGGAGTCCCCAGAGCGTCTCAAGGATCTTGATCTGGATGCATTCGCTGTGGAGCTGGAGCGTCAGGGATTTGGCAGCAAGAGCATAACATTGTATGACATCCGGAATGAGTTGAGCAGTCTGTATAAGGATTATCGGTGTCCGTATGTGAAGCCAAGTTCCGAGGAGCTGTTCGATATGCTGACCAAGGAGACGCCGGATTCGTTTTATGTGGGCAAATGTGTGACGGCCATGGTCACCGGTTTCACCTATCGTCGGCCCCAGGGCGACCAGCTGGACAATGCGAACCCGGTACGCATCGAGACGACGGGCAGCTGGCAGTGTCCCTTCTGTCACAAGAATGACTTCCCCGAGCTATCGGACGTGTGGAATCATTTCGATGACAACAATTGTCCGGGTCAGGCGTCCGGGGTGCGTTGCCGTCTGGAGAACGGATTGCCCGGTTTTATACACATTAAGAATCTGTCGGATAAACAAGTGCGCAATCCGGAGGAGCGTGTTCGTGTCGCCCAGATGATTCATGTGCGCATCATCAAGATTGATATCGATCGGTTCTCTGTTGACTGCAGCTCCAAGTCCGCCGATCTGAAGGATGTGAACAACGAGTGGCGACCACGACGCGATGCCTTCTATGATTTCGTCACCGAGGAGCTGGACAATCGCAAGGTGACGGACGCCAAGGCCAAGCTGATGAAGCGCAAAACTTATGCTCGTCGTGTCATTGCTCATCCGAGTTTCTTCAACAAATCGTATGCGGAGGTCATTGCCATGCTCGCCGAGGCGGATCAGGGCGAGGTGGCGCTGCGTCCCAGCAGCAAGTCCAAGGATCACTTGACCGCCACTTGGAAGGTGGCCGATGACATATTCCAGCACATTGATGTGCGCGAGGAGGGCAAAGAGAATGAGTATAGTCTGGGACGCAGCCTGTGGATTGGCACCGAGGAGTTTGAGGATCTGGACGAGATCATTGCCCGTCACATTAATCCCATGGCTGTGGCAGCGCGCGAACTTTTGCAATATAAATACTATAAGCCGAATACGGCGCCGGCGAATGTCAACGAGCGGGATTTCATGGAGCAGCTGTTGCGCGACGAGAAGACCAAGGATCCCAAAAAGATACACTATTTCTTTAGTGCATCGAAGAGTATGCCGGGCAAATTCCTGCTCTCCTATTTGCCCAAGACGAAGGTGCGGCATGAGTATGTGACTGTGATGCCGGAGGGTTATCGCTTCCGTGGCCAGATCTTTGATTCGGTGAGCAGTCTGTTGCGCTGGTTCAAGGAGCACTGGCTGGATCCCACGGCGGGCATGATGTCGTCGTCTGGCAGTGGCATGGGCAGTACACCGTCCAACAGTACGCCCACAAATCATGGACATGGACATGGCATTATGCGTCCACCGCCATCCGCTTCGCTTAGTTCACTTGGTGGCGGGGGAGGATCAGGTGGAGGAGGAGGAGGAGGGGCTGGCAGTGGCGCCTTTAGCAGCGCTGGCAGCATCTCGGGCGGCACACCACGCAGCGGCATCAGCAGCAGCAGCGATATACGCAGCTCCAGTGCTTACTCCGTTTCGCATTCCATTTCGGGCTATGGAGCAGGAGGAGCTGGTGGCGGTGGTGGCGGTGGCGCATCTGGAGGTGGTCATTATGGCAGCGGCGGCACGCCCACCTTTGGTGCACACATCAATACGCCCTATACGCCCAGCGGACAGACGCCTTTTATGACGCCATACACGCCACATGGCACACAGACGCCACGTTACGGGCACAATGTGCCCAGTCCTAGTTCCCAATCCTCGAGCAGTCAGCGGCATCATAATTATGGCGGCACGCCACGTTACTATGACATGGCCAATGCGTACAATAATAATGCAGCGAATTTGCCACATCATCAGCAGCAGCAGCAGCATCAACATCCACATCAGCAACACCACCAGCAGCAACACCATCCACATCAGCAACACCATCAGCAGCACCATCAACAACAGCAGCAACATCATCATCAACAGCAGCAACAACAACAGCAACGTGCCAAAGAGAACCTCGACTGGCAGCTGGCTAATGATTCCTGGGCACGTCGCAAGCCCACACAGCAACAACAACAACACCAGCAGCAGCAACAACAACAGCAACTTGGACTGGGCATGACAGGATTTGGCGCCGGCTCGACACCCACCAATGAGTATCATACGAGCAGCGGTAGTCGCAATGTTGCAGCCTCCTCCGGCTCCGTCGCGGCAACTGGCGGCGGAGTTGGAGCAAGTGCATCTTCCAAGTCATCCGTGCGCAGCACGCCGCGTACAAACACCTCGCCACACTCCATGAATCTGGGCGATTCCACGCCGCTCTACGATGAGAACTAGGAACTGTGTGGATTTACATCAGCGGTGCCCACCGCTGATTTACATATATACATATATAAATACATTATATATACATATACATAAATAATATACATAAGGCATAAGTATATTGCATACATACACTCTCTGTACACACTCACAAATTAGAATGCAAATGGGACAAAAAAAAACAACTCAAATTTGCAAATCCTAAGCATGCAACAAACAACAAGCATTAAATACAGCAAATATATATATAATAAATAAACATAAACATAAACAAATAAACAATACAAAAAAAAACAAATTGTTGCATATTATCATTAACATTATGTTAAGCTGCAGCTTTAAAGTTTTAACATACAATGCATAGTGACATTCTGTTAAACTGCTGCACAACTTAACATAAACATGTCAGCTTGGCTGCAACTGCAACTTTATGCAAATTTAACATAACACACACACATACAATACACAAAATATTTATGTTAAGCTCGTATCGATAAATTGATCGATTACAAAAGTGACAAGGCGATAACTCACGGCAATCGCAAACTATTGTGAATTATAAAATACATAAAAATGGAACTCCCGAAGATGAAATAAATTTCAACTTTTTTTCTGATAAAAATTATGCTTTTCCTTTACATCGTTTAGAAAGTGACAGATAGAGGGAGAACAAGTTAGTTGGTTAGAAATTACAATAAAGCAAATGTTGCTTATTTTCATTGCGGCCATTAACATAATGTTAAGCTGCACTTCTTAACAGAGGCGCATATTAACATCATGTTCAGCTGCACATTAATCAAATCTGTCAAGTGGCTGCAACTGCAAACTATGCAAATTTAACATAGCAGTAACATAATTAACACATACAAAACATGTATGTATGTTAAGTTCGAATCGATCGATAACGCAGCAATCTGTTGTGGGCAGAAATAAATGGAATCCCCGAAGATGAAATAAATTATTTAAAACATCGTTTAGAAAGAGACAGCGAGATTGAGCAACTTTCAGTAGTAGTTATCGATAACAACATATTTTAATATTGATTTATTGGACGCTTTACATATTACACAGTTCTAAAATATCAACAAACGTTACAATTGTAATATCAAAGAACTTAAGACTTGTTTTTCTGTTAATCTGTTTAAATAAATCGAAATCGGAATGAGGTTTTGAGCACACTGATTAATAATCGGAATAATTGAGTGCGATTTGAATCCTGAGTTGTTTTCAGTTGACTTCAGTTCTTGGCCATTCCACGCTTGATCACATAGACGAGGGCCATGCCCATCAAAATAGCGCCCACAGCGAGTCCAATTTCTCTGCAACTGTTGGCAACAAAAACACATTTATAAAATACACAAAAGTATATACAATTAATTAGTATTTGATATTGTATGTATGTGGATTGGGGGAAAGTGGAGGGACGGGGGAAGCAGGATTGGGTTAATGCAAGATGCAACATTGTTTGGGGGCGGCTGGTTCATTACTGGCAGCATCAGTAGCACTTTCAGTTGTGTCAGTGTCAGTGGGCGTGGCTCTAGTTAATTAATAAAAAACAAACGGGAAAAAAATAGAATTGGAAAATAAGAAACGAGCAAAGGTAAAAGAGAAAAAAGGTAACGTGCAATACAGACAGAGATAGCATGCTATTGTGCTCTTTATATACACATATTCTACAGTTTATTTAATATACATACATATATATACATATACGCTCCCACTTACAACTACTCATTAAATATATGAAATGTTCTCTCTTCTAGCTCTTGTAGAATCTCACTTTGGTGCTCGAGAAGCACTTGTAGCTTGTGACAAAAAGAAGATTAAAAACCATTTTGAGAAATTGGAAAATTTTAGATATACTATTTTTGATATATGTACTTAGATATACTATTCCTGGCAGCAGCATAATCTTGTATATTCAATCTACAATATACAAATTAATTTTTAATCTAGCTCTCCATATTTTTAAAAAAAAAATTAAATAATTATTAAATTTAAATTTTTATTAACGAGTCATAAAATAATTCTGATTTTAAAATTTGTATTCTATGATTTTTAATTTAAAAAAATGTATAGTCAATTATTATTTTTTTTTCATGAAAATTAACAAATAATTTATGTTTTTTTCCCCTTAATTAATTATAATACAGTCCATTCATACCCTCATTTCACTACCAGAATTCTACAATCTATGCGTTTTTATTCTTTTCATAAAAATAATTTCTTTGGAATTGTTCAGGCAAATAAAGGCGAGGAAATCTTTAGGCAAACTTTGTAGTAAAAATATTAAAAACTTTCATTAAGCTCCAGCTAATATTCATTAACATAAAATACATAACTTGAGTATAATTTAGTTTCCACATACATATTTACAGTATAACAACTTTTTCCCTATTAGCTGAAATGCTAATGCTTCTCCTGCCCCAAAGTCAGGGATGTTTTCTGCTGCAAACGAATTTTAAAAAATTAAAATCACATGCGATCCACAAACACATGCCCTGTGGATTCTGTTTAAGCGCACGCACAGCATCCACAGGCTGCACTATAGAGCAAGTGAATCAATTATTGTACTTATCTCGCATAAATCAATGTAGAAAAGTAATAATATGGGAAATGAGAGAGAGAGAGAGAAAAAAGGCATGCGGGAGAATGTTTGAAAGAAGCTGCAGGCCAAAAAAATAGAATTGTAATATACAATAAATTTAGTTGAATTGAAATGAGATCAAAGCAGAGAGAGTATTTAACAGCAAAGAGCGGAGCGAAACCAGTTCCAAGTTGAGTCATGCATCAGAGATTAAACATGCGATAATTAGTTCAATGATAATGATGTTGTTGATGGAATGCAGCTAGAGACAATGGGAATGTTCTTATCTTGCTCTTGACACGATTCAATTAAACACATTTTTGGTTATGTTCTCAAAATGAAATTTTGGATGCGAACGATTTTTTTTTCTTGGGGAAATTTCTGGATCTTGGTGGCAACTCACCCAACAACATGCGGCTTCTTTTTAATATCACTGGCTGCCAGATTGCCAATATAGAATTTCTTCAATAGCTCCCTTTAAAAATGTTACAATTATTTTACAAATTTCGTATTTTATATTTTGTTGCTGTTTTCTTACCGCGCCTCCTCGCTGTGGCCCACATCATTGAAATCCTTTGTGGCATCGGTGCCCGCCACTGATGTCAGCGGCTCCTCACCGCCAGGATGCTAAGAACAGGCAATATTATTTAATGTGTGAATAATTAAATTGCATGGTGAAATTTACTTCATTTAGGAACTTGGTCACATCGTAGACTTTATTGTCGATGACCAGCCACAGATCGTTGGGCTTGTTGTGCTCCTTAACGGCGGCCAAACTAATTTCCTTGCTCATTTCAATAACTATTCAAAATTAAGCAACAATTTTTGAGCAATTTCTGACAGTCTCCTTTTAACCTGTTGTGTGAACCAAACCACACACCTCTAATAAATAGATGTATTAATCAGCTGATTGCATTGGCAAAAAAAAGGTGGCAATCTTGGCAACGGTGGCATATTTATCAATATTTAACTCTCTCTTTTCAGAAACATTTTTAAATATGGTCTTTTTTTAAATTAATTTTGACGCTAGAGCTTTGGAAACTTTCACAGGAATTTTGTTATATTTTTAAATATTTTTTTAGCATTTCTTACTTATTTCTTAATTTTGTCACCACGCGAGAGTGACATGCCCTAAACTAATTTTAAACTGAACTTTATTATTTTAAAAAATTCATATTTTTCTTGGGTTTTTGAATTTGTACTTAATTGCATAATAATAAATAAATATATTTTTTAAAATTGAATTAATTTCCATTATAGAGAAGAAATGACATGGTACCAATTATCGATAAATCACCATCGCGGCACAACTATGTGGCAGCCTTGGCCCAACTTTGGCAAAACAAGGAAGCAGCCTTGGCTCCCAAAACACGGAAATGTTTATCAAATTGATAAGTTAATACAATCTCTTTTACAGATGAGATTTACAGTTTTAAAAACCGTGTTCAAAAAATGTTTAATTTTTCAGCAAACATCGCGGACAACACGCAACAACCACCTCTAATAAATTAAGAGACAAATCTTGCAACTATGTGGTAGCCTTGGCAAACAAAAAGTGGCAACCATCACGGATAATACAATTTATTTGTATTTTCTCTAATATTTGATCTTTATTTATTCATTCTAATATATAAACTAAATGCTTTAATTAATTAAACACTTATTTCAAGAATAATCAACTGTCTAACAAGTATTTAATTTAATTAAAACCATAGCCAATTTTGGATTCGTTACACTGCGCAAAATGTTGATCAGACGTTGCTAAAAGAGCAGCAACAGGCGCTGTGACGTTAATCTGTCAAACTGCAGTTTTCCAATCGAAGAAGATCAGACAACGGAAATGATCCTGAAACTACAAAAGCCAATTAAATGCATACACCGGAAGTTATTGAATGCACACAAATGAACTTTATTGAATATTTAAGTATTTTTGAATTTAGAGCATATTTTTGTTGATTAACATGAAATACACGGAATACCGATAATTGTGAATATCTTTTTTTTACTTTTAGCATATACATGATATACACTGAATACTAATTAATGTGAATAGCTTTATTGTTGTAGCACATACGCTATTCATTTATTGTGTTCAAGTTTAGTTTCCACCACGCAGACGGAGCACCAAGTGCAAGGTGGACTCCTTCTGGATGTTGTAGTCGGACAAGGTGCGTCCGTCCTCCAACTGCTTTCCGGCGAAGATCAAACGCTGCTGATCTGGGGGAATACCCTCCTTGTCCTGGATCTTGGCCTTGACATTCTCAATGGTATCGGAGGGTTCGACCTCCAAGGTGATGGTCTTGCCAGTCAAGGTCTTCACGAAGATCTGCATGCCACCACGCAGACGGAGCACCAAGTGCAAGGTGGACTCCTTCTGGATGTTGTAGTCGGACAAGGTGCGTCCGTCCTCCAACTGCTTTCCGGCGAAGATCAAACGCTGCTGGTCTGGGGGAATACCCTCCTTGTCCTGGATCTTGGCCTTGACATTCTCAATGGTATCGGAGGGCTCGACCTCCAAGGTGATGGTCTTGCCAGTCAAGGTCTTCACGAAGATCTGCATGCCACCACGCAGACGGAGCACCAAGTGCAAGGTGGACTCCTTCTGGATATTGTAGTCGGACAAGGTACGTCCGTCCTCCAACTGCTTTCCGGCGAAGATCAAACGCTGCTGATCTGGGGGAATACCCTCCTTGTCCTGGATCTTGGCCTTGACATTCTCAATGGTATCGGAGGGCTCGACCTCCAAGGTGATGGTCTTGCCAGTCAAGGTCTTCACGAAGATCTGCATGCCACCACGCAGACGGAGCACCAAGATGCGAGAGGTGAGACTCCTTCTGGATGTTGTAGTCGGACAAGGTGCGTCCGTCCTCCAACTGCTTTCCGGCGAAGATCAAACGCTGCTGATCTGGGGGAATACCCTCCTTGTCCTGGATCTTGGCCTTGACATTCTCAATGGTATCGGAGGGCTCGACCTCCAAGGTGATGGTCTTGCCAGTCAAGGTCTTCACGAAGATCTGCATGCCACCACGCAGACGGAGCACCAAGTGCAAGGTGGACTCCTTCTGGATGTTGTAGTCGGACAAGGTGCGTCCGTCCTCCAACTGCTTTCCGGCGAAGATCAAACGCTGCTGATCTGGGGGAATACCCTCCTTGTCCTGGATCTTGGCCTTGACATTCTCAATGGTATCGGAGGGCTCGACCTCCAAGGTGATGGTCTTGCCAGTCAAGGTCTTCACGAAGATCTGCATGCCACCACGCAGACGGAGCACCAAGTGCAAGGTGGACTCCTTCTGGATGTTGTAGTCGGACAAGGTGCGTCCGTCCTCCAACTGCTTTCCGGCGAAGATCAAACGCTGCTGATCTGGGGGAATACCCTCCTTGTCCTGGATCTTGGCCTTGACATTCTCAATGGTATCGGAGGGCTCGACCTCCAAGGTGATGGTCTTGCCAGTCAAGGTCTTCACGAAGATCTGCATGCCACCACGCAGACGGAGCACCAAATGGAGAGTAGACTCCTTCTGGATGTTGTAGTCGGACAAGGTGCGTCCGTCCTCCAACTGCTTTCCGGCGAAGATCAAACGCTGCTGATCTGGGGGAATACCCTCCTTGTCCTGGATCTTGGCCTTGACATTCTCAATGGTGTCAGAAGGCTCCACCTCCAAGGTGATGGTCTTGCCAGTCAAAGTCTTGACAAAGATCTGCATATTTCCTGTTCCTATGGAGTTAGTAAAAGACGAAAAAAATGTCGTTTAATTGATGGAAAAGATATATTGATTTAATTCATTGGAAAAAAAAAACCCTGGACAGCTTGTGAAAGCCAGTGTTGCCAGGCTTAGCTTTTTACAAGCTAAATCTAGCATATTTTCAAATGTTAGGTTTTCAATTCAACGAAAAACACTAGAGCCACACAATTATTTAGTTGCATTTGAGCTTTGCCTTTTTTAACCATTTCTATATCTCTACGATTATTTTTTTTTCTTATATTTCTTTCAAATCTAGCTTATTAACTGTCGAAACTCTGCCAACACTGGTGGCAAGCAAATTGTTGATTTAAATACACACACACACACACCAAGTTGGGAAGAAAGTGCGCAGTAAGTTTTTCTGCGTAGTGACCTAGTTTTATCAATTGGAGCATTGACGTTTTTCCAACCTGCGCAGTAGTTAGTTATGGGCACTTGCGCTAAAATTTCGTTGCTATACAAACCAAATTATTTGTATGCACAAATGTTTATTCTGCAAATTTCTTTGACTTCAATTTCATCACTCACTATAATCGTTTCTAACGGAAGATGACTAATCATTTTTTTTTTACTAATCACCCCTGCAAGACTCACACATACATATTTATTTTTAGTGCATTTCTTTCTTTGTACGACGCCATTTTGAAGTCGACAATAAAATGGCGTTTTAAGTACGTGCATTTACAAGAAGATTGCATTTGAAACGAGGTTTTTCATTATTTCAAGCTATGCATTTTGTGAAAAAAGTATTTTAGCAAATAAATAATGGCAAGCTTCTGTCGAATTGTCATTTAATATGTCTTTTCTGCAGCGAATATCTGTCGTAATACACACACACACGCACAATGTAGTGCATGCAATAATTTTCTTTGTTCTTTTGTTGCAATTTGAACTCAATTGAAATTACCATAGAATACTTAGAGTATTTTTAGAGTGTTCTACATCATAATAATATACATACCTTTTTTTATTTACTTTTTGCACTATGAATTGATTCAAGCTTTTTTCTATTAATTATATCTTGCAATTTTTTTTACGTCTGCTCCGTTTGAACACTGAAATATTAATGCAATGTAATTGGGATTTTCATGAGTGAGTTAACAGGCAATGGAAATGTTGAGTTCAGTGTCAATCTGTTAAGCAGTGTTGCCAGAAGTCCGCTAAAAAAAGGACGGATTTGAATAGACCAATTTTAAAGTTAAAGTTAACAAAATTTGGTAGTGTTTTTTTGTGAACTGTTATTTTTTTTCTAAATTAGAATGCAAAGAAGGTAAAAATAAAATAACAGAATGTAAAAAAACACTACCAATTTTTTTTTTAATTTTTACTTTAAAATTGGTATTTTCAAATCCGTCATTTTTTTAACGGACTTCTGGCAGCACTGCTGTTAAGCCATATAGAGGTTATATTCGATATATCGAAGAAATATTTGAAACGGTTATAACATAACTGCTACTTTTGACAATTATTGAGTAAAATTTAAACAGTTCAAATTAAACTATTTGATTTGAAGATTTATATCTCTTGATTAAGGTAAAATGGTCGATTGTTGGTGTTGCTTTTTCCACTTGTTTCTTTAAATAATTGCGCCAACAGACACAAATAATCGATATATCAATTATTCCAATTGGACTTCTCCCTAAAAAAACAAGTGTATATAAATTTGGTATTTTTACCGCAATGCCAATCACAAATATAAAACGAAAAGTGTTAGCCATTTGCTAAGGAATTGCATTCCAGTCGATATTGGAATAATCCCGATATTAAGTATTGTCTTCCCTGGTGGTCATTATCGATATAGTAGCACAACTGAAAAGTAATTGTCATCGATTATTCAGAAGCAAAAACAAAGCCAAAAGGGGCGGACGTAAAACGCTCGGTACGCGTAATTTATTTGTAATTAATCATTGTCTTTTAAGAAACGATTCGGAAGTTTTGTCGACCGTCGACGACAGCAGTTGCAGTTAATATTTTTGCCAAAAAAAACCCAATAATTCTTTGGTCCTATCATTAACTGCTTTGTGTCTCTCGAGTACCTTTTCCCCATTGTGTCTGTGTGTGTACTTATGCCAAATTATACTTTTGTGTTTGAATTTTGGTTTTTTTTTTGTAAAATTTTTTTACGTTTATACATATAGTCAGACTGTGTGTCTGAAATCAAAAATATAAATTTTAACCTTTTTAATTTATCGGTATCGGTTAGCTAAATTTTGCAGTATATTTTTTTGATAAACAACAAAAACAACCCTGCGCGCACACACAAAAAAATCATATGCAAGAGCGCAGCAACATTAAAACCCGCCCCAACGCGTCGCCGTCGTCGTCGTCGTCATCATCAGCATCTGAAGCAGCGCAGCCAAGAGTGTCCACAGCTAAAAGGCACCAAAGCAGAAGCAAAATCAAAAGCAAAGGCACGCTTACGTTACGCGCTTGCTTGTGGCGTATCGATGCCGCTGAGTTAACGTGTCGCTTAAGTGTGTGATTTTTGTGACTGGGCCGGATTCTTATAAGAAAAATTTTCAGCCATATAAAATTTTTGGTTATTTGTTTTTTTTTTATATATATAAATATTTTTGGTAATATGTGTTTGTTTGCGCGCGACTTACGCATTTAAAATTTTCTTTCTTTCAATAACAAGAACAGCAGCAGCAACAACAACTAAAACACAAGTGGCAGTGTTTGTTGGTGTCGGCAGAGAGGAAGACAGCGTTCGTTCGTTCGCGTATGTGTGTGTGTGTGTGAGAGCAGCAATAGAAAAACATTCACATCAATTTGATAACTACAAAAAAAAAAACGTAACAAAAGCCCGCAGCCCAAGCAGAGTGCAAATCAAACCGTGCAGCAAACAACGAGCAGCGGGCAGAGGCTGTGGCGTAGGCGTCGTCGTCGTAGTCGTAGCTAAGCGCCGTTCTCCGTTCTCGCTTTAGCAGCAATTAACTGTTAAACGTAAACGTAACAACAACAACCAAAAAAAAAGTTAAGAGAAACTTTGTGATCAGTGTGATTGAAAGAGAGTCACAAAACTCGTCGTCACCATGGATAACTTGATACCGATCGTCAATAAGCTGCAGGATGCATTCACATCGCTTGGAGTGCACATGCAATTGGACTTGCCACAGATTGCCGTCGTTGGTGGACAATCTGCGGGCAAAAGTTCCGTGCTGGAGAACTTTGTGGGCAAGTAAGTGGTCATCAAAATAACTCAAAAAAAGAAAAAATACACAATAAGAAGAAAATCTATATTTTTGCGCGAAAGCTCCTCTCTTTCTCTCTCTGTATGCCTCAATATTTGTGTGTGTGTTCTGTCGAGAGAGCTCCAAGTGTTTATGTATGTATGTGTGCTAGACTGGCGCTCTCGCATATACATATATGCGTATCTGTGTGCATGTGTTGGTGTGAATTTTTGGTGAATAATCAATGAAGCCAGCATTCCTGCTTTTTTGTTTTTTTTTCTTGCTGGTCAGTGGGTGTTGCGGTGCGAGCAGGTGGCCATCAATAATTCCCCTATCGCCTGTATGTATATTGGTCGAAGTAAATGCGCATTCAGTTGTACATGGTCAGCGGCAGAGCATCGGCAGCATAACAACCACCTTACATACATATGTATTTATGTACACACACACACATGCAAGCATACCCACTTGCATAGGGATCGGGACATTATCGTAATGAATGTTTTGTAACTTTTACTACAAGCATCAAAGTTACTCATACATATTACTGACATACATACGCATATCTATTTATGTATTATTGTTGTTGCTTAGAGTTGTTTAAGTTATGTGTTCTGAGTGCGATAAACTCAGTTCCAATACAATAAAAAGAAACAGAAAAAACATTTTTAACGATATACTGTGTACGCTTTCGTTTTTGTTCTATCCTTCTGTGTGTGTCTCTCCATTTCTCTCATACTCGCGCTCGCAATCGCACTCACAGTTACGTTCTCTCAATTTTATTTGGGAGCCTCTTTTGCTGCGCTGCGCGGCGCGCATTGCGCCTCGTTTGGTTTTTATCTATCGGCTTTTCGCCCGCCCCTTGAAACTGCTACGACACAAACAAATACAATATCCAACCAAATACTTACGCCCCAAAAAAAAAAAAAAGTTGGCAATGGGGGGGAAAAAATCAATGCACGTTGACATTTCCTTTTGCAGCGCACATGCTTTTGTTTCCTTTTTCTCTTTTGTGTGCTTGTTCTGCCTACCTAAATTCCCCCAAACCATACCATGACACCCCACCCCACCGCCGTTATTCTCTGCTACACTTCACTTTGACATTTATGCAATGCTGTCGCTGCCACTGCCGTTTTTGCTGTTGTCGCTGACGTCGACGTCGACGTTATCGTTGAAGCTTACGCTAGCCTACATTTTTGTAGTTGCTGCTGCTGCTTCTGCTGCTTGCTCTACCTCAGTCCATTCCATTTACTGTTGTAACTTTTGTAACTCTTAATGAATGGAACCAGCGCTCTCGTGCTCGCATTGTAGCTACCTCTCAATCCCCTCACTGGCACATGCATACATATTTTATGTAGGTGTGGGTGTGTGTGTGCTTGTTCTTGCTGTATTATATAATGTTGCGATATAATCCTTTACGACTGCTGCTCCAGCTACAACTACTTTTTAGTGATGCAAAATATTATAAACATTGTAAAATTTGTAATTTTGTTTTTTAATTTTTAATGCTAATGTCTTTTGCATATTATAATGCTGAAATAAATTTTGCATGATTCTGCATCATCCTCTCACGCACATAGAATGTGTGTGTAGCTCTTCAGCCTCTATGCTCTTTGCCTGCTTAGATGCGAGTCCTTGAGGAGCACACAAACCCACGCACACTCTCAAATTGTATGTATTGAATAAATGTGGGTGTTTTTGACACTTGTGCTAACTTCAGTACATGTATTCATTTAAATGTATCAATAGCTATACCTATGTTAATTTTAACGTATACATATCTATATATACATAGTTATGTATATAACTAAGAAAGTTTCCTCATACATACAGTTTGACATGCAGTTGCGCTTACATAAGCTCGTTGCAGTCAATAACAGCAACAACAACAACAGCTGTAGTCAAGCACAGTTCGTTTTCGCATGCGCCGGCTTCACATAAACAGTACATACATATACAGTATATATATATGTATAGAATTTATATAGCTATACATATTAGCTGGTATGTACATGTGTTGTTAATGACCTAGTTTTATTCTTCTTTTTTTATGCCACTTATGCTGATACAGCTTTTGCTGTTGTCATCAATGTCAGTTAACGATGCTGCTGCTGCATGTGCATGTGCATGTCAAACTGAAGAGCGGCTCAAACTGCGTAAGCGCCTTTTGTTGTTCAGAAAAAGAGAGAAGTGAAGAGAGTATTCAATGTCAGTAGCATTGGCACAAAAGCTCTGTCCGAAATGTCAATAGTTCATGGCATTTGCTGCTGATGCTGAAAGCAGATGCGCTCTCTTCCACATGCATACATACATATGTATATACATAAACACCTACACAGTTGCACGATTGTAGCGTTTACTTCACATTAGCAATTGGGATATTTGTGGAGTGGGTTGCTACAATTAATGCCACCTACTTATGTATACATACATATATATGTGGTAGTTTCTTTTTTTTTAAGTTGAAAACTGACGCAAACTTTTACACGGCGAAAATAAAATTAGAAAAAAGTGAAAAGAAGAAACAATAAAATTAGCAAACCAATATTTTGACCACGACTGTGCCGACAAGTAAACAAATAATACAACAGCCTATTAAAATGAGCAGTAGTAGCCTTGGCTGCCACATGCCCTCACACATATGTATGTACATACATAAATACACAAACCATTTAATTTAAATAAAACAAATACAGAAACAAGAGATTTTAAAACGCATCTCATAAAAATTGCAAAAACATGAAACGACAGCGAAAGCAAAAAAAAGAGGGGAAATAATGCAGAGCAGCAGCAGCTGATCTCTGTCTGCGTGTGTGTGTACCAGAGAACTGCAACGGGTAGATTCGAGTTGAATTGGTCGCCGTTGCCAAAAATCAAATCAAATCAAATCACTAGTCGCCGTTTTAAAAATCGAGTCAGCTGTACTACTTGATACTCGCTCATACTCGTTGAGTCAAACTGATCGAAAAACGAGTATAGGAACGAGTATGATGCGAATCATGATGCGAGTAACTCGTTTTTAATGTGCGGGACGGAGCGGGCAATGGGAGCGGGGAATGTGTCGATCGACCCAAATGTGCGAACAAAAAATAAAAAAGGTCTACACTGAAACAAATTATTGAGCCGCATAATAATTATATGAGAAAAAAACAATTTTTTAAAATAATAAGGTCTTCAAACCTACTATTTTTTTCACTCAGTGTACAAAAGGTCGCGGCTCGCCGGCAGCGCGAGTTTTATGACGGCCATAAAAAAGGGTCAAAAAGGCCTCGACGCGAGTCGTGTGTGCGACGTCACAGCGAAACCCACCCCCGAATTTCATACATTGCCAATGTAAGCGTGAGCGCTGTCGATCGCTGGGCTACTCCCTCTGACACTCGGTCTGTTTTTCGTGATACTCGTTTTGATACTCGTTCTGATACTCGTTTTTGACACTCGTTTTGGGTCGTTTTGATCGTTTTACTCGTTTTGATCGTTTTGATCGTTTTGGATCGTTTTGAACCGCGGACGTTTGTATGAATCGAAAGCGGCAGTCTGTCTTTAAGTTGTATCTTTGTACAAAGCACATTTTAATTAAATCTAAAATAAATTTAGTGACACGAAATTAATGTTATGAACGCAATTTTTATTAATTTATTTTAGTACTTAAATATTTTTATAAATTTAATTATTTAAAATTAAAGTTATATATTTTATTTAATTAATTAAAATAGGAACAACAGTTTCAGTCGTGTCACTAAATTTATTTAAGATTTAATTAAAATGTGCTTTGTACAAAGAGACAACTTAAAGACAGACTGCCGCTTTCGATTCATGCAAACGTCCGCGGCTCAAAACGATCCAAAACGAGTAAAACGATCAAAACGACCCAAAACGAGTGTCTAAAACGAGTATCAGAACGAGTATCAAAACGAGTGTCAAGAAAAGCAGACCGAGTATCAGAGCGGGTAGCCCAGCGATCGACAGCGCTTACGCTTACATTGCAATGTATGAAATTCGGGGGTGGGTTTCGCTGTGACGTCGCACACACGACTCGCGCCGAGGCATTTTTGACCCTTTTTTATGGCCGTCATAAAACTCGCGCTGCCGGCGAGCCTCGACCTTTTGTACACTGAGTGAAAAAATAGTAGGTTTGAAGACCTTATTATTTAAAAAAATTGGTTTTTTCTCATATAATTATTATGCGGTTCAATAATTTGTTTCAGTGTAGACCTTTCTTATTTTTTGTTCGCACATTTGGGTCGATCGACACATTCCCCGCTCCCATTGCCCGCTCCGTCCCGCACATTAAAAACGAGTTACTCGCATCATGATTCGCATCATACTCGTTCCTATACTCGTTTTTCGATCAGTTTGACTCAACGAGTATGAGCGAGTGTTTCTATCAAAACAGATCACAAGCAAAGACGAACAAATCACAACGGGTTCACATCAATATTCGAGTATGAGCGTGCACTTCTTACCCGTTGCAGTTCTCTGGTGTGTACGCATAAGTGTGTGGTGAGCTTTTCTTGCGATGGGAGCAGATAAAGAGAGCGATCGGTCAACTGCATCAGCCGGCATGCATTGCATTACGTGTGCCTGTGTGTGAGAGAAAGAGTATGATTAAGAGAGGGTGTGTGCGTATATCTTCAGCAGCTGCTTTTGACCTCTTTCTAACTAATTGTTTGAATTTACTGTCTGGAAAGCAAGAAACATTTATTAATATTAAAAGCAGAGTTTGCACATTTGCTTTTGCTTTTGAGTCATCGCTGGTGGGATAGCACTTTGTTACTGTGTGTGAGTTTTTTTTTATATTTTTTTTGTATGTATAGAAAAGCTGTTGATATCATCAAACTAATTTGCAACTTGCGCTTACGTATGTACATACATATGTATGTACTTACATATATTAATATGTACGTATGTAAAGTTACTCATCACATGCAATTTTATGTATATTTGGAATGTAGACAATTGTTTTTGTGCTGCAAGTCGATTCGAACTGTTATAAAAAGCAGGAAACTTAAATTCATTCTTTTTTTTTATCAAAGTTGCTGCCACACCTCACACTCCACCCACTTCAGACCCCTTGACAGTCGCCGTTATTATTAAGTGGCCTGCGCTTAAAATTGCTATCGATGATTCATGTTTGTGTCATTATAATTGATATTGTGTGTGTTATCGATAAGAGCCTTTTTTGCTGCTTGCTGCTATTTGTTGTTGTTGATATATATTAATATATTTTGTGGCTTTTGTTGACTTTGGTTGGGATTTGTTTGCCACAAGAAAACAGGTCAAATTTACTAATAAGCCTAATACTCAATGTGTACATATGTATGTATGTATTTATGAATATATGTACATATGTATGTGAATGTATACTGGCTATTGTTATTTTACTGATTGTGCTTCCCAGTCAATTAATCGCACATGTTGCTGGCTGGTTTCGATTACTTTTCCCACAACTCCAGTTAATGCTAATCAAAACAATTGATCAAAATAACAACTGAGTGTAGTTTGATAATCGTAATAGCCATGACTCATTCACAATAAATCTTGAATATCAATATTATAGATAGACATTAGTGTTGGCAAGGTTTGAAGTGGTAAAAAAGATTTATCAATGTTGAAAATGCGGGAAAATTGAAAACACAATAAAATAAAGTATTCCCACTGCCGATGGTTTTTATTTGTTGTGCGATTGAGCTTGAAAAATGCCGCTCTGGCAGCACTGACAAGAACATGCACCTCTCTCTCTCTCCCTCTCTTATTCTCATAATGAATGCAAGTCACAGAAAGGTCAAGCTCTCGTTATCGATATTACATTGCGATAGTTCGATTAACACTTCAATTCAGACAATTAAACTTTTCCATTATAACGAACACCTGCTAAATTAAAAAGAGAAAGAAAACCACACACACACTTGCTTTGAAAGTGCAATTTGAGAGCTAATTTTGTTGTTTTTTGTTTAATTTGCAGAGACTTTTTACCTCGAGGTTCAGGAATTGTGACGCGCAGACCTTTGATTTTGCAATTGATCAATGGTATTACCGGTAAGTTTCGATACACATACATTTATCGATAATTAAGAACTAAGTTAAAAATTATTATTATTATTGTTGCATTTGCAGAATATGGTGAATTTCTGCATTGCAAGGGCAAAAAGTTCTCCAGCTTTGATGAGATACGAAAAGAGATTGAGGATGAGACGGATCGTGTAACGGGTAGCAATAAGGGCATCTCAAACATTCCGATTAACTTGCGCGTCTATTCGCCCTACGTTCTCAATTTGACGCTTATCGATTTGCCGGGCTTAACGAAAGTGGCAATCGGTGATCAACCGGTTGATATTGAGCAGCAGATTAAGGGCATGATATTCCAATTTATACGCAAGGAGACCTGTCTCATATTGGCCGTAACGCCGGCAAATACCGATCTGGCCAATTCGGATGCACTCAAGCTGGCCAAGGAGGTGGATCCGCAGGGTGTGCGTACCATTGGTGTGATCACCAAGCTCGATCTCATGGACGAGGGCACCGATGCTCGTGATATTCTCGAGAACAAGCTGTTGCCGCTGCGACGCGGTTACATTGGCGTCGTTAATCGCTCGCAAAAGGATATCGAGGGTCGCAAGGATATCCATCAGGCGCTGGCCGCTGAGCGTAAATTCTTCCTCAGCCATCCATCGTACCGCCACATGGCCGATCGCCTGGGCACACCATATCTGCAGCGTGTCCTCAACCAACAGCTCACGAATCACATTCGCGACACGTTGCCCGGTCTGCGTGACAAGCTGCAAAAGCAAATGCTGACACTGGAGAAGGAGGTCGAGGAGTTTAAGCATTTCCAGCCAGGCGATGCCAGCATCAAGACAAAGGCTATGCTGCAGTAAGTAACGATTGTTAAACACTACACTTAAAATATACAAAGTGGGAGATGGACAGAAATTGTACACAGCCAGTTAAGTAATTCCTTTAAAAAAGATATTTTAATAAATATAGTTTGTATTTTTTTAAATAGTTTTTTATGGCTTTAAATACTAGCTAAAAAATGGAATTAATAAGATACATTGGGTTAAACTATTAAAACAAAGCTATTATACATCTAGTCAGGTAATTCCTTTGACAAAGATATTTAACTTAAAATGTAACATTTTCCTGACTATTTTTTTAATTTATTTTTCCATATATTTTATTATGGCTTTAAAAACTAGTTTAAAAATGGAAATAATAAAATACATTGGGTTAAACTCTTAAAACAAAATTTGCAACAAATTTGTGTATTTTACTTTGTCAAAATAATTACTTGGCAACCTGTATTCTTGGCGCTCTCCGTCTGTAGGAAAAACTAGAGCTGAGAGACTATAAAAGCTAAAGACTCTAAAAGTAAACAAATCGGATTTAGAATGTGCACTTAAATTATTATGTAGATTGGATAATGCACCAAGTTATTAAATAAACATTTATAGGCCGTTTTTACTCAAGAAAAGAGTCTCTCTCGGATTGCTTTTAAATATAAAGTTTTTTCAACTTTAAACTAGATATATTACAAATTCTTTAAGAATTTACTTTGTATTCGCCAGGGTTCGAGGAGAATTGAAAACACGAGCTATTTTATGAATTTTAAATAAAAATAAAACTGTAATGTTTGTTTCATAATGCTTTTATTTATATTAAAATTCAAGAGATATTTTAAAATTTTATTAAATTAAATTAAAAAAATAGTTTTTACTTCATAATGTATACTTTAAAATTTTCAACAATTGACTGTTATAAGTTCTATTATTAACTCATAATTAAATCTAAACTAATTCTATTTTTAACTGCAAACAGAATGATACAGCAACTGCAATCGGACTTTGAGCGTACCATCGAAGGCAGCGGCTCCGCCCTGGTCAATACAAATGAATTGTCTGGCGGTGCCAAAATCAATCGCATATTCCACGAGCGGTATGATAACACATCGTTACTTATTTACAAGTAATTCAAAATAAACTCACATAAACTCTCTCCTTGTAGTCTTCGCTTTGAGATTGTCAAGATGGCCTGCGATGAGAAGGAGCTGCGTCGCGAGATTTCGTTTGCAATTCGGAACATTCATGGTATTCGTGTTGGTCTCTTTACACCGGACATGGCCTTCGAGGCGATTGTCAAGCGTCAGATTGCACTGCTCAAGGAGCCGGTGATCAAGTGTGTGGATCTAGTCGTACAGGAATTGTCCGTTGTTGTGCGCATGTGCACCGATAAGGTAGCATTTAATCAGACAAATCAAACAATTGTAATACCAATTTAATCTTCTCTCTGTATTTCCATCTCTAGATGAATCGATATCCACGATTGCGTGAGGAAACTGAACGCATTATAACCACACATGTGCGTCAACGCGAGCAGCGTTGCAAGGAGCAGATCTTGCTATTGATTGACTTTGAGCTGGCCTACATGAATACCAATCACGAGGATTTCATTGGCTTTGCCAAGTATGTGCCTCTAATCAAATGTATCTTTTCAAAACTCTGTTATTGTTACATCATTTAATTGATTTTCTTATTCTTTTTTAACTTTAACTTTATAGTGCTCAGAATAAATCTGAGAATGCAAATAAGACCGGGACCCGACAGCTTGGCAATCAGGTTATACGCAAGGGTCACATGGTCATTCAGAATTTGGGCATCATGAAAGGTATGTGGTGTCTGCTTCAATCACCAGCAGCAGTAGCAGCAAATAATGTGTCTGTCTGTCATAAAAAAAATAATAATAATAATATAAAGAAACAAAGAAACAAGAAAAAACAATTGTCTTTGGCGCACCAAAGATTATATACCCTTGCAGAATATATATCAGGAGATCTTCCGTAAAACGTAAAAACATTTTCATACAAAAATTTAATTTTCGACCGATTATTCCTATGATAAGATTTATATTATTGATATAGTAGTGGAAATGGTAATCAATTTTAAAAATGGCAACATTAAGTACATATTTTGTAAGATGCGTTTAGAAATATGTAATTCAGTCTTTTTTTTTTTTTTATATTTCAGGTTAATTTTCAACCGATTGTTCTTATAATCAAAGTTTAAAGTTTGTCCAAGCATTGACCTAGCAACTTAACAAGTAAAAAATTGTTGTCCATTTTGCAATGATTTTTAAAAAAAATTACAGGTTCAGGATCATTTTTAAAGTGTTCTCTTATACTAATTTGGACAGCAGAAGTTGATTAAAAATTAATACTCTATGCTTAAAATGTTGAATTTTCGAAAATTCAAATATTCAATATTTTTGGGCGCAAACAAATATTTGAATCAAGCTTAAAGTGTTCTTTTATACTACTTTATTTATGAAATAATTATATTTTCGACGGCTTGTTCCTATGGCAGCTGTGTAATATAGTAATCCAATCAGGTTAATTCATCCAAAATACGGATTTGCATCAATTTTTATTAACATAGAGACTAGTTTGCAGAGAAATTCATTTTATTTGGTTTGCCACACATTTCGTCACATTATTTAAATACCCTCTGCAAGGGTATTAAAAACACACACTCAATTTCAGTGACTCACAGCACCTTGCCACACACCTTGCAACAGACTAAATATCAACAGCAACATTTAATTGCACTCAGCACTAAACTGACACTTCCCTCTAACAATCCTACTAATCTGCCAGCTATGTTAATCAAACAATTAGAAATCACTTAAATACAATTATATAAATATAATTTTACATATACATATGCTATAAATTGCCTTTAGCAACTTAAAATGTATCAGCAATATGTATGTTAAGATATTGCATTGCAAAAGAGCTAAAATCGTATTCTTAGTGAATTTTAATTCAGTTTTCCCGTATCAATTTATGTAAACCTGACTGTTATGTTAAGCACTTTATGTAAACCTGACTGTTAAGTACCAGCACTTTCTTCAAGCCATTTCAAAACTGTCAATGTTAAGATAACAGCGTCTACTCCTTTTACAGTTGCCTAACATATTTTATTCAATGCTGTCAAGTAATTTCTTTGAGATTTTGAGATAAACTCAAACAGTTTTCTTGTATTTGGTTATACAACAAAAGTAAAGCTATCAAAATGCCCCAATGTATATTTCCTTTATCATCTCTCAGGAATTAGCATAACTCTTAACTTGTTCAAAATACAAAATCATAGTGAGGCATGTGGCATGAAAATGTTTCAATCAAAGCTTAAAAGCCTGTTTTTAATTATGTTTCTAGCACATTCTTTCTTTTACACTTAAATATGTAATTAGAGTTTTGTTTCGTTTTTAATTTAATGTCAATTCTCAACTTTTATATGTGCTGTTTTTCGTTTTTTTTTGTTGTTGAATTATTATTGGTGTTTTCTTTTTTTCTTTCTTTCGATCTCGTTTACTTTTATATTTTTATTCACCATTTTCTCTGTAACAACTTTGGTGTGGAATTGAAATTGAAAGCTTTGCTGTGGTTTCTGCCACGCCTACTTGGTTTGTATTCAAAAATTTTCTTTTCAACTTTTTTTGATTTTGCTAAAACCAGACATTATTGTGCTGTACTTTTGAAATGCTTAAAAACTTGGAGATTGATTCACGCCTAGTAATATGTATTATACTATATATCCGAAATACCAAACTGAACCGATCCCCATCCTGTTCCACCTTCCATATCCGCTCATTAATCTCATTTAACATGGCTACAAAATATACTCTGTGTGTAATATGTGTGCTTAAAAGTATTTTTTTGGATTATTTTAGCATCTATATATCTTTTTGTTGTTCGCAGGCGGATCGCGTCCTTATTGGTTTGTGCTAACATCGGAGAGCATTTCCTGGTACAAGGATGAGGATGAGAAGGAGAAGAAATTCATGTTGCCGTTGGATGGTTTGAAATTGCGCGATATTGAACAGGGCTTTATGTCAATGTCTAGACGTGTTACATTTGCTTTATTCAGTCCCGATGGACGTAATGTTTATAAGGTTAGTAATTTTTGTTAGCATACAAAAAAATGAAAAAATTCAAAAACTAGAAAAAAAAGAGACCACAAAATGAAAATGAAATCAAAAGAGAAATCGAATGAAACAAAACAGAAAAAAATAAGAAAAGAAAATATTTGCTACAACAAATAATCAATTTTGACTATTTGTTGTAGTTGAAATACTGTTACTTACATTCAATTATTTAAAACATATTTTGTTTCTTTTGTTCCAATCAAAATTTGTTAAAAAAAAAACTAAAAAAAACAATTCAATTTTTGCGTTTCAAGTTGCCCCACGGCACAATTTGAGATTGAATTCAGTTTTGAAAATTTGAATAACTTTGATGAAAAATTCGTAGAATTTGAAATATCGTTGGGCACGCAACGCAATCAATTAATCAAATTAATTAATTTTTTTGTATAAGATAAAAATTACTATGTTTTTATCAACATTTAGTGTCAAATCAAAGGATAAAAGGAGCTTGCAAAAGTCTCGAACTGTGGAAACTCCTTTTGTACCTCTGATTTGTGAGCATGACAAATTGAAACTTAACCAAACCAAACCATACGCTAGCTAAAGGCATTTTCCTCTATAAACCGATATACCGATTAACCAACTATATATTTATATATATATACAACCACCGATACCAAAAGAACACTAACTAACCTTTGGTCCAAAGACACACGCTGCGAATCACTTGACTCAAAAGCCATAGAAAGCTCAAAAAAAAAAGAAAAAGAACAAAAATAACCAAACGAAACGAAACCAAACCAAAACCGATAACCGATAGCCAAACCAATGCCACCACAACCCGTCCAAGTACTCGTAATCGTAATCGTTATCGTAATCGTAAAACGTTGTCCCATATACCAAATGCTTGACAAAAATACCTATCCATTTGTTCTTTTTGCGCTTGGACGCTTTCTCTTTCTTTTCCTGCACACACACACACGCACACACAAATTGTAACACGTTTAGGATTATAAACAACTGGAGCTGTCATGCGAAACGGTCGAGGATGTGGAATCCTGGAAGGCATCATTCCTCCGAGCCGGCGTCTATCCCGAGAAGCAGGAGACTCAGGAGAATGGCGATGAGGTGCGTATGCCTAGTGCACATATCTATCTATGTATCTATCTATCCATATCTATATCTATATCTATAGTAAATATCTTAATTTAGTTATCGTGCTAAGCTTATAGCTTAGTCTAAGCCTCAATGTATGTGTGTACGTTTACTCGAAATATGATTAGATAACAGCGACAACGCAAGGTCAATTAACACATGACTCTATCTAATTAAATACTTCAATGTGGCATGACATTAACTCAAGTCTCTCCCTCTCCAAAAAATAAAACCCGTTAATACCTCTTTTTCGCTGAGTGTACCTTTATCTTGCCATGTAACATGTTTATCCCGAAGTACAAGTATCTGTAATCCCTTTACAGTCTTTATTAATGTAATCTACAGAAAGATGGAATAGTTACAGCTTTGTCAATATATTATGTTGACTTAGCAGTGATTTGTTATGTTAAGTAACAGCACTTTCTTCAATTCATGTCAAAGCTGTCAATGTTTAGATAACAGCGTCTTCTCCTTTTAAAGTTGCCTAACATATTTTATTCAATGCTGTTAAATAACAACTTGTGTCTCTTAAGGATCTTGTAAACCTGTTAAATACAACGTTAACGGGTCTGTTATTCAAATGTTAATGTTAATATAACAGTATGACGTTCACTCTCTTTAAATGAAGCAATCTTTCTCTCCTTCACTGTATCCCCATTTTTCTCCCTTTCTCCATTGTCTTCATACCCTTTAATCAGTGCTGTTTTCAGTTGCAGCAAGAACAGCTTCTTATTGTCTATCTATCTATTAATATACTTATATATCTATATAACTTGTATATCGTGTGCTGAATGGATTTTGGAATATGTTTAAATCTTTACAATTTACTTAAACTTTTCATAAAGAAATGATTTTGATAACGAAATAACTCATCATATTTTTCTTTGTTTTTTTTTAACGTTGCGCCCCAATAAAAAAATACCACAAATATCATCATATATATAAATATAAATACACGTCTTTATATATAAACGTGTATCTGATAAATATTGTGCATATATATGCTCTTTGTATATGCAGGAAGGACAAGAGGTTTGTTTCTTTTCATCATTTTTAGCATATACTTTGCATATTTCCTACGCTCTCTCTTTGTCTCTCTATCTTTTTGGTTTTGGTTAAATAACAAATTATTATTTTACTAAAATACACTGTACAGAAAATAGAAGGGGTTGACAGGCAACAAGAGAACAGAATTATTCGATATTACGTCTATCCGTTTGTCTTAATTTAATAGCAAACGGAAGAATTATTTAAAGACTATCTGTTAGTCGATCAGGACGTTAAAGTTTATTTTATAATAACCAATTGAAATGGGACGCAGTTTATGATACACTTTAGTATATTATCATAAATTAACTCAGAAATTGGACATTGAAAATTGACGAACTTGATTGGAAAACCAAAATTATGCTTAGATATTTATTCCAAATTATTTTTTTAGTGTAGAAGACAGAAATTGGATACCAGAGTATTTGCAAGTCTAGAACACTTCACTCCACAATGGTGGACCAAAATTTCGGTTGAGGTCTAGTATTTTTATTTTCTTTACAATCACCTAACATACCATTGTAGATTTTCCTGCCGTTGTACAACACTAACCAATGAAATTTTTGGGGTGAAAATTCATGACTTATTCGATTGGCTTTAACACACATTACATTTAACTTCTCGTTTGCTCTTAGATCCCTTAGTTTACCCTGTTTCGTTTACTTTTTATTAACTTGTTAAGATTCTGGTATATATATTTATTTCTATACATAAATATATGTACTAGGTATACTTTTCTCGTTCTTTATACTTAAATAAATAATAATATATCAATATATATATATATATATATAATTTTGATTTTACAATATTTTTTATAAATTATTTTCTTCTATTTTCCCGTCCACGTACCAAATGAAATGACCACATATATAAAAAACGAAATTACAATATCAATAACGTTTGTAATACCGAAAAAAATACGAAAAAATATATATCCAACCGTTCACAGCAAAAAGTATGTTAATTTTTCCGTTTCATTGTTCTCACAATTCACTTAATTATTTTTGTATGCATTCGTAATGTAAACCTGATAAATTAATACACAACTCTTTGAATTTTTTGACTCCTTGAAAGCTTTACATACTTATCATAATTATTAATTACAAGTACAAGTACAAGTAACAAGCAAACTCGTATATTTTAAATTTGATCGCTTTGTAAACACTTTTACTTATTATTCAATTTATATGCTGTGCCATAGAACTGTCAAATAATCAAAAAACTTGCGTTATTAATTTTGCGATAACTTTAAATTAATCGATAGAGTTGCAGCTCTAAAGCACAGCACAACACTAACACTCGCATCACTAACGATTTACAGAGGTTTTTAACACTTAAAATGGGGAAATATTGTAACTTTTGATAAATTAAAACTCATTAATGAAATTAATCTATTAAGAATAGTTCAGAATTTGAACTACTTTCTTCTTTAATCCATTTCGAGCTCTGAATTAAAAAAACAAAATTTCATTACTAAACCATATTAGCTGAATAATATTATTAAACAGTTTTGGATAATATTTTTTGTTATATCAATTTAAACTTATATTGCTTCAATAATTCTATGGAAATTGGTTTCGAGTAGAATTTAAAAAACACATTTTGGGGGGCCACACTTAAATTAGACATTTAACTCTTTGATTTTTTTTTTTTACTAAACAGCACGACAATTTTAAAACTCATACAAAAAACTTACCAATTAATATTTATTAATCACTTTCAACTCGAAAAAAAACACATATAGAAGAGTATTGTAAAGCTTGCTATAATTTAGTTTTATTTTCATAATTGCTGTTGTTATTGTTGTTTTCTCTTATCTCATTTTGGATTTTATATGTTGTGTTCAATTATACATTTCTTTATTACAAAAAAAAAAAAAAGATATACTATAGAATAATACATGAACGAAAAAAAATCGATTAATAACGCTTTACTTTTGTCGGCTGCACCATTTTGGCATTTTTCGATTGTGCAATATTCAACATACACTTTTATCATTTTAATTGATTGTTTTTTGTATTTTTTTCCATTACTTTTACCAATCAATCAACCGAATTGAACAATCAAATTACATATGTATGTGTTACAATATCCCCGCCCCCATCAAAATGTGCGTTAATCGTTATTATCGACATTGTTATCGATAAACGATAATACGTTACGTTGCGTTACAAAACTCAAACAACCACGATAACGATAACAGTCGGCAAGCGAGGAAAGCTCAACGGACCCACAACTGGAGCGTCAAGTGGAGACTATCCGTAATCTGGTCGATTCGTACATGAAGATCGTCACAAAGACCACACGGGATATGGTCCCGAAGGCCATTATGATGCTCATCATCAACAATGCCAAGGATTTCATCAATGGCGAGCTATTGGCACATCTGTATGCCTCCGGCGATCAGGTAAAAATTAGATTGTATATAACTATCGATGTTTTATACTAATATCTATCAATTCTCTCTTGTGACAGGCACAAATGATGGAAGAATCCGCCGAGTCGGCAACAAGACGCGAGGAAATGCTGCGCATGTATCGCGCCTGCAAGGATGCATTGCAAATAATTGGTAAATAATGCCGGGAAAGAAATATATATACGGTTTACAGCTGTTTCAAGAGATGCCAGTCTCTGTCATCAGTACAGTTGTGCTGACTTGACCAGCGATCCAAGCCTAATGTGACCTTTGAGTCGCTAGAACCAGTTGAGAATTCTAAGTCGCAAAAGTGACAAAATATCTGTAAAACTTGTTTTAAAAATCGTAAGAGAATATGTCTAACGATGTTGTAGACCAGCTATCGGCACGGCCCTATCTCGTGCGCATAGGAAATTTTCGTGGCGACTGCGCTGCCGCTTACGTACACTCACGTACATGTCGCGACGCGTCGCTGCTACGATTTGTTTCTGTTACGTCGCTGTTATTCTGCTGTTAGACGAACAAAAATGCACACTAACGCAATGCAAACATATGAATGTGTAGGTGCCGACCACTGTTGTAGACTTTGAATCGATTTATTCATTGAAATGCATCGATTTCAAAGGAGATTCATTGCTAAATTCTTTATAAATCAGGTAAAGATATGATGAGATATGGGATGTTGTACAAATTGAAGAGAGTACGCTTGTGGACTATTAAAATAGATTCTGCAAATCCAGAAAGAGTACATCATCACTTTGAGCTCGTTTAAATAGAAACTTTCGACTTTTCTCACATAGAAATATATGTTAGATGTTGTTGATCTTCTGTATTCTAACTCACATCTTTGTCATAAAGGTGACGTTTCAATGGCAACTGTATCATCGCCATTGCCGCCGCCCGTGAAGAACGATTGGCTACCAAGTGGATTGGATCCACATCTATCGCCGCCCAGCCCTGGTGGCCCACGTAAGGCAGCACCCACCGCACAGGTAAATCACAATTATTATCTAACTTCCCACCTAACGAATATAATTTACAATGTTTGTGTTTCATTCAAGGGCTCTTTGGGTGGCCGTAATCCACCATTGCCGCCGGCGACTGGACGTCCAGCGCCAGCAATACCAAATCGTCCTGGCGGTGGTGCCCCACCGTTGCCAGGTGGCCGACCAGGTGGTGCTCTGCCACCACCATTGCTACCATCGTAAGTAACAATCAAATGCTAAATGTTTATTTATGTATTTTCAACGCTTCTTTAGTTGTTATTGTTGTCATTATCGAAAAATATCTTTAGTTGGCTAAGTGCGCCCTGTACAGTTTTACTTACTTATATAGAACTCGTCGTGCTCTCTTTGTAATTGATGTATTTTTTTGTTATCGTCTTCTACTTGAATTATTATTTACTATAACTGTAGCGTATTCCAATTGCGTGGCATAGTTCTAAACAAATTTCAAAATATTTACGAAATTGGAATTCGTCACAGTTTTTTGTTATTTATTATCATTATTTAATTTAATTTAATTGAATCGACGATTGGGACCTCTTTTTATGCAACGAAAGTACGCACACACACATACATACAGACATCTTACATAATTATTAAATAAATACTAACTTTATGTACATATATACATATATATTTGTATGTATGTCTCAATCGCTTTATACTTTAAATTATTGTGTATGTATATATATAGGGTGTCCCTTATTTGGTCAAATTCAATATTTTTAAACGCATACGGGCTAGTTCTGTTCATTAGGTCCTAAAGCAGTCAGAAATAAATTTTTACCTCAATCGGAGTATGATAACCCGTGCCGACTTGGATCGGAAAATTTCAAAATTATATGGGACAAAAAAAAAAAAGTTTTTTTTTTAATTTTTTATTTTTTTATTTTGTTCATTAGGTCCTAAAGAACTCAAAACCAAGTTTTCACCTTGATCGGAGTACGATAACCCATTCAAATTTGCATCAAAACATGAAAAATCATCGAAAAATGTATAATCAGTGTTAAAATACTGTTTTTTCATGTTTCGATGCAAATTTGAATGGGTTATCGTACTCCGATCAAGGTGAAAACTTGGTTTTGAGTTCTTTAGGACCTAATGAACAAAATAAAAAAATAAAAAATTAAAAAAAAAACTTTTTTTTTTTGTCCCATATAATTTTGAAATTTTCCGATCCAAGTCGGCACGGGTTATCATACTCCGATTGAGGTAAAAATTTATTTCTGACTGCTTTAGGACCTAATGAACAGAACTAGCCCGTATGCGTTTAAAAATATTGACTTTGCCCAAATAAGGGACACCCTAGTATATATCTTATACATAATTATCCTTTTGTATTTTGTTTTTCTTTAATTATTTTATTTTTTTTGTAAATCTAAGTTTTTTATTGCCAGCATGCAGCCTTGACCTCTATCAATAGATCTGTTAAGAAAAATTTATAGCGATAGTTGCCAAACATTTTTAGGAAGAAGGAAGCATCTCCGACCCTATAAAGTATATATATTTTTGATCAGCATCAACAGCCGAGTCGATATAGCCATGTCTGTCCGTCCGTCTGTGTGAGGGCCTTGATCTCAGAGACTATAAGAGCGAGAGCAACCAAATTTGGTACACAGACTTCTATAAACCTCACGCAGATCAAGTTTATTTAAAATTTCCGTTTCCGTAAATCGCGAAAAGCCACCACACGCACAGTTTTGCAGATATTAGAATTTTTTGGTAATTAAAGCTAACTCCTGTTATTAGCTATTATCTATAGAAAGGTGGTAATGGCTGATTTTTTTTAAATTTAAAGCAACGTTGGTGCCTAAAAGTATGCAATAAAAAATGTATATATATATTATTTAAATTCTAAAAAATATTGAAAAAATACAAAAAACTGTCTTCAAGTTATAAGGAGCATATAAATATATTTTCGAATAGATTGAAAGACATATTTAAATATTTTCCTACAGATCAAAGTTGCTACTAGACTATGAAATTTGAAACAGTATCAGAAGATAGATATTGGTAACTAGATAAACATAGGGCAAGCTGCCAAATTTACCGGTAAATTATTTGTTTATTTGTCGAACCTTTTTTCCCAATTTTTTTTTTTTAAGTAGCCTTTGTATATTTAATCAAAAACCGAAAACAAGTCGAAAAGAAAAACACTAAAAAAAAATAAAACATTTTGTTTCTTCTCTTTTTTCTCTCGATTTCGCTCACAAAAATTTGTTGAAACGAATTGCGATAAACCAACAACAACGCCAACCAAACAATTGATAATAATATAATAAAATAAATTAAATTTAAACTGATTATAAATAACACACACACAAACCTAACCTCAATGTCAAATGCTAACTGTATTTGAAATGCTCGCACACACATGCACACACAAACACATACACACACTTGCATACACACACACATAAACACAAACACACAGACGTCGTTAAGTTGTCAGCCACAGCCGCAGCCGAGGCATTTACTCTCTCTAACTAGCTAACCAAAAATCGCTTTCGCTTTAACCAACAAAACCAACAAATCGACTTGACTCGAATTTGAACCGTTATCGAATCTCTTTTTAGTATACTCGTATCGAAATCAAGCGCAGGCTCACGCTCTTCGCTTTCTCTCTTTCACTCTCTCAGTTATAACTTTGACAGTCTCCTACAGAAAAGCTCGCTCAGCAAAGAACAAAAACTACAACGAGTTGTCGTTCTTAGTACTATCAAACGTTAAATGATCTAAATATCGTAAATACTATTCCGTATATATCGTATATCGTAATTATCTGATTATTATTATGATATACACCTATTTATATATATTAAACAATTTATATAGAAAAAATAAAACACAAAAAGAAGATAAAGAGGAGGGAAGACAGACAGCTTTATGATCCAAGCACAGAAATCAATTTATCATGATATATTTATATTGGAGATCATAACAAGTGTGAGAACTGTAGCTGCTTTACTACTTCTTAGAATTCATAGTTTGTTAATTTTATCAACAAAACATATATATATATATAATAGATTAAACGCGACATTAAAAACTGAGCTGAGTTTCTCGATAGTTATTGTTATCGATTGACAAAGGCGATTGAACGGAACTTGGAGTGTGAGCAAAGTGTCCTGTAAATGTTAAATACATTCTCTAACATACATACATACATACTTATACATATACGATGAAAAATATGCTTAAGTTAACTAAAGTACCTTTTTGTGTTGTTGTTGTTGTCGTTAAATAAAAAACCAAACAAAAAAAAAGAAAAAAAGCATAAATAAGAGAAAAACAAAAAGATATATATATATATATATATATGTAATACGAGCAGCAAAAATTCCACTACATACATAATATTAATTATAAACAGCAACAAAAAAAAGGAAAAGTTACAAATTAATTGTTCAGTGTGTGTACGCAACAAGAGGAAATAATAAGTATATAGTGTAATACAAACATACATAACATTTATATCTATATATAAAGAAAGAAAGAAATAAAGAAAGAGAGAGATGCATATATATACACCTACAAAACACCTTTATAAACAGACTGACATACACTGATGTTCACATTTAATTGGCTGGCAGAGTTGCTCTCTCTGTTGCGCAGTGTTGGAAAGCGCGTATTGATCCTGCAATTTGACATCTCTTAATTCCTTGCTCTCTGTCCGACGCCCGCGTTTAGTAGTGTGTGTGTGTGTGTGTGTGTGCTAAAACAAATTAAGGAATGATCATACAATATGTACATACATACACACACATGTATGTATGTAGGTTTTTGCTTTGTTTTTTCTTTAATATTTTGTTGTTTCCATTTAATATTTTGTTTTGTTATTTGCTTTTGCTTTTGCTTTTAGTTTCTTAATTTATAATTTTCTCATAATTTGTAACTAAATCAAAAATACATACACACACACATTTACATTAACACACGCACACACACACACACCACAGAGCCAGCGGAAGTGAAGCAAACAAATCGATAAAAAGGGGTTTCAAGCGTTCCGATAACTGTTTGATCACATAGCGCCAGCGCCATTTTGTACCTAGTTTAGTTTTTTGCAAAGCAACAAACAAAAAATTTAAAACAAACAAATTTAAGAAAAAAACAAATAAAAATAAATTGAACAGAAACAACAACAACAGTACAAAATACTTTTACAACTTTCAAGTCGCGTCACTGGAGCTGTCGGCGGAGCGATAACACAGCAGGCGGGCGCCAATCGCTATATCCCGGAGAGCATGCGCGGACAAGTGAATCAGGCTGTTGGCCAGGCGGCTGTCAATGAACTCTCCAACGTATTTGCCACACGATTCAAGTAATAAAATCAAAACAGAGAGCGAGAGAGCGAAAGAATGTGCAAGAGAGCAAGCTTTCAAGAGAGCGCAAAAAAGAGAACAAAAACACGCACGTCACGCACACAAAAGCACAGAACAAGAGAGCGGACAAAAAAAAACGGATGCCTCCAAACTGCGTCTGCGCCTGCGTCCTTCTCTTCTCATCCCCATATTTGTGTTTTTGTTATTTATTAACTACATTTACTACATGTATTGTGCTTTTGTTTCCTTCTACTCCATTTTGATTGTGTTTTTACATAAAAAAAAAGTATTTGTGATGTGTCCTCTGTGTGTTGTGTATAAGTTGAAACTAAATTGAATAATTTAAATAGAAACATTCCTTATTTGCTTGTTTTCTTGTAAATCTATTACAGTTGCAAATGTATCGATATGTGAACGATTTATCAAAACTATCGAAAGAACTATCGTTTGCTATGCAACTCTAATTTGTATATTTTGTAATTATTTGGACATTCCATTATAATTCATCACACGCACACACACATACACAAACATTCATCAAGTGTTGCTTTGAAATTGAATCTATAAAAATAAATCTAAATCCTAACCTTAAACTTGTTAATTACATTTTACGATAAAGCAATGCGAAATTGAGAAAACGAAACATATACATACATACATAAACCATACATAGTAACATACATACATCAATACATAGTCTCTTATTTAGAAAATTTTCATAATGCGAATTGCTTAAAGGCAGAAAAATTGTAATTGTTGCTAAAAAAAAAAAAAAAATGTGTTTTTGTGTAGTTTTTAAAACCACCTTATGATAAATATACAAATATATATATTTCTATATATAAATATTTGTATATGAATATGTATTTGTTAATGCTGCAGCAACTATAAAATTACTTAAAAAACAATTATTTGAATGATAAATATTGAAAAAAAGGCGCATATGATATTTATACATGATACATACATACATACAAAGAGAGAGAGGTAGAGGTGCTAGTATTAGAAAGGCTAATGAAATAACAGTAAATATGTATGTACGATATGTGTATGTAAATGTATTCGATATAAGCACAAAAGGAAACACTAACAAGTGAATAAAACACACTCGAAAATATCATTGCAAAGATAATATTTATGTTTTCCCTTTTATTAACAGCTGTAAAGTTGAGATTTGTCGAGTCCCTTAACAGCTGTTAAGCAGTGGATACTGTAAATGGATTAACATTTTGAGACTAACATAAGGCAATATTATATTCAGCTTTTTTTTCTTGCGAACTCATGCATATTTGATCGAAACATATATACATACATATATATTTGTATTGAATGTGTATTCGATAACTGTGTAAAACCTTTCCAAAATTTCCATCGTTGATATTGTAGTTTGTACAAACAACATATGATATAGAAGAAGAAATGTTGTAAAATCAAGTTAATAATATGCATATACATATACATATATGATACCACTATAGCTTTTAAAGGATTTCTGATCTGCTGATGTAGTATATACTCCACAAACACACATGCATATGTATGTATGTATGTATAGTGTATATTTATTAAATGTATAATATACTATGTAAAATTATTGTTTAATTTTATTGCACACCGCGTGGAAAGTTCACGTCTGTCAAAATTATGATATTCGATAAATATCGATTGCCCGTGAAAGAGAGAGACAGACGTGCTCATCTCTACAGCAGCAACAAAACAAACGATAATTAAATCGATAAACAATCGATGCTAACTACTATGAAATTAACCGTTTTTTCCAACATCTTCTCGAGTTATGATAATGGCAAGAAAGTATATATTTATATACATATATAGAAATGTCACAAGTATTTAGCTCCTCTTTGTGTTTGTTTTAGTATAGCACACACACACACAGACACGGCTACACATTCATACTTACATACATACATACATCAGACAAAGAAACCGCCTTGAGCATATACATATTAACATACATACAGACACATACATATATTATGAACAATATGTACTTATATGATGAAAGATGAAACCCTCTGAAACATCTCAACTTATTGCTGTTTATTGAATTGAAAGTTAAAAGTTGCTGCAAAGATTGAAGAACGATAGAATGCAAAAAAATGCTGAGGGGTAACTACAATGTTATAAATAAAAATATAAAACAAAAATAAAACAAAAAAAAGTATATTATATATTAAAAAAGAGAAAAAGAAAGTTCATTGTTTTTCACTATAGTAGACAACACTGTGCGGCTCTGCTAGTTAACAGCGCTGTCAATAACTCTTAGCTTAAGAGAAATGGCTGTTAATGAATTGCTTCGACTTCTGACTCATTTTCATTTGTTGTTTTTGGTGTTGGTTTTGCTTTTCAAACATTCTTTTTAAAAAAACAAAAACTGATATACAGAACTAACATTTGTTTGCTGTCCTGCTGGGTGAGTTGTCTAATAACTTTAATTACTTTTCTTGAATCTTTCTCATAATCTCTTTTTAAATGCTCCCCCACATGCAAAACTTGCTTTAAGCGTATGCAGCTCTTAAGTTAATAATTGAAATGATTTGATAAATTAATTGCAATTTCAATATATTTCACAGTCGACCTGGAATGAATGCGCCACCAAAGTTGCCAGATCGACCATCGTATTACGGTAATACGACCAACGGACGTCCCTATTGAGTGAGAGTGAGAGCGATAAACGATGTCAAAACCGATAAATCCATCGATATCCGATAACTAGCGAGATCCATCCAAACGATGATAACCAATCGATGGAGCAGTACTGACCGTTAGAATTTGGATATACACATGTACTCTATATATTTATATATAGTATATATGAGTAGTAATGGGTTAATTGATCACTGTATAACTCAATTTGTATTATTATTATTATGTATGTGTATTGTTAATTGGCAGCTGCCAATGTTTTTGTATGTAGTATGTCTGATGATTGTGTGTGTGCGTGTTTTTTTTTTTATTTAATTTTGCAAAGTGAACTAAAAAGTGTGTAGAACACTTTCGACTGGTCCTTAGAATTGCTAGACATATCACTAGACGTAGCGTAGTTGATTATACACACACACACATATGCCTATGCACACCCACACAAACACACACATGCAATTGCCAATTCAACATACACGTACATTTGTAATTAAAACTAAATGATAGAGCAAGTTATAAAAGTAAGTGAAAGTGAAAGTTAAAGCAGCCTCAACTGTCATACAGTCATACAGTTAAACAAAAAATTACAATAACAGTTATACAGTATAAATACCGTTATACACAGTCATACACAAAAGTGAGTTTCCAGCTGGGCTAAAAATATATATATATATATTGTTAAATAAACAAACAACAACAACAAAGAAAAATTAGAGAAAACACATCCAAAAAATCAAATCAAATTCTCAATTCTCCTCTCTGTGCATTGTAAATATTTCAAAACACAATTGTTATACATATATATTATCATTATAATAATAATAATTATGATATATATTTATAACTTTATGAAACGCTTTAAATTCACAATTTTTTCCAAAATATAAATGCTATGTTGTGCAGTAATCAGTAAATAAATATGTACGTAGACATTTAATATGTATATTTACACTTAATTACTTTTTGGCAAAAGCATCTAAATTGATTACAAATAATTTTTTATATAATTTATATACTTACATATATACAAACAAATGCAAACCAATTATACATATTAATTTTACAATTAAATTTAAGAAAACCATAAAAAAAGAAGCAAATGCAAATGCAAATAAAGTTGAAAACAATAACAAAATACATCGAATTGTTTTCTTTAATATAAAATGGGGAATATTGATATTATTATTTTGTAATTCCATAAAGTTTTGGACATTAAATTGAAAGTTATCTTGAAAGGAACTCGAAAAAACGCTACACTGTGATAAATAAATTGCTGAATAACCTTAGTAAGTATAATTTAACACAATGAAATTTACAGATTTAATAAAGGGACTTCAATAAGTTGATATAAATTCAAGCAGTGTATCGAGCTTTATATCGAAATCTAAAAATCAAAAAAAAAAAAAAAAATATATATATGTATGTATCCCGATATAAGTATTGAGCTTTCAGAAAACGAAAAAATTTAAAAGAAAACTACGTTACCTACTCGAAAAAGATTTGAATTTGTGGGCCAAAAAAAGTCTATGTAAGTATATAAAAACTCTTTGTCCTTGACTCACTGACTGAGAATCAACGTGGGGGCCAAACGGTTAAGGCTAGAAAGATGAAATTTTCACAAAACATAGCTGAGACATTTACGGCGTTTTGCGAAATTCGATCTGTAAAAGGGTCAAATTCGGGGTCTAAGTTCAAGGAATTGCATAGTATCAAGAACTTGTTTGTTTTTTAAGATATCTCCAACAAACTCACAGATTGTATATTTGGGACTGTCTGTTACATGCTGACCATAAAATTTGTTCAAAATCGGACTGCTATATCATATATAATCGGATGCAAATTAACCGTTAGTATGAAAACACTTTTTTCGCTTTTTCCCTCCAAATCAAAAACAAAAGCTCTGCCCAAAATGTAGTTTCTTTATTTAAGTTTGCAATGCAAAGTTGATTTTTATTTGTTTCACTGTTATAATTGTTGTTGTTAATTAAGTTAAGTACACTGTTATTACTATTGGAAACTAACACACATATATGTAAATATCGGTTGTTATCGGTTGGATGCTGTTATCGCTGTCACACACAGTGACAGTGACACTAACAGTGACATTAACAGTGACAGTCACTGTGATCGGGATCGTGACTGTGACTGTTATATCGTTACAGTACGCAAGTTAATTGATTTAAAACATACTATTGTGTTAATTATTATTTAATATATAATGTTGTGTATATGCATAACGTACTAAGTATATGAAATTTATTAACTTTTGAAAATTGTAAAATTGTTGCTATTGTTTGCTAATTTGTTGTTGTTTTTGTTTGAATTCCGTTTTTTTTTGTTTTGTTTTGTTATTTTTGTGCTAATTTTATTTGATTATCGTATCTAGTAACGGTATCTAATCTAAGCGGTTCGCAAGTTTCAAAAAAAAAGAGAAACTCTGATAAAACTTGTGGTTCGAGTTTCGTATTTGGATTTGGATTTTTTTTTAATTGTTGCTACTAGATTTTAGTTTTTAGGTAATCGTTAATTGTTAATTATTTTTAAGAAATTGACAGCAATTCTTAAGTTATATATATATATATATATATATATATATATATATCGTATAATCATTTTAAAATTGTGTATGCATGTATAAATTGATTTTTTCTTTTTTTTTTGTTAGTTTATGTAAATTTGCAAAAATTGTTTAATCTTTATGTATATATGTATATGTATGTATATTTATATAATAATTCATTTACTAGTAATTTCTCTCTTAACTTTTCGACAATTATGCTAGAAAAAACGTCTTAGGATGAGAATTTGTGAAATTGTTTTTTTTTTTTAACTTAATTAAATTGTTTTTCTTTGTTCATTTTCTTAAATTTCGCTCAATTCTTGAAGACAATATGTTAGTGTTATATTTGTATATACGTTCTCCCAGCGTCAATCTCTTCAAATATGTATATCTCTCTTTCTTTCCGTTGATATTATCGAGATATTTTATAGCTATCGAAAAGTTGACCCCGTTTTGTATATGTATGCATATGTATAAGTGTGTTTAGAATACTTGCTTAAGGACTAGGACTTTAATAATAAACGACTACTCTATGATCCTTTGACTCTTCTCTTCTTCTTCATCTATTTCCTTCTTTTTCATTCTCGATTTGGTTTCACAAGCAATAAACATTTAAACGTGAATTCTGAATAATACGTCGCCTACTCCGATTTACATACATACACATGTATTTCCCACTCACTCACACACACGCTCACGCACGCACGCACCCACACTCACGAGCACGCAGTTGACCGACGTCACGTGATTGGGTCAATTCGCCAGTGTGATCCATTTTACTCTCTCTCGATGTTGTTGAGAGAGTGTGTGCGTGCGAATTGCTCCCCCGCCGCGTCCCCTGGTTGGTGGGGTGGGTGGCATTGATGTTTGTATGTTGTGCGCCACCAGTGTTGGTTAACGCGTGCTCGCAACGAGTATGTGTGTGTGCGCTGTGTGTGTGTGTGTATTTGTTGTTAGGGGAATCGGATTAGGTGTCTTCTATAGCTAATACATAGTATATTTTAATTATTTGTAAATATATATATTTTATTCAATATAAGTTTAAATGTTATTATTATTTGTTTTAGAAAGAGTTTTTGGTTTGAAATTTGCGTTGAAACTTACATAGCTACGTTTTGAGATTGAATAAATAAAATTTAAAAAATGTAAAACAATAAAAATATTCAACAATTTTTTTTTATTTTTATTATGCATATAAGAAAAGTATCAATATTAATAGTATATAAAAAGTATAAGATGGATAAGAAAACAAATAGAAAAATATAACAAAAAACAATATAAATATAGTATATTTAAATATATTATCTTTTATTATCATTATGCATAACAAAAGTAAGTTCCGATACATAAAAAGAACAAGAGCAAGAGAGACAACTAATAACACGTAATACTTTCCAATAAGAAGTTTTTAAGTATATGATAAACATACACACACACACGTACACGTAAGTATATGTAAGTGTGTGTGTGTCTGGTTGGAAATTGCACTCACATATACATACATATTATTGTACTACAGTAAATGCAATTTATCGCTACTTTACCAATTTAGAAGTAAGTATAAGAGTGTAAGTATAAGAGTATAAGTAATTTATATAAGTGTTTGTTTGTATTTGTATTATATGTATTGTATATTGTATAAATAGTTATAGTTTAACATTGCCTTCAATTTTAGTTGATCTTTTTTTGTATTTAATTTTGTTTACTATTTACTCTCGTTAAAGCTTTTTTTTATTTCTTGCTAGTTCGAAAAAAGTAATTGCATCAAAAAGATTTTATGTTGCATTTGATTTCGAATACACGTAGTTTTTGACTTTTTCGTTTTCTATTCCTATTGTTGGAGTTATTAAGTTTTTTTGTGGAAGGCGCACCATATTTATTTTGAAAGACTGCAACAAACTTAATTGCAAATTTAAATATTGCTTTTCAAAATGTTAAGCTAATCCTGTTATGCAAGTAATTGTTTTTTTTTTTCATTTTTTTTTATCGAAATTCGAATTCCGAATCACAAGTTTTATCAATGCGAACTGCCATTGCGTTGTATCTGAGCTAATAATGTTAAGTGTCCTGTGTGTATATATATGTGTGTGTCTTTGTGTGTTATCGATTCCATCTAACGATCTATCGATCATATATATTGCTGTTTACTGAATTCGATACATAAACATAGCGAGCATACAAGCTCAATAACATACTGTTAACATTTTTACTGTCAAGTGATTCAATTTGTAAATGTTAATGGTGCTAGATCGATTATTGAATGTAACATCGAGAGCGTTGAAAGCATTTAACATAATGTTGTCTATTGCTTAACAGAGGCTTGCCCCTGCAAAGCCGTAAGTACAGCTTTTACATTAGTTTTTACGTTAGTTCGTTATTCCTTTAAACTGAGTTTCGCATTTAGCATAACTACATTGTACTAATTTCAAACTGTGAGGTACATAAACAACAAACAGTATATATTAAGTTTTAAATTTTTTTTTTCTTTGCGTATTTGTCTTCACTTTGATTTAAAGAGCTGATAAAGTTGAAGTTCATTTCGGGTAAAACATTAAACTTTCGAACAATATAAATATAAATTAATAAACAAGACACACATAAATAGCTGAAAAATATATATATATATATATGTGTATATATAGAAGTATATAGTATCTGTGAATTATGTTATGTTAATTGGATTACAGATTATATATGTATATTGGACTGTATATTTGTATACATACTAAATATATTATAATTTTGGTTAAGTATGTGTGTGTATTGTTCTTTGATCTGTGGGTTAGTTAGTTAGTTCAATACAAGGTGCACTATATGGTTCAATATAACCACCTGTGTAGGGTGAGCAATAATGAAGAACAATTTATTCCATTTTGTCATACTATAGTATAAGTATAAGGAAACTAAAGACAACGAATACGAATATACATATGTATGTATGTCGAATATATAAGTATATATCAAATAACAAATTACAGATTGGCTAGATGTATAATAAGCATAGTTGTTGTTGTGTTGAGTTTCATTTTATGCTGTGTTGATTTTTTGGATATTTGTATGCTTATGGGGGGATTGGGATTGGGGATTCGCTTTATTCGCTTTAATCCTCCTTGGAGAGGCTGCCCAAATCGCTGAGAAAGATTTCAGGCGATAGAACATGCGATGAGCCGACTAGCACCTCCCAGTTGCGCACCGAATTGGTCACCTCGTAGGCGCAACGCATCTCGGACATGCTAACGCCACCGACAATGAAGATTATCAGACGCGGCACATTCTTCACCTGCGTCTGGGCCTTGTCCTTGTGCCAGTGGCCGTAGCGAGCGCTAGTCGGTGCATGGTAATTCGTATTCTGGGCGCGACCCTCGAGGAATGGAAAATGTCTCGGGTCCAGCTTATCCTCAATGCAATCCTCCATTATGTCCTTAATCACCGGCGTCCAACGTGACATCTGATAGGTGCTCTCCGTAATACGCTCCTTGCGGGGTACCGAATAGATTTTCTTGCGGCTCTATTTCAATTAAAAACAATCAATTAATTAAATATATGTGATCTCTAACATTTAACAACTTACATCAGCGATGACATTGATGCCCAAAAAGCTGAGATTGCGCACCATATCCTGATCCTTTGTCGACAGCTGGGCGTGTGTAAACAACTTGGTCAAGTTCTCCTCGGAAATGCCGTTCTTGATCATCACATACAGCGAAATGATGCGCACCTTGTCGTAGTTGGACACATTCTGTGACGGAAATCGATTCAAAGTAAAAAGTATCGTTAGGCTTCATGTTGAGAAATGCAATTTAAAAAGTATTAAAAGCTGGAAAATGTTAAGTAGTCCTATTAGTCATAAATCTTAATTTCTTACAAAATTAATTTATAATTTTTCAGATTGCCAGATAATATTTTGAAAAATGTCCATATAAATTATATTACGGCTCACAACGAGGGTAAAATTAAGTTATTTGAATATATGAATGCTAGAAATAACAAAATACATTTTTAAATTTAATGGCAAAATTTTAATGCTCCAATTACGAAAATGTAATGCTTTTTAAAAGTATTTTTTAAGTTAAATATGTAGAAAATTTGTCCCATTTGCACATCAACAATGTTTAATAATTATTTTAAAGGCATTTAAATTCATTAAAAATCGAAAACAAAATCGCGATCATATTCGTTAATCCGATTTTCTATTCCTTGGTAAAAGAGTTACAAGGTATTTACAGTAAGTCAATTATTTTGAAAAAATAAAAAATATAATGAAATCCATTGATCGTTTAAAAAATAAAAACAAATATTTTAGTGAACTTTCTATATTAGATAAGATAATTGACTGTTATTCTATTTCTGTGAATGGCCCTACAAAATTAAGAAAAACTTAAACTTTTGACTATTTTCATATCACAGCTTATTTGTTGTGAATATAATGTCGCAGCTTCTTCTTTTATCCTTAAGGACACATCATTATCTAATTTTAATTTTAATTTAATAAGTTTAATCACGTGGAGTTAAGTTTTTAGGTGAATACCAAAATGCCCCTTGATACAACGATTAAACAGTGTAAATCGATCCTAGAGAGATTACAAAATGGCTAAACCCAACGGAATGTTGTTCAAATGCTTTAATTATTCTCTAGTGCCGTCCATTCTGTCATGCAAGGTTTTCTTTCTTTTTCATCCAAGTGACAGAACAGGGCCAAAAAGATCCCAACTGAGTTTTCACTGATACCGATAAGAAACTTATCGGCCGGAAAATGAAAGTCAATCCAAAGTAGTGCCTACCGCATCGAGCAATATGGGTACAATATTGCGCATATGATCCTTGATCTTCTCGCCCTCGGCATCGGTGCCCATGGCCAGATCCTGTTCGACGCGACACAGCTTGTCCACATAGTTCTGATAGGACTTCATGCAGTCCTCGGCGAGATGCAAGTGGGTGGAATACTTGGACAATTCCTTTTGATACTGCGGCATCTTTTTGATCATCTGCGATAGATCGCGCATCGAGGACTTGTCAGCTGCAAGGATAATCAGATTAACACATTAACTGTAGTCGAGGATTACAAAGTTGATCAACTTACTGGAACTCATGCGCTTGGAATCGGTGAATTTCTTAAGATTCTGGGTAACCTGTGTGGAAACGACAGCGATATGCTCATGACGCAGCTCCACCCACAGATCATCGTTCTCATCGAGCAGAACCTCCTTGTCCGCCTGATTGGGACCGGGCGTATAACGATAGACATCATTCACAATTGGCAACAGATCGTAGGCCATCGCCTGGAGCGTCAGTTCGTGCAACAATGGGGAGACACAATCGAAGCCACGGTCCAAGATCAACAATTGGGAGCGCGCCTTTTCGGGTCCCTCGCCCATTGTCGGCTCATCGGCCTTGTAGGCATCCAGTTTCTGTTGCACCGACGCAGCCAGATCGACATTGCGCTCCCAATCGACGCGATAGCGCACATTCGGATATTCACCCAGTGTGGCACAGAGTGTCGCTATCTGCTCCGCAATCCGTTCGATGTGCTTGCCACGAATCGAGGCGAATGCCGGCGAATACAGGCATTGGAACGTATCGGGCGAATCCAGCGAGAAGACCTGCGGCGAATAGAGAATGGCGGCGACGACCATGCGGACCAATGTGACCGGACGACAAACCGACAGAAAGAGTTTCGCAATTAATTCGAATTCGAATTTGGCCAACTTCAAATTGTTCAAATTTTAATCGAATATAGGCACAACATATATCGAATGAGCGGTTGGATTGTCTCGGTCAATTGGACTGCATAATTATGTATGTATATGTATATTGATATGTGTGTATGCATGTTTGTATTTTTTTTGTGTCGAGTCCAGCAAGCGAATTCTGCTTCAAAGCTATAAAAAACCATTTATCGGTTATCGGTTTATCGATAATTTAAAATTATTAATATCAAAAATATTTTAATAGGAACATTTCATCTTTATTGATGCTTTAGAAAAAATATTGCTCAAAAATGTATTATCACAAAAAATTGCCAATATATCGATAATTAATCAATTTCATTTGCTTGCTGAACTGCTGCAAGCGAAATTGTATGAACACATAGATAAAAGAAGCAGAGAGAGAGAGGACAGCATGCACACATAAAAGAGAAAGCTTTGAATGAGAGTCTCGTTTTCTCATGTTGCAGCATTGTGCGCAAGTCTGGCAACGCCAATTCGTTAAGTTGGCCGCATCCAAATGGATGCAAATTGCACATGTTAAATATTTAACACGTAGATCTTGTAAATTAAATGCGCACAAGTTAAGCTGAAACAAATCATGAGAAAACGAACTTAATTTATGTATACCTAATAAATACAAGAATGTATGAGTGTTTGTGAGTACTTAGCATTAACGAGTTACAATATTTACATATAAAAATAGCGAAAGAACACGAAACCAATTGACAGTTGTTACATTTATATAATTTTTACATAGGCATGAAATTATTTAGTATTTGTTTTGTTCTATTTTTTTTTTGTTTTTTGCGCCCTGGAGTTGTACTCGTCGCATCACAACATGACGAATAACGAGTAAGCAACTCGTTAAAGTTGAGCTTAAACGTTCCTGGTCACTTTGTGTCAGGCGAAACGAGTAACATTATTGTGGAATTTTCTATTGTTTTAAGGGATTGTTCAAGTTCCCATGTGTTTGTTAGTTAATAAATGATTGATGAGATATTTCAATGTTGTATTATATTAATTGATATTCACATTTATTATATGTGTTAGTGTTAGGTTAGGCACGATTTGCTTTTCTGTATACAATTTACATACATTAAATTGAACACTACAAAACAAGTTTAACAAAACTTAAGGAGATCGTTGTTTGTTAGATAGTGGCGAATTGGACAGATTTTTTAAGTTTATAGTTTAGTGTTGCAAAACACTGGCGCTGGCTTGAAAAACAATAACAAGTGTTGGAAAATACCAATTGACAGTTTACAGTTAAGCCAGAGTTTAGATTAGTTGATGTGGTCTCAATATTTACAACAACAAGTACAACACATATATATTTAGTATAAATACATATAGACAGCGAGACAGAGACAGACAGATAGATTTATAGAAAGAGAGAGAGAGACAGCATGTATGTATTAGAGACAGAGACAGTCATATAGAATTTAGATAATAGCAATTGAGAGTTGCATTGAAGAGACAAATCGAAAGAGAGCGAGACAGACAGATAGAGAGAGAGAGAGAGAAATATGAGAAATAGCAATAAAATGCTTGAGATATTTAAGGAACCCTCTGACTTCTGTTTACTATGTCTTTGTCTCAAATACCAGAGAGAGAGGGAGTGAGAGATAGATAAAGACAGGGAGAGATAAGAGAGAGAGGGGAGTATTTCTAATTTACACGTTTTTTTAACGAATATATATATTTTTTTAAATTGTTTTGTTTTTGGTTTTTTTTGTATTTATTTGTTGTTTATCGCACCTGGCATTCATATGGTAGAAATGCTATATTAATCTCCTTTAGAGTTTTGATCTTTCTTGCAGCGCACGATTTACACAAATCGTTAAACAATTCCTCCGGGCAAACTATAATTATTTATAAATAATATAAAATTTCGCTTATCGTTACTACAATGTGGATGTATTTTGTATTATATGGTATGTAGATATATAAAAATATTTTCGATATTTTTGAATGTTTTCTTTTTTATATCTATATATACGTAGTCGAAGTACCCATAGTTCTCTGCTTAGATCTAAAAATCCTGTAAGATAAACTCATTGAGCGTATAGTTTTCAGTAAGAGAAAGAGAGAGACATATGCATTTGAAGACAGACAAAGAGAGATAACAAAGCAAGAACAAAAAAAATATACCAACAAATAACAGAAGGTAAACAAACAGTAAAACAAATGAAACCGTTTTGGGATACGCTGAATAGGGATGTGAGAGGATTAAGCATTCGATGTTATCGATTAACGATTATTGTAATTGGTTTTTGTTGTTGTTGTGTGGCACCCAGTTTTGAAATTAGTCGCAAGCACTTTTAGGACACATCGTTGACAAAACGATTGGCACAGTTTTAGTTTTAGTAATCGATAGAAAGAGAGAGAGAGAGAATTTGTAAGCAGATAAATTCGAGTAACGAGTGACAGCAACGAGTGGCGAGTAACGAGTAACGAGTGTGATTTATTTTTTTGGAATGAAGTTATCATTATTCTATGTTCTTTGTCGAGTTTTGTTGATTTCAAGTCAAACTATACCTGCGCTTCATAGGCCAAAAAGGCAATATTGATCTCTTTGCAGGTGCGCACATAACGACGACAAATGTCTTTGTGCGATTGGAGCATTTCAAATATACGGGGTGGTATCGCTACACAATTATATATAATTTTTGTATATTTAGGAATGAGAATTTAAGAATTGTATAGATAAAGAGGAATATGCGGGGCATACATGTAGATACAGTCATGAAAAAAGTAAAAATCTCTTATAGAATTGTTTTTTGTTGTTCGATTTCTTTTTAATTAAAAGATTTTCGTTTAGATTCCATATTCATAAAAAAAAAATTAAAATACAAATTTACGTTACGTAAGTCCAAACAAAAAGGATTTAATTTTTATTGAATTTAATTTAAAAAAAAGAGTTATTTAATTAAAAAATTCAATTTACGTTGCAATGGTAAACTTGTTTCTTGAAATATCAATCATTAATGGCAATAATTGGATAAGGTATAAAATTATTATTTAATTAAAGCCAAATATGTAAATATATTTAATAATTAATTGTATTGTATTGCCTAAAACGGCAATAAAGCAAGAGAGATAATCAAATTGGTAATACTTTTATCCAGGACTGTATGTGTTTAAGGATTAAGGTTTATTAAAAAAAAAAAATAATAATAATTTAAAAGAAAAATCTATATAATAGATAATCAAATTCAGAATAGCCAAAAACAAAAAATTAACATATACGAATATATAGAGAATCAATTACTGGTTTTCAATAGATATTAATTATTATTGATATGTATATTGAATATTTTCTGGCTGGCTGAACGACTGGCACATACCCTCGGTAAAGAAGACGTGTGCATAACGGTACATCGGACGAGCCGGATTCTCAAAGTCGCGAATCAGAGAACGCACTGATTCATCCGATGGCGTTATCAAATAGATGGCATCCATTGTGGGAAGCGGCTCACGCTTCTTATTGATGTCCTCGACCACTGTGAAAGACAATTGATGATTATTTAGTGTTAAGAGTTTATCGTTATCAATTGACGATCGATTGACTTACAGGTTATGCCCTCGGCACTAATCTCATGCATTTTGGTGCAGGCCGAGACCATACGCATGCCCAGCTTATCCACGACCAGGACACGCCACTCGATGCCACCTGCCCCGACTGCCTTGGCGGCACCCGCAGCTCCCGCCTTCTTCGGCGGCGGCGGCTTGTACTTGACCACCTCGTTCATGATCTCTGCAACAAGATGAAAGCATCATGAGAATTACTATTGTATTTGAAAGATATTTCTATTTCTATACCAGTTACTTAAAAAATATTTAAACGGGTATATTGCATTCGCATGTAACAGGGAGAAGGAAGCATCTCCGACCCTATAAAGTATATGCAGTCGAACTTCCCTAACTCGAATCACCATTATCCAAGGAAAAGGTTATGGAGATATTCGCCTTATAGAGTTGTTTTAGCTCGAGATAGAGAGAAATTCGAGTTATGGAAGTTCAACTGTATATTCGTTAGCCGAGTCGAGATAGCCATGTCCGTCCGTCCGTGTGAGGGCCTAGATCTCAGACTTCTATAAAGCCCCACGCAGATCAAATTTGTTTCAAAATTTTTGTCCCTTTGAACAAATAGAAAGGTGGTAATGACTGATTAAAGTTTTTAAGCAATGTACATAAGTGCCTAAAAACATGCAATAAAAAATATTTTTAATTTTTTTAAATTATTAACGGGTATCCTATAGTCGGGAGCTCGACTATATAGCCATTCCCATTTGTTTTTTTTTTTTGTTAAAAATAAGTGTTACTTTGGGACTTTAAAAACTGAATTTTAGCAATAGTTTTGCATTAAATATTAAGAGCCTCATTTACTAAGCATTATATTGTATTAGAAAATTATTTCTATTTTTTTCATTTTATTTGTTTAAAAAAGGAAATTTTAGTTATAGCTTTGCAATTTATGAATAAAATATTAAAATTATTATTCACAAAGTGGCATGAAGAAAAATTTAAAATAGTTTGTACATCGTAATTTATTATTTAAAACTTTGTAATAAATAATAGGTAGAAATTAATATATAACTTATCTTATTTACATATATGCCAAATATTTATATGTAAAGTATTATTATTAAGTATATTACAGGGTATATACTTGGGAAACGAGTCTCTGTTCTGCATTTCTTTATAGATCTAACTGCTCAATTCAGACTGTAACTGCTCATTCTGAATGTACAGTTGAAATGGCCTATAATGGCACGGGACCAGAAAGTCACTTTATTCTATAGATAATTAATTTACAGAAATTGCTTCGACATTTTCTTAGAAAGTGCTAGTATAAGTGCAGTAGTCGAGGCTGCCTTACTAGGAGATACCCTGGGTATTACATATATGATTAGATAATTCTTCTTTGGATCGGTTCCATACAAATGAGCACTAAGCGATAAGAACGTTTTAAGTTCTGATTATACCCAATCGAATGAGAGTAAAGGGTATATGAGACTGTCATAAGCAGCTGAATCTTGACTAGACAGTCACAAGCGAGGAATGGAGGTAAAAGTATTACTCATAAAGCGAAGCAATGTTCCATAAGCATCGATGACTCATGAAAATAAAACAAAAACAAAACCATAATGCTAATAATAACAACCACAACAACAACAACAGTAACTGAAAGAGTGCACGAAATAAGCCGTTTAGTTAACGGCGTTGCCTGATTGATTTTACGCCAGATCGCATATAATTATATTACAAGTGCAAAAGGCTACCAGATAAATCTGCTAAATACGTTGGTGAGAATGAGATGGATATGCGGCATGATTATCCTGCGGCAAAGGTCACCGCCTCTGCCTTCGCCTGCGCAACCCATACACACACAGACACACAAAGCCTCTGCCTTCGCCTGCGCAACCCACACACACACGCACATAGACACAGACACACACAAAACACACCCACAAGCATAAAAAGAAGCGTTGGCGTTGACTGCGCGTTTGGCAGGTGGGGGTGGGGGAGGTTGCCAAAGTTGTTGGTGTATTTTGTTTTTTGTGCGAAAAATCGATGGGGACACTGTGAACCTGCTCATTTGATAAGAATAAGAATATGCAAATGCAAAGATTTCTGCATAAGCGTTGAAATGTCAATTTAACAAAAACTTCACTATCTGCGAACTTATAGTAAATATAAGTATGTATGTAAGTGGGGCGTCATGTTTATCACAACCTTGTCTATTGTACTACGCTTGCATGTGTGTGTCGGTGTGTGTGTGTGTGTGTGTGCGGGTGTTAGTCACAAAAACAGCAGTAATGAAATTATAACTCCAATTAGAATAATTGGCCATTGGCACTTACTCTGACCGACCAACATTTTCAACGCCATTTTCACTGTTCTCACTGGCTTTTAGCCCCGGCTATTATCAATCAAGGAACAACTTGATTTTTATATTATATGTATATTATTTTTTGTGTATTTTCCGTGCGAACCGTCGCAACACGAAACACTCGAAACACCTTTAACAATAATGAACACTGCGAATTTGTCACCACTTGAAACACAAAAAGAAATGAAAAAATAATAATAATAACTCTGCACCAAACGTCGGTGAAAACGCGGCTAATATACAATTGTTTATTTGAAATCAATGCGTGTTTTTTTTTTGTATATAATTGCAGTTTGTTAGAGAGTTGTATCAAAATTGTTCAGAATAAGTTCGATTGAACTACTAGGTCATCTAGTTCAGTTGTTCTGCTCTTTTGTGCGTTAATTTCGCTCGTTCATTTGACTCCCGTTTTGCACAAAGGTGGTGAGTGGCAGTTATGACGTCAAAAACTACTTTTCACACAAAACCAAATGTGGCAGCACTTGCTCCCTGAAAATATTCATTCTAATCATGACGTCACAGGGAAAACGTTTTTTTTTGACATTTTTGTTTAGTTTGAATTAATTCAAATTCAGCCCCGAGGAATAAAAACACCCACCATCGACAACAATTATTATTTTATTTAATCCAAAAATAAAATTGTGTACTATTATCTTATTGCAAAATGTAAATGTCAGGCAGCACTATGACGAACAAATGGCAACGCCAGCAACACAGGGCTTCAAACAATAAATTAAGGCGCCATTTTTAAATATTTCTAACGCTCGGTTGTATTTTATTTTGCGCTTATTACTATAAAACAAAAACAAAGTTATCACAATATCTAAAGTAAATAAGAAGAAAAAAAACATTTATGCGAGATTTAAAGCTACAAAGGCATCAGCTCTGCCAGGGATTCGGCAATGGTGCTATCACGGAAGCGGCCAATTCTCAGCGCATAGGAAATCACATGCGCCACATAACTTTGCTCGTGCACGCCATGAAACAGATACGACATGGCGCCTAAAAAGAACCAAGAATTTAAATATGCATTGATTTGAATAACATTTTAATCATTTACCACGCGCATGTATCGTCACATCGGAGCCGCCGTGCAGATTCTCATTTGTGTTGATCGCCGCCTGTTGCGTGTATTCCCAATCGGTTGTGTCGCTCAGCGCGGGATTCTGTCGCTGGCCCTTCTCCGGATTCACCTGGAAGCCCTTGTAGCTGGTGCCGTAGGTGAGCGTTGTGTACGGCGTTCCCTCTGTCTTCGAGTTGCCCGCCATGCCCAGAATATCAGCACCACGCTCCGGATGGCCATTGATGGTCAAGCTGTGCGAATGATCAGCGGTCACAATCAGCAGCGTCTCATCCAGCTGATCCCTGTGTTCATTATACAACAAGACGGAATGCTATAGTCCAGTGACCAACTGATATACCCTTTACTTAATTTAAGGCCACTTTCAATGTTCCAGTTACATAACTAACTGATATTTTGACTTAATTTCTATAAAAAGTATTGTATAAAAAGTACTGCATACCTTTAAGCGCTTGCGTTGGTTAAAAACTGTCATTACTAACGTTATATTTATTCGCTCGGACTGATCATTTGAACTTAATTCTATAAAAATTATTGTATAAAAAGTACTGCATACTTTTAAGCGCATGCGTTGGTTAAAAACTGCCATTACTAACGTTATATTTATTCGCTCGGACTGATCATTTGACTTCAATTCTATACAAATTATTGTATAAAAATTACTGCATACTTTTAAGAGCTTGCGTTGGTTAAAAACTGCCATTACTAACGTTATATTTATTCGCTCCAGATGCGATTAAATAGACAATTGATAATAATAAAAGGCAACGTTTAACACCAAGCAGAGCATTCTATCTTAAAAAATTGTGTCATATTTAAACAAAATAATCTTACTGTTTGTGAAGATAATTCTCGTTTGTCTACCAATTTTGAAGTCTATAGCTCCAATAGCGTAGGAAGTGAAAACAATTCGAAATAAACTTGATTTAGTTTCACAAAGTTTGTGTTTCAAATTTGGTAGCTGTAGCTCTTTTAGGTTCGGGTGCATTGACGGATCAATATTAAAAAGGATTCGCTCTATCACAATGACTACAATATACCCTTGTGTATAGAGTAAGAAGTATATTCTCTAGAATTTCAACTTTAAAGACCCATTGACTTACTTGGCTTTCAGATGCGCCTGCACCGCCTGGACAGCCTCGTTCAGGGCCAAGACCTCGCTGAGCGCCTTCCGAGCGTTGCCGCGATGATGGGCCTGATCAATCATGCCCGCCTCGACCACCAGCAGATAACCCTTCTCACTGTTGCCCAGCACCTCGAGGGCCTTCAACGTCATGTTGCTCAAGGATGGCATTCCCTCATCTCCGTGATCCCGCTCATGATCGTACTTGAGATGCCCGTTGGCAAAGATGCCCAAGACATAGTCGGTATTTTGGCCATCGAGATTCCTTAGCTCAGCATTGTTTTGCACCACGGCATGGGAGACTCCCTGATTGGCCTTAAGCTGCGCCCAATCCCTGATGAGATTACGTCCGTCTGCTGAGTGACCCGCCCACGTGTCCAGCGGATCGGCGTCCGTGCCGCTGACATTCGAGACGAGCATCTGGCGGCCACCGCCCATTATGACCTGCAAGGTAATTTAAATTAACGATGCACAGATAATATAAAAAAATTTACCAATAATATTAAGAATAACAATAAAAATCTTCTAGTTCGGAAATAAAAAATTGGTATATTTATAAATAAAAAACTTTTGAATTAGGAAAACCAATGTTGGGAAGGCAAACATTGGGAAAATTGAAAATCTTTAAAAAAAATTTCGGTTTGTGCACTTTGTACTGCAACTTTTTAAAATTTTGGAACCAAGATTATTATTTAATGGTCATGCCATTTATGTCTACAGAATCATACGTATGATAGAAAAATTTAATAATATTGAAAAGAATATATTTTCTATATAATTAAGTATGATCGGATGAAAGAGTCGAAAGTTATTCAAAAATATACAGGGTCCCTTACAGTCAAATGTGCTCAACTTTAGGATGATTTTAATAGATTTATCTTTGTTTTTGTAATTAAAAAAAAAAGCATAATCGCGTGAATTCGCGTCGACGACGAAGATGGCGACATTGTGACGCCAATTTGAGATTCGTAAGCGAAATGAGGCGCTGCGCTCTTTAGGTATTAAAGAATGTTGCAATCTTTATGTACTCACATTGATTTGTCTGCCTGTGGACTGCTCCACCAGCTGTCTTGCGATGTCCAGGCAGCCCTGCTGCTGTTGCTCCGCCGTCATGCCCGCCTCGCACTCCCAGCGCCTGTCTGGGACATGGGCATACAGGGCCGCTGGCGTTGCGTGCGTCACCCGCGTCGTGGTCACAAAACCCGTGCGCATGCCATCGACCTGGGCCCAGTTGAGAATGGTCTGCACATGGTTCGCCTCGTTCAAGGAGGCGCTGCAGTTGCCCAGCGGCACATTGGCATCGACGCCGCCCGTCTCGTAGTTGACCTTGACGCCGCCGAACAAAGCCGTGGCCGTGGAGAAGGAATCGGGCACCTGTTTGTCCGCACAGTAGGTCTTGAGCAGACCCATGTGGGGAAAACGCTCCCAGGCGAGCAGACCCTCCTCCTTAAAGCCATAGATGCGGGCAGCTGTCACCGTATTGGGTCCCATGCCATCGCCCACAAAGAGCACAACATTTTTGGCCCTTCGACGATTCAATTCCCGGTTCAGGGCCAACTTGAGTTCATCGATGCCACGATCATACCACACCTGCTGCTCCTGGGGCAGTGTGACGTGCCAGAAGGCAACTGTCTCCATGTCACTGACATCCCCAGCGAACTCGTAGTGCACCAGAAAACCAATGCACATGGCCACAATCAGGACGGATGAGAATGTGACGGCAATGATAAATACTTTCGACTTGAAGACATTCTTCTGCTGCTGTCCATCTGGTTGGGATTTCACTCCAGGCGTGCCTCCATTTTGCACAGCAAAATTATGACTCGAATCGAGACTGTCCAGCTGGACTTCAATCAAGCCCACATCGCCGAGCTTTGTGCTATCCGTGCCCGTGGAAGACATCGTTACCATCTGTTCACTGGATCCCTCTTCGCTGATTAGGTTTTTATGCGGCCTGTAAATGTGAGATATATGATATTTGATATTCTCTGGTGCAATCTCAGCTATATCATTGCCCAATTCCAGATAAGACGTACACCAAACACTTTTCTAAGTACGCTCGCCAAATCGCAATTAGATTACACCACGTCACGATCACATTTAAACAGAAATTGACTAAACAAACCCTCGATATCCCTCGCTTTTAAACTCACTTCGATTGGGTCGAGGCGTTGTGTGTTAAACTCTCTCTAGTCTCCGGTAACGAACGGGGCCGTGTGCTTTTCCGTGTTTGCCTACGCCTGCCATATTGGCTGACATTTTCATTAGTACCCTACACCAAAAGTAGCATATTGATTCACTCACAGCACATGCAACACATGATTGAAGGCGAAAAATTCAATGTAGTCTTATAATAGTTTATCTATCCACGGAAATCTTAAGTAAGAGACGAAAGATTTATTTGACAACTGAAGAGAAGCCAGAGCATATTTGTAATACTATACCTAATATTTGTAACTCATTATCAACCATATTTATATTTCTTAAATTTTTTTCATTTTAGACTGTTAAAGAATGAAATCTTCTCATATCCACAATTTTCTTAGATTTCGAATTATTAAACTCTACAGATCGCATTTCGTTATTCTATATCTAATATTTATTACAAATAATAGATTACAAAGAATAGTACTCTTATATTTTAGCATATTGGCTTCTAAGCCCGAACATTTTTTTTTAAATCTAAAAGTAAATACTAAAGATATTCATAGAAACTGTTTTGTATTTATTAGAGAACACTCACGGAAGGATCAACTTGGCTTAAATGTATATCGACAGATCGAAGGCGGATTTGGGGCAAATTGACATTATCAGTTTATTAGATCCTATAGATCTTATAATTATTATACTATAACTTTTAAAATTTTATTTTATTAAAGACAAAATGACACAGAGTATATTTATTACTTATTCCTCTTATATAGTAATTTATACTCTCATCTTAACATACCTTTAATTTTCTTAACATCTGAAAGAAAATCTAAGAGTTATTTATTGAAACTTCCAAACAAACAATTTCCTAATGTTTAGATCATGTCAAAGAATTAAAAAATCATTATATTTCATCTTTATAACTCACATTTTGCTTTACAACATCACAGTCAAAATTAGTTAGAAACTGCCAAATATCTCGAGAGTTGTTTACAACGTAGAAGCTACTTTGATATAGTCACGTAGATACCCTTTAGTACGGCTAATAAATTAGAGACCGATTGAGACTTGGATGGTGGGTGGGAGTACGGCATCTAAGACGTCGTTGCGTCCGACGTAGATGTCTTAAAGGCACAGACGACGCCGCGATAAGGAATTTATTATGACGCCCATAATAACAATATGCAATTTATAGCCACTTCAGTTTTGGGCTACGTTAAGAATGTTGCGTACAGAAATTAATAAGTATTTATAATCGGTCAGCTAATTTGATTGATATCAAATAATGTGTCATGTTTAACATAGAAAGTAAAAAAAAATATAGCGAGAAAAACAATTGTCTGATTGAGTCTGACGTAAATCGTGGGCTCTACCGATAGAAGAAAAGTAATAGTATCTTCGAATGATTTGTAGATTAGAGACCCCCATTTGACCATTTCAACAATAGATTTCATCATTAGCAAATGAATAATGCAAGAATTTCCGGAGGGTTTTTTCATTTGATTATATAGAGATATGAGAAATACAAACCGATTGATCGCTAAGCCGATTTAAAAAATGAAAGCACTCAAGCATGAGCATTTTATACACACATACATAGGATCCATAAGGTCAATATGTACTGGGAAATATCTCGGTCGGGTTGGATGTTTATCTTATTCCTAGGCCTCCAATAAACATATAATCTAAATAAAGCATTCTATAGATTACGGGAACCTGAGAAAACTATGTGTTGACTTTTGTTAGCTCAGACAAAAGAATAACAAGAATGTAATAAGTACAGGTTGAACGACTACCACATACTCTGTAAATAAACAGGCTAGAACTTACTTAAGTAGAAGAGTAACCGCTATCCCATGTCTAGCTCTTATACTAACGACTTGAACTTGAAATGTTCCTTTCTCTTCTAAGCCGAACTGTTCCCGGATTTTATGAGCTTAACTTATACTCCAAGTATAAGAGTAGCTGCTTTAGGCTTTATATGACTGATTTCTGCTTCGATTTCTGTTCTTTAGACTACAGGGTATTCATAATAAAATCTGGCTTATTAATGTTGTTTATTATGGTAATTGGTTTTCTTCAAATTTATATGCATCGCCAATTAATAAAGTTAATTAATTTGTAGAACTTTTTAGAAAAACACTTGTTTCCAACAATTCCGTTGTATTCATTTTAATAGAAAAATGTGTGGGAGTGGCACAAATACAAACAAATACAGTTACATATATATGTAAGTATGTATGTAAATAGTAAATATCATGTTCGACTGAAATAACTTTAGTTTAGTAAATGGTCATGTTCAGGCTAATTGATTTATAGCAGAAAATGCGGATAACATGATGAGAGCATCACATCGAAAAGATGAGAGAGTATTTTGTACTCTCTCTTCTCTTACTATCCCCCTCCTCTTAGTATCATCCACTCTTACTATCCCCCTCTTAGACAGCTGAGTAATGGGAGAAGAGAGCGAGAAGGGAAACTATTTGATCCAACTATGTAATCCGTAGAATTTCTATAATATAAACATAAAACAAAAACAATTTCACTCACTTGGCTTAGCATTGGCTAATAAGGCACTTGTAGTATTATATTATTAAATATTGTTATTCTTTCTTTATATGAAAACCTTTTCGACAGTCGCTTCATTGACAATCAATTCATAGTTTCCGTTTTGGGTTATTTATAAAACTGTCCCAACAACAATTTATTTATAATTTTAAGCAAATTCAATTCCGTTTTGATTTTCGTTTTGAATTAATAAAGACAACAACAAAAACAAAAGGCGCAGCACAATCACAATCGACCGTTCGCAACGCACGTTTTTACCGTTTTGCGAATCAAAATAAAGTAAATGCAAGCAAGAAAACTAAAATGCATGACGCAACACCGAAACTCGAATACCCTATTTTGTGCACCTCACAGCGCACATTTAACTTGTCCATGCACAAAATTATACTGCTTAAGTAATTTAAATAATAAACTGATTGTTACCTAGTTTTAATATTTGCCACTTCACTTTTTTTAATTAAAAACATATAGTTGGCGTTGCGCAAGCACTGTGAAAAAGTTAATAAGCTTTACACTTTCCCTTTATCGGTAAAGAGCAAAAACAAAAACATTTGCCGTCGCGAGGAAAAGAGAGCGAGAGTGAGAGAGAGAGCATGCGCTTGAGGCAATAACATTGACCGAACAGCTGTTGTAACAGCAGCTATCGATAAGCAGAAATTTGAGTGCAGGCAGAAGCAAATTTTAACAGGGCGATAGCTTGACAGATATTTTATGAGAAAAAGAAAAGCAATCTTGGCCAAAAACAAACGAAAAATGATCCAAAATTCAAAAAAGGCGCCGAATGTTAATTAACATTTCTCTGTTAATATGCTTAACAGAGCTCTGTTGCTTAACAAACATCGATAGAAATTTTGGTCCCATGTCATTTCTCTAGATTTTTCAAAAATCAATTTAAAATATTTTAAAAAAAAAATTCAAAAAAGCAACAAAATGCAAAATTAGGCAAAATAATAAGCTTTCTTTTGAAATTGGTTTGGTGCAATTTGGCCCACGCGTTGCGAAGTTAGGAAAAAAGTTGTGAAAAAAATCTTAAAATATTGAGAAAATTGCAACAAAAATTCTGGTAAAATTTTCAAAATTCTAGCTTGAAAATTTCGAATGCGCCACGTTCAGATCGCCCACTCTTTGAAAAGAGCTCAAATTTTGAGATCTTTTTTAAAGGCGCGAAACTACAGTGCGTGCGTGTGTTTTGTGACATTGTCATGTGAGAGAGGAGGAGAGAGAGAGTGGCTCATCTGACCACAGCAGCTTAATTTTAAAAGCTGCGAGAGATTGAGCTGCCCAGCATTATGGCATGTTGAAATGTTAAGCTTCGTTCAGCTGCTAAGAGCAAAAATGATAACAGAGAGTGAGTTAACAGCCAAGTGGCGCGCAATGTTAGTTTTTCAAATCTGTGATTCTTTTGATTTCACAATACCAAATTGAAGATATCGCACACTATCGATTAGAAAACGAATTCCCCATTTTTTTTAGAATAAAGTTCACGTAAAAAAGATATTTTTTATGCCGTGAAACAATTTAAACTTAAGGTGGGTTCTCACTGCTGCACAATGTGAAATCACATTTTGTCATGCTTTGTGATGATTTGCAGAATACGTCAAAGTGTTTACATTGGCAACACAAAATTTGTACTTCACAAAATTGTGGAAAGCCTTGTGAAAAGACTTGTGAAAGCTTTCAATGTAAACACTGCCAGTCAATGTGACAGAGCATCGCAAAAAATCAAATGGAATCAAAATGTTCACAAAATGCTCGCAATTGAACAATAACAAGTTCCACAAAAAGAATAAAAACAAAGAAATGTCACTTTGCACATGTCCTTTAATTACAAAGGTTGCATTTTTTAAAAATAATTAATATGGAGAAGATAAACAGCCGTGGACGTCAGGTTACAATCCAGTGGCATTCTGATTCAATCCACAAGCTAATTGAAGCTGTGGAGGAGTCAGAATGCCTCTGGAATGTATGTAGTGAAAACTACAAGAACCGGGAGGCCAAGGAAGCAAGTTGGAGCTCTCCCGTTAGCTTTGCATACATTCCCTCTTTTCCACGAGTCAAATTCATTTCGTCGATCCAGCAGCTGCGCTTTGCCTTGGGTTCATCATCGTCGTCCTCTAAAAGCCACAGCCCAATGACCGCCAAAGCAGCAAGCTCTGTTTCATCTTGGTAATCCATGTCATTCAGGAAAATTAAAAACAATGTTAAAGGTCCGAAAAAACAACAAATAAAATATTAACTTTGACGTTTATGTTTTCACAAATGTGTAGAAAAACCAACTTGCTCGATGTGCTTTCACAATGGGATTGGGCTCATTTGAGCTGCTTCAACTTTAACAGGAGTTAACATAATTTTTATCAAAATTGTGTCAGCCTTCTTCGCAAAAAATTTTTAACAGAATGTGAAAGTGGTGTTTACATTGGATTGCCACATTTTTGTGACTTCACAATTTTGTGAGTATGCATTTAGTGTTCACATTGCCTTGTGACGTTGTGAACAGCTTTGTGCAGCGTTTGTGAAGCGTTTGTGACGCAGTGAGAACCCACCTTTATAAAATATTTCGTTGATGTCACAAAAACATTTAGTGCTAGAATATGCTATATGAACTTTAAAAACGCTAGATTTCAGGCTATAAGCTATTTACAAATTTTACAAGCTTTTCCATTTTCAAATATGCTAGATCTAGCCTGAAACACTGCAGAGTAGGCGTGGGAAATTGTGAACTGTTTAAAATAATTTATGAAACAGGCTTAGTATGTTGCGTGTTACACAGTCAGTCGCACGAAATAATAATTTATAAATACACAATTGAATAAGTATAAATACAGGAAATACATAACAAAAATTAATCAAGATGTTGCGCATACCAGGCATGCCCCTATTACCGGGCACGCTCTTTCGCGATGTAAGTACCAAAGCTAGGAAATTAACTTGATACGATTGTAATTTATCCATGCTGCAGGTTAATAAAGTGTACTATCCGAAATCGCAATCGTTATTGAATTTTCGCGGCATACCAATGTTGTCCGATAAGCTACAGTCGACGCCCGTGGATCCAGCTGGTGTTGTCGTCGATATTAGTTGTCCGCCGGCCCAAGCCCAGGCACTATATCCGCCTCGGTCGGGTCCACGGCTGCCGCCCTGGCTGGCCTATGACAAGAAGGTGCTCAGCTTCAAGGCCTACTTCAAACAGACCCTGCAGGAGAATTTCCACGCCCCCTATATGGTACGTCACGTGAAGATCTACTATTATCTGGAGGACGGCACGATCGATATACACGAGCCCAAGGTCGAGAACTCGGGCATTGTCCAGGGCTGTGTTCTGCACAGACAACGTGTTCCAAAACCCGCACCTTGCGAGAGTGAGTTTCTATCCATCATCGATCTTAATGTGGACAAGACTGTGCAGATCTTCGATCGCAACTATCACATATTCGACTGTGATCACTTCACACGCAATTTCTTGAACAAACGCGGCATTGTTGTCCCCGATCCGGTGCCATGTGCCATGTAAGTCTACCCAGAGTCAAACAAAGCTCTATTTAAAATATATACTTGCGAATCAATTAATACTTATTTGATATAAGTAGGAAATTCTGAAAAATAACATACAAATTATAAGAAAATGGAATATTGAATCAGGTTAAAATTGAAATTTGTGGAAAAGATTTTTCACAGCGAGCATTTAAGGAAAAATTTTCAAAAATCTTAAATCAAGATTTTTTTTAACTTCAATTTAGAATTTTTTAACCTTAATACAAAATTTTTTAAGCCTAAATAAATGGTTTGTAATCTGAAATTTTGTTTGAGAAAGTAAATTTGAAATGCTTTATTTTATGTATGAAATACTTGATTTTTGTTAAGCTTAAATCAAGATTTTTCAATCTTAAATCAAGAATTTTCAATCTTAAATCAAGAATTTTTAATCTTAAATCAAGAATTTTTAATCTTAAATCAAGATTTTTTAGCGCTAATTAAAGTCTTTCAATCTTTAATCAAGATTATTTATACTTTAATCTTTTTAATGAGAAATCGAATTTGAAATGTTATGTTTTAAGTATTAAATACTTGATTGTTTCTTTACTTTAATCCAGACTTCGCTCTTAAATCAAGATTTTTTAAACTAAAGCAGATTTTCTTTAAATCAAAAATTTGGTTTATTTCTTATTAAGAAATCAAATTTTAATTGTGTTTTAATTATAAAATTCTTTATTATTTCAATTGATATTGATCACTGATCCTCGATCCTGATGATCTACTGTGCTTTACTCCATAGAGATCCAGGTGAAGCGGTGCGTAAACGTGGCGCGGCTCGTTCCAGTGCTCCGCCAGAGAAACGTCATCCGTTTGCCCAGTTTCTCAAATACGATCGTCAGATACTCAAGTTCCAAGCGTACTGGGATGATCGCACCGACATGGGGGATGTGCGTAAGCTCGAGGTCTGCTATTATCTGGCTGATGATACCATTGAGGTGAAGGAGGCGCATATTCGGAACTCGGGACGAGATGGACCCACGACATTCCTCAAGCGAGGACGTTTACAGCGCGTGAGTAACCAAATGATCTTGAGATCATCATTTGATCGATCGAGTTTAATATAAAAATGTTGAAATTTACAAAAAATTATTCGAGTCGTCGATATATCTCCAAATAATACAGATATAATATAAAATATAAGATAAAAAATATATATAAATAAATTAAAAAGAACGAAATCGCAAACACAAAATACACAAATCAGACTAATTTTAAACTGTCGATGCTTTGCGAAAGCAAGTTCGAACTCAAAGTGGTATAGTATTTTAAAATTAATACTTTTTTATACCCTGGGGGTATATTAAGTTTGTTCAAAAGTATGTAACAGGCAGAGGGAAGCATCTCCGACCCCATAAAGTATATATATTCTTGATCAGCATCAACAGCCGAGTCGATATAGCCATGTCCGTCTGTCCGTCTGTCCGTCCGTCCGTCCGTCCGTCCGTCCGTCCGTGTAAACGAAAGGATCTCAGAGATGGTAAGAGCTAGGACCACCAAATTTGGAATGAAGACTCCCTATAATGACAGGCAGAACAAGTTTATGTTAAAATTTTGCCACGCCCACTGTGAGGGGCGTAATTCATAAAAAACTGACAGCACCTTTTATTTTGGCTTTTAAGTTATTTTTTTTATATCAACGGATGTGGAATCATGCCCAAAAGCTAATCACCAACTTTCATCCCGATTGGGCCATAAATAGTGTAGATATTAACAATTTTGTCCGAGGTATTCTAATGGCAATTCTATAAATAGAATAGAATTAATGGTCAATTAATTCGTTTTACATTTCCTCTGCAAGAATGTTTATCGAATTTGTCATCCTCAATCCAAGTTGCGGCGTGGTGGAAGTGATAAGTGCTCGGCAAGCGAAATGGGAGACCGAGGTTCGAGTCCCGGTTGTGTCGATGCAAATGATTTTTAATTATTATTTTTTTATTATTTTTATTTTCTTATTATACCCTGAGGGGTATATTTTTTTAAAATTGGTTTAAATCACTTATCTTATTGTACATGTATGTAGCTGCCACAAAAACGATAGGTCGATATTTGAGGATAAGTACAAGAACTGCATGTGCATCTAATCTTCGGCATGCCGAAGCCTAGGCCCAGGGTATATTACTGTCGAGTGCACTCGACTGATCCGCTTGTTTTAAATTATTTTTGTGAAATAGTTTCTTCCTTGTAAATCTCAATCATTAACATTTAATCCACTTCTTTTGCTTTAATTAACTGAGCACAGTTCAACGATGAAAATACTTTAGAAAAACAATTTTGTTTACTCGATTAATGGTCCAGAAAAATTATCGAGTTGAAGTACTTGATAATCGCTTTCGTGCAAATCGAGTTGTCAATTTTTCAAAGTATTTTTACGTCACTTATTTTAATATTGTTGTGATCGAATGATCAGAGTATTTCCGTGATTTCTTACATTTAATATTTTCTGGGGTTTTGAATCAGTTATAATTGATAACATTAAATTTAGTATTAATTCAAATAATTACTTTATAATTTTAGTTTAACTGTCAAAATCAATTAAATAAATTACTCTTTGACAGGAATTTGATGGGATGCTGCTGCCGGGCCAACAGACGCCAGTGACGCTGCTGAATGTGCTGGGCTCCTCGCGGAATGTTCGCTACTGCGTGGATCCCCTCAACTTGGGCAACAAGGAGATTCTGTACTACAGTCAGCGCGATCTGCAGATCGGCAGCGTGATCAATGTGTATGGTCGGGCCGTGGTCATCACCGACATGGATCCCTTTACCCGCCAGTATTATCGCGATCACTACGGGATCGAGCAGTTTACACCGTTGCCACAGCCCACAAGATCCGATGTGTGTGCGCCGTATGACAAATCGGGCCGAATGTTGCCGCCGTACAATGGCTGGGGCAGTTATGAGGACTCCGCTGGCAACTGCATGTCCATTGTGATCAAACGGCCCAAGACCGATTTCCGTAAGTTCATCAAATTCGATCGTTACGTGCTGCGATTCGGGGCCAAGATGTTGTCCTCCATTCGCGAGAATTGCGAGCGAATCTTTGTGATCAGCTATTTCCTGAGCGACGACACGATGCAAGTTCAGGAGGTCGCCGTACGCAATTCGGGCTTCCTCGGCGGGGAGTTCATGAAACGCACCCGTGTCCTGATGCCCGGCCAGGAGAAGTTCTCGTGCAAACAGCCGCAGTATTATAGACCCTGTAATTTCTTCATTGGCGCCACCATGTCGATCAAAGATTTCATCTTTCATCTGGTGTCGGCGGATGAGTTTACGCTCATGTACATGGAACATCATCCCGAGCAGTTCACGTACACGAATATCGAGGTGATCTTGGAGAAGATCCGTAAGGTGTTGGAGCCTCGCATGGCGGACTTTGTGTCGACCTGTGTGCCCGACTGCACCGATCTCGAGAAGAAGATGGAGAAGCGTGCGGTGTTTGTGTCCTTTGAGAGTTTGAAGGGAGCGCTGATCGCCCTGATGGGCAATGCGATCACCGATCATGAGATCATCACGATTTGTCGACACTTTTCCGGGGAACAGGCGCCACCAAATGCCTGTCAGCGGGACAAAGTCTTGGCCGCCGCCCATTTGGAGATCAAGCGATCGTTGTGGAATGGCAGGGATGAATTGATGGAGCATTTCCATCACATCAATCCCACGAATAAACCATTCATGACCGAGTCTCAGGTGCGATCGACACTAAGAGGTTTCCGCATGCCCTTCACCCTGGAGCTGATCGACAACATCTTGTCCGTGCTGAATCGCAATGATTGCGATGACATCGAAGTGTGCGATCTGATGAACTTCATTGATGTCTCCTGCTTCAAGGGCTGCGACATGCCACCGATCAATTATGCCTTCGAACTCTGCCCCAAACTTCCCTTCCAGTTCAAGGGACGCGTCGTTGATTTTGGCTGCCTGCTGAAGGCCTTGAATCTGCCCCTCAATCTGCCGACCCCGAAGGCTCAGCCCACCAACATGATCGGGGATGCCAGAATATTGCCGCCCAGCGATGGAGCCAACTGTTAATCAACTGATCGAAAGGCATCAACGACGATCAAAATCAATCTTCAATCTCAGCCACATCTCATTTAATTTTGTTCTGCATTTGCTGTTATATTTTGTATTAGTTCCGTACATATGTAGATCGAAATTTCTTGTACCACAACATTGGGAAACAACTGGAAACTAGACAACAAGACAAAAGACAATAACAACAGAAGACACCCAATTGAAACACGTACAGATTCCTAGTACAGATACTTTAGTAACATCACAGGAAATTGGATCTATATACCCCTATATACATTTACATATATATTTTAATATGAAAAAAACTACAAAATCACATGTAAACAAATAAAATAAAAAACGTATAGTAGTAACTAGTAACTCAAAAAAATATTACATATATTTCTTTTGGTATTGAGAAACTGGAAAAGAAGACAGCTGGGAATAAATTGAAATTTCTAGAGATATTTTAAAACTAGTCTTGTTCCAAAAATTTAATTACGATCGGATAATTAAATCGGAAGTTATTCAAAAATATGTTTTTTTACAGGGTCAATTAAAATCGGGTGTGCTTGACTTTAGTCTATTTCTAATAGTTTTATCTTTGAGGGATGGAAGTGTTTTTTCTTTTTAAATTTTATTTAATTTATAGGGATTAAATCAAACTAGCTAAAGGTTACTGGGTATCTAACAGTCGAGCAACTTGGTCTTATAGGGTATATTAATTTTGTGCAAAGTATGACACGTGCAGACCCCTTAAAATATATATATTCGTGAAATCGCATCATCATACAGTTGATATAGCCACATGAACCAAAGGATCTCAGAGATGGTAAGAGCTAGATGCACCAAATTTTGTATGTAGGATCCTAATATTCCAGTTTATTTGAAATTTTGAAAGCCCTCTTTGCACACAATTTAATAAAAGAAAACTACAAGAGCATTTTGAAAGGTAGAAACTTGAAATATTTAAGTATCTAAGCGTAATTTGTTGTTATATTGAAATTTAATAAGTTTAAATAAACACTTTTACCACTTTTCTAGCACTCTGTGCGATCTTTATCTATGTATATCTAAAAGATATTTTAATATTTTGATTGAATTTATTTATCGATTTCCGATCGAAGACTCGTCATTGATGACAAACTCTTGAGCAATTTCTAATGCCTTTTATCAAACACATTGGGAGCGTGACTTTTTCTTTTTACAATAATTGTTGTGTGTGTTTCTAGGGCGCTTAAAATACCATCAGTGACTACCTTAAAGTGGCTCGATATAAACAATCTTATCTATTGTGAGATTTGCATGGATTTGATTGATTTCCCCACACTGATAACACAGCACAAACCCAAAAAAAAAGTACAAATTGAAGTATAAAAATGTGTGGCAAGTGGGCAAGAAACCTTAGTATCGAATTGAATATTCAATTACAAAAATGTTGAAGGCATTTCTTCTACCTATTTTATTTGTGGCTCTAACAACAGCCGATCTTCTCCCGCATCGTATGCCGATCTACAAGTGGCAGAATTCGACTAAAAATCGCAAGAATGTCATGTCCGAGGTGCAACATTTGCGTCACAAATACAATTTGGCGACACAAGTGTCGACAGCCGCTTCGTCGGCATCGGGAGAAATGAGTGAGGAGCCCTTGTCGAACTCGATGAATATGTATTATTATGGCCTGATCACGATTGGAACACCGGGCGTGCAATTCAATGTGATGTTCGACACGGGATCTGCGAATCTCTGGGTGCCATCCTATAATTGTACGAGCAACGCCTGCTTAACCCACTCCCAATACAATCCGAGTCAGTCCTCGACGTTTGTGCCAAATGGCTCCGCCATCACACTCAAATATGGAACTGGTGGGATGACTGGTTACCTGGCCATGGATACCGTGACTGTGAATAATCTCATCATTTTGAATCAAACATTTGCCGCCGCTGTCAGTGAGCTGGACGATCACTTTGACAATGTCGCCTTCGATGGGATTCTGGGCATGGGATTCAGTAATCTGGCCGAGGATAATGTCCTGCCTCCGTTCTATAATATGTATGCGGAGGGCTTGATAAGTCAACCCGTATTCTCATTCTATTTATCCATTGATGGCACCTCCAATTTGGGCGGTGAACTAATTTTGGGCGGATCGGATTCCCAATATTATGTGGGCAACATGACCTATGTCCCAATTGCTGTGGATGATTATTGGCAGTTCGATGTGACGGAGGTTACCCTGAATGGGGTGACCATATGCATCAATTGCCAGGCTATTGCCGATACGGGCACCTCTCTGCTAATGGCGCCCATCGATGCCTACACCAATATCTACAGCATCCTCAACATCAATCCGGATGCCTCCGTTGATTGCTCCACCGTCAATTCGATGCCAGTGCTCAAGTTTGTCATTGGAGGCACTGTCTTCGGGATTCCCCCCTCGAACTACATTCTCGACTTGGACGGGGAGTGTATGGTGGGCATTCAAACCATGGGCACTGATTTCTGGATTCTGGGCGATATCTTCATTGGACAATACTATACGGAATTTGATGTGGGCAACAATCGCATCGGATTCGCTTCTGTCACCGGTGCATCGTACACAAATCACGCTAGTTCCCATTTTGTCAGCTATACGACTATGTGGAGTGTGTTTGCTTTACTAAATATCTTGAGTATCATTTTGAAATTGTATTGAATCTAGTAATTATCAAAGAATCTATCTAAAATAAATTATATAAATTGTTTTTGAGTTGAACATTAATTAACTGGAAACTAAAAGTGACGTCTAAGAGACGCACAAGCACTCCAGTGAGATTACAAATTTCAAGTACAACTGCAATATCAAAATACACCAATTTACGGCTCGCGCTGACGCCGACTTTTTTAAATTATTGCTTGCAAATCTGGTGTTTTTATACTTGCTACTTAAAAAACAAGTAAAAGGGGATATTGAATTCGTTGAAATGTATGTAACAGGGAGAAGGAAGCAACTCCGACCCTATAAAGTGTATATATTCTTGATCAGCATCAACATCCGAGTCGATATAGCCATGTCCATCTGTCCGTCCGTCCGTGTAAGGGCCTAGATCTCAGAGACTATAAGAGCTAGAGCACACAGACTTCTATAAACCCCACGCAGATCAAGTTTGTTTCAAATTTTTGCCTCGCCCCTTTCCGCCTTCGTTAATCGCAAAAATCCACCACACGCACATTTTTCAAGATATTAGGATATTTTTTTACTAATTAATGTTAACTACTGTTATTACCTATCATCCTACTAAGCCGCAACAAGATCAGACAAATAGAAAGGTGGTTGTGACTAATTTTTGTTTTTTTTTGGCAATTTAAGTGGCTAAAAGTATGCAAAAAAAATTATTTTAAATTTATTTAAATAAGTAACAGGTATCCTAAAGTCGGGAGCTCGACTATAGACCGCTTGTTTCCCGCTTGTTTTTATTGATTTTAATGATTTAATTATAAAGAAAACCTCTTTATTTAGGTTTTTCTCTGCTTTTCTTTTAAATTGGGCAGGGTTAATTCGCATGAACTATTTTTCTTTCAGTGTTATCTATTTTTTGTTCCAAATGTCGATCAAATTTATCTTTTCTACTATTTTTGTTTGTGCTGTTGTCGATAACAGGCTTATTTTTTGATGGAAGACACTTTTTTATCTATTTCTTAGCTTCAAGTTTCAACCAATGAAAATTCAAGTAAAATGTAATAAATGGGGCCAAATCAAGTTCAACTTGTATTGAATATCTATGATAATTTCATTGCAGCAACCAACTATTCCACTGTATAAATAAAACGTGTTTTTTACATTTTATAAGTCTCTATTTATTAGATTTATTGAAAATAGCATTTTGGGTTTTGCACAAAAAAAAGTAGGGAGTTTTTTTTCTTTAAATAATAACTTAGCATAATAAAATGTATTATATTAATAATGGGGAGGGAGATTTGCCCCATTTTCGTTTTGTTTGCTGTGATTTTAGTTAAAAATGCAGCTAGTTGTATATAATTGTTGTATTTTTAGGCATATTTTGGTTAAAGTTATTAATGTTGTGTATTTATATATATTTTAATATATATTTTAATAAATGTATGCAAAAATTCTTGTTGTATCTTGTTGCTATTGTAAATTTATTGAAATATTTTGAAAAGTTGTAATTTGAAAAGACAAAATTAATTTATGATTTTTTCGTTTTCTGCATTTATAGCTTAAGTACTGCACTTAAAATTAATTAAACATTTAAAACATGTAAAAAAATCATATTTGTTTCATAATAATAAAAAGAAGAAGAAAAAAACGTGGGCGGGGGAAAGTGAGAAATTAAAACGACTAAAAGAATACACTACAATTGAAAGCCGAAGAATTGATAAAAACATGTTTGTAGTGAGAAATTGTTTGTTGTTGAAATTTTTGTTAAACTCTTTTTTACTCAGCGCCACATCGAATATGTGCGCTTAATTTCAATTAGTGTGTTTTACTGTTTACAAATGGGTGAAAAGATAATGCAATTATACAATCGAAATGTCGTGAAGCGATTCATCAAAGTTCTAAGGAGCGACCACCCTTGGACCTTGAGGATTGAGGCGTGAGAAGAAGGGGATTGAATGGGATAAGTTGGGATGGATCCATGGAGGAATAGGGGGATGAGATTCATCGACTCATCGACACTATTGGCCCTAATCCATCCTAATCATAATAGACTCGAGGAACTGCAGCGTCTAGATCTCATCAATGTCTATCTCATCGCCATCCTCATCGTCCAGAGCGTTCTTCTTGTGGGCAGCGGCAACAGCGGTGACAGCGGCAACCACTTTGAGTGGCTCGACACGTGCACGATCATCGTACTCGATCTCAACATCTGAATCACCGCCATTCTCGTCGTCATCGGAGGAGGAGTCCTCCTCTTCGGCATCCTTCAGCCATTGGACAAAGGGTTCAACCTTCTCATGTATTTCGGTGGCAATCTTCTTCGACACATGACGCTTGCTCACCTTCTGTGCCCACTCGAGTATCACCTTCTCATCGAGTATATCCAAGTCGTAAAAGATCTTAAAGATGCCAGCCACCTTGCTCATCAACGTCTTCTCATGCAACTCAACTGTCTGCTCAATGCCACCAATCAAATACCGCTGACCCTTCGGGTTGTTGTGCGTGAAACGAAGCAACAGAATGCGATTCTTGCGCACGTCGTTGATAATGTTCTCGGTGAAGAGCAACTCGGCCAGCACCAGTGGCGCCTTGTTCACAATATCCAGACGTTCGGCCTCAATCAGCAGTTCCTTGTGCGTGGGCACATCGTCCAGCTGCTTCTTGTCGCGCTTGTTCTTCACCAGCTCATAGAAGATGTCGATGCGCTCCTTTTCCGTCTTGTCGTAATCATCCGAAATGGTCATACCCTTGGCGCCATCTGTCAGATCTTGCAGACGTGCCCGAATCGCCTCCTGTAAATCACAATAATAATTAATCAAGGGTCAATTACATTATAATATTAATAATAATCAAGGCTGTAATCTGTAGGAGTTTCCTATTTCTTCTGTTAAAAATTCCCTATGTAAGCTCCAACAGTGTTAGTGTCGTTATGTTGCTGCACATAGTACAATTAACAGAACTTCTACAGTGCACTGCAATTAAACAACTTAACATGAGATTTAAAGTCTAGTTAAGCAACTCTAACTGTTAAAATCTATCTATATACGATTCTGAGATTTCACTTACGTTACAGAGTAGAACTGATTTTTCCACTGTTAGCTCATTTCGCAAATGTTAAATAGTTGCTATGTAAGCTCGAGCAGTGAAATCTAATCAAGTCTGTTATGGTTACAGAGTAGAAGACAAATTTTAAAAATTATGCAACTATGCAAATGCTAAATATTACAGAGTAGAAGATACATAAGTTATCTTACAGTGTTAAGTAAGCTGTTAAGTTACAGCGCAATCTACTCTGAAGGTTATAATCTATCTTCAGATCCTTCCCAAGTTTACACTAAGATAATCAATCAATCCTTACCTTGGAAACATCCACGCTCCAGCCGCCATCATCGTCATCGTCATTCCTCTTCTCTGGAATGGCAGCGCTGATCTCAGCCTCCGTCTGACTTGCATGATTGGTGCCATTGCCGCCATCGGATTCACCGCCCGAATTGTTGGCCATCGAATTGTTGGACATGGAACCATCCGAATTTTCGTTCTTTTGCTTCTGGACGCGCTTCGAACGCTTGCCCTCAGTTAGCGAGGAGCCCTGGGCAGCCGGATTAAGGGATGGTGGATTTTTAATGATATACGTGTTGACCTTATGATTGACTTTCAGCAGGCCATGGAAACCACAAGCCTTGCATGACTGCGAGATGGTTTGATTCTTGGCCGAAACAGTCAAATTGGTTTCCGGATTGTCGCACTCAGGACAGAGCACAAACTTGCGTATAAAACCATCAAGCAGATCCTGCAGCTTGTTCACATCGTGCGAACCGTTCACAATGAAACGCTCGTTCTGTGGACAGAAATAATGCAGAGATGAGTACAATAAGTATTTGTTGAGAATAAACGATGGCTGAATATATAGAGAGTACTGTCGATATATTAAATTAATTATGGGAAGAATTGAGTTTATACGATAAAGGAAAATGTTTAGGGTGAAAAGGATATGTAATTTATAATCAACTCTTATTTTGAATTGTATGGAAATAGTATTGACATTAAAAACTATCGATTACCATCGCTAAAATGAATTTAGAATGCGGAAATATGATATAAAAAGGGGTAGGATTATAATGGTTGAGAAATTCAAATAAAAATACGATATGGAATGATTTCAAATTGAAAAATTTACGATTAGAAAGCAATAGAAAGGAATAGACACATAATTGATATTAAAAACTATCGAGAGTACTATCGTAAATATTATTTGGAGTGATTTGAATTGAAAACAAAAATTGAAATTAAAAGGAATATTTACATAATTGATATTCAAAACTATCGAGAATACAATCGTTAATGTGAAAAATACGATATGTAAAGTTTGAGAAACAATTAATAATTTCAAATGTAATTTGATTTCTAATTTAGAAAACCTTCACTATTAAGTTGTAGAATCTAATCATCACATTCACATACCTTGTGATCAAATTGGGTTTGGGCGCCCAATTCGCAGCCAAAGTATTTGGTCGGATATGTGGCTGGACGTCCGATGGCGCGTGCCACTTCGGCCATGTTGACGAGGACGGTCTTGATGCCATTGCCCTTGCCCTCGACCTTGGCCTGGAGACGCGGCATCTTGTAGCGATAGAAGATGTCCGTGACGCTGCGATTAACGTTAACGGTCGCCATCTTGATGCGATTTCTTCTTGTTCACTTTTGTATTTATAGTTAATTGATACTATTTATGATTTATATATTATTTTCGTGATGATCTTGACTTCTGTTCGGTTGATTTTGATTTAATTGGATTACGTATACTTTTTTCTGGCTCTGAAAGGTTGGGATAGGGCTCTCTCTCTCCCTTTCTGTCTGTTCGTCTCTCTATCGCTGTCTCTTTCGATCTCAGGGCGAGTGTCAGAGCTGAGGATATATTCTTTTCTCTGTTTTCGGGGCTAATTCCAATTGTCTATGGCTGATTGTGCGGCTGGCAGCGCCAATTTGTTGTTGACTTTAGCGGCTATCTTGTTGCAGTTGCAGTTGCTTTGCTTTTCGTTCCCGTTCATTAAATTTGCTTTTGACTTGAACTTGGCTCCTCGCGCTGATTTAATTGATTGATTAACTATTGATCCAAATGGTCACAATTCTATTGTTCTTGTTGTTTGGTGTCGATGATTCCGATTTGGATTCGGAGTCCGACTTTGATTTGGATTTCGCTTTACGTCCACTGGGCATCGACTCGTGCATCAAGTGGCAACAAATGGTTGGATTGGTTGGTTGGTTTATTCGATTCCTTTACCTCTTTACCTTTCTCCCTTTTCAAACTTTAAACTTTCCCTCGTTTGGATATCTGTTGTTGTTTTTGCTGATGGCCACTGATTTGATTTGATTTGATTTGACTGGATTTGATTTGATTTGATCTCTTCTCTTGGTTTTTACTATTTGCTTTGTTATCTTGCACTCTTGCACTCCTTCTGCGTCTTCTGCTTCTTCGTGTTGGTCTTGTCTACTTCATCAAGTGTTTTGAACTCGGCTTGCTTTCCAATATCTTCCTTTTCTTTCGCTTGTAGTGCGGGCCTTACTGTAGTATTTTTTTTTCATATGTTGTATCTATATATCTGGCATAGTCTTAACTATTGGTGTGTTTTTTCTTCCTCAATTAAATCTTTTTTTTTTATAATTTTTTCTTTTTTAATTTTTTTTTTTGTATTTTTGTAATTTTTTTTTTTTAGTAAAAAACTATTGGAACGGTACAATGGTTGGCTCACGTGTACCTGAACGGCTGTAACTTCCGATGTCTGTTACTTGAAGTCCTGCAAAGTCATTTAAAAGGCACATAATGAGTTTACTTGTAGGAAATGCAATTAGTATTGGTTGTAAGTACGCTTGAAATACTAACTAGTTGCTGTTTGAGCAGCACTAACATTAGGTTAACAGTGGCAAAGGTGTAGATGCTCAAAGTTGCGAATGCTGCTGCAGGTGCAAGCAAAGCAATCAAGCAATTCATTGAGACTCTATGCACTAATTAGAGCTAAAAGCTTTCAGTTTTCCCCGGGCACACACACACACATATGCTTACATAGATGTGACCCATTTAAAAATGAGTTATACATGTAATAATGTGTAGTGAAAGCTTCTTAAAAGGACATCAATCAATTGCATAAAATAGGTCAAGAAATGATATCAAATACAGACGAGCTTCCATAACTCGAATTTTCTCTATTTCGAGCTATGTAAGTCGAGTGGCAGTAAACTAAAAAACAAAACGAATTCTGTAAGTCGAAGTCTCCATAAATCGAACATTTTCTTTGGATATTGCTGATTCGAGTTAGCGAAGTTCAACTGTATCTTAATTGTCCATCTTATAATTCAGCTCCACTTATCAATAATTTTATCTTTAAGTTTCTTCATGTGTTACTTACCGATGACTTATAGTTCGCCTCTTTGAATTCATGCACAGTTCGAAGCTTTTACTCCGTTTTTGTGGAATTGGAGGTGCGCCTTTTTTTGCTGGTGTTTCTGCAACAAAAAATAAGAAAAATAGCATAAATATTTTAAGTTGTATACATAAATATTGTGTTGAGCTGTGGGATTCCCCCTTTTCTTTTTAGACTAAAAGAATTATAAATTTACACATAAATAGTATAGTGTTGAACTGTGGGATTCCCCTTTTTTCTTTTTAGCTTACCCACACAGGCATACAGTTAGGCCAGCGATTGAAACGGTGCATAGCAAGTAAACAACATTGGGAACCCACTTCGAAACACTTAAAAAATAGATAAAGACACTAAACGGAGAAAGATAGTTCTGGAACTTGGCGAGTGTTGTTGAATGCTGTTGCTTAGTGTTAATTTAAGGGCTAGAACGATCGATAGCTTGCTCGCTCTTAGGCCTGCCTTTCAATGCCGCCACATGGGGAACTTGAGGAACAGGGACAGCACAGCATCGGCACTCTTCTTTTGATACGCAGCAATTTGGAACCGAAGCTTAACAAGAAATTGGACCACATCAAAAATTTTGTTATTTCCTTTTTTTTCTTTTCTTTTTTTAATATTATTGACAATTGATAAAATCAATTTGAACGCTTATCTCTAATTCACGTTAAATTTATATTGCATTTGCATTTCTTGTTTTGTCAACCGGACAGAGGAAAATGCAAATTTGAGATTTACACTGAAAATTTCTGATAGAGTAATTATCGAATAATTTTCGAATTCAATGCCTAGAACTGAGAATTGTGTGGAGTTATTGTACATTCAAATCTAACTGACAGCGAAATCAAAGCAACAGTAATAAATAAATTCCAGCACCTGTTTAATCGATAACCGATAAGGGCAAGAAGGATCAGTGCAGACAGCAGCCTCCTCAAACAGAATCTGTTAAACTAACAGCTCACATTAAAAACGAAAGAAGGAGGAAAGGAAGAGCGGAGCAACGAAACCTGAGCAGCTGATAAATCGATAACCGACAAAGCCACAGACTCCTAGCAGACCGCAGCTTTCTTAAACAGAATCTGTTAACTACCAGCTGAAAGTCAGACAGCTGACTGTTACCGAATTTATACGGCAGCTGAATATGATTTTAAAAAAATCGTTGCGACTGAAACACGTTTTTATAGCTGTTACTTAATTGTGTTGTTATTCAAATGTTTACTATTAAATTTGTGTTTTTTTTGGCAACCTTTCTATTAAAACTGACTTTAAAAATAACAATATCTAAATTACCTAACGTATTAAAAGTTTCTTTAAATCCGACACAAATCAAACCGACCCTAAGCTGTCGTATAAACATGGTATGCATGTAAAATCTGAATCGACTGAGAAGAGAAAGAAAGAGAGCGAGCGAACGAATGCTGCTTGCACATTTGTAGTTGTGTAACACTGTATCCATCTGTGTGTGTGTGTGTGTGTTTGAGTTGAGAATTGCTTAACTCACCGCTGAGGTCATAGGTAATGGCCACAGTATGTCGCTGGATGGTTAAATCGCACAGCATATGATGCAGCTCGCTTTGAAAGTTCGTTGTCACGAGGAGGAGCTGGACCTGGAGGAGGAGCAGGAGCTGAACGACCGCGGCCAGAAATTGCAAATGCAATGGCAACGTCAACGTCAACTTCGTCGTCGTCGTCGTCAACAACGTCGTCAATTGCTTCGGCGGCGTCAGGTTGATGTCGTTTTTCCGATCGGTTGGCGTACACAACACCACAGTGGCTATCAGGAACAACAGGATCTGAATCTGAATCAAGATCTTGTTAACAGTTGCTTCAGCAATTATTACTATTTTTACAGCTGACTTCAATTGTTTTCGTTTTGTTCTTTTTTTTCGATTTCGCGACAGTGTTGTGACCGTTAGAATAACATTTGTTATTGTATGCGTTGTTGTTGTTATTGCCACACGTTGGGGCAACAAAATGTTGAGAAAACCACAACGACAAAGCGTAAAGAGCATTAAAAGACGTCAATTCAAGAGTTTGGCAAATTCAACGAAAAAAAATTATCAATTTAAAATTTAAGAGAAAAAAACCAACTAGTTAGTTAGGAATAGTTTCGACTGTTGCTCTTTGCTGTTGCTGCTGCTCTCGTTTCTAATCGATTGGCTTATCGATTTCTACTCCTGCATCGATAGTTTGCTTTAATGAAGCACCGTCACGTTTCTTTCGTTTGTGTTTTCTTTTAATGCGATTTTTTTTTTACTTTGCCAGATTTCTTTTTTTTTTTACCAATTTTGTGTGTTTCACATTAAAAAATATGTATATAATGATTTTATGCAGTTTCGATTGAATAGAAAATGTTGGAAAACTCAATGAAAAACTAAATTCGTCTGTAAAACAAAATGAAACAGAATTTAAAATGAGCAGCAGCAGCAACAACAACAACAAGGAATATGCATATGTATTTAAGCACGCACGCACACACACACACACACACACACGCGCGAAAGAGAGGAAAAATCCAATAATTACAAAGCCAATTGGACACTGGGCATTTCTTCGTTCTTTTTCTTGATGTTGGCCCCAAAAAAAGAAAAAACTATGGGAGAAGGGGAAATTCACGCGTTTTGGGACTTAAGATGAACGCGTGTTATTTGCATTTTGGCCAAAAGCAAATGCTTAAATCAGGCTTAAATGCTTTATTTCCTTTTGTGTCACACTCATGCACTCATACACACACAGGCACGCACACACAAACAAAATATGCGTGGAAAATTTTCACGTTTCGCGTACAATGCGGAAAATTGTTGAAAACTTGCGATGGGTTTAACGCTGACGAATAAACTGACGTTAGCGATGCTGCTGCTGAGCGACAGTGCGAAGTCCTGCCTGTGTGTGTATTGTCCTGGCGGGGATGGAAGAGTATAACCCGAACAGCAGCTCGTGGATTAACACTGCGCATGTGCTGTGGCCCTGCAACAACAAACAGATGTTCCACTGCCGCCAACTCCTTTCATCTATTTCTACCCTACCACCCACCACCCTTCTCAAACGGCAAGGAATGCAACTCTGTGGCCGCATTTCAGGTCAATATTTCAGACCAGTGTCGCCAGAATTTTGAAAGCTAAAACAGTTTTTTTGATCAAATAATTATAGCTAAAGCTAGCTACGAAAATTACTTAAAGTGCTGAAAGATAATGAACAAACAGTATGTAAAGAATCTGTTTTGACAACGAAAATAAAGGACATACAATCGTATGTGCTTAACATTTTGTAAATTAAATCATGCCAATACCTCAATTAAACTACTTGTTGTTGTTTTGAAGTTTTATTACCGTATTGAAGCAATCTCTATCTTAAAATTGTCACTCTGATGCATCTACAAAATACCTACTTACATCTATAGCTAAAATGACAACACTGTTTCAGGCAATGCAAGCGAAAGAGAGGGAGTAATTGCAAGTCTTTTTTGCTGCCAGACCGAAAGTATGCAGCAAAAAAAAGCTCAGTTTGTTGCTCATCAATCAAACGAAACTGCAGGAACAAAGTTAAAGCGAAAACTGCAGGTCATGCATTGGGCAGAGAGCTTTTACAAAGGCAAAGGAGAACGCAAGCGCGAGCTTTGCATATATGTGTGTGTCAGAGAGGGAGAGAGAGAGAGTGCAAGAGCATAGTCTGCTGCTGCAGTGCAAGAACAGCTGAGAGAGCAATTTGTGACGTAGTTGTTTTTGTGTGGAAAGCAGAATCAATCGCAGTTGCCTGCAGGCTGCATTCAGAAGTTGTCTTGGTGTACCCTGTAAAAAGGGAAAATTCGTAAGCTTTACATTTACTCTCAAAAGTTTTGGTGGTAATTTGCATACAACTAACTTCTCCCTTTATTGGCGGTTTCATTACAATATTTTCTTCATATAATGGATTGATTTTAAATATTTTTTGTATTTAAGATTTATTTCTTATTTATTTATTAGAAACTATCGCAGCAGTTTATGTTTCCCTATTTCCATGCAATTGAATAACCATGACGAATTAAGATTGTTTTTTATTTTCTTAGAATCGCATGACAAATGTAATTAAAGTATTGTGAAATGCATAACATATTCCATGTAAAGTATACAGTATAAGTTCGTTATAACTACATAGACGTGCAACTGTTGTTGTGCCAGATTTCTCGATTATTACGGCGTGACCGAAGAATGCATTAAATCTCCGACCGTTGAAAAAAAAAAAACAAAAAAGAAAACGTCTATAGAATAACAAATGAATCAGAGCGCATAATTCAATAAATTACGACAATTTTACATCGTTTTTCTTTTGTTTCGTTTTCAATTAAAATTACAGAAAATAAACAGAATTTTTCTATTAATAATTTGTATTGAAAGCTTTAAAAAAAAGGCGTAGGCGGCGAAGGCAGAAGGGGAAAAACGCAGGTTAAGTCTCTCCTTTGTTGACAGCCAAAATGAGAGTATTTTGTTGTTGTTCCGCTCACATACTCACTCACACACACACACACACACACATACAGAAGCAATTGCATTACGCGAAATGGAACAGAAAATGGCGAGGCAACAACAAGTGGCGCAGACAAAAAAAACTGTTAACCGTAAATCAAAAGATAAACAAAAAGTGAAAGACAAAAACCATTTTTAAAAACCGACTTAAATTGCAAATATAGTGACACTTGACTAAGTTAAACAGTCATATCCGAGACATTTAACTGCAAAGCAAAGATAGATGCTCAGAAAGAGAGAAAAAGAGAGAGAGAGGCAGATATTGCAGTTAAAAGCAAAAGCGTGTGATGAGATGGATGATACATATTCCGGGGAGGGGCAGCAGGGCAGGACAGTTAGTGGCAATCCGACCAATGCCATAAACTGGTTTTGACTTTTATCAGTGCTTTTTTTTTGTTATTGTTTGGGCACGCTTGCAAAATGCCAAACAAGAAACAGCAACACAAGCAACAACAATTTGGTAAACTAAATGCAAATGGAACTGGAAACTAAACTAGCTATTGTTGCAGAGCAAATCACAGCAAAGAGAGAAAAAGACAAAGAAAGAGAAGGGTTTGGGAAAGGGGGGGAAGGGGAAGACCTGGGTCATTTGATTGAGATTGATTGCGTATTGTCTATTGTGCATAAAATTATAACAATTGCTTTGTTAACAGACTACTGTTAACGAAGAACAGCATGTTATGTAGATACACAGGTTATATGTACCTTAGTAACACTACACTGTTAAGTAACATTGGTTCCGTGTGCGAAAATGTAAAGTACATATTTCTTTACAGTCGGTCAAGTAGTTGTTTTTCCAAAGTAAAAAAAAATATATATATATATATATTATTTAATTGTTAAAAATGTATTTCAGTATTTCTTTTCCTTCTTTTAAAAACCATAAGTAAAAAATAATAGTAAAAGGTCTATTTTATTTTTGGATAAATAAGACTTAAATTTTGTTCTTTGTTAAAGCAATTACTTGACTAACTATGCACAGAGTATTTGTGTGTTTGTATGTATCATGCTGATCTGTTACGGCATGCGCACTTTAAGCTTAACAGACTACAACAAATCTCATTGCTCACACACACACACAACAAACATACACGTATCAGTGCGAAGAGAAAAAAAAACCCACGAAGTGTGATAATGATAATGATGTTTCATGTTCATGATCTTCAAAACGGTTATTGCTGGAAAATGCTACAAATTGCGCTTACTCATTATAAAATAAAAATATCACAAAACAGAAAGGAAGAAAATAAACAGACCCAATAAACAACAGATCAGACATGATTTTTCAAATGGAAATTTATAAATAGTTTTCACCAGCTGAGAATCAACGAATTGCAGCGCAATTTTGATTACAACTGACGTTATCTGTCGCTGAACTTACACAACTAACTTATATTAGTATATTTATTTATTTACTTAATTGGAATACGTACAGTATGTCAGGTATTTGTTTGGACACAGAAAAAATATTTATCATAATTTCTTTTCCTTAAAATTTATCGAAGAATAAAAAGCAACTATATAATATAAAAAAAAACAAGTCCGTTTTTTTTAATTTTGGATACTAAAAAAAATTATCTTAGTTTTTATATTTTGTTTTGTATTTTAACAATTTAAGACATTTTTAAAAATAAAATGCAAACGTTCATTTTTTTCATGTTAAAAGAGTTACTTGACATACTGTAGGTGTATACATATGCATCTCGTGCCTGGCTATTGCAAGTACTTACCACTTAATCTTTCAAAAGTCATATAAGATATTATCTTTCCCCTGCTTGGGGTGGGCAACACAATCTCACGAATTAGATAAGGAAGTGGATGAAAAATCTCTTCAAGGTCTTCAAATATTTGATATTGCGGTTTTGATGTTATTCCCTTTTTTCGTTGTTGTTTTGGTATTGCTCAATATACAACCGTAACTGATTCTTCCTGGATTGTAAGTTTTCTTGTATTTTTACTTCGCTTTGTTTCTTTTTTTTTTGCCACGTGAGAAATTCGCGCAACTGTTAAATTAAATCGCGTTTTGCGATGGCCGCTGGCAACGCTAACCACGCAAATAGAAGCCTTTAATTGCTTTTTTGTTTATGTTATAAACTTTTGCTGCTTCTGATGATGCAAGAACTCTGCAATGATATTAAATTATAAAAAATAATTTGGATTATTCCAATAGTTCGATAGCAAAACTGATAAATTGATGGAAATTGTTTCAAATATGCAAATGTTAATTGTGTATATTGCCTAACAGCAGCTGCCTCAGCTGTTGCTGTTAACTTGCTGTTATGGTGCAAACGTGCGTGTGTGTGTGTCTGAACAATTTGTTGTTGGCTACGAAAATGAAATAAAACGAAACGTGCGCAGTACACTAAAAATACAATACGTATGGGGTATTCCTTCTCGAATACTTTATGGCCTGTGCAGATTTACACACACACACACTCGCACACATGCATACGCAATATATATGTGTGAATAAATGTACGTGATTTGCAATTTGTGAAGTTGTAATCGAATTCTTATCAAAAATGAAGACCCGAGTGCAATAGATAGCACTTAGCGCACAGTTGAAAAAAAATACATAAATATGTACATATATGTAATGCCAGCATTGCACGTAATTATAATTTTTTATTACACACACACGCACACATGCACACATATGACAATAAAAGAAGCCACGCCATTTGTCATTTTTGAGGTTGTGTATGTTTATAAATATTTTTACCTTTATTCAAAACGCAAAACAATACTGGATTTCAATTCATCAACTTTTATCTGACGTTAATTTGACTTGCGGTTATTTAATGCGATTTTAACACTTGATTTCTTCGGAAATTCGACGACAAACTGTTGGCACTGTTAGTGATGCTCGAAAATCATTGACATATCGAAATATCGCATTTCTGTTACGCAAATGCCCAATGACAGTTATCGGTAGCTATCGAACCACAGTCGACTACTCGAAAAATTTATTTTAAAACAATTATTTATTTTGCAATTAATTATGATATAATAAAACCAAATAAATTATAAATTAGTGAAAATAAAGGTGGTAATTTTTTGAACTGTGCAGCCCCCTCGTAGGTAAAGTTATATATTAAAAATCCGAAATGCGAAAATATCTAAGAAAAATTCAGGCTTCGAAATGGATCCTTTTCTTAAAAATTACTTAAATCGAACTTTTTCTGTGGTTACTGGCAGTGCTGCCAACTCTTCGGGTCATAAAAGGGCTAAACTAGCCATTGAAAAAAGCTAGAAATTTGAAAACTTTTCAAGTTGAAATTAAATTTTATTAATAAAATATGAATTGAGCAGATAAAATACTTCATGTGTAAAATTGAGTTTAATGTTTGACATTGACTAAAGATTTTTTCCACCTCTGCGTTCAACCATAGCAGCGATAAAAGGCTTGGCGCAAATGATGCCAGTGCCGAAAATCTTTTATTTCCTGCTGCATCCAAGTAGTTGGACACTTCGACCCAAAAGCTTGTGGTATCCTTTAAATTGGACCACTCATTAAGGTGGACGTTCAAGTATTGAAGCAGAATCTCTTCAATATTGGTTGATTCCACCTTGAAGTGCTTGAGGATGTGCACAATGGAAAATAGCTATAATTCCCGCTAGCCGCTATTTGACAATTAATTTATCCAACATATGCCAATTGCAACCCGCAAGATCTAGCGGGGAAATAGCTAAATTGGCAACACTGGTTACAGGGTTGCCACGTATAAAAATTATCGGTGACTCTATGTCTGTGAACCAAGGCTGCCACACTTTTCAAACTGATTCTGAACTATTCGCTGCCACTCAATTGGCATATGGTTTAAATCAAATTTATAAGACATTGATTTGCACATTTGGCAAGGATTTGATTGGGTTGTTACAAGGACATGCCGAAGGAACAGTTTCGCGCCTCGGCGCTTAACAAGAAAATGTAAGTAACTCACACGCAGTTGAAATTCTCGGCACATTTTTGTAATCTTTGTTGGTTTGTTTTTGCGGGCGCGCACACATTCACACGCACACACACACGCATATACAGCTCCCATGTGCAGTTTGGCATAAGCGGCGCCGATGAAATTCAACAAGAGTCGCTGGTGAGGATAATATCCAAGAATCTATATCAGGCCCAACGTCAACCGGTTCCGTATGGCGTCTTGGATCGCCGCATGGGCATTAGCACCAAGGATGCGGTGTGCGAGACATGCGGCCAGGGATTGAACGAATGCATTGGACACTTTGGCTATTTGGATTTGGCGCTGCCCGTTTTTCACATTGGTCACTTTCGTTCCACCATCAACATATTGCAAATGATCTGTAAAACATGTGCTCATGTCATGCTCAAGCCTGAGGATCGCGCCATCTATGAAAAGAAGCTGCATAATCCGAATTTTTCGTATCTGGGCAAAAAGGCGCTGCACTCCCAGATGCTGGCCAAGGCCAAGAAGGTGACCAAGTGTCCGCATTGTGCAGCCGCCAATGGTGGTGTCAAGAAAGGACCGGGTCTCCTCAAGATTTTGCACGATCCGTACAAGGGACGGAAAAAGGATGCACTGTTCACCAGTCACATGGATGAGATGCTACGCTCCACGGAGCTCAATCGTGATTTGAATCTAACCCTGAGCAGTTACAGTGCCGCCGAGGAGTTGACACCTCTCATGGTCCTGGATCTGTTTGAGCAGATCCCCCAGAGCGATGTCGCCCTGTTGGGCATGTGCTCGCGTGGTGCACATCCGAAACATTTGATTGTGACACGTGTCTTTGTGCCGCCCGCCTGTATACGACCCTCGGTGCTGTCGGAGGTGAAGGCGGGCACCACCGAGGATGATCTGACCATGAAGCAGAGCGAGATTCTGCTCATCAACGATGTGATACAGCGACACATGGCAACGGGTGGCAAGATCGAGCTCATTCACGAGGACTGGGACTTTCTGCAACTGCATGTGGCATTGTATTTCCATAGCGAGATCAGTGGCATTCCATTGAACATGGCACCCAAGAAGACAACGCGTGGCATTGTCCAGCGTCTCAAGGGCAAACAGGGCAGATTTCGTGGTAATCTGTCGGGCAAACGTGTGGATTTCAGTGGACGCACTGTCATCTCACCGGATCCCAATCTGATGATCAATCAGGTGGGCGTCCCAGTGCGTGTGGCCAAGATCCTAACCTATCCGGAGCGTGTGAATCCCGCCAACATTCGACAGATGAAGCAGCTGGTGAGGAATGGTCCCAGCATGCATCCGGGTGCAAATTATGTGCAGCAACGTGGCTCCAGTTTCAAAAAGTATTTGGCCTATGGCAATCGCGAGAAGGTGGCCCAGGAGCTCAAGTGCGGCGACATTGTGGAGCGTCATCTGCGGGACGAGGACATTGTGCTGTTCAATCGCCAGCCGTCGCTGCACAAGATGTCCATCATGTGTCACCGGGCCAAGGTGCAGCCACAGCGCACGTTTCGCTTCAATGAATGCGCCTGCACTCCGTACAATGCGGATTTCGATGGTGACGAGATGAATCTGCATCTGCCACAGACGGAGGAGGCTCGCGCCGAGGCCCTCATCCTCATGGGAAATCAATCAAATCTGGTGACGCCAAAGAATGGCGAGATATTGATTGCAGCCACGCAGGATTTCATCACTGGCGGCTATCTGCTCACCCAGAAGGAGGTCTTCCTCACCAAGGAGGATGCCATGCAGTTGGCCGCCTGTTTTCTGGCCAATGAGGATTCCACGATGCACATCCAAATGCCACCGCCGGCCATCTGGAAGCCCCGACGCCTCTGGACGGGCAAACAAATGTTTAATCTTCTGATGCGTCCCAATACCGATTCCCAGGTGCGTCTCAACATGGTCAACAAGGGACGCAACTACACTGGGAACATGGATCTGTGTGCCAATGATTCCTGTAAGCAATGATTCTATATCTACCCTTCTCTTTTTATTACAATACTTTCCTTTTGTAGGGATTCATATACGCAACTCGGAGCTCATGTGCGGCACCATGGACAAGGCCACAATGGGCTCGGGCACGAAACAGTGCATCTTCTATTTGCTGCTGCGCGACTTTGGCGAGGCATTTGCCACCAAGGCCATGTGGCGTTTGGCTCGGGTGCGTATTGCCCTCTCTTTTACTCATTTTTTTAATATTACACTACAACTATCTCTAATCGTTTGGAATTGTGTATGTTTGATGGTTCATTTTAAGCCAACTGCATGTTGGGACTTTTCAAAAAGCCACCTAAGCAATAGAACTAATATACTGCAACATTTTAAGCCTTCTAGCTCTTACCGTTTGGATACAGCGTCTTAAGTTGGTCTTGAGAAGGGCTTTATAATTATGCAAATCTTTATGGTCAATAGTTGAAAAGTATCTTGTTCCCTGAACTGTTTAAAATTTATTCTAATATCAGGAAAATCTTGTATAGGTGTAGACTGAGGGAAATAAGTATATGTGGATGAAGCTATTTAAAAAAAACATTTTTTTTTTACAAAAAAGATTTGATGCAGATTTCTTAAAATAATCTTATCATTTAAATTCCTTTTGAATTATGCAAAAGTTTCTTTAACCCATGGAAAATTTAGAATTTTTGTGAAAGTGTTTTCTTTCAACTTTTTTCCTCGGCCTCAAAACAGAAAGCTTATTAATGCTTAAAAATTCTTCAAACAATTCTAAGATTGACTGCAAAAAAAAAATTTACAAATTTTTTTTGCTAGTATTTTTTATGATTTTTTGAAAATTGCTCTTTGTCAAAAGTATATTTTTTTTGAATAACTTCATTCACAAATGTACATTTGTATACTTATTTCCCTGAGGTAGTTTATTGAGAGAAGCATATTATAGTATTACTCGGCTTATTGCATACAATTTAAGCTAGTGTATTAAGTTATATTAGAATGATTAGAATGATGATCTCCCCAAAAATGAATTTAATTCATACAGGCATGCCACAGAAATCACTAGTGAAAGCGATTTCAGAGAAAAGCAATTCCACTTCGAAAATTACTCCGTGCCACAGAAATTCGTGTGATTTAGGTTTTCTTTAGCATGTTTATCAACCTTTTCGTACTAGGCTGCTAGGGTTGGCCCCTTCTCAGATTAAATTTCCCAAGTGTTTGTTTAGCAACTTTTTAAAGTTTATCATTGCAGAATATCAATTTTTCATTTTAATTCTTATTTAATTTATATAATTCAATTTATTCATAAATTAATTGATATTGTATAGCTTAAACAAATTTAAAAGTTATTGGCGCGGCAAACAATAAAAGTTTCTCGACAACTCTAAATTCAAAAATTCGGACAAGAAATGTGACATTATTCTCTTGGCATCGGACGCCAGTGAATTGAGCGATGATTTCATCTCACTCAAAATTGTTCAGGTGATTGGACTGGGGCACGGAGAAATGAAATTGACGTGAAAGTCAAGTGAAAGAGATTTCTGTGGCATGCCTGATAATCTATATCGATATGTTATCGATAACAGCAAAGCAATCAAAATATAAGATTGTCAGGCAGAAATTCAAGTGATTTCTCTTGCCACAAAATTCGACTCTAGAGGAAATGGATGTAGAATCGTGACCCCCATCAATTGGTAGCAGTATTGATAACGATAACTATAATACGATATGATGATATTAAGAAATTGTCATCAGCTGTCGCTAACCAGGGGAAGGCGACAGCAAACACTTGTCGATAAGCTGCTCATGTCGCGAATTTAGCACTTGAAAATGCTTTGTATAGTGGGAGGAGAGAAGAGACAAGTGGGAATCGGAAGAATGGGAAGAAATCGAAGAACTATCTTATCTTATTTGCTATACTGTGTGGCCTGGGAAATTCTTTGGGTTATTTTTTGCGGTTCGAGTTTATTATTTGCGCTTTATTGGCCAACTCAAGTGGGCAGAAGATGTGGAATGTGGAAATATTATAATCAACTGAGGGTCAATCCCGTTGTCTCCGCAATGTAGTCCAAGAACGAGGTGAGCCGCACATAGCCCGATGGCAGTCCTGTGGTGCAACGATCCTCGGCGACAAACGAATTGATGCCGATCTGAACCCAGCGACCCGTGCTGCTGTTGTAGGTGATCAAGGGTCCGCCCGAGTCGCCGCTGCAGGTGGACATGTTGGTGCCCGCATTGCCCTCGGCACACATGGTGGAGGCGAGCACCACACTCGATCCAAAGATGGAGAGACACTTGTCATTTGCTATGATCTGCACCTGGGCATAGAGCAGAATCTGCGAATAGTCCAGATACTCATCATCAATGAGTCCGAATCCCGCAATTGTCGCTAGAGTGCCAACATAGTTGTTGCCCGACTGGGAACTGGACACCAGTTGGATGGGCTGCACCTTGCTGGAGAAGATCAGCTGTTGTGGCAACTGCACCAATGCCACATCGTTGTTCATCTTGTCGTTGTAATTGGGATGCACAAACAACTTGGTCGCAGTCATGCTCTGTGCGTTGTCGTCGTTCAGTTCGATGGTGCCAAAGACCAGATAGAGCGAATCTCTGCCATAGGCACAGTGTCCGGCGGTGAGCACCCAACTGTCGGAGATTATGGAGCCACCGCACAGCAGATCATCCCATTGATCACGCTTGAGTATCACCTGCCAGGGAAATTGTCCGCCTGTTGCCTGTTTGCCGGAGATGATGCGTCCTTGGAGCTGTCGAAAGTGAGGGAAAGAGAGAGAGAGAGAGAGAGAGAGAGAGAAATCGAGTCAGAAATCTTTTTGGAAGCAAACATTTGCTGGCGAGGATTACTTTTTTTAATTATTTCATTTCTTTGTTTAAAACGCATTTTATTGTTTATTGTTTATATTTATTTTTTGGGATTCTTGTACAGAATCGTTTGAGGGAAACACTTGCTGGCTTTGATTTATTTTTGAATTGAATAAAATATTTTTTTTTATAAGAAATTTTTTTTTTCGATTTTTTAGCAGGATTAAAAGAAACACTTGATAGCGAGCATTAATTTTTTTGTTTGATTTTTTTTTTAAATTTGCGGGAACAAAAATCTTGTCCAGAACAGTTTAATGCAGCGGTGGGCACGAAATCTGAATTCGAGAGCGCTACAACAACATCAACAACAACAATCCTATTAGAGTCTACCTAAGTTGGGAGCAGCCGCTGCTCCCGGAGCCACTGCGTGCCCACCGCTGGTTTAATGCTAAGATTACTTTTTTATTTATTCATTTTATTAATGTTTTTTTTTGTGAGGGGAATTAAGAAAATCACAGTCGAGGTTTACTTTTTTAAATTAAATAATTAATTTAGATTATTTATGTATTTATTTTATAGATTTACAGTCGAACTTGCCTAACTCGAATCACCATTATCCATAGAAAAGGTTCGAGCTATGAAGATATTCGACTTTTAGAGTTCTTTTTCTTAAGTTTGTTAATTTTACTGCCACTCATTTGAAGTTCGAGTCATGGAAGTTCAACTGTATTTTACTTTAAGCCAGTTTTGTTATTTCGCAACTTTATTATTTTTTAATATTTTGTTTCTTTAAGAGAATTTAGAGAAACACTTGCCGGCGAGAATTTATTTATTTTAACAAAATTTTATTTATTTTTTTTCTTATTTATTGTGTTTATGCACTTATTTAATATTGATTTTTTTCTTTAAGAGGTTTTCTTACCGTTTCCAGCTGTTGTTGTTGTTGCTGTGATGGTGCTGCCTCTGTTAAGAGTGTGGTGAATAGCAACAACAGCAGCCCTTGTGGCAGCCACAAGTGGCAACTTGCTTGTCTGCTGACCAAATCCTTGAATTTAACTCTCATTTCCCCCTTTTCTTTTTTCTCAGGTTGTCACCTGGTTACTCGTTTGTTGCTCGTTTTCGTCTGTGCGACATTGCGACATTTTTCGCAATTATATGCAGGCCACTGTATGCCTCTAGCTCTTCTCTCGCTCCTCTACTCTCCCCCCACTGTCCCTCTCTATCCTCTCCTGCCTCTTTTGTACAATTTGTTATTAACACGAGCTGCCGTGTTCTTGTTATTTGGCCAGCTCCCTCGATAAGATTAATTACTCACACGCCAATTCTGTACTACTTAAAACTCTCTCACTCTTTCTTCTTCTCTCTACCCCTCTATCCCTCCCTCTCTCTCTGTGCCTTTCCCTCTCTGTCTCTATCTGTCCGTGTCTCTGTCTCTTGTCAATTCCTTTTGTCCAACAACGAAGCAGCTCTTATCACTGATAACACTGACACTTGTTTTCAACACTAGCAAACAAAGTTCGGGTAATTCCCCCAAACAAGGGGTGGGAAATTGACTGGGAAAACTGTTGTAACAGTTGTAAACTCATGCTACAAATTGAATTCACATAGGTTTTATTGATTAGTGCAATGTGGTCCATGTTCTGGGTGGAAAAGATTGGAAAAAAGGGTGAATACCAACTATTTTTATCATTATTCTTTACTTAAGTCACTTTGGGTCACATATTAACTAAAATTTTAATTTGACGTACGATCTATCTTAAATTTCAACATAATATTCTGTCTACAAATATTAACGAAGCCAGAGAAACGTTTACGAATGTTAAGCACAAAGCAGAAATGAAAAATTAAACAACTGCTCATGAGAGAGGAAAGTAAAAATAATATTCTTCCAAATTAAAATATTTAACTAAATCAAACTATCATTAGAATATAATTGTAAAGCAAGCCAGAGAAACGTTTACGAAAGTAAAACACAAAACAGGAATAAAAAAAACAGCTTTACATAAGAGAGGAAAGAAGAAAGAATATTCTCCCAAATTAAAATATTTAATTAAATCAAACTATTTACTGTATTATTAGCATTGATTTGTAGAGCAAGCCAGAGAAACGTTTACGACTGTAAAACACAAAGCAAAAATTTAAAAAAAATGAGAGAAGAATTAGTAAAAGAGAAGAAATAGTTCTTGAATTTAACCAAATGAATTGAACCAAAGTATTTCATGTATTTGGTTTTTCCCCCCCTTATTTTGTTGTTTAGTGTCATTTAATTAGCTCGTTACCAGTTGCTTGTTCCAACAAGCGATTTCAGTCAATTAAATGGTTATAGACCGTGGTATTTACGTGCTTAGCTTCTTGGCCCTCTTTACACCCTCTGCATCTTGTCTGGGTTTTTGGCATTATCAAAAAGATCTTTCAAGTGACTTTCGCCAGAATTGTTTCTGTTTCTGGCATTGAAGATGACGCGATTTTACGGCCTTGTTTAGTAGAGGGCTTTGCAAATACAGGGAAATCGCCATAATTAAACTGTTAAACAATTTAAACAATTTTAACGCTAAATTGTAAAAATAGTTGTATATACTTTATTTCTTCTATTTTTAGATTGCATCGTTTTTCATACAGAATCGTGGCTTCTCCTTCGGCATCAGCGATGTGACACCCAGTGCAAAGTTGCTGCAACACAAGCAGGTCCTGTTGGAGCGAGGCTATGCCAAGTGTAACGAGTACATCGATAAACTCAAGGCGGGCACTCTTCAATGTCAGCCCGGCTGTACGCCCGACGAGACCCTCGAGGCTGTCATGCTGCGTGAACTCTCGGGCATTCGTGAACAGGCTGCCAAGACGTGTTTCGCCGAGCTGCATCCCACAAACAGCGCTTTGATTATGGCACTCAGTGGATCGAAGGGCTCCAACATCAACATCTCCCAGATGATCGCCTGTGTCGGTCAACAGGCCATCAGCGGCAAGCGTGTGCCCAATGGCTTCGAAAATCGCGCTCTTCCGCATTTCGACAGGCACTGTAAGCATGACTCGTCAAGAGCTACTCGTTACTTGAGTTCTCTTTATATTTATTACTCGTTGCTTTACCCTTATTGGTAAATTCATTTTAATCTTATTACTCGTTATTTTTTATTCGATATTTGTTGCATATTTCGGAGTTTTCCTTACTTTGTCACTCATTATTATCAGTGAGTGACTCGTCCTCGACTTCTCGTTACATTAAAAATATTCCACTTCACCTCACTATTTTTTTATGACACATCTCTTTTTGAGTATCTCGTTACACTTTGCATATCACTCCTAACTCGTCACCAGTGTTGCCAGGTGTTCAGCGCTCGTATAAGCTAGATTTTGAGTAAAAATAAGCTAAAATAGGCAAAAAAATAAAAATGCAAGGAAAATGCTAGAAAACAGACATAATGTTAATATTAAAATAGTTAACATTACTCCATCTGTTTTCCTCCTTCCTCAACACACTCTTCATATGCCTCCTCTCTCATTACTCGTTATACTTTACTCGTTACTTATTACTCGTTGTTTGATTCGTTGCAGCTGCTATTCCCGCGGCACGTGGCTTCGTCCAGAACAGTTTCTACTCGGGCCTAACGCCCACCGAGTTCTTCTTCCACACGATGGCCGGACGAGAGGGTCTCGTCGATACGGCCGTCAAGACCGCCGAGACGGGTTATCTGCAGCGTCGTCTGGTCAAATGTCTCGAGGATCTAGTCGTGCACTACGATGGCACAGTGCGCAATGCAATCAATGAAATGGTGGACACCATTTACGGTGGCGATGGACTTGATCCCGTGTCGATGGAGACGCGCAACAAACCCGTCGATCTGAGCCATCAATACGACAATCTGAGGGCGCAACAACCACGCGGAGATCGACCACCATTGGAGGCAGGAGAAATAGTCGACATGGCGGAAGAGATGCTAAAGAACGCGGAGTTTGCAGAAGCGCGCGCGGACTTTAAACTGGATGTAACGTAAGAGAAGAGTGAATGGAGAAGAGCGAAATAAGGATTATAAGTTCAAAAATATCAAAGTTAAAAAATGATCTGGTTATAGTTTGCTAAAATACTAGATATTTTTGAATGTGGCATTCGAAAAACCGGATAAACTTTTCTTTTTATTGTAAACTTTCGATCACTGCTAAAAAGCAAAGAGTAACGAGTTCATTTTTCAATTCACAGCAACTATTTAAAAATTGTATAAATATATGAGTTGCTTCTTAAATTTATTTATAAAAGTCAACAAATAATTATTATTTGGTAATTTATATATTTTAAGAATTTTTACCGTTACGATCTCTGTTGAAAAGTAACGAGAACATTTTCCAATTAACAGCAACCATTTAAAAATCGTTAAAGATTAAGAGTTGCATGTATTACTTTTTAACTAATAATTTTCATGTAGTAATTTATAGTTCAAGAATTATATTTGTTTCTCTCTTAAAAAGTAACAAGTATATTTTTCAATTCACAGCAACCACTAATAATTTTAATATTTATATTTTAAGAATTGTTAGGGTCTCTGTTTAAAAAGTAACGAGTAAAATTTTGAATCCGCGGCAACCATTTAAAAATTTTAGATAAATAAGAGTTACTTTTATTACATTTTGATAAAAGTTAACAAATAATTCTTATTTGGTAATTTATATATATTATGAATTTAAACCGTTAAAACCTCTGTTAAAAAGTAACGAGTAACGAGTACGTTTTTCAATCCACAGCAACCACTTAAAGACCGTATCGAAGCGCATTGGGCAACTGCAGCGACGCTATAGGGCAAATCACAAGGAGTTGTGCGAGCAAATTGAAAGCATCTGTGCCGAGCAGCTCTTGGAATTTCTGCGTCGCATCAATGATCGCTATAATCTAGCTGTCAGCGAACCCGGCACCGCAGTGGGTGCAATTGCAGCCCAGAGTATTGGCGAGCCGGGCACACAGATGACACTGAAGACGTTCCATTTCGCCGGTGTCGCCTCGATGAACATCACACAGGGAGTGCCGCGCGTGGTGGAGATTATCAATGCCACGAAGACGATATCGACGCCAATTATTACGGCGGAATTGCAGAACAATACGAGCATGGAATTCGCACGTCAAGTCAAGGTGCGCATTGAGAAGACAACGCTGGGCGAGCTCTCGTCGTATGTGGAGTTGGTTTGTGGTCCCATCAGTTGTCATCTGGTGATTGGCATTGATATGGCGCGCATCAAGGTGCTGGGACTGCACATTGATCTGGATAGCATTGTGTGCAGCATCCTGAAGTCACGACTGCGCATCAAGCCGCATCAGGTGCACGCGGCACCAAAGAAATCGCGGATCATTGTGCGTGTCGAGACGACAAGGAATGCAACAATTAATGCTGAGTTGGCTCGTCTGGCGACGACCATACAGAATGTGGTTGTGGCCGGATTGCCGAACATTACGCGTGCCGTGATTGCGGTGGACGATGCCCATCAGCCGCCCACCTATAAGTTGTGCATCGAGGGCTACGGACTGCGCGAGGTGATTGCCACACACGGTGTCGTTGGCAATAAAACCAGGAGCAATAACATCTGTGAAATCTATCAGACACTGGGCATTGAGGCGGCACGCACCATAATCATGAGCGAGATTACGGATGTGATGGAGGGACACGGCATGACCGTCGATTGGCGTCACATCATGTTGCTGGCCAGCCAGATGACCGCACGTGGCGAGGTTCTGGGCATCACTCGCCATGGTCTGGCCAAAATGCGCGAGAGTGTCTTCAATTTGGCATCGGTGAGACGTCCCTAGTTACCTTCAATTCCCACCTTCAACTCACAGTTTTTCCTTGCTTCTATTACAGTTCGAGAAGACGGCGGATCATTTGTTTGATGCGGCTTATTATGGTCAGACGGATGCCATCAATGGCGTCTCGGAGCGCATCATTTTGGGCATGCCAGCGGGCATTGGCACGGGCATCTTTAAGCTGCTGCAACATCACGAGGACAAACAGGTGCCACCCACGGAGCCGACCATCTTTAATGCGTTGGGTCTGCAGCCGGTTGCCTAGCGCATCCTTCTGCAATTTCCCTATCGATGGCAAGCTATCAACCCGCCCGCCCACTCAGTTCCTGTGACATGCCGTAATAAACGTAGTTTAAGCTGTTAATTAAGTAAATAGTTAGACCAGTTAGTTAGACAACGCCATCTGTTTGAATACACAATTGTTAAAGCATCTTTAGAGTGGCTGGAGAGCAGAAGGATGTGTGATCCTGGCGATATGCACAACGATTAAATAAAATGAAACTTGACAGAAATTGTAATAACAACATTTGTGTTTAATCTTAAAAGGAACTAAGCTAAAATTTTTAGTGAATAGCGTATAATCTGTGAACTACAGAATGAAAAGTTTATAAAATTGTTGTTTGAAATAAGACAACAGATATGAAGGATCAAAAGAATTGTTTCAGACTAAAATATTTCGATGATTTTTTTGATGATCTTTAGTCAATGTTATTATCCTTGAAACTCAATCGTTAATACAGATCCTTGTGTACCGATCGCAATGAGTTCTTCCAAAATTCTCATTTAAGGCTTATTTTCCAGCAAGGAGAACTTTTCAATACAACTAACTTCATAATATCCTGGCGAGGCTCAAAAAGGCACACCTCTTAGTAGTCACTGTGACCAGGACTTTCATTTGGCATTCAAGGATTTCCAGGATTTAATCAACAATCTCATTAAATTTTGCCAAGGGTTTTACTCAGAAAAATTGTGTCGAAAACACAAAAATTTACGTAATTTGGACATTTGAAATACTATTGGGATGTCCTTTTTCACATCGATGAAGCAGCTTTTAACAATTCAGAAACCATAACTAAAATCTTAATCGTCCTGGAAAAAAAGCAAATTTAAAGGACTTTTTATTAGAAGGAAAAGTTGCTATTACTTCTGAATCCTTTGGCAGGATTCAGCTGGGACTTGTGCCAAACGAATCTTCTCAGAAAGCACTATCGACTGGCCAAAGGACATTCAAATCTACGCGCTAGTTTTCAAGTTATCAAGACATTTATATTTTTAAGTTTTTTTTGGTCAGCTTTAGACCTGGAAGTTTTCAGTCGAAGATTTAACAATTTAAAGGGTATCTGCTGGCCGAACAGTTCGCGTAGAACAGAATTTTATCATGCATTTTATTGGACTAATTTAACCGCTAAGTTAACGCAGATATACTCTATGTAAGATGACATATTGGGTGTATAGTTGATATAATAAAAAGACGCATTGCTTTTGATTTTACTTAGTTATTTATTAAATATATAGTATATAGAGTTTGTAGTATATGTTGGTAGTTGTATATTTTTATAGGGTATTTTTGCTTTGCATATACATATGTTTGTGTGTAATTAAGATACAAATTTACAAATTCATAATTTACAACTAATAATAAGATAGTATTTGCAGTCAGCAATAGTTAAACATAATTATTGTAATTAAAAAAATTCAACTAAAAACAAAGAAATTCGTTCATTTTTTTTTTCACTTCATAAAGCATTATTTTTATACAGAGATAGTTTTCGACTTAAGAAATAGAAAAAAAAAACTTAAATATGCATATCACAGGATTATTAATTATACAAATGAAATTGTTTTTGTTGCTCGTTTAATTATATTTAGATACAAACTTTAATTTGATTTCAATTATTTCATGAAACTTAAAAATAAAGTAAACATTTAAAATCCAAGTTGAAATTTGAATCAGAAACTGGAGCAAAAGCAGGAACAGGAGCAGAATCAGAATCAGGCTACTTATCAAATGTTTCCGATTAAATATATTCGTCTATATATAAATAGAGAGAAGAGAGAGGAGTTTATGCAACTTGCAACTTGCCACTTGCATTTGGATGCATATTTTAGTTGGAGCTTAAGATTAAACACCTTTTTTCTTAGCGCTAATTCCAGATAATTCAGTTAAATCCACTATATATATACTATATCGCATTATGACTATATAAAATTGTTACTTCTTGATTTGTTTTCTAAAACTATAAAAAAAACGGGAAGCAGGGGAAAAAATGGAGCAAAATCAGTCGCTTAAATCGGAGGAGGAGCTGGCCACATGGACATTTGGCAACAGCTCTGACTCTAATCCTCCCGCCCCCTCCATTTCCATATCCAAATCCATTTGCGTCTCCATCTCCATCTCCGTTTCGGGCTGTGCATAACCCGCTCTCCTGTCATGAATCAACATCGAGAGCGTTTCCAAACTGCGACGCACCTGTTTCGAAATACAGATAATAGAAATAAATATCATAAATATAAATTTAAGTATTATTTTATATTATATATTTTGCTGATAAATATAATTATCAATTGACAGCTCTTTTATAGACTTCTAGAAAGCACAGGCAAAAATAACAATAGCTCGTTCAAGTATCTCAGCCATTCAACAGTTCCGCCAGCAAGTCTAGAAGCCCAGTTGACCAGGCCAACAACATTGATAAGATTATGCAAAGCACTTTGCGTTCTTTCTGATAATCGCACAATTTGCGTATTTATCAAGAGATCAAAACTCTTCCGTGTAGAGCTTCTCAACTCTCTATGCAAAGCTCCCTCTCTCTCTCTCAAGTTGTCACCTTCTGCTCAAAGCTCGCAAAAGCTTTGATTATTGCCTGATTAAATTGCGGGTATTTGTGATTAAAGCTCAACTTTTCACCGTCTCACTGTCAGCATAAAACTCTTCCGGAAAAAGCTGCTTTATTCTCTCTACAAAACTTTCTCTCAGGTTGTCACCTTCTGCTTAAAAGCTCAAAAAAACTGTCTCTCTGTCTTTGATTTAACCTCAACTTTATACTTTCTCGCTGTCGATCAAACCTCTTTAAAAGTGTGACTGCTTTACTCTCCATTAAAAGCTCCCTCATTAAAGCTTTATAGTATAACTTAAAGCTGTTTCTATTGCCTGATTAAATTGCAAGCTCACCTTGGATATTTGTTCTAGATTCTTGGATAATATATGTTGAGCTTCGGCTGTGCTTTTATCCTGAAGCTCTTTCTGCCAGCGCAAAGCTTCCGCAAAAAGATCTTCATCGTTGCCCGAGCGCTGTAAAAAGATGAAAAAAAATGTTAAAGAAGTTTTATTTTAAATCAGGGATTAAAACCGAAACGAATATCGGTTTCAGTTACGGTTTCGGTTATGTTCGCTTTTAGGTTTTCGGTTTTCGGTTACGCAAAATCTTTGAATAAAGGTTTCGTAACGGTGAACCGGTTTTCGTATGTTTCGGTTTTGAAATACCGGTACGGTTTCGGTTCACAAAAAACAAATTTCTTTGTAAAAATTGAATTATATTAACAATATAATAATAATTAAAAAGACATAACTTTCTTAATGTTTCATTTACACATTCATTTCACATAAAAATCAAAATTAAAAATAAAAAAAAAAATAAAAAATAAAATACAATGAGTCGGAAAAAATTAAAACAGTTCAAAATGTTTCGTTTTCAATTATTTTTAGCTTGTTTTTTCAAATTTTATAACAAAAATTAATAATAAAACATGCTTTTAAAATTGTATTTTAAAGTTATACCATATTTTTTATTTTCAATTTTTTAAATATCAATTAAAAATACAACTTTTTTTCAATTTATATTATAAAAATTGTAAATAAAAATTTGTTTTAAGATGTTTGAAAAATCGAAATTAACCCTTATAAATGAAACGGTTACTAAACGGTTATTTCGGTTTACAGAGTTTCGGTTTAAAGGTTTCGGTCAGATGAAAATTTTTTTTCGGTTGCGGTTTCGGTTACGGTTTCAAATTTCAATCGGTTTTTACCGGTTAAAGGTTACGGTTTCGGTTAGGGTTTTAATCCCTGTTTTAAATATATGTATATTAAAATAAGTCTTACCAAATTGAAATCAACTGGCGTATTGTATAAATGTGTTTTGGCCTCAATGTCCAGTATGCGATAGAGCAGAAAGACGGAGAAGAGGGCCAACATGATGGCCAACATGATGCCCAAGTAGAGAACATGCAGCTCCGTCAGCGTTGGCAGCTGTTGGCCAAGACGGGAGCGCATTGAACTCAATCTGCTGCCAATTGTGTTGCGTGTTGTTGTTGTTGCTGCTGCTGTTGCTGTGGGCGGAGCTTTTGCTGTAGCCACGCCCACGCCCACACTCACATTGACACCCACCCCGACAACGGTTATGGGCGAGGATGAGCTGGAAGTTGGTCCTGAACTGGAGGCGGAAGTTGAGTGCGATGTGGATTGACGACTGCCAGAGCCGCCGCTTCCGCTTCCGCCTCCTACTCCTCCTCCTAATAACGCCTGCGTTTCAGCCTCATAGTGCACCACCGGTGGTGCTGAGCTGCGTGCGATCATGTGACCCACCAACGATATTCCATTGTCCACTGTCAGCGTGCTCTTGCCCTGGAGATCTACAAGGGAAAAGAGAAAGACATTGGCAGTTAAACAAACTGACACTGACTAAGACCGCTTTAGTCAAGTCTCCGATACCAGTTAGATACATTTATAAATTGTTGTTTTTTTTTTTGTGATTTTTAAGCTTCATCGATTGAAAAACTATTGCATACATTTAGGCGTTGAAGCTGTACAAACAATTGTAAAACAGTCATAACTATTGTACCTAAATATTGTCCCGATGTTGATAAAATTTTATGAGATGATTGAAAATAATAAAGATGGTGTTCACTACTTAAAAGAGCGTTATATCTTTAAGACTATGGATGTTATGGTATTCTGCGATTTGCATGGGCTTTATAGCACTCTGTTAGTCAAATTTTGGTTGCTCTAGCTCTTATGGTTGACATTTTCATTAAATTTCGGAAGCAGAAATGTGGATTTCATAAAAGTCTGTATCGAATTTGGTTGCTCTAGCTCTTATAGTCTATGAGATCACCTAGGTACAGAAACTATATCAGACATTGTTAACATCTATCTTACGTAAAAAAACCATTCTCCTCCCAAAGTGTAGGGTAACATTTCGTTGGACGATCATATTTTTTTTTAAAAAAATCAACTTTTCTAATTAGTCAAAAATCTTTCGTCCCAAAATTGATATACGAAATTTAAAAAATAGTTTTATATATGGGCATTTCCACAGAAAGGTCCACCGCGGCCAAAAACGTAAAATTGATCAAAAATTCACATCTTTTGAAATTTTCTTCCAGAAATGTATTTAAGTTATTTATTTAAGCAATATACGCTAGAAGAAATTCAATAGGATGAACATATAGATTCTATATTGGAATAAATTCACTTTTCCATATTTATGTCAAATTTCTTAAAAATGGACCGCCAATATGGACCGTTTGTATTTTAACGATTACACTAAGTAGGACAGTAAAATTGTAACATGAACCATTTTAATTCAAAGAAATATATTTAAAGTTTAATTCAAATAAGTTTTTCCGAATGTTTTGGATATATAATTTAAAAATAAAGAGACAGAAAGAACATAAAAATAGTGATGGTAAAAAATGTCCCGTGCGCGATGTCCCGTGCGAATTTACGTCAAACTGAATTAAAAATAAAGTGCAAGTCATCTTTGAAAAAAATCAGACCCATTTTTAAGAGGCATCAATGCACAAGAGTTTAAAATTAGTTGCATTAAAATATTGCCTCTGGATTCGCTGAAATTGGCGTTTGAATTGGTTGACCTCACAAGTCACTTCCATTTTGTGTCCCGTGCGAATCACTTAAATTTTTCTATTATCTTAAAAATTAAAAATTACCCAAAATCAATCTTTGCAATAATGAAAGAGCTAATCAAATGCTATATGTTAAGCCCTTCATCAGAAGAAAAAACCGTTTCCTTTTTACCGTTTTTTAATTTTGAATCTGTACGAATGTCCCGTGCGCGAGTTTGGAAATGCCCATATGTATATTCTTTTAAGTCGAAGAGTTGTTGCCGAACTTACCGGAATGTCTTTCGCTGAGATTGCGTTGCCTGAGCATCGTTTCCGGTTCGGAGGCGCCTCCAGCAGCAGCGGCGGCGGCGGCGGCGGCAGCTGCGGATCGTAAATGTGGCGGACTTTCGTTGCCGCTGATGGAGCAGCTGCTGTCGTCGTCGATGAGATACTCCTCGGTCAGTTCGACGTCCACGGGCAGTGGCTTGGGCAGAATCTCGTTGCCCGTCGCCAGCTGAGTGCAGACCGTGCACATGAGTCGGAAGGCGGCCTCCCGACTGATGAAACTGCCAAACACGTGACGCTCATCGGCCGTCGCCACGCCCACAGCATTTGGTATGATCTTGGCGGTCTTCTCTTTCGAGATTTTTGTCACCGATGTTGTTGGTATAACAACCTAAAGTATAGAATTTTAAATGTTAGATGACACCACCAAACAAAACCCATTTAACATTTTCATTTACCTTTGTCACATAACCGAAAACGTTTGAATAGAATGCAAAATGATCTTCCGTTATGTAGAGATGTCCTTGGAGAGGTATATCTCCAACTAGAGCGCACGAAAAGTCTACAAAACATAATATGAAGCAAGAAATTGTTATCGGTTTGGTAATATTAAGATCTAATAACTTAATACTTTCTAGACTTAAATAGGATTAGTTTTTGTATATTTAATTTTATTTCAATAGTTCATTCAAAATATATTTTAGAAACGTTATTTTGCAAAATGCAAAAGAAGAAATAACGAGTGTTATCTTCAGATTTCTGAGGACTTAATTCCCTTGCAATTTTATTTATTAGGATAGTTAATAGTTTAATTAATGTTAAAATACATCGACAACTCGTTTTTTTCGGAAGGGATCTTCAAGTGCTTAAGCTCTATAAATTGTTCGACGATATTTCGACAGCTCATTTCGATTCAAAGCTAATGTATAATTTGGATTTACATCATTTACAATGTAATGAGCGACTTCACGGCGCCGAATAGGCAGAAATAAAGTTGGGAGCAGCTGCTAGCTCCCGGAGCCCAAGCGTGCCCACCGCTGATTTACATCATTACTTGTATCAACTTATATCTACCTTAATCAATTCTATAAGATTTAGTCAAAGGTTTACATATCCTAGACCTATATCTCAGTTCAACTTTGTTAATAATCTAACTGAAAGCGCCACCTGGCGTTCAATACTCACAATTGATAAGCTTCTCATCCTTGGAGACTTGAGAGAAGTGACGATGAAATTTCTTCACACGTGAACTGGAGACTTCCTTGCGTTTCTTCTCTTTCTCCTTATCTTTATCTTTCTCCTTTTCGGGAGGAGTTGCGTTCGCGACTTGGGCAGTTGCCGCGACGCCAGCGCCGACGCCAGCGCCGACGCCAGCGGCGGCAGAGGTTGAGGAGATCGCTGCCACCGCGGACGTCTGCTGATCATGTTGCTTGGCCGTGTTGCCGCCTTTGTTGCCGGCTGTGGAGCCGCCGCTGCCTTTGCCCTGACTCTGACTCTGGCTGTGACTCTGGCTGCTCCTTGGACTGTGACCCTGACTGTGACTGGAACTGCTGCCAAGACTGTGGACACTCCCACTTGGCTGGAGAGGTGCACCCGATGTGGCGTAGCTTTGGGGCAAGGAACTGCAAGTGGAAAATAAACCATAATTTATATAAATTAATACGAATATTTTTACTGTACATATTTTTGGCTATATAACTTTTTTGAGGTTTTTTCAATTAAAAAGCTTTTAAAAAATGTTTAATTAGAATTGTAAACAATAAGCAAAATTGGATCAATAGACATATAAATTAAATTAGGATATAAGAAAAATATTAAAGTCAGTCGGTAACGTTATAATAAAAAAAATTTTGTTACGGTTATGGTTTCAGTTACGGTTGCCAGTTTCAATCGGTTAATACCGGTAAACGGTTAAGGTTATAATTGCGGATTTAATCCCTGTTTTTCATTTCAGAGGCACAGCTTAAATGCTAGAATTTGAGTCTCTACCCAAACGATTAATCAACTCAAGGCTCACTTTCACTTTTAAGCTTTTAACCCCAACTTGAAAGCTTTAAGCTCATGCTTAAAACAAAGTGAATAAAACTATGCATGACATCTCTCTATTCGTACTTACAGCTGATCGTGCTATAAATAAAGCTTTATCAAATTACAAGCTTACATTTCTAGGGCAAAGATAAGAACCTCGAGGCCATGGCCATTCACTTATCAGAACTCGACTTATTGAATGATAAGAGAGTGAGATAAAGCTCAAAAGCTTTGACCAGGCCATGTTTCATCTGTTAAGATGACTGCAACAGAGCATTGAGTCCATAATATGGTTCTATCGATATTAAAGTAGGAAATTACGTCAGTCATTTAATGAGGGGCAATAAAATAAGGAAAAAGTATCAGCTAAACGACTGAAAGATACCCTGTAATTGAGCTTGAAGTGCCACAAAGTATAAGTGAAAAGAAAAAGCATACTAAAGAGTAGAATTATATGAATACTAGTAACCATCAGACTATAATAGAATTTAAAAGATATAGAAATGAGCGAGTATTGAAAAAAAATGTATATAAACTTATGTTGATGATCAAGTGATCAAGATTTGTGTTACAAACGAACATTTAAGCATTAATTATTAATAAATTATTATTACTTATTTTAAAAGCATCCTTTTTTTTATCAGTGTATTATTTCTTACAAGTTGAAACAGAGTTAAGTCGTGACTGCCCTGATTGTCAACTTTTATGAGCAGAGGGTATTGAGAAATACAGGTGGAAGTAACAACGGTATTTAATAGCCCAATTCAGGGTACAATTAGCGATAGAGCTTTGGGGCAACAGGTGCCGATTGTCAGGTGTTAGTCTGCAAGGTAATGCTTAATGGGCTATAAGTATATGAGAGCTGGATGATCGAGCCAGCTGATCGAATGCCAACATGATGGCATTATTGATGACTGACTGATTAACTGACTGACCGACTGATTAAATGATGAATGGAATTAAGTCGCTATGATGGTTATCAGGAGACATGTGCGTTTTCAATTTATTGACAAGATTTATAAAAGTTTTCTTTATCTCAAACTCTCTCTCTCTCTCTTGCTCCACTTTTCTCTATCTCTCTCTGTCTCGGATTCAAATGATCTAATTTTATATTTAGCTGAGACAGTTAAGTTGCCTACATTCCAAATGCAACTGATAAGCATTATTTGCTCCACAAGCTCTTCATGTATTTCTATTTCTATTTTTTTTTTTATATACATATATATTTTTTTTTATTCTTTTATCTATACCACGAAACAGGCATGAATCATTAGCCGACGCTTTGGCTGTCAACCCCATGAAGAGGACAGACCTTTGGAGACATTCGCCATGAACACATTCTCTACAACACAACTATCATCGTATTCAAGTTTAGATAAGCATCAAATCTAATCCCCATCTTACATTTAAAGCATTGGTAACTAGAGTACAAAGTGCTTTATCAGTTGTTTCTTAAGCTATCGTCTTTAACTAACGTAATTAGTTCAATTTTGGAGTAAGTGACCTGCCTGAACTTATTATTTTGGCCAATAAAATGACCTGAACTTTAACAAGTCGTTGACTCAACTAAAATATATGTTGTCATCTTCCATTAATAAACATTTTTTACGTGAAAGTTAAAAGTTGGTCAACCAATTGGGTTATCACAGAAATATTAGGTATAAATTATGAAATTCGTAAATTGTCGTAACGTTGAGGCAACATTTTGGAATAAAGAAAGCGATTAAATGACTTATGACAACAGACTTTTCTGACTTATGCAAGTTCTTTATATCTTGGCAATATTTCATTTGGCAGTAATTTCTTCGATTATGAAAAAGTATAGAACATATTGAAACAGTCTTTTTTCGTCCCAAAAATATGCCCTATATGTCAATATCACAATCTTATAGGTAAGAAAAATGGAATCGATTTTGAGTACAAATTTCGAATCTCTCTAAATTCAAGTCACAATCTCAGAATCCCACAGATGAAAAGGAATTATTATTATTATTATTATTCAGGAACATCACCCAATACATCCTGACATATTTCATCTCTTATATGGTAATTTTTATATAAGCAAAACCTTTAAAAAGACTATCAGAACAAGTCTAAAGGTTCAGTTTCAACTCTTATAATTTATTCCTAGTGTATTCAGTCTAAGCTCTTATATTTGCAATCTTCGCATATATATTGCAAGATAACTCCCAACTCTTATACGTATAAGACACTTGCAGACAGTTATTTTAAGCCAGCAGCATCTCACTTACGGTGTGGAGTTGTACTGTTGTTTGTGCTTTGCATTCGCTTTGAGCTGATCGACGCCATCTTGTGCGATGCTCTCTTGCACTGCTCGCTCTCGGATGTTGCTGCTGCTGCTGGACTCGATGAGCGACATGCGCTTAAATGTTCGCGCCACGGTGCGTGCGCCGCCGACGACAGCGCCGCTGGCAGCATGGACAAAGCTGCGCTCGCGGGAGCGTGAGTGAGAGCGGCCGTTGCTTTTGTGTCGCCGCATTACAGGCGGAGGCGTGACATTGCTGTCGTTGTGCTCGCTGCTTTCGTTAAGCTCGTTGCTCTCGTTATTCTTGCTGCTGTCGTTGTTGTTGCTATCAACAGCGGAGATTTCCAGCAAGGAATCATCCGCAATGCGGCGAATATCAACGCTGTCGTTATCGTCATCAAAGAGATCCTGCTCAAAGTAGACACTGAGACGTGCACTGCCCCGCGTACTTTCGCTAACCACATGCATTTTTATTATTTTTATCAATATCAACAATAGAAGTGTAATTTATTTACACTTTATCGTTTCACAACACTTGCAAAAAATATATGTATATAATCTCAACGAAATCGGCTGAAAAGAGCGCGCACTTTAAGCTCGTCAAACACAAACTGAAGCCGATACGGAGTTGAGGCTGCGACGGATTCAAAACGGCAAAGAGAGAGGAAGAGAGAGATTTCTAACTGTTAACTGTCCAACTGAGTGCCAGTTACTAACGGCGTTGGCCTCTGCATTCAACAGTTGTTGTTGTTGCTTTTCTTTCTTTGTTTTGAATTGTTTTCGTTTTTACGAGCTGTTATTTTTGCTTCGCCTGCCGGTCGCTGGTTGTGTCTGCGCCAGCGTCTCGCATTTACTGAAATGCTTAACAGCGCCGGTAACGACAGTTGGCGTTGGGCTTTTGCCTGCGTCGACACTAGCAGCGACACCGGCAGCGACAGTAGCAGCGCTGTTTGCTTTTAACGCGCTGCAGCAGAGTAACATTTAATGATGTTAAGAGGATAAAAGCAGTTGACAGTTCTGTTATTAACAGCTGCACTTGATGCAGGATAGCACTGTTGATCAACTATTATTATGCCTACGAGACTGTTATGACATAACAGAATGGGGTATTATGTTAACAGATGTAAGCTGTTGATCGAATTATGTTATTCCTTCGACTTGACAGACAGTTTAACAGGGTAGAAAGTAGCAAATGGCGCTTAATTTAGCTAAAATTCCAGCACACTGTTAATTATATAATGTTACATCCTTGACACTGTTATAGCATGTTATGTGAATCTAAAAATAACTCGTCCTGTCTACCATTTAAAACCCAAAGTAACGCCTAAAAGTATGTAAAAAAAAGTAAATGCGTAAAATGTTGGAGTTAAATCTGCGCTTAACATACCCTACTTTTATAATCGCATGTTACAGGGTATGTCAGCTACATGTGAATGTGCTTTGTTTAAGTTTCCAGATTGCAGACACCTTGAGATAGTAGCGCAGTTTGTTCTACCACAATTAGTTAATTGTTTAAGTTGGAATTCTTTCTTTCCAATAGATGACCGAAGTGTCAATTAATTATTTAATTATCTGATAGCATTTAAAATGAAATGCAAACAATATTTCAAGTACACTGTTTAAATAATAGATAATATAAAAGTGTATTATCAGTAAAGACGTGGAAAAGAGAGAATTTCTTCTCTCGTTACGTGATAAATTCATCAATGAAATTTCTTAAGCAATGGAATTAATTCCGCATATTTTGCTAAGGCTCCATCAGTATTCTGTGTAACATATTAAGCAATAATTACAACCTGGTGGCAAATATGATTCATCAAAAGCAACGAGTCCACTGATATTCCATAAAATATTAGCCCCTGATTATATGTATAGTATATACATATGTGTATATGACATTAATTGTTTGTACAATTGGCTACCTCTTGAACGTTACGACTGTGAGTCATCACATGACGTTGAACGAGGGGCACGACATTGTCCCCTCTTCCCCTTTCCTTTTCCCTCTTCCACCGTTTATCATTCAGCATGTGAATGTCGTGAATCATGTGAAACGCTTATCAATCCGTTAAACGAGAACATGAATGCAATTCAATTCAAGTGGCTATCAAACATAAATAATGTACTAAGCATGTACACATCTCTTTACATATGTACTATGTACATACATATGTATGTATGTTTACCCCCACTCACACGTGCCATCAATAAATTCCGTCTGTTTATCAAACGATTTTCAATTTAAATTTGACAGCAAGAGGGCGCCTATCTCGCTCTCCATGTGAAAAGTAAAGCCAGCGAGTGATGAGGCCTACGTCAACGAGTTACTAATTAATTAGTAATGTTGAAAATGGCAGAAAAGCTGATTAAAACCAACGAGGGATGAGTAATTTACTCACGACTTGCACATAGAGTCTATGTAAGCGAGCTAATTTTCTTTTAAAGAGTTTCTCTTTGTGGGAAAAATGCAAGCTACATCTAACGAGTGATCAGTATTCTACTCGCTGCTTGTAGTCTTTAGCAAGAAGTTATTAAGTTAACAACAAGTTGATGATCCACGTAATTGTAGACTGAAACGAACGAGTGATCGAAAATTAGCGAGTGATGAAAAATCTAATCGCTGTTTATATCCTGTATCAATGAGTTACAAATTTGTTAGCGAATCGATTATTTAAAATAATGAGTGTTGTCAGTAAGACTGACACATCAATAACAATTACAAATTCAACGAACTTTTGTAATAAAACCAACATGTAAATTTCATCTACTCGTTGTGCATACCTTCAGTTAATCTTAGATGTTGATGCTGTAATGAATCCTTCAAAAACTTAAATATGTTACTTGACTTCCCAACAAGTTTAGCTTTATGCGGAAATCGTTTAGAAATAAAAACATTGAAAAGTTATCTGTAAATTGATTACGCTTCGTGTTTTGGCTGTGAGACTCCGCAGCTGGCTGTACAGCGTAATCTATGATGTAGAAAGTATCTTGCAGCTGGCAGCTGAAAACTGGCAACAGCCATCTGCCTGGGGAAAGTGGTAAGTGGTTGGTGGGTGGTAAGGGCATCAACTCGAGTTTTTGGTCACATTGAAGTTTATGAGCAGACAATAACATTAGGCCAACAGTCTGCACTCTTTTTTGGCATTCTCAGAAATGTTCGTCTTTATCAATAATAAATAAAATACACCGCATGACTATTCTACCTTCCGTTTCTTTGCCCCTCTCACTTCCTTACTCTCTTTGATGCCTCGTGAGCCTACCAGCCAGCTGGCAAACAAAACAAACAATAAACAGAAGAGAAGAAAATAAAAATAAAAACGACATTTGCTGTTCGATAAGCTGTGTGCCAACAGGTGGCCAAGCGACGCTTTGGAGCGATCAGCGTCGTTAGGTGCGCATTAGCCTAGGCCCTATCTTATCGTCCAATCGAGCGACCGAACGACAGAGCGACGGACCGACCGACCGACGAGGGTCACCAATTCACCAATTGCCATGACAATTGTACAATTGTAGTACCATTGCGACGACCATCCAGCATTTACACATCACAAATGCCTGATGACAGATAACTCAATAGGGAAATGGGTCAATCGGCAAGTTGGCAAGAAAGTTGCGAAAAAAGACAGTTAAATTTTTGTAAAAAGTTAATCAACTGATTAAAACTTGGCAAACGGGGCAATAAGATTAAAAATATACACTTTTATCGATACTATGTAATAGATAAAATGGCATTAATACTATCGATACTAATAGTTTTTTATCGATAGCTGACTCATTGAACCGCCCAAAAAGATCATTGAAAACAATCAACGTATTTTTAAATTTGATCAATAGTGTAATCTATAACTTGATATTTTAAGTAAATGGGGTGAATTTTGAAATAGCAAACAAAGGTTCATGGAGTCGTTAAAATGAAATTTTAAATATAATCAAAAGTGTAATCGATAGTTTGGTTTTCAAAAATTATCGATAGGATAATCGATAGTTTTATTTCAGAAGCAGTGTGAGGAAATATTGTTAGCAAAAGATAATGTAATAGGAAATTTTAAATCGACTCGATAACACAATCGATATTCATCGATAAACATCGATAACAATTTTATTAATTTATTTATATTTAATTATTATTAATGTTTATATTTTTTTTGTAAACTATCGATAGTTGATTCGGTAATATAAGATGACAAAAATATCTCCTAGTTTCTAAGGCAGAATACCCTGTAATTTTTAGCCTTAATTTCACTCACCTATCCTCGGGGTCAAACGTTTCCGGCAGACTAAGCTGCTGTATATACTGCTGACGTCTTTGCTGTAGTTGCTCAAGTTGTTGCTGTTGCAGGCGTTGTTGTTGTTCGCTTAGTGTTGTTGCTGTTGTTGATCCTGAGGTATCCTTGTTGGCTGTAGTTGTTGCTGCCAACTGCAATGGTGCCATGGAAGTCGTTGCACGCTCATCAGTGCCACCGTTGCCACCACTGGCGACTGTATTAACAACGCTGCTCGTCGATCTGCAATTGACATTTAATCAAATAAAATAAAATACAGTCAATGCGGCGTATGAGTAATGCGATAACAGCAAGAGCAAAAAGTGGGGAACAAAAAATGTTGCATGCTTTTAGGCGGCGCCTTAAACAAAACAGCCCAAGACATAATAAACTCGTTGCAATGGCTATTGATATAAACAAAATTGTTTAGGCATGTTTCTAGAAAGGTTATTAAATATCAAAATATATTTTAAGATATTATAAAATTTAAAATTTTATGGGATTAAATTAAATTAGACTTAAAATAAATAGAAATCGCAAATACAAATTTCGATTAAATTGATTTATTCGTAAAATGTAAAAGTTATTAATAACTTTGCTAAACTTTGCATGCAATTTATGGCAGCCAAAAAAATTACCGCAAAAAATTCAATTTCTAAATTGTTGCCTAAATCTCTAATTGATTAATTTTAATTGACTTTGAAATATCAGCAAGTTAATATTTATTTAAGCTTTCAAATCAATTTCTATAATAGTTTAAGAAAAGTTTTTTTATAATAAAATATACCGAGATATATATCATTTTGATTGTTAAAAAAATGGTAGCAGATTGAAATACACAGTCAAAATGCCATTGCAATTATTCTCTAAGCCCAAAATATATAAATCTAGTCAGCTTTTGGGCATCGAGATACGAATGAATTTTGTGAAATAGTCAGAAAACAGTTGCTTTTGGAGAATAGCACACAGAGCACCGAAAAAGTGTAAATAAATTTCAAGTATTAAACGTATTTCAGCTTTTTCTTTTCATATTTTTGTTTTTTACTAAAGTAAGGGAAATTAGAGAATCAAAAGCTATAAACGCGGAAAAACTCAAGAAGTGAACCGTCTATATATATTTTGGAGTTATTTTTTATTTAAATTGGTAAAGTAAAAAATGTAGAGGTGCAAATGTTAAATAAATAATTAATCGAAAATCGTAGTGAAAGGTGGAGCCGATGAGGTGAAGAGATCTCGAGATGCCGAGACAAACGACAAGCACAAAGAAGACATCGCTCAATGCTGTGGAGCAATACGAGTTGAATCAATGGCTCGAACAGAATCACATCAATTCAACAAATTTGCGAAGATCCTTTACGGATGTGTTGCCCTTGGCGCGTCTCTTGGCCCGCTACTATCCGGATCTGATCGATTTGAACTATTATCCACCGCGCAATAGTGTACAGAATAAGCTGACCAATTGGGAGTCGTTCAATAAACGTGTTCTCGCCCGTCTCGGTGTCCATTTGACGCGTGATCAAATGGTGCGTGTGGCACGCAGTGTGCCAGGATCTGTGGATCTGTTGCTCTATAGCGTAATGCGTATTCAAATGGCGGCCGAGCGCCAAGCACGTGAGGCTCAAGGCAGCTCTGACGAGGACGACGATGACGAGGATAATCAGGCTAATCAGTCTGAGAATAAAGTGAACGAGCCACAACAACAAGCAGCAACTGTTGTTGAAGTCGAAAAGAATCTTGATAATACTAATACAATTGATGATGAGGATGATGCTGGCTCTGTGTTGCCGCCAAAACCGAATATGCCCAAGACATTGAAGCTGGCACAGGCGGCTCTAAAACGCTCCGAGAGATTACAAATGGGACACAATGTGGGCATCTTGCAACGCGCACGTGGCGGTCCCCAAAGCAACAACAACAACGACAATCGTCGTTTGACATTGGCAACAACAGCAACTGGAAGCGATGCAATTGGCTCCGAATCTTCAGCAGCTGGTAACAATAGACAAAGAGGTGAACAACAAGTACAAAAACAAAAACAACGTACGGTACTTTATTCCCATTACATGCAGGCCGTCAATCAGTTGCAGCAAAAAAACGACAAGATCGCCCGTTTTGACCAATTGAGCGCCCATTTGGAGAATATGCTGCAATTGAAGTGCGAACGCATCGATGAATTGCAACAGCAGGTGGCGAATGCTGTCAATCATCTCAAGCCCTCAACAACAACAACTCAACACACAACAACTCAACATACAACAACAACAACTGACGCACACAACAACAATAACAACAACAACAACAACAACAAACGACGCTTGCGTTTCAAAAAACGCATTCGTCCTACCACAACTAATACAATTGAGCATAAATTGGGCACAATTCCCATTCCAGGCATCGGCATCGCCGGTGCCAATTTTCCCGTCAAATTGTCTCAATTTCATTAATCTTCCTATCTTTCTATCAATTCATACACACATATTTATTTATTCTTACTTAATTACCATCACACTTTTCTTACTAGCGTTAGCTACAACTTCTTTATATATATCTATCTCTCTCCCCATCTCCATGTCTCTCTATCTCCGTCTCTTCTTTTTCGGCTGCTCTAACAATACACGCACACACACTTTACGGGTTCTTCCTCAATTTCTGAATGCATTTGTGCTAAATTTTAGTTTATGATTCGAATTTTTTTTGGCAACAAAATAAAAAAAAAAACAATCAGGAGCTTAAAAAAATTTCAACTCGCTTTTTCATTTACAATTCTCAATTGGTTTTGGGCGTAAAGATGACAAAGCACCAAGTTTTTTAACCTTCCTGTATACAATTGAAAATTATATATTTTGGTTTTAATAAAATTTTATTTTTTAGTTTATTATAAATTTGAATGCGCTTTTTATTTTCAATTCGCAATTGATTTAAGTAAAAAAACAATGCAGTTTAAATGGAATAAAAGCTCTTTTTAAAGCTTGAGCGTGAGCTTTGCTTAAGATCTTGACGGTATTGTTCTCAATTGGTCTAGGAGTCAATGTGGAATTACTCGAGAAAAAGCTCCTTACCAAAACTTACTGATAAGCTTATTAATAAGCTTTGCATAGAGTTTATCGACAATTTTAATATCGAAACTGTTGAAAATTGCTAATATATAAAGTGAATAAGCCGATGAAAAGCTCAGAATGCTAAACTAATAAATAAGCTTTGGCTTTTTATAAAGCGTCATGGAAAGCTATTCATATTTCAAGTAGATAAATCTAAAATAAAAGTTAATTTTATATAGAAAGGCTTCCATGTTTTGAGGTATTAGTAAAAGCTTATTCAAAAAGCTTTGCAACGAGCTTTTTTGTTTAAATGCTTTTCATATTTATCACAACTCAATAAAGATAAAAATTGAACGTATGCTTAGTAAGTTTAACCGTGCGCGAAAAGCTCGATATGAAAGCTTTGCAGAGCTTTGCAGTCCTACTAAAATTAATCAGAGGCAATCAACACGCTTTGTTTAGCTTGTCACAATGAAGTAGGAATATTATGTTATGTACATTTAACTCTTTGTCTATTTTTATGCCTATCTAACCGAACTCGGCTCTCAGTCGAGCTTTAATGCTGAAAATTGGTACGCCTTGATCTTATATCCACAGCTACTGCATGCTCTTAAACTAATGGAACTGAGCAACTGTATCTTATAGTGATTATAGACAAACTATTTTTGATCATAAAATATAAACGTAGCAAACTTTGAGGCAGAAATTCAATTGTTGGTTCATTCAATGTTCTCTTCAACTCAGACACGTGAGATATATACAATATTCAGTGTGTATACCATATATATATATGTATATAGATATATATATATATACATATACATCAATTATACATCAAGTGATCGGCATGCACACCATAAGTAGCAAGAACCTCAGCAATGAGGAGATCGCCGATGTTCACAAATGGCTCCAACAGAACGATATAAATACAAATCGATTGCGACGCGATTTCTCCGATGTTTTGCCCCTGGCGGAGATGATGAAACGCGATCATCCACGACTCGTCGACTTGAATAACTTTCCGAAGCGGAGCAGCGTTCAACTAAAGATTGCCAATTGGGAGACCTTCAACTACAAGGTGCTGGCCAAATTTAATATGACACTGAGCCGGGAATTTATGGAGCTACTTTCGACTGGAGCCCATGGCGCCGCCGAGGTTCTTCTACATGAGATAATGCGATTGAAGAAGCGTCAGCGTGTTGTGGAGACACGTAATGCGATCTTGGCACAGGAACAGATTTGGGAGGAGAATGATGAGGTGAAAACGGTGGTGGTCAATAAACAGGTGGGCGATGGCATTGTTCAGGTGCCACAAAAGATGATACTCTATTCGTTGTATGAGAAAATGGCGCGCGATAATCAGGCCAAGGATGCCATCATTGAGGCAAATCAAAAGCGTTTGGCCCACATGGAAAACATCATCAAGGTCAAAACGGAGCGTATCGATGAGCTGCTCATGCAAATGGGAAAATCCCCGATTAAAATCTGCAATAGCCCCCATGGGACCAACGGTTCCAGCTCGACGCGCGTTCCCTCAACCTCGTTGCTTAGCTACGAGGCTCTCGGATGTATTCGCAAGCGTCATACAAACACTCCAGCCTCTTCCGACTAGCAATCTACAATCGGCAATGGGGGAAAATACCATAGAAGTGACGGAGAGCAAAAGGAGCACGAAAAAAAGCTTTATATTTATATTTTTTTTAATATTTCTTTTATCAAGTCAACGTTTAAAAAGTAACTCGCAATAAGTTCATAAGTTTAAATTCAAATTGCATTCCATTCCATAAAGTAAATGTATTTGAAAACCTCCAATCCAATGATTTTCTTCTTCATCTTTTTTTTCCACCTCTTATAACTGACTTCTCTTCACGTTCCAGTTCATTCTGCAAAGCCCCAAATTTGCATCATTTTTGCGGGATTTTTGGGTGAATTCTTTTTGTTTTGAGGTTAACCAAAAATTTAACAAATTTTATAGCTAGTATTCAAATTATGGGTGAGTAAAATAAAAGGCTGACAACAAAATACATGTACATATTGTTGTTTTGTCAATTTGTGTTTCACTTCCAACTCATTTCAACTCTAAAATCTGTAAACGATTTTCAAACTTTTACAACTTTGAGAAAACTGAACAGATTTTCATTTTCTTCATTGGTTCATTTATTCAGCATTTGTGATTTTGTGTAATTTGTATACCCGGTACTTTAAAATAAGTAAAAGGGTATTTTGTATGCATTGAAATATATGTAATAGGGAGAAGGAAGCATCTCCTTAATCAGCATCAACAGCCCAGTCAAGCCGAGCCACCACACGCACAGTTTTTAAGAAACTACGTATTTTTTTGGTAATTAACTCTATCTATTTTTATAAGCTATCATCCTATCTAAACGCAACAAGATCGGCCAAACAGAACTTATTATAAAACAGCACATTCATTTTTGCTTAAACTTAGACTTTAAGTGAAAAGTTGTTCAAGTTTACAGTTTGATGAGCTCAGAATCTGATGATCTGAACTATCTAATTTTATTCTAAGCGTTTTCGTACCTGGCCTTGAGTAGAATGCGTTTATTGCCAGATTGTTGACTGGCTGATTTGCCGGCAGTGTCTTGGCCAACATTATTGTTGTTGTTGCCGCGATTCCAGTTGGCGGCATGAGTTGCAGTCAAGCTCTGGGCGAGACAGAGAAGGGCGCTGCCGCTGCCCGCGCGATACATTTCAGCTTGTGCGAATGTATCTCAAAGATACAAAGATACGATAAGCAAGCTGAACTCGCGTCAAATTTCGCAGTTTGATAACTTAATTAAATTAAGTCTTATGCGCTTGTGGGCGTGTGTTTGTTTGATAAGCATTAAAAAAGATATAAATACACACAGATACACACACACACACTCTCTCAGATACAGTTACTAAAAAAAATACATGTGCAAAACATTTTGATACAAGCGAATAACGAAAACGAATTTGAGTATATTCACGAGTATTGAAAGACTTTTAAATGTAATTAGCACGGCACAAGAACACGACACTGACTGTTGGCCCAAAACAGTTTACACATCAGTTTTATACCACCTTCCAGTCGATACCAGGGCTGGCAAATTACACACTTGAGGACAAACCACAAATTGAGAATTAAATTTCTCCGAGGAAAGAAACAACAATCCATGCAACGTCCCTCGCACACAATTGACAGATGTCTGATTTTCCATAAGCCCTGGCCCTGAAAATGATGTGACTTGCATTATCGCTTTTTGTAGTTGAAAGCAAAATGTACAAGAGAAAAAACGAATGAGAAGAGCTGAGAAGAGAACAGAAGAGAAGAGAAGAAAGAGGAATGGGAAGACGAGACTGCTAAATTGCTTTATTCGAGTATCGATTGCCAAAGTGCGGCTTAGGGCCTTAAGAACTTATGCAACACTTGGGTAGTTTCATTATCAAATGCAATTCGAGCAGCTGCGAGGGTAGCTCGATAGGTAATTAATCAAGCCAAGTAATTGAAATGGAAAAATAATTTGTTGGAAAATCTCCAAAAAGTATGCAATGAATGTTTTGGGAATTTGCGATTCAAAATCAAAAGTTTTACCGCAAACTTCTATTGGATAACATTTTTAGAGCTAAAAGTTTTCAGATACTAGACTAAAAAACATCTTACAAAATAAAGCTATAATCTGATTAACATTCAGAAATTCTAAAAAATTTGAAAAAATAAAATTTTAGATCATTAATATTATTAAAATTAATTATTATTAAAAATGTCAAAGAAATAGTTATGGAACTTCCTTTCAAAGGCTTAGAAAATAAGAAAAAAATTTGGACTAAAATCCGAAAATTCAAACGTCTTAAATAAAATTTTTTGACTTTTTCGTATTTAATTTGATCAACCTTTGCGAGGTTTCTCTTAAGTTTATATAGCTTAAAAATTCAAAAATAAATGAGTATAATTTATAAGGTACTTCTTGGCCCACCCTCGCAACCCTTTTGATGGAATTGAATTGCACAGTCTGAGCCGTGCAAGGGCAAAGTTTATTAACCTATTGTGTGACATGTGCAACCACCGCGTAAGCATAGCTTTTAAAAGAAACGACAGAGAGAGAGAGAGAGAGATGAAGAGAAAGAGAGAAGGCAATTATATGCAATGCAGTGCAAATTGCATTTAATAGCGTCAAGAGAGACGCCCCAAACTCTTGGCACTCTTGGCTCGGCTTGGACAAGCATTTTGTGGCGACAGGTCAGCATTAAATTTTCATGCCTGTCGGCAATAAAACTTGAATAGCGGGGGAGGAAACCAAGTGGAAAGTGAGACGGACAGACAGGCAGACAGAAAAGTAAGACACGTCAGTCATGTAAATGTCATAATTAAATGTCCACGTTGTCTCCCGCTCACTGTAATTATTCCTACCAAACATCCAGCTGCAATGCCGGAACAAAGTGATTTTGATTTAATTATTCTTGACTTTTTTTTAGCGGAAATCTAATCACTAAATTATCGTTAAATTGTGCTCTTCTTCTCCCTGCTCCCCTGTAAGTTTATTAACTATACAGTTTTCTGTAAAATCAACAATTTAAAAGTCAAACGTTTTCTGTCGTTTTTCCTCAAATTCATTTCGTGCCAAAAACGTAAAAGAAAATTCGTTTTGGCTAAAGCAAAATGTACGCAAATTTGACTTTGACGTTGCTCGTAAATATTTTGGAAATTTTCTTGAAAAAATTTCTTATTTACCGTTTTACTGCGAACAAACTAGAACCCAAAAACAAAACAGGAAGAACAAACTACAAGTTCAATTTATGGATGCCAAAAAAAAAAACATACACAAAGTGAAAATAAGATAGATATGCATATAATATATAATTTTAGCTATTTCTCAGGGTTTTTCCCTGACCCACTAACTAATAGCACAGTGAGTCATAGAAGCATGTACATAAACCAGTTATATACATATGTATACATATGTACAAATATCTCCTATAACCCGTATGCATATAGAGTCTATATTATAGACAGATATGTATATATGTATGTATCAATTTTGCTTATCAGTTCAGCGGGTGTGTTTTTTATAAAGCGCAAAGTCAAAGCCTTTTTTATAAGTGAACTTGACTTAGGGATATCCTGTAAGTAAGCAAGAGCAGGCTTTTAAATCAACAAGGCTGCAAATATTTGTGATAATGTAATATACAATAGAAAAACTGCTGTCAGTTCTCATTTATACTCTTCAAGAGAGGTTTAACTTTTCACCAAGGCTATCAGAAAAGCTATGTTGATGAAACTTGATATTGTTGCTTATTTTAAGATCCATTAGCTATATACAAGCAATTATCCAGATTGAACTACCATATCATTACATTGACATTTTTTATTCTTTAGATATCTCAAAATTGTCAATCGTAACGCGAGTACTAATAAAATTAGCAGAAAAAATCAAGTAAATGTTAATAAATAAATATTACAAATATTGCGAGCTTATATTTAAATTCAAGAACTAGGAGAAGCTTGAAAAAATATGATTTAAATGTAATTTGGTTACATACACCTAAATATTAAAATTAACAAAACTTTTTATTTTACCCCTTTTTAAACTATTCACTTAATTACAGGGTATTTAATTTGCTGGCAATAAAGTAATCGTTAATAAAGACTTATCGTATCAGCCAAGGCGCCCAAATTATCCAGTTACTTTTTCATTTCAAGCTAAAAGTTTCTACAAAAATACAGTCAAAACCGATCAAACTGTTTGGAATTCGTTACCTTAAAATACATAATATATTATTACGCAGATTTTAGGTTTTGTCTTAAAAATCATTTTAAAACTTTTGATTCGAGTCAACTAGTTAAAAAATCTTGTTGTTGAGCTTTGAAAATTGCTGCAGATGCAAATGTAATTTATAGTGTTTGTTTTTATTTTCTCATTTCCAATTTTCAAAATAGAGCAAGTAAAGAGAAGATGCGGAAAAAGGGTAGCAGCTGATAGACGAGCAAGGGCAGGGGTAGGGGGTAAATAGGAGGTAAATAATTGGCTATTTTCGCTGACGTCAGCTTTGAAGTTCATTGCGATATCATAAATAATTGTTTGGGCCTCTGAACTGTATATATTATTGGCATGCTCGGCGATTTATTGCTGTTGTTTTATTACACAGGTATCAAATTGTGAAAAAAAGCTCGACTTGCAGCTATCCTATAGACATAGAAGCTTAAAATTTTTCTGATTTTCGATTTAGAGTAGGGATATATTTTTGTCGCTCTCTCATTTTTATTAATATTTGATACTACGAGATTTTTGAGCTTGTTAGACCTTCCTTCTGTATATCTCCATACATTTGTATACAAAACTTCACATTTTTAGCTCTCTTGATTACTAAGATCGTTAAGTACAGTCAAGTATGAACGAAATTTTCCTATTTATAACTACAAGGTATACATAGTAAGACCTACTTCCTATTCTTCTTTCTTAAGGGGGTCTTCTCATTGAGCAACTTTTTTTTTTCGACTTTTTTTTTTGCATTTATTTATAGCTTGGGTAGTTGTGAATATGCCCCTAAAAGGATTTTTAGAAATTCTAAATACTTAAGGAGATATGGCCATTTTTATCCAGCAATGTTAATGTTAATGCAAGTGAAGTCAAAACTTTAAACGCGTTTATCTCGAAACCACGTTTTTCGAACTGGCGGCCATGATATCTCCAGTTCAACTGAACCGATTTTCATGAAACAAAGTGGAACCGACGCAGAATTGTCACCATTCTCGGGTGAACCTCGACCATAATTTTTAAAATTTTTTTACTATTTTTTTTTACATTAAACTACAAAAAAAAAGCCCGAAATTGAAATTTTTTTTTTGAATGGCCGCCATTTTGTCAAAAAAAATCACAAAATTAAGCTTGAGGTTCACCCGAGAATTACATCTATACTGATTATAACGCTCCGGAGACCCGGAATCGTGGCCGCCGTGACGACACCTTTTTTTTTCACCACCAACTTTGAAGTCTCATTACTTTTTGAACAGCCCTCGTATCGAGGCAAAAAAAAATGTTTTTATTTACTTTGAGCCTTTTGTAATACAATAAATAAAAAAAGTTTTCAATTATTCTTTGCGTTTTCAAATAAGAATTTTTTTTTAAAAAGGGTCCAAAAAACGGGTTTTGAATGAGAAGACCCCCTTAATCTTTGTGTGCCAAATTTTGTAGCTTCAGTTTACTTAGTTTTTGAGATCGTTGGGTACAGACAGGAGTAAATTTAGATAGTCTTCTTTGTAATAAAAATTTTCAAATGAATATACCCTTTTTGTGGCATACAACGTACACGATTTATAAACAGTTAGTTAATGACCCTCTTCCGTTCCTTCTATCAGACTCCCATTACGTGGTTCCATTGATTTGACATGCCTCTAACATATTCATTTGAATTATAAATTTAAAAAGTCGTCCTCTCCCCAATTCTTCTCATCACTCTCCCACTATTTGGTAGTTCTATTGATTAGACATGGCTCAGCTAATGACTAAGCAAATAGAACCATGAAAATGATCTTTCACGCTCAGTGTCAGTATAAAAAAGTACACAATAGAATACTATATATTTCTCAAAATATATATGTACATATAGCATATATTCGTATCTGAATAGTTTAGCACAAAGTTCAAAATGGTTTATGACAATATTTGTTACGTTCTTTTTATAATTGTGATGATATAATTACGACAATTTACTAAGTTTGTCCGTCCGTCCGTCTGTGTTGCGTTTGTTGTTTGTTTGTTTATTTGTTTGCCACTTGGCGATAATTTAGCTTTTTTGTTGTTGTTGTTGTTTTTTCTGCCCCGTGCGATCTCTTCTATATTTATAGAGCTTATACCGAACCGGTTCGCACAACAAAAAGACATTAAATTAAGCTATTCGCAGTTTATATGTATACAAATATACTGACACTACCTTGTGAATGTACATATGTAGATGTGTGTGGGAGCTCAGTTTTTCCCAAGCAAATTGTTTGTGTTACTCGCTTATCAAAAAAAAAATTTTTTTGTTTATTATTTCATATATGTAGATAGATAGAAAGATTCAGCTGTAGTCAGATGTTTATACTCTCAAAGAGAGACGAGGACTATCCACCCAACTATCTGAACTAGGTTCTCCATTAAGATATCTAGATGAAACTTGGTATAGCTGCTAATTTTGGAATCAGTTAGAAAATAAATTGGGAACAAACCGGAATGAATAACTAAATCACATCAAATAAAAGAATATTTGCATACAAAATGTCTACAAATATTTCAGAAAAATCTCATAAAGATATGCACAATTTATCGAAAAATGTATTTAAATCAATTTATAAAATCTCATAGAAAATCTTTCTCCAGTCATGTCAGTTTAACTCACCAAGTAAAACTTTTATTAATTTCAAAATATGCATTTTATATTTGACACACTGTAGACAGCTGTTTTTTTTGCTCTTTTCTTAATTCTTTTCTTGAAACTTTCATCAAAAGCATACAAAAAATAAAGACACTTTCACTTGGTTGCCAAAAAAATAAAATAAAAAAAAATAAAAGTGCTGTCAAAATATTTATACAAATGAATTAATGATAATTAAACATACCGAAATACGATTTATGGGGCGTGCTTTGCAATGCGTTTAAATAAATGTGTAAGTATTTTTGGTTGTCTACTATTTTTATTAAAATTTTTATTTCGTATTTGGGATTTGAGTTTTGTTTAGCCGCAAATTTCACCGGTCGACGGCTCGACGGCAACTGAAACTGACTGAGTGACAGACTGAAATATGTGAAATTATTAAAATCCATTCAATGGCATAGCATCTAAGTAGAAGTAAACACACACATGCACAGATACAGATACTCACAGATACAGATACACAAAAGAGACTGAGCGGATCGCTGTCAATTGAATGTGAAGTGTGTTTCACGTTCACGCTCAATGGGGCGACCAAAAAAAAGGAGAGGAAAAGGGGGAAAGGGAGGGAACTGATGCTGTGCGGGGGGCAAGTACAGATAGAGAGAAAGAGAGAGACAGTGTGTGAGTGTGTAAAGAGTGTGACACATGTCTCTGTGTGTGCTTTAAAAGTGCATTGCTTTAAATGCAAGCGATTATCTTTAGATGAAGCGCTTATCTCTCAAAGCTGGAGCATGGGGAAAAGCGGGGAGAGTGTCTTCAGTGTACACATGTTACAACAACAACAAGAACAACAACAACTGATTGCGAGCAATTCAGCATTGTTCCTTCAACTGGAGCACATCAATCAAACACGCTTTCACGTCTAACAACAAATATTGCATGTATTTTCAATCTCGATTCAAGTCTTTGCTTAACAAAAGGGCGACAGCTCCGCAAATGACACTAGTAGAAAAGCAGAATCTTCAACATTGGAGTCACCTCATGAATCAGAGTTATATATTTATATTTGCTCTAATTTTAAGTTAAAGCACATGAAAGCTTCTAGCTGCTTTGAAAAGCTTCAAATAATTCGCAGTCCGAAATTTATGTATATTATAAATATAAATTATTATTACTATTTTTGTTATATTTATTTGATTTTAAATTTTGTGAAAAAGCACATTAAAGCATCTGTTTGTATTTTAAACTAAGAAAAAGAATGCAAAAAGAAAAGATTCTTTTGATTTAATTTTCTTGCTAATGAAAGCAAATTTAAGCTCAATACACATCTCTTAAGTTTAAAAGCTTAATTTATAAAATGAACTACAAGTTTAAAGTCAAAAGCTCGTGCAAAGTACGATATTAATCCATTCAATAAACAAAACGCTGTAAATTCCGAGTAAGTGTATAAAAAATTAATAATTTAAAGTATTTTATCGCGTGTTTATCAAACTGTATACAAAAGCTTTCGTTAAAAAAATTTCTCAGTCAGCAGTTTATTTCGTTATTCTCTCGTTTTTTTTTTTGCATTTTTTTTTTTTTTAGCAAATTTACAACATGTATTTTACATTTGTCAACAAATTGCAATGAAATTCAAAACCTATAACGAACAATTGACCCATTTGTGTTAATGTCGCATTGTCATGATGGAGAGGAACCAATGATGATGATGATGATGATGTGGATGTTGATGATGATGAAAGTGAAGGGGAGATGACAAAAAGAGGGTGGCCACTTGGGGGTAAATATACGACGCCTTTGATAACAAAAGCGCTGGCAAATTCAATCAAGGCAAATGCACTCGAAATATTTCACTATTTCAAGTTAAGTGATTCGCCCACATGCAAAAGATGCACACACACGCACACACACAAGTGAGAGTGCAATGGACAATGGAGTGTAAACGCCTACAAATTGCACGCATCTTTTTTACTCAATTGCGCAGATTGCATTTAATATTGCGGGGGCACAAAGGGGTTAATGCAGTCCCTCGGGGAAGCGGAAAAACGGCGTTAAGGCGTTTTAATACGCGATATACACTACGTACTTATGAGTAATAATGCCATCAAGTCTGTCTGCAGCTGGCACTTGGACAATAACAACAGTGGAAAACCGTTGACACTTTGCACACATTCATAATTTATTTATAATGGAGCTCCAGCAAAGCGAATTTCCCTGTTCCGCGTTTCCTCATAAATAATCCCCTCATCATGTTGCTTTTTAGATAATCACATTTACAGTAGCTTTATAGTTTATATGTATTAACCTGCAATTTAAAGTCAACTATTATCTATTTTTACAGGAAAATTCTATTTTAAATGAAATTTTACGAAATTTTAACACAATTTCATTTATAAAGTTGTCGAAAGTGAAGCGATTTGCATGAGAAATGATGTTTAAAATAGATAATACTCTGGAATGGGAGATGACAAATATTTTGAGTCCACCTAGACTCTTAACTATCCTACCTTGATCAAAATTTAAATTAATTTATATAAAATATTGTTTTCCTGGATAAAAAACCGAATAAAAGATATAAATTACAACAAATTTGACTCTATCAATTTTATTTTAATATCTTCTAAAATGAAAAATCATTACGTATAAAAAATATCATTTAAATGTTATCCAATACATTTTCTTATTCCACTCCAGACGGTATACAAAATGATAAGAATCTCGGAAATTCGCTAATAATAATAAAAGACTTTGTTTTTCTGTGACGTCAATGACAAATTTTCATCGGCAGACGTAGCAGATACAACTTTGGCAACGGCAATTGCATTGCAGAGGCCAAATACGAATAGATATGGACACCAAATATGTCACGGCATTATGCCGATGTTTGCGTAATTATTATATATTATTTTTGCCTATCTACATATGTATTTATTTATCGGTGTCTCGACTTGTCATTCACTCAATCGCTCATTCTCTTTTCTCTGCGTCTCTGTAGACATGAACTGAATGCAAATGGCAATATCATCAAGCGCTCTCAATTGCCATCCATTGACGGATGGACGAGTGGCAATTGGGGAAGTCGTTTGTTGTCCACATAATGATCCGATCACTTTCAAAACCAAGACCATTTCAGATCAGATCAGATCAGGCAAAGTATGAGCTTTCCAAGATTTTAACAAAATCAAAATTCATTTCAAATTCTCCAAACAGCTTTTATGTTTGGAGCTTTTGATTTTTGGGGTCGTTGTTTGAAAAAGTTTGGTTTGGAGCTGCATCTGCACACAGAAATCAATTCCGATTGATTTCAAAGCATAAAAGCACATTGAGTCGGAAAAGACTGAGAAAATTCAAATATATTTAAGGTACAGTATTGAAGCTTCAAAACCACATGAAAGCTTCAAATCACTTCAAAAGTACATAAAAGTTAAAAAAGCCCATGACAATTCCAAGTTACATTTTTGATCTGAGTATTCAGCTTTTAAAGCACATCAAAGCTAAAAAAAGCACTTGAAGTTCGATTTAGCGCTTATAATAACTTACTATTAAAACGGGTACAATTTATTGATTCAAGCTTAAAATACTCTTGAGCTTAAAAAGGCGTTTTTGCTTATAATCTTAAAATCATCTAAAAGCTTTACAAGCCCTTGAAAGCTGCAAGCTTGTGTATAAATTTGTTTAATATAAAAGTTAAGGAGAGAATAAAATCTGAGAGACGCATCTGGATCTTGAATTTTCGCAGCTTACCTCTTAACCGTCATTGGATCATCGTTGAGCAGGAGAACGACAGGTGTGGGCAGGAACTCATCCAGGATGTGATTATGAGCTTGGGCCTTGGTTAACAGACTGATGGCCGCCGAGGACGAACACGACGATGTCGTGGAAGATGAGACGGCCGATGACGTGGAGGACGTTGTCGAGGCATTGGAAGACCCACGCGAGGGCAAAGGCGATGTGCCTTGGGCGCCGGCTATCGATAACTTCGATGAATGCTTGTTGGAGCCAAAACTACGACGTATTGATTGCAAACTTTGTCGCAAAAATGATTCGCGTTTAATGTTGGCGCCCAATCGTTTCGCTGGCGTTGGAGCTTCGGCATCGGCATCGGGATCGATGTCAATACGAGAGGCGGCTGTCTCGAAATGCACCTTGGCTGGCAGCGATTGGGGGCGTGGCAATGAGCCTGTTTTTGAGCTGGGCAACTGATCCAACAGCTCCTCATATTCATGGACATTGCGACGCAATAATTGCGCTTCCTGTTCATTAATATCCTCCACATCCTCCGCAGCTTTATCGCGCTTTGTCTTTGACTTGGACTTGGTCTTTGTTTTTGGCTGCTTTTGTTTCTTTGGCTTCTTGGGACGCGTCTCTTTCTGCTTCTTGGCATCCGTCTGGTCTGGTACTCGCACCAGGGATGTTAAATCCACAAAGGGTTCCATTTCCGGTGACAGCAGTTCCATTTCTGACATTTTGGCACTTGTTTTGTTATTGTTGCTCATATTATTGTTATTATTGTTGTTGTTGTTATTATTAGTGTTGGTTTTGTCAATAAAACTGTAGGATTTGATAAGAAACAGATTGGATTTGTTCTTTTTGGCCTTTAACTGTTGCAAAGTGCTCTCCGCATCTCCGCCATCTCCATCCGTCCAATTTGACTCGACGATAACATTCCCATTGTCTTTCAAGATTGCGGACATTGTTATTGTTTTCCTTTTGTTTCTTTTTTATTTATTTCACTTTGTTTTTTACGCAGTTTAGTTGCTTATTTTCACTATCAGAGCATCATCATCATCAAATTCATTCACTTGCTAGAAGAATAAAAAACCATCCCAAGTTATTTTTAAACTCATTCCCTTTCTCAATTCCTTGCGAAGTGTGAGAGGCCAATTAACTAATACTTTAAAACTTAAGAATTTGCATTAGTGTTAGTGAGCTTTTAAAAGCTGACATAACTGGTGTGTGTGTGTGTGTGTGTGTGTGTGTGTGTGTGTAAAGAGCACAAGAAAGTGTGTATAACAGTTGTAGGACAAAAGCTATAAACACTAATGGGACTATTAATTAAAGCGCGTCTATAAAAACAATTTAATCTTCTCAAATATCAAAAAGCAGAGCTTAATAACTTTTGAAAAGTTTAAAGAGGTCAGTGGAATTGAAACAAACTCTATAATTGTTGAGGTTTAAATTTAGATGATTATTCAGACAGCAATGCAATTTTCCAGTGATCAATCATCATTTTTGTCAACAGGAAATATAAAAACACATTAATTTGCAATTTTTTTAAAAATGATAATCATCTTATATTTATTTTATTTACATTTTGTCAACATTTGTTTTGAAACAAACACTTTTCTTGCGTTTAATGAAAGGAAAAAGAGAATTTATAAAAAATAAGATAAACTTTTTTTTCTTTATATTTCTCAATGAACTTTGAACTGAAGTTTATTGTCAAGTTCCGTTTCGAACTGTAAACTGTTATACATTTTTCTCTCATTTATATTTTTGACTAGAACTGCCGCAACTGATAATTATTTGAATTATCAATCATTGTTTTGCCTAGATTTAGATAATATAACAGATAATAATAACAGTAGTCGCAATATGCGCGCTTTATTCTCTCCTCTCACTCTCTCTCGCTCTTTCTCCTTCTTACGCTTTTTCTTATGTGCCTGACATCAGCTGTTGCCCTGGGGCTATGTACGACAACAGATGGCGCCACACAGCAGCCGCCCGGCATTTTAACAATTCACTCTCTCTGCCTACGCTCTCGCTCTCTCTAGCACACTCTCTCACTCCGCATAGTTGTTGTTGTTTTGGTTTGTCTAGGCAAACTCTCTGGTATTGCTGTGCTTTTACCACATGCTGCCGCTGCCGCTGTTGTTGTCTTTGTTTTTTTGTTGTTGCTGTTGCTCTTCCTCTTGTTCTTGTTGGAGTACAAATCTTATTTTGTATATGTATTTGTTTTGTTTGTGTGTTTTATTTTTGCATTTATTTTTGGCCACGACAGAGCCAACAGTTTCCGTCACTTTTTGCTTTATGATGTCACTTGACCGCACTCTCGACACCGTTATATGTATGTATGTTTGTTAGCTCCGATCGACAGTGTTGTTGTTGTTAGTTGAATGCGGCTTTTGTTTTGTAGTTAAAGCTTAAACTAATTCGTCGCAATTCATAAACATTCAACATATAAATAACTTTTTATTTGTTGATACATTTTTTCTGCTTGTGCTGTTGTTGAAAAACAAACAAAACGAACGAAAAAAAAATGTACACGCGCCAACAACAAAATAAATAATAAAAAAAAAAAGAATAAAGTAACAAAATGTGGAAAAGCGGCCACCGCTGCTGCCTATGCTCAAAAGCTCGCTCTCTCTCGCTCTCACCGGCTGCCCGTTCGCGTTGTCGTTCGCTTTCGCACTGAATTTGAAATTGAAGCACCGTTGCTGCCAGACCGCACGTCCAGCAGTGCCAGCGCTAGCACCAGCAGAGGCCTAACATCAACAACAACATACGAGACGATGACGGCGACGCAACGAGGCGAACGGGCGAAACGGCACTATAAATATGTATGCTTTCGTAGTATGTGTGAGTGTGTGTGCGTGTGTAAGTATGTCTGCGCGTGTATTGAACTTCTTCTTCGACGCTCTTATCTGGCGACCGTGCGTTGGCGTCAACGCAAGCGTCGCAGCTGCTGTTGTGTTATTGTTGTTAAGAAATTTAACAATGAATAGAAGAAAGACGAAGAAGCAGCAGCAACTGTCATGATTTCGCACTCTCTCGCTTCACGCTTCCTCTCGCACTTTGGCATGGCGCTCGCTCTTGCGATAAAGTTTATCTCAGGAACCGAACAGATCTCCAGCTGAGCTTTAAATTTAACCGTTATGCGGCTTCTGCATTCGCTTTGTAAATTATTTTTAACGCAAAATCGCAACCTTTTTTTTGACTGACCCTAAAAAACTATTGGCCAATACAATAATTGGTTTTTTCTTTCTTATTTTCCTTTTACCTAAGATGATGATTTGTCAGTTTCTTTTTTCATTCTGTCATTCTGCAAAAATAATAATGACAGCAAAACAAAAAGGGCGAGAAAAAAGCAAAACAGCATTAAAATAAGCAAAGTCACCCGATGGGTGGGGAATTGCATGCCGTAATTGAACTTTTAGCACATAATTTTTGATAAAAACCCAAAGATAAGTGTGGGCTGTTTATCGATATGGCAACACTGCTGGGATGAGGTGACATTATAATGGCACCACTCGACACACACAAACACAGCTGTCAAGTTCATACTACAACAATAACACCGTCTCAAGCCATTAGTCATGGTCACCCTAAAGATGTGAGGCAGTTGAAAACCGCAACAACAACGCGACAACAACAACCAGAGTTGCAACCTTTGCTTTGTCTAACTTTTCATTTCATACCCTGTAATCATAAAAACGGGAGAGAAAAGTTTAACAAACTTGTGCCTACATATTGAAAATGTTATACAGATTTCCAAAACGTCCGTTTTCAGATCTGAAAACGTTTTCGGCCCGTTTTCTGACTCGACAACGGATGTTTAGCGGAAGTTCTGTTTCCGCACGTTGTTTGACCGCAACTTGTCTGTCTGTAAGCCAGTTTACGAGTGTTTGGCGAGACTCTCACTCAACGTCCGTTGCTTGGTCCACTGGGGTTTCTCTAATTTTTATTTTTTTTTTTTCTTTTATCCTTATTTTGATATCTTTATATATAATGTATTCTTATATTTTTTCTAAGTTTTTGCAGTTATTTACAAAAATACTCAAAATTTTTGAATGTGGTACAGGAGTTACATATCTATAAGAGCTTGAGAGATATCAAATTTGGCATGCGTCAGAATTAGATTATCTTTATAGGAACTTTATGAAAACTCTCAGAGTATGACGATAGTATCTATTAGAGATTTCATGTAATAAAATCGACTTACAGGGTATTTGCCAGTCGTGTAGTCTTTTTTTGCACAATCTGTGTTTAAATGTGGGGCGTCACTTTCAAGGGGCGTTTTGTTTTGTTTAATAATCTCATTAAAAATAATATGACTTTATCTATCTAAGCAGCAAATATAAAAGTATGTAGTTAAAAAAAAAGATGAAACATTGACACAATTGTGGTTCCAGCATGAAACGAAGATGACAAATAAAATGCGAGATGAAGAAATGTTGGAGAAATCGACACAATAAAAGAGAAACTGGAAAAACTGCTGCATTTTTCCGCATTGTCAAGTTCAGATAGAGTATCTTCTCTAACCATACGTCACATTGATAGGGCCTTGCGTAAGAAGCGATCGTTTAGCGACAAAAGCTACCGATATCAAATTTAATCTTTGTACCCGCTGACAAAATCATATGACTAATGCCTTCCAGGTGTTAAATGCGGCAGATACGACTACAACATACATATGCTGTACACCTGGCTAATGAATCAAACCAATTATGATATGAACATACATAGTATAACCCGAGCAAAAAAAAAATACACACCCACCTGTTTAGCTATCTATATAGCTGTAGAACGAACAGGTGGTCGATCTGACACAGTCCCGTATAAATAGTTGATAATACCTAATGAATTTCCAATTGAGACCCCGAAGAATCGCATGACGAATCAACGTAGCGTGGTTTTTAATATTAAGAGTCGATTGTTATCTATGAGTAATAAATACGATCTGTATATCTACTATAAGATCAACAACACAGATTAAGATTAAGGCCAGGCAGATCTGAAAAATTATTAATGCATCGAATTTCCTAGGTAGATTTATGGAAATCTTATTATTGAAATCAGATTTATTAAGATTAAGACCAGGTAGATCTGAAATATGTGCTGGAAATCAGGCTTATCCATGCCTTCTGTTGGAATGGACAAAACTTAAAACTCAGTTGTTTTTGAAAATGTGCTGATTTAATAAGAATTCAAAAGATTCGACAATATTTGACAATGCATTTAAGAATTCAAATTTTATGTGCTTCCGGAATATTTCTTGCATAATTCAAATATTTCGCAACTTGATGGATTTATGAGATATGTTCAAGTTGTTAATTAGTAAAGACTAATTCAATTTGCAGTCTTATATCTAAAATATCTTGTCTTGTCAATATCGTATGTATGGTTCTTCTTCTTTAATTCCCTTTTTTTTTAAAACAGGTAAATTCTCTGAGAAGAGAAACGCACTCGTAAACTTCTTATTAAATTCATTGTCAAATTGTCAATTCTTTTAAAGTCTTAATAAATCACAGAACATTTTCAAAAACAACTGAGTTTCAAGTTCTGTTCTTAGCGATCCGAAAAGTATGCTATGCACGTTTCATGAAAAGTCAGCAGAAAAATCAAGAATACTATATAAAGAAATCACTTAATTCGCAAGTCGACAGGTAGCTTTTATTCTTAAGGCCGAGATTCAATTAAATTTGAATCTGCGTTTATTTTATTATTCAAGATCAACGCATAAATAAAGCATCGTTTAATTCATTACTCTTGCCTCCTTAATTGGCTTAAATATGGAATGTATATATGATCTTATTTATTCAAGCATCCTATAGTTTCAATCTAATCGTAATATATTATATATTTTATTATTTCCATCCATCGAGGTCCATTTTAAGAACAACCTAATATTTTGGCATTAGAACAAACACTCTGTTAGAGTACTATAATAGTAAGACAACAAATGTTGATGACGAAAGAGGAGATTCTTAATCAAATGAACTCGCTCTTTGGCACTGGAATTGACGCAGGCAAATCGGCAATGGGATGCCTTAGATGACTCTGGTCTATATATAGGCACATCTCTCGATATGATGGTGGGGCTCTAATAAATCACACCACGACATACATATGCTTAAACAAAATATTCTTGATACAACCTCTCCTTGTTGTTGTTCTCTTCTCTCGATTATCAGTCAACTACGGCTCTACAGATAGATGAAAAGATAGATGTATAATCCAATCTGCTTGTTTGTGTTTTAGGGTAGAGAATTACGTAGATGGATCCACTCAGTAGAATGTGTCAAGTGATAGCAATGATTGAGATTTGTTTTGTTTCGTTGAGTCGAATTCACAATCTGATGACCTACTCGTACTAAAATAATCAGTTTTTAAGTATATATGCCGATGTAGTCAAGAAAATACGTTGAAAAGCTTGTTTTCAATTAAACATTTAATATATTTTTATGTATTCAAATGGTTCATTTTACAATCATACTATCTTACCGTTGGAATACAAACGGATCAATTTTAACGTCAATTTTAACGAAAATGGGCAAAAATAGATAAAAAGTGAACTTATTACAATGAAGAATCGGTATGCTCATCCCAGTGAATTTATTCTAGGGTATATTGCTTAAATGAATAAATGGAATATATATTTTTCAAGGAAAGAAATTTCACAAGATGTGAATTTTTGATCAATTTTAAATTTATTTGCCGCGGTTGACGTTTTTGTGCCCATATTCTTTGTGTACAAATAAATAGATTGTTTAAATTACAACAATTATATTATGTAATTATTAAGAGCACAATTATTATACCCAAACAGCTGCCCATTCAGCAAGTGCTTCGAGTCCATTAACGGCAACTGCCCACTTTTCCGATGATGATGATTAGTTTTTTTTACGCATTATCATATCAATTATAGACTCACCTCGAGTGCTTCCGTTTCGCATTGTCGCCTAACGAACCGGTTGTGGCAAGTTGTGTTAATCTGTGGAAAGCAGATGACAGTTTAGAAACACTTGCAATATCATTCTTTTTTTTCAGATTGAATCATTTAAAAAAGAATTAAACCAAAAATGAGTTATGACCGTATCCTAAAGTCCCATACCAAATTTCAGCACTACAGTTCAAATACTTTTTGAGTTACTTGGGATTGAAATTAATCTTCAGATAAGCACGCTCCAACTTTTTTTTGTCATAAGGACTATAATTTCGAAAAAAAAAATATTTTTTAAATATTAAATAACAGGGATTAAAACCATAACCATAACCGTAAACCGGTTTTATCCGATTGACATTGATAACCGTAATTGAAACAAAATTTTTTTATTATACCGATACATCCGAATTTAATTTATATATTCAGCTCAATAAAAATATCTAAATTTTGGAATAATTGTTTTCAAATGTATCTACATATCCTTAACCTTTTTACTACATTTTGTTGGTGCACTGAAATCATACCGGTATTTCGAAACCGAAACATTAAAAAAACCGGTAACCGTTACGTAACCGATATAGAAATATTTAGCATAACCGAAAACCATAATGCAAACATAGCCGAAACCGTAACCGATATTCGTTTCGGTTTGATACCCTGTTTAAAAATGCTATATAACAGAGAAGATTTGGCTTGGGTATTTGCAAATATGAGTAAAAAGTTTAATTTAATATTATAAGTGTGGTTCCACTGTGCGAACCTTGACACCGGCAGGTACAAAGCCAAAGGTTGCGCTTTGCACTGTCATAATTCACAATTACACAACCAAAAGGAAGCCCCAGTATGCGTGTAAATGTATGGCATACATGTACATGCATACACACATACAAATGTATGAGTGGTGGGCTGAGGTGGGTTGGGCAAAGTTGAGCTGCAGCAAATAAACAAAACAACATGAAGATTCAGCGGACACAGGCAAATGCTGCTTCTTCTTTTTGCTCAAAAGCCGACAGTCAAGCACGCACACATCAATTCATGCATACACACACAGAGAGCAAAAGAGAGCGACAGTGTTAGAAAGGGGTAGTGAGAGCAGTAGGGGGGGGGGGGGAGGCACGCTCACCTTGATTTCGCATTCGCACACAGATTTTTGCCAAATTTTCGCAATAGTTTTACATGTCGTTGCGTTTGGTAAAAGTTTTCCAGAAACTTTTTGCACTTTTTGTGAATTGTTATTGTTGATTATGTGCGTGCGCTTTAATTATTGCTATCGTTTTTTTGTTTGTTTTTTTTTTATTTTTGCTATGATTCTTTTTCTCACACTTGCACTCGCACTCACACGCACAGGACAAGACGCAGCGGGAGAAATTGCGTGTTTTGCCTAAATGCCGCACAAAAACAAAAAGATTTTCAGTTTTTATTACTTTTTGTATATAAACGAAATATTCGTATTCAAATGCCTTCGTTTCGGTAACAACAACACAACGCGTTCACTACACAAATAAAATGGAAAATAAAGCCGTTGTCGCTGCTGCTGCTGCTTCTGGTTCTGCTTTGATTCTGCTGCTGTCTGTGCGGCATTATGACATTCACAGCAGCAGAGTACCGTTAGCATGCAGCGACGCGCGCTTCGTAACGCAGCTGTCGCTGCTGCTTCCACCTCTGCTACTGCTGCTGCCTGGCTTGATGGGTGGTGGTGGTGAATTTTGTGCGGGAGAACTACTACAGTGGGCGCAAATGTAAGCTTGCAAGCAACCCCCAAGCAGCGAAATAATGCGAGACTACGACAAGCTTTCATGTGAGTTCAACTCTATTTGTTGTTGCTTATGTCCTGTTAGAAAAAAGCCTTAGCCACCATTTAAAGACTGCACCATGGAAGCATGTTTGCAAAGAGAGAGAGTGCGACACGATTCACCCCATTTTTATAGAGAGCGTCAGCATGCATACGAGAGCAGCGCAGCAAAGAGTATGCAAATAGAAAAGCTAAACAAATACAGTGACCCACAGCTTACTTCGTGCAGGGGCACAGCCTAATTTAAAAATCGAATAGTTGCTTAACTATTTAAAATATAAAATTAATTTAAATGCAGTTGCATTCAGCAGTCTCTTTTCATTTGTTTATGTTTTGTATTAAGCAAAAAACTAAAGCCCTTTATTTTTTCTTAATTTATTATATGTACTATGTATGTATGTTGTTGCTAATTGCTAAATACTATCGTAAAAATAGAAAACAAATACATGTGCGTTCTTTCTTTGTCAAAGCAATTACTTGACATACTGTGTGATTGGCGGGCCTCGCTTAGATGCTGCTTCTGGGCCGGCATTTTGTCGCACTCTCTCTCGTGAGACAATCTGCGCATGCACACACATACATAGATACATACAGACATACATATCTGATTATGTGGGAGGTCAGGCGCACCTCGCTTATGTTGCAGACGCGTGCCCAGTGGCTCAAGCCCCTGGCAGAGCTGCCTCGTATGCATGTGTGGTAGTGTCTGTGTGTGTTGGGTGAATTTGGCATTGTAGTTGTGGGCGCGTCTGTGAGATGCACGCGTGATGTCATTGACTATCGTATACCCCCTACTAAGTTTTACATTAATTATATTATAGTGCTTTTAATTTATGACTACAGATGACAGGGCATTAAGAAGGCATGCATACAGTGGCTCATGGCTAATTCGATCCACTTCGTTTTTTCACGATGTTTTCACGATTTTATTGCTTAATTCAGATATAATATACATATACAGTCATGGAAAAAATAATAGAAACGGCATTTTTTTTTCGTATTTTTTAAAATTTTGTTCAATGAACATTTTTTTTTCTTAAGTTTCATATTTTTTATATAAAGCCTATCCAGTAGCGTATCAAAATATAACAAAATAATATTTTTCAAAAAACTTAATATAGCAGAAAATTTTTTTTTAATTTTTAAGGCCTGGAAAAAATAATAGAAACGGAACTCCCAAAGTTAAGAAAAACATTTTTTAAGTTAAAAAGGCATAAAGATTAACCTTTAATTTTACTATTCGGTTGTAGCACCGCAACTTTTAGTGACTCCGAAACGTCGACGATCCATGGAGTCCACCAGTTTGGCACAAATCGATGGATCAATGGAGTACCATTCGGATTTAACTTTTTTCAACTAATAATCCATATTTTTGGGGTTAATAGCCCCCAATCCTTTTCTTTAACATCCTCCAAAGATGCTCTATGGGATTTAGGTCTGGTGACTGTGAAGACCATTCCATTAGGGGAACTTTACTGTCAAGGAACCACTTCTTGGCCAGCTTTGAATAATGTTTTGGATCATTATCCTGCTGGAACTCCCACTTTAAAGGCATTTCCTTTTCAGCATAAGGTAGCATTATACTGTCGAGCATATTGACATACTGGGAGGCACTCATTTTTTCCCTTATCCAATGTAATGGACCAACACCAGAATGAGAAACGCTTCCCTACAAAATTATGTTTCTAACTCCATACTCAAACGTTATAGTTGAGCACCTTGGGTCGTGGGGAGTATTCTTATGGGGCCTAACATGTGGTTCCCCATCAGATTCATACAAATTGATCTTAGTTTCGTCTGACAACAACATATTTTTTCAATTTGGAGGCAGGAAACGCACCTGCGCGAAATTTTCCCGGTTGCTGATGTGTTTTTTACTAAGGTATGGTACCTTTCAAACCATATGGCTTTTGAAACCGTCATCAATCGTTCTATTTCTTATAGTTCGACTACTGACAGGTGCATTTAACTCATTTTTTAGAACTTCCGATGAGAGAGAGGGACTTTTTTTTGATTTTCGGACAAGGAGGTTGTCGAATTTACCCTATGGTGCAAGCATTTTTTCTGCGTGTCTTAGGTTTTTATTTATAGTAACCCGCTGAAAACATTTTTTTTATAAATATTAGGAATTGTAACAATATCTGAGATTGAGTTGTCTTTATTTTTTAGATTCAGAATATGTTTTCTTTCAATAACGGTACAATGTACGCCACCACCCATTATGAAGCGAATAACAACAACAAGCAGAACGGTATCAAAAAAAAAAGCTATTTAATGTCTTCTTCTATAGTTAGTTCATGAAATGATACCTATATAACTCGATTTCAAGTTTTAAGAAACAAGATAATATCAAAATTCTAGTGTGTTTCTATTATTTTTTCCAAGACAAAATCGTGGTCTTTCTACAAATCAGTATACACTGTTTATAATTCTTACGAAAGAGGCCCAAAAAGGTATCCAAAGTAGAGCATTGTTATCCTGAAACCAAGTACACTGGTTTTCATGGATGAAATTTGCTCCGGAAACGAAATATTTGGTCTCAAATGTGAGCAGCCCTGTCGTTTCTATTATTTTTTCCATAACTGTATATAATAAGCTATTATTTTCTTATTTAAAGTCGAAATATTACATTTTTAAGGCTTTGCAAACAATTACTTGACAAACTGTACATACATATAACAAAAATAAAAATAAATATATGTATTAAGATAATTGCAGTGGGTCCAAAAATCTGCGAGAGCATGTACGAGTGCACTTGTATTTGTGACGTGTATTTGACTCGCGTGATTCAAACGATCTGAGCGTGTGCTCATCTCTAACGCAAAAGAGCCGCATGAGAGCAGAGTTGAAGAGAGAGAAGCAAACGTGAAAGGTCAAGCTCATTAGTTGCCGTTGCTGTTGTAAGTTGCGCAGTGCCATCTATCGGCTGTCAGCCGCAACCAAAATCACATGTTTTCCACTGTTTGTTGGATTTGGATTGTGTTTACATTTGGAATGCATTTTGTTTATTGTGCAAACGAAAACAAAACGAAAAGCTCATGCAATAAATTATTTGGCAACAGAGACGTTGCCAAAAATGTGCCCAACTGATAGATAAACAAAATTAATTGCAATGTAATAGTAAATGTTAAACAAATAGTATTTGAAATAAGCAGCAACAACAGCAATTACATGCAAAATGCTTAATGCCGTGACCCAGCAGAAAGAGGGAGACAGAAATTGAACCGAATTTAATAATATCCACGTGAAAGAAGCAATGGGGTCAACTCTTTGTATGCTTTGATCTTCAGTTTGTCTCTCACTCTCACTCACTTTAATTTGTTAGCTCGCGCCAAAGCTTTGCTCAACTTGTAAAAGCTCTCGCTCTCTCCTCTCTAACTTACCGCTCGTCGCTGGCGCTTAAGCCCACCGAAGCTGTCGTCACCTTGAGCGTCTGTCGCAAGAGCGAACCCAAAACACTGCGCGACGTCGACGTCTTTTTGCTGCTGCTGCTGCTGCTGTTGCCTTGACAGCGAATGCGACTGGGATCTGTGTTGCAGCGCGGCCGAAAAATCTCATTGAGCTGCGTCGGCCGCGGCGGACGCTTACGCAGCGGCAATGGCGTCGACGACAATTGCTCGCTCTCGTCCTGTGGCGGAGTCAGTGAATTCGCCCGGCTTCGGTTGCGGCGACACGGCGAAGCTGACCGACTGGTCATTCGGCTGCTAGTGTTGCTGCTGCTGCGCTGCGACGGCGACAGTGACTGCGACAGCTGTTCGTCCACGTGCTCATATGGACTGAGGTAATTCATGTTTAAGTATTAATAAACTTTTTTTTTTTGCGTTACGGTAAATCAAAGCACAGGTTACTCTTGTGAGCACAGGTAATCAACGAATGTTGAATGTTTTGGGATTTAGTCGACTCGAGTGCCGTTAGAATGTTTGCAAACAAAAAAAGAAGAAAAGCTTTTGCATGCCAAAATGCCACCCTCACCCCCACCACTCTCACCCCACCCCCTCTCTCTTCACGCTCATTATCGAATTGACAAGAATATTGGCAAGCAAATGGCCATAAAAAAAGCATACAACAAACGTGAAACGTGCCATTGACATTTTGTTGACGAACTTGGAATACTCTTTCTTACTAAATATACTAGGGAACGTAACGAATCTGTTTTCTTTTTTAAATATAATTTAAACTTTTAATATTAGTTGTGGATTTGTTATTATTATAAAAATTAAATAACCCTCTTATTTTTTATCTTAACTAAAAAAGTTTTGAAACAATACTAAAATTTCAATTTTATTAAAATAAACTCCAGGAGAAGCCATTTAAAAATTGTATATCTATGACTTTTCCATTTATTCTGATCATATTTTTCAGGTTTCTATTTCTTTTAACTCATATAAAGTATAATTAATTCTTTCTACAGCATTATTATAAACTTACTATCCGATGTTAAATGAATTTCAGCTAGATCAACCAAATTCGGCACGCAGACTTTTATAAATCCTAATTTCCAAATTTTATCCCACCCTTTTACGCCTCCATAAATCGCTAAAAGCCACCACACGCACAGTTTTTAGAATACTACGTATTTTTTTCGTAATTAACATTATCTATTATTATAAGCTATCATCATAATTAATTGCAACAAGATCGGTCCAACAGAACGGTAGTAATGGCTGATTTAAGTTTCAAGCAATGTAAGTGCCCAAAAGTATGCAATAAAATATTATTCATATTTATTTAAATAAGCAACGGAAACTCGATTTTAGCCTTTTTCGCTTGTTTTCTTTAGCTTTATTCCCCTTTAACGTTACTAAGTGTATGACAAAGATATTATACCCTTGAGAAGGTTATCTATGAAAGAGTATGATGAGTGAAGGCGGCGACAAAAAAGCAACATAAATAAAGAAAACTACTACAGTAGACAGATACAACAAAAGGCAGCGCGACAGCTTTTGACAAAAGAACTGTCCTCGACCTCTATTTACCATCTGCGAGGTGAGGAAGAGGGCTTCGGGGGCATTTCAACGGATTATGAACTAACTTTTCCTCAGGAGCTTTGATAATGAGTTGAGGTAAATAGGAAGAAATTCAGTCTAATAATAATACAAACTAGAGTCTCTTATGAAGGGTATAATCAGAGGATAAATATACATATTTGTAAGAATTAATAGTTTATAGCTGATCCGAATTCTACCTTTATCAGATCTCCACATCATATAAATAGTTGCTAAGGCAACGATCGATGTATTTGAAAGATTGAGTTTTTTTTTGAAAAGCTATCGACGTATCATATAGAAATTGTCATAATTTCTGTATCTTTTATTTAAAAATTTGTAATTTTACAAATTTTGTAAAAATTTGTTTAGAATAATATGTAAATTTGAGCTCAACACCTAAAGCCATTGTGTAAGTGATGTATTGCTAAAAAAAATAAAAGAAAAGATTGAAGCAAAAAGACTTTCTTAGAATGGACCGAGAGTTGAATGTGAATGGAACCGAGGTGGTCAATACCGTTACCAATGGCAAGTTTTTGGATCATATTTTAAATGCAGCTATACAGCTCTTTAAATGGCTGCTAAGCAACTGTTGCAGTTACGTGGATCCTGAGAATATTCTGCAATATGTGGACTAAGATTCCTTATTTAAAAGACCGATTAGAATCGAATTATTAGATGATAAATCTATGGATTCAAATTTATGAATAAGTATAAGGCGAGAACACTTCAATCTTCTGAGGATTCCTAGGGAAAGCACCATTCTAGTTCTCCGTGAACCATATTCATTCCATTTTTAGATAGAGCAGTACATAATTAAATAAAAGACATTGATTATATTTTTATTATATTACTTTATTTGCCATTCTTTACTAATTCATGTTTAAATTTTGTGCTAATTATTTATTTATTTTTTGGTTTGTTTATTTCTCGTTCTATTTGGTTTATGGGAATCTCGTTTATCTTGTTCATTATGTATTTTCTCAAGCAAAATTCAATAGATCCATTCACTGGTAAATTTGTCAGTCAGCTTCTTCCAGATTTTCTTGGCCGCTATCTGCTTTATAAGGCTGCTCGCATATCATATCATATAATTGGGTTATTCAAACTATCGATAGCACTAACGATAATTTATGTTTACGAGAAAATGTAGCAAAACTATCGATAGAATGACAGCCCTCATATCATATATGTTATATATATATATATATATATCAATCAATATAATAATTTTTTCACATTTATATTCAGATAGTTAATGCATTATTAATAAATATTGTTTTCACTAGAATTTTTCATTTGATTTTTGCATTAGGTCAAAATACGTTTTTTTTTGTACTCAATTATCGAAAAACCGAAACAACAATTTTCAATTTCAATTTCAATATTCTCAAAAGTTACTCGTATATCATTTTTTTTGGTAATGTAATTTTGGGGGGGAGCTTTCGAACAAATCGGGAATTGTGCTTGATGGATCGCTGTAAGTTATGTGGAAACTATCGATTTTCGATAAGTATTTTTATAGATTGTTGTATGAATAGCGGTGCATGAATAGAATTTCTCAGGGTTATAATAGATATACATATATTTATCGGTTAATACTAATCTAGCAAACAGAACTCGCAATGTCTTAAAAGTTTTCAATTTTAATTTTCGCGTAACTATCACATGAATATATCTAGGAAAACCAATTGACGCCGTCTTTTTTATTTATAGGGGTAAAAGAAAGGAAGGAAAGATTTTGGCGTGGGAATTACATATAAACTAAGGACGGAAATAATAAAACTTAATTGAAATAAAGTGAACATAAGCCTTATATCGCTATAGTCAAATATCACAACATCACATATACATAAGTACATATATTATAAACGGTAATCGATAATCGATCGATAATAATCGTAGGCAATCGTATTTAGTACGAGTATCTATATATATTTTTATTTATGTATATGGCATATATGGGCACACTTTCCGTTTCTCTTTCGAAAATTCTCATTTTACTGATACTTTTACTATTGATGGGGGCACAACTGTCGGTTTTTCAGATTCAGACTTAACCTTCTACAATAATTAAATTTTAGATGAGTGATGTGATCAGGAACCGAAATAGTGTCAAATTTTCTAAGACGTAATACTCTAGAAATGCCATAGAAAATAGTAGAAAAGTATCTTGTATCTGTATTTGATGGTCTATCATCAAAATATTTAGAATAAACATTAGCTATAGTCAATATTGTTTAAGTAGTGTTGTAGTTTGTAGGGAAATGGGGGAGGTTGAAGAATATTATGTGGCTCTCGTCTAATTGTTAGAGTATCGCTTTAGCTAAATTGTATAAGTATTATATATTCATATCATGTTGTGATCCATGCCTAAGTAAAACAACCTTCAACAATATTTCCTGCATTCCGTTAATTGTGCTTCGAGACTTGTCATTTCTTTCTCTTTAATCTCTCTCTCTCTTTTCATTTTTTGTTCTTATTTTTTTTTTATATCTATAAGATAAAACAGTTAAACATTCAATAATTGTAATGTATTCTTTAACTTTTTCTTCTTATTTTGTATTGTTTTTCTATTTTTTTTTTTTTTTTTTTGGTACATTCGATTCCCAACTTTGCCCTGAGACGAAACAAACTTTACAGATCCCAAAATGGATTATAAATAGTACTGATATGTAAACCAAAGAAAATACCAAATAATTTTAAGATCTGTAAAGTTTGTTCGCTCTAAAATTAGTTTAAATTTTAAGATATTTTCGCTAACGTGTGTATTTTGTATTATTTATGTATCTTATTTTATCGTTTTCAAAGTACAATAGAACTTTCAATTGGAGATTCCGAATAAAACGTTGTCTTCGCATACGTATATTAAGTATTTTTAGGTAACCAGATAATATGAAATACATTTGATTAGCATTACATCTTACTATAGTTGTGCATTTCTAGTTAGTCACATTGAGAAATCATACTTTTAGCTACATAATGTAGACTATATAAAGCTGAGACTTGAATACCCTTGCAGAGTTTATTTTAATCGAAACTAGTCTAACGTAACTGGACTATCAAAAAAGTTAATTTCTTAAAGGCTAAAATTCAAACATGAATTCGTACGGATTGGTTGACTATAACATCTTTTGTTTAGACTTATGGAACATTTGGAAAATTTGAATTATTTGGAGAATTAGTTTCTGCTAGATTTTTGATATCATACAACAATCTAATACAAAAATAGTTATGGTAACAAGCGTTCGAAAACTGATAGAATATGATCCTTTTCTAACTCTTTATTGAATACTAGCTGCAAGGATATTTTATTCAACGGTTTTGCCCGAAGTTCAACTATTTCATAATGTTTCGGGATTGGCATTTCTTTCTAAATTGTAGTACAAATATTTGCATGATTCAAACATTTGCAACAATTAAGAATAATGCAATAATTATAATAATTATTAAGCCAGCTTTACATTCCCGTTAATTGCTATTAATTAACTATGACAGTCAGATTAACTTTAAGTTAATTTACTCAGTTAAATTATTTAATAATCATATTTTGATGATTATTTATATATGAGATTTTCGCATTCGACTTCAGTCTACACTGAGTATGCCTTGCTGGTTTTATTTCAGCAAATTATAGAGTATATTTTTTGGGTGGGGACTAGAAACAAGTTTAAACAAGTTCATAACATATAAAGCTGCTCGACTATGAGTATACCCTGTACTAAGCACACTTTAACAAAAGAAAAAGAAAGACATGACTTTGTTTTTCTGGACTAGAGGCTTGTGTGCATAAAGTACAGCGTATTACAGGGTAGCTATGTGTGTTTGCAACAAAAAGGCAATAGGCAAAAAGGCGTTTTGCTTATTTACAGCGATTAAATCTAAATTAAGATAGATTATTAAGTACAACTTAATAAAAAGATTTCTTAAACCATAATTAAAATTAATTCAGTTAGTTTGGGACTAGAGAGGGATTAGAACAGCGGTGGGCACGAAATCTGAATACGGGAGCACTGCAACAAAAACTACAACAACATCAACAACCCTATTTGTTGTTGTTGTTTTTTTGCTCGCGAGTCTTTTTTGCGACTTCACGGCGCCGAATAGGCAAAAATAAAGTTGGGAGCAGCCGCTTGCTCCCGGAGCCACTGCGTGCCCACCGCTGGATTAGAGGAACGTGGAAAAAGGCAGGAAAGAAGCCAAGGGAAGGGTAAGGAGTCTTACAAATTAGTTTGTGCTGCAGCGGCAGTGGCAGCTGTACCACCAGCTGCACCAGCAACTGAGTCAACCGAAGCTGTTGCACCACTTGGCGCATTGCAACCCACGGCAGCGCCAATGCCACTGATGCCACCACCGCTGGCCGTATGCATGGAGAGACCATGTTGCATGCCCATCCCAGTCAACAGTTCATGCTCCGTCTTGGCCTGACGCAACCAATTGCGCAAGTCTCGTGTACGCTCCACCAAGCTCGTGGTATAGTTCACCGCCCGCGGACTCTGCGAGACAATTGTGTTGGCTGCCAGAATGGCGCCACCCATCGAACTGTGCATGCGTCCAGCGGCCAGTTGACGATATGTCTCCAAGCGATCGGCGAGTGTGGGTATCGATTGTGGTGCATGCACCGCGGTACCTGCCACACCACCGCTCATGCTGTGACCCGCGCTGCTGGACTGCAGTGGTCCAACTGCAGCAGCAGCAGCGGCTGTCGAGGATTGCTGGCTGAGCATATGTGACCAGCTGAGCTCATTAGGCGATATCATGGGCATGGACATGCCCATGTTCAGCGATGCCAGCGCATGATGAGCTGGTACCGATGCCGTTGCCTGTTGCTGTTGTTGTTGTAGTTGCTGCTGCTGCTGCTTCTGGCTGAGAATGTCGAGAATTTCACGGATTTCCGCATTAAGTATTTCCAAATTCTGTATGCACTCATTGGACTCCTGCTGAAAGTATTCCTTGCGCTTGTGCAGATCGGCACCGCTGGCGAAATCCGTGCTGCTAAAACCGGAACTCGAGTGCGAGGACAGATCACTCAATGTGGCGGCATCATCTTTGGGCTCCAGCTCCAGCGTGGGCTTCTCCTTCTCATAGATGCGCAGCAGACTTTGCTCCAAGTGCCGCAAACGTATCACTTTCTCGCCGAGCAGCGCTCGAGTCCTGTGCAGATTCACCTCCATTTCGGTGAGCTCCTTCTCCTCCTGGATGAGCTGATCGAGCGAGTGACGCGGTGCAGCCATGGCGATGCTCTTGTGCCGCTGCTTAATCTCCCGCTGTCTGGCCCGGAAATTGGTGCGTTGTGTGCGCAGCGATTCCTTGGCCCGACGCACTGAATCCCGCTCCAAGTGTATGCGATGCTTGAAGAACTCCAACTCGGAGCCAACAACAGATCCAACAACCGCTGCATGTTCGTTGGAGATGTCCGTGAAGGGATAGCGCAGGTGATAGGTCGTGTCCAGCGTATGCTCCGGAAACTGATCCTCCAGATCCTCCAGTTTCTGCAGCTGATGACGCAGATTCTCCACGGGCGTGCAGGGTCGCTGCTCCAGCTGCTTGTAATTGTTGGAATTGTCCGAGTTCAAGCGCGATGTCGAGGCGGATTTGGTGCGTGAGAAGAGTTTCTTGCGCGGCGGCGGTGGCGCCAATGATTGCTTATTGTTATTGTTGTTGTTCTCCTGATTGACTGCCTCCGAATCCGAGTTGCCATTGTCACTCAACACCACCGCCGAGGCGGAGGGCGTGGGCGTGGCCGTGGGCGTTGGTGTGGGCGCGGCCAAATAACGACCCTTGCTATAATTATTCGATATGGTTGTGTCCGACTGACTGAGCGAGGTGTTGGTGTCATCCTGCAGCTGCAGCTGCTTGATGTACTTGCTGGCAATGCCCGGCTTGCTGCTCAGATGCGTCTTGGGCGGCACTGGCGGTCGCACCTTGGCAGCGGCGCCTTGAACTTGACCTTGACTAGCACCTGGAGCAGCTCCTCCTCCGCCCAAACTGATGCCCGCGGTCGCCTGCTCCGAGTAGCTCAACGAACGATTGTCGCTGTTGCCAATCGATGGCTTCTGTGAAATGGAACGCTCCGTTTCCGAGCCCGTTGTGGTATTCGTATTCGTGTTCGTGTTGTGATGGTGTGTGTGATGGGTGTGTGCGTGTTGCTGCATCGCTTGGGCCTCGCGTCGCCGACTGCGTCGCTCCAGCGACAGCTTCACATCCGTCTTGAGTCGCACATACTTCTCCTTCAAACAACGATACTTGTCCTCGAGCAGACGCTTCTCACAGCGCACCTTCTCGTACAAACGCTCCTCGCCATTGTCCCTCAGACGCTGCTTCTCCAGCTCCAGCTCGTGGGCGAGCTTGTCCCGCATCTGGGCCAGTTTGGCGGCATGTTCGCGTCTCAGAATCTCCTGTTCGCTGCGCAAATCGCGCTCCAGTTCGTGCAGCAGCTCGGCATGATTCGTCTGCAGCGTGGCCATGCGCGCCTTGTGCTCGCTGACCACCTGGGCGCGCTTCGCCTGCAGCTGATGCTCCAGCTGGACGCGATATTCCTCCAGCTGGACTTCGAATGCCTCCTCGAGCTGATGCTGATGCGAAGTCAGTCGCAGGTCGTATTCGTGCCGCAAACTCTTTAAGCGCGCCTCGTGCTCCCGCTTGATGTGCTCCATGTCCTGCTGGAGCTGCTGGAGAGCAGCTGCCTCGTTGAGCACCTCGCTGGTGGTGCTCGCAGTGCTGCTGTTGTCCTTTTGCTTGAGCAGACCCACCAGCTTGCTGGCCATTTTTAGGGAACGCAGTCCGAGTTTATCGGTGGCCATTTGTGCGGCTTGAGCGGATTTACGCTGCAGCTGCTCCAACTCATGGCTGTGCTTGCGTCCCAGCTCATCCAGGTCAAAGGGATTGTTGCCCTGCAGCGATTCCTGCTCCGATTTGTTAATGATGAAACTGCGCACCGAGCTGCCCTTGGAGTCCGAGTCCGTGTCCTCGTAGAGGGGTTTCACTGTAGCGCTCTCCTTTAGCTTGTCCAGATAACTGCTGGCTGCTGTTCCAGCTGCAACTGCTGCTCCTCCTTCTGGCTTGGACTGCTCCAGCTCAGCAGCCTTTAGCATTTGTATTGTCTGCGCCTTGGGCAGATTGATGATTCTTATGGACTTGTTGTTGGCATCGCTTATGAACGGATTGAGACTGCACATGCCCTCCATGGCGTCAGGATCGATGACATCCTCGTCCCAGACATCATCGTCGTCATCGTCATTGTCCTCCTCATCGTTGTCCTCGTCCACATCCTCCTCCTCGGCCACCTGCTCCGCCTCCTCCTCGTCATCGGAGTTGATGGACAACTCCGGGCTTTGATTGAGTTTGTTGCGCGCGTTATCCTCATCCTCGGGTGAGTTTCGCATGCGTATCGTTTCCTCCAAATTGAAGCGTACGCTCTTCTTATCCTCACCCACAACGACGACGGCATCCTCGTCCCGATCCCGTTCAAGATTTCGATCGAAACGACGTCGCATGTCCGTCAAACTGGAGTCCCTCAAGATGCCCTTGACACCGTGTGTCCCCTGACTGTTGATCTCTATCGAAGGCGTTGCTGTTCCGCTTCCAGTTCCGGTTGATGGCGTCACTTGCTCCAAGTGTCGTCGGGACTTGAGGAACATGGCGCCCGTTCCCGTCAATTGAAAGACGCCCTTACGCTGTGTCGTCGGCTCCAACGTTGGCTCCACTTGACTTGACGCTGCAGCTGCTCCTACTCCTGATCTTTCAGCTCCTGCTCCTGCTGTCGTCAATTTCATGGCCAAACTAATCTGTGCATTTGTTTTGGCCACCTCGAAGCGTGTGTTCTTCACCGGCTGAAAGATTGGTCCAAAGTTCTTGCTACGCGATTCCAAAAATCGACTCACACCACCGCTAAAACCACTTGGACCCGGAAAACTATTTGACGGCAACGAGGAAACCGACGTCGACGTTGTTGTTGTTGCTTGTTTGCCCATGGTGCCCTGTTGATGACTGCTCCCGTTGTTCAGGGGCGAACTCATGTCGTCCAGCAGATCGTCAGTGCCCTGCATGCTGCGTATGCCCGAGTCCAACTGCGACACGTCATCCGAGTTGTCGATAATGGGCGTGGCAGCTCCAGCTGCCGTTGTCGTCTGCAGCTTTTGACGCGTCTGCTCCACGAGATCGCGATACACGGCGTCCAAGGGATGATCCCACTGCGATTGCTTCGTACGCGTATTGTGATAATAGTGTCCGCTCTTTTCCTCCGAGTAACTGCAGGAGAATCAATTGAATTGAATTTGTCTGGTTTATCATCTGTTTATTCATTTGCTTTGAGCTACTTACCAAATCTTCCACTCGGGCGGCAATGCGGCCATAAGTCCCTCCTTGGCCAGGTAAAGCAAGTGCGTCTCCTTGCTCGGCTCGATGCCAATCAGCGTGGCATAATCGTTAATCTCTGCAATCAAATTAATGCCCAAAAATGATTTTTATTAAAAGACTAAATTGATAAAGATTCAAAAAATAGTTTATCGTAAAAGTGACAGGAAAAGGGTTAAAAGCTGAGTTTCTTTAAGTTATGATACAAAAACTAAATTATTTTGGAGTCATTTTTTTTTTATAAATTTCTTGGGCTAGAGTCAAGTGCAGTTGACTAAATGAACATATAAAATTAAAGTAAAATTGATTAAGTTAATTATATTTAAATTAAAACTAAAAGAATTTAAAAAATAAATTAAAATTAAGAATTATTAAATGATCCAACATTTGTTGCAAGGATTCTGGGTAAAACCCAGAAAAATAACATTGCTTCCAAATTTCAACTGCACATTTTAATATGAAACTTGTTTGGTTATTAAGAAAAATATGTTGTTAAAATATAATAAAAGATTTACTTGTTTGGTTATTAAGAAAAATATGTTGTTAAAATATAATAAAAGATTTTCTGCACATACGATATTTCTGTACATTTGATTGTGATAGATTTGTCACAAAATATATTACACAGCAGAAACAATCCATTTTAAGTTCGAAGTAAAAAATTCTTGATTTTATTATGCATAAATATAATGTCAACATCTTAGCCTTAAATTGGTAAAAAGTGACTAAAAAATTTGATTTTACTGGTAAAATTTGTATAGAACTCCGATAAATCATAATATTTATTTGCGAAGAAGTAATTTGATTTAAAAACTTCCGGGCTTCTATATAAATTATGGTTATTTGTTCCATCTAATAAGACTCTAAGTTTTACTAAAATTCACTTTTAGGCGTTAAAGAGGTGTCAACTATTTTCTAAGTATTATGTTAAATCCAGTAAGTCTCTGTATACCTTTTGATTTTGTAAAACTAAAGCTCTTTGAGTCTTGCTCGTTTCGCTGGAAATATTTTGCCTCGTCTTTTGTCGAGCTGTTCTACATAACTGTACATTTATAATAGCAATTAAAACTAATGAAAGCACTACAAACTGTGTCAAACCCCGATGAATATACAGTGTATACAGTGAACACCTCGTTCGCTCACCCGTTTCGACATGTTGACGTCAATGGAAGTGAAAGGAAATCCTTGTGAACAAAATAAAAACTATAACATCACAAGAGAGATTTTCACTTTCAATGGACCGTTTTGTGTTTTCATTAAAATACCCTCGAGGCAATTTTCTAGCTCATATCTCAAATCTCGAAGCTTAAACTGCAAACTAAATGCTTAAAAATTCCATTTCGTTGTGCAAACATTGGCCGTATTACACAGCGGGATAGAGACAGAGAGAACGTGAATGAAAGCCGGGCTAAAAATGTGGCGACTTTGTTGACGTGGCCTGCATTTTGCATTACGCTTATTGATTTCGGGTGACAGCTCAACCACCGCCAACACTGAACCACCAAATGGCACTAGGGCCAACTGGCAACTGCCAACCACGAGGTGTGTATTTTAATATTCTCGAATTCGTATTCGAATTCGTCTCTTAAGCAGCGGTCAGCGTTTCCCTTGGCAACGGCAACCATCACAAAAACATTTGGCTTTTGCCAATAGTTGCAATACCCTGTCAACTTGACATGTATTGGGTATGCTCATTTGCATAGTTGATTACAATAATAGTTGATACATATCTTCAAATGACTGAACGCATACCCTTTAATAATCTACTTACATATGTATATAGAACTCTTTGTCCTGACTGGCTGACTAACATGTCAACCTGTAGGCCAAACGGTTAAACGTAGAAGGATGAAATTTTTACACAACAACATAACAATTTTATCGTACAATAAGCGAAATTCGATCTTAAAGTGGGTCAAATTCGGGTTCAAAGTTCAGTATTACTATGAAAAACTCTTTTGTTTCTTAACATATCTAAACCAAACTCACAAATTTGGCACTGTGTGTTACATTCTGACTCCTAGGGCGGTGCCCCCTAGTACTCCACAAACATATCGCTTACGGTATTACTCATAGCTACTGAAATTCCTAAAAGTATTTACTGCAGATATAGATAACAACTATAGACACTGTTAACATATAGCTTAGGGTATTTTTTTCTATTCAAAATTTGTTCAACGTAAAACTATTTATTACCTGATTACAATTAGAAACCTAGTCCAATTATTTAGATATTGTCTATTTACGTCTTAAAATTAATTATTAATACTTAAGATACCCTGTAAACATAACGCATGGTATTAATCAAACTGTCACAAGTCTTTTACATAGACTTGAACAAAAAAATTCGAATATTTACAAGCATATATTTTATTGGGATAAGAAACCGCATTGCTAAAGCTTAAGTTTAACCTCTAAATCTATTTATCAATCTGAAACAACTATCTGAACTCAACATTACGTAGGATTATGTTGCTGAAACTTGGTACAGTTAATTTTTATGCGCTTAACTAAGACATTTGCTAAAATTAGGCGAATTGGATATATTTAAGTTGTCTTAGAAATACAAATAACTAGAAGAAAAGTGATTAAAGCTTTTCTTTAAAGTCAATTCAAAGTTATGTCGAAGCCAGATGCAGATTCTAGGAAATAGGGAGATTTGACATTTCTTAAGAAAGACATTTAAATAGAATACTTTTTTTTTAAGATTTGCTCACCATATTTGAAAAAACAAATGCGTTCAGGGAATTTAAGCTGACTTCTTAGTAATTCTAGTGAATTTTAACTGCGTTTTAGCCCACGCACGTCCATGGGGGGGTGTTTCTTTTTCAAGGGAGAGGCGTCGTCATAGCGAGCACACACACACATACACACAGTTTGGTTTGAGCCGGTTGCCAGGTCCAGTCAGTCACTTGACAACTTGACAGTTTCAACTGCAAACGATGAAAGGCAAAGGCAAAGGCAAAGGCTTGTCAACAGTTTCAAAGTTCCAAGTACAACCTCTCTTTCTATTTATGTACGGTTCCAGTTCCGGAACAGCTGCTGCTGTAACCCCAACCCCAATCCCAGTCCCAGTCCCAGTCCCAGCCTCAACCTGAAACCAAACCCTGAAACAATAACAAAAAAGCAACTGGAAAAAACAACCACCCAACATTTTGTTGGGTACACAAAGTGTTGCAAGTTGACCCATTAAACGAACGCTGAAACTGAAGGACATCACGCTAAACGCATTAAATAACAAACCCCAAGGACCTGGAAATACTCCACCTCCTTCCCAATTATATACGATATACCATGTTAACTATATAATATAATTAATAACGCATAAAGTCTCATATTTAGTTATCATATAATAACATTTCATTTCCGACCCCATTTCGAGGAAATGCAACAAATGTGCGGTATACTACTGTGGGCAAAAAGTATCGGGAATTTTAAATTTAAAAAATTTTGGGATTCCAATTGGAACAAATGTTTGTACTTTTAGGTTGGCACTACTATCACTAACATCTGTGCAAAATTATACGTTAAAATATTCATTAGTGTTTAAGCTACGATTAGTTTTGTACGACGCCAAAAGTGCAATTGGCGATTTTGGTTGAATCTCCTCAATCGACTCGAAACGGTGTCCTCGGAGTGGTCTTTTGAGCTTAGAAAATAGCCAGAGGTCACACGAAGATAAATCAGGCGAAAAAGGTAGCTGTGGGAAAATTTTGGTCGAGTTTTTGGCAAAATGGTCACGAAGAACAGGGGCAGTATGAGAGGGCGCATTATCGTGTTGCAAGAACCATGAGTTGTCAGCCCATAGTTCTGGCGTCTTTTTACGCATAGCTTCGCGCAAACGACGCAAATCTCTCAAACAATATTCCTTGTTGACAGTTTGGTCGGTCGGAAGGAATTTATAATGAACTACAACACGATAATCCAAATAAACTGTCAACATGACCTTGATTTTTGAGCAAATTTGACGCGATTTTTTCGGTCTCGGCTCACCTTTAGCCGATATTCGCTCGATTGATCGGTAATTTCCATGTCGTAAGCGTAGATCCAAGTCTCATCGCCCGTAATAATGCGTTTTATCTTGTCTTGGTAGTCAGAAAACATTGTTTCACTCACTTCTACGCGGGGCTTTTTTCGATAAAATTGACCGTTTTTTGGCACCAAAATCGCCAAATGCACATTTGGCGTCGTACCAAACTAATCGTAGCTTAAACACTAATGAATATTTTAACGTATAATTTTGCACAGATGTTAATGATAGTAGTGCCAACCTAAAAGTACAAACATTTGTTCCAATTGGAATCCCAAAATTTTTTAAATTTAAAATTCCCGATACTTTTTGCCCACAGTAGTATAAGTATAAAGCACAAATTCATACGCTGCAAAGTGTAGCTGCTACAGTGAAGCCTGCTTAAGAGCAACTACCCGTTGCAAAGTAAATTAAGTGAAATGTTTAAGAAGCATTAAATATTAAAAGTGTATATATTGATTATTCTCTAAAACACTGTTAAATCTTTCCGCCCATCGTGAGTCATAAATATCTTTAAATTTACTTTAAAATAATGCAAAACTAAGATGTGCGTCATAGCGTAGCTTGACTGTATTGACTGTAATCGAACGGAAGTGGTCTTCCTGTGTCTCTAACAGACATTTGCGTAAGCTTATGACGCATTTTATGGCAAGGACTAAATATAATGTTATATAAATAATGAACTCAACTTAAATCTGTATCTGATGAACGACCCAAGCCAGAAAACTCAAAGATACCTATGTAAATTTATTTATTTATTTATTTATTTATTTATTTATTTATTTATTAATATAGCACGACTAAAAGCAGTCGGCAAAAACTAAAATAATATTTAAAAATTAAAATTAAAATTAAATTACAAAATAATAAAATAAATGTATGTAAAATCTAAATTAAAAACTGAAAAGAAAAAAGTTAATTTAAGTTAATTTAAGTCTGGGGAAAAAATGATAAGTGATCCAACATTTGTTGCAAGGATTGGGGAAAACCGAGAAAAACCCAATCAGATCAAAAAAGAAAGTTAGAAACCTCTTGGAAAATTAGTGATCCAATGGGGAAGATATTAACGCGAAGTTCAATTCAGCCCATTGAGATCAGAAATTTACCGGAGGTAATTAAAAAGAGATGCTTTAATTTGGTCGAGAGAGAGATTGAGTGATATTAAATTATAAAATTGATTGTAATCCGAGCATAGTATACGAAAACGATTATGTAAAGCGTAGTCAGTAGTGCATGTAAGCAAAGATAAAGGAGCAAAATTCCTAGTGGCCCTGAAGGGAATATTGAAGCTTAAACGATCTAATAATGCTGGGGAGCTAATATCTCCAATAATTAATTTATGGAGGAAGATAACACCAAGAACAGCTCTACGGTGGACAAGGGATGGAAGATTAAGAAGAAGAAGTCTACTTGAGTAAGGTGGCAAACGAAGATTTGGATTCCAAGATAAATCACGGAGTGCAAAAAGTAAAAATTGTTTCTGTACAGATTCAATTTGATCTTGATAAAGTTTGTGTTGAGGATTCCAAACACAAGAGCAATATTCAAGAATGGGACGAACTAAAGATGTGAAAAGCAATTTGGTAACATAAGGGTCATTAAATTCTTTAGACCAACGCTTTATGAATGCAAGAGTACCCCTAGCCTTATTTACGATAGAGGAGATATGAAGAGAGAAACCTAACTTATTATCAAAAAGAACACCAAGATCTTCAACTGTCGATATGCGTTGGAGTGGAATATTATCGATGAAGTATGTTGCCAAGTGAGGAGTAACCCTGTTAAAAGTCATAAACAGGCATTTAGAAAAATTTAAATTTAGATTATTAGCTACACACCAAAGATGCATTGCATTTAAATAAATAACAGCGATTCAGTTCAGCAATAGGTGACGGACTTGAAGTTACTAGGTTGAAGGAAGTATTCAGAGAGATTCGGATTAAAATTAGGCATAAGTATTGATATGGAATATCAATTAAAAGAAAGAAACTAATACTTAATATCGAAAAGTATTCTTATCCTTTAAGTCACTTTAAATTTTTCTGATTAAAGCTGTACAGGTATTGTCTCTATATACATATTTATTTATTTATTTACTGTCAGCCTAAAAGCAGCCGACACAACAATTAATTTAATATTTTATTATTACCTATCATCCTACTAAATCGTAAGCCTGCTATCGTACAAATAGAAAATGATGAAAGTGCCTAAAAGCATGCAATGAAAAATATTTTAAATTTATTTAAATAAGTAACGGATATCCTATTTATAGTCGGGAGCTCGACTATATCCCTTTTCACGTGTTTTTAAGATATTATTACTTTTTAAAAATTGATTCTATTGTTTTGTCTTTTAAACTGATTAAAATTGATTCTTGATTGATATTCAATGTCAAATGAGCGATTGTTTCGAAATGATATTCTATGTGATATTTATCGCATTTTCCCCCCTATACCCATCTCCATCCCCAATCTAAACTTACCCTCTGAAGATGGCAGACAGGCTTCGTCGAATACCTCCTCGCATATAACCGATGCGGCGGTCGAGGGGGCTGAGGAGGTGTAGCCCAATCTTTTGGCCGTTGTCATTGCCGTTGGCGTCGTTGCCGGTGTTGTGGCCAGCGATGGAGTTGCCGACGAGTTGCTTGTGGTTGCCATAGCTCCACCTCCTTCACCTCCTGCGCCACCGCCTCTTTCTGCTCCCTTTTCTACTCCTTTCGATGTTTGCTGCGCTTTTTACTTGTTACTTTTTGGTTAGTTTCAAGTTTAATTTGCTGATTGATTAAAGTTGACAAGCGTCGCCGTCAGATGTCGCTAGAGTTGCGTAAGTTTTGTGCATCCTTCCAGCAATACATATGCACCACTAAGCATGTGTGTGTATATATGTATATGTTTGTGTGTGTGTGTGTCTCAGCCGGCAGCAAGTCAAAATTGCAGTAGATGCAGAAATAAAGGCGTCAATCGAATCCCGAATGTTGGCTGACCTAAAAAGAAGAGCAAAAAAGGAATGAAAAAAAAAACAACGATGAACAAAACAACACCAACAACGGAAGAAGCAAAGCATAAAAAGGGAGAACGGATAACGGATAAATGTAAGAGATTCGTTGCACGAGTTGCATATTCAGGGCGGCAGGGGGCGCCAAGGAAACGAGGGTGGGGGCAAATGCGTTTGCCTTTGCTTGGCAACAGAAAATACACACACACACAAATAATTGCATACACATGCAACGTCTTGCTTGTTGTATTTATACAAATTTAACAAAAAATTAAGACACACGTACACACACACACACACGCGTATGCGCAACATGGACAACAACAAAATGTTAACGGTAACGGTGTAACGGTACTCGTATTGATTTTTCACTTGAATTTAATTATGCGTTGGCGTTGCTCAGCAGCACAAATACAAATTCAATTGCACTTCACATGTACACACACATTTGCACACAAACACTTATACAACAACAATTTAAGCGAATCTTAAAGATTTGCCAAAAAAATAAAAAAAATTCAACAAATTCCATTATAAAATTTGCCTAAAATTTTTGACTTGCATTTTACACAAACACACAATAATACTAATTATTAGAAAAAATCAACAACTTTCACATGCACAAATGCGTGACTAGCTCTCAAGTGTGTGGTTTTGTATATTAAATACTAGGAAAATATTTTTTAAAAAATTAAACCGACCGATCCTGCTGCTGGCTGCCTGCCTTCTGTTGTCCTCTTCGGCTTTTACTGAAAAGCACTGAAAAGGGAAGGAAGAAGGTTGCCACAATTGGACTAAAAAAAAAATAATCATCTGGCAGCCCTGACTTAAAAAAGGTGGCAGCTCTGGCTAAGACTGCCAAAAAATAAAAATGGTGGCAGCCTCTCGTTACAGCGCTTAACGTTAACAGAGTGCTGTTCTGTTAAATAACAGAATTACCAGGAAAGCTTACAGTTTTAGTCAACTGTTCCCTCTTAACAGCAACAGGAACTTAACATAACATCAAAACTGGTTCTTTTTTGGTGAATATGGCTCATTTTTTGTTTGATTTTGGCTCAATCAGATATTTTTAGTGTTTCAGTGGGAAGTTGCCAGTTGGCAATGTAATGTTAAATTGTATCGATGGCAACTAATAAATATAACAGCTGTTGAGTGTGGAGTCACGTTCGTTGAGTGAGCAATACGAGCGGGTGTGTGTCTCGACTAGCGTGTGAGTTTATGCCCATGCGTCGCTAAGTCGGAGTGTTACAGTCGTTGAGTCGGAGTGTTGCAGTATTTTAGGCGCAAAATTTGAAGTGTGAAATGTTGACAATCTGATGTATGAAAATGCTCATCGATATTAAACACTTTATCGTTTGTAATGTTAAATTGTATCGATAGCAGCTGATATAACAGCTGTTAAATGTGGATTCATGTTCGTTGAGTGAGCAATTTAAGCGGGTGTCTGTCTCGACTAGCTTGTGAGCTTATGCACATGCGTCAGTAAGTTTCGTTAGGTCAAAGGGTTGCAGTCTTTTAGGCGCCAAATTTTAATATTGTGAGCAGTTTTTTATAAAAACTATAATAATACGTGTAATAAATGTGAGTGTTTCTGATAAGTAAAAAAATGTTATGTTTATTTGGATTTTCCCCTTTAACTAGTGACATTTTCCATTTCGCTTGAATTTGTTGTGAAATTAATAGCAACAACGACATTTGTTAATTGTATATGAAAAAAAAAGTGGGAATGAGAAAAACTATGTTGTGTTATATTTCGTGTAATTTACAAATAACACTATAAATTTTTGCATATTATTTAGCATTTTACAATTGCCATTAGGTAAATGCCATCCATAAATTTAGTGCCTGTTGCCCCCGGGGCACAAATTACGTGTAAATCAATGCCAATAAATCCATTATGCGGTTCGGATCGAATCGAATCTTCCGATCCCATCCCCATCCCCAACTCATCTCCGTCTCCATTCCTTCTCATCTCCATCCCATTGCACATCGCACATTGCAATGCACGTGGTGACACTTCTATCGTGACACGAGAAAGCGACTCATATGTATCTGTAGAGATGTTAAAATACATCGAAACTCGATGAATCGACGATTGCGATGATTGTTAATTTTTTAAGTCCAATTTTATACTCAATGTTCAGTTTGAATTTAATTTACTATGTACAACTATTACATTTTGTATTTATCTAAGACACACTCAGAGAAAATGCTCAGATATCAGATAATATTTACACTTTTCCCCATTTTTTTCCATAATCTACAAACAAATATGAAATAAGTGTAATCGAGTTTTGAAAATGAACGTAGACGGATGCTTATCTTCAAGATTGCAAAAGCTAGAACAATTTTCATACAAAACCTTAATTTGTATTAAATTTTTCCGCGCTATCTATATATATCCATTTTCTCATAGTTTTCTCATAAAGATACGAAGATCTTTAGAGCCAGGGTATCAAACCGAAATGAATATCGTTTTGAGTTACGGTTTCGGTTATGTAGATCGATTACGTAACGGTTACAACAAAAATAAAAATTTTTTAAAAGCATGTAAATTTGAAAACGAATATTCAAAACTGTAGATATTTTTTATTGAAATGAATATACACATAAGAAATAAAAATCAAATTTACTTTTAAAAACCTGAACTACACCTTATGGATGAATCGGATTCTAAACGGTTATTTCGGTTGGAATAAATTCGGGTTTCCGGTATCGGTGTATTATAAAAGTTTTTTTTTCGGTTACGGTTTCAGTTACGGCTACCAATTTCAATCGGTTAACGGTAACGGTTATGCTTTCGGCTTTAATCCCTGATAAAAAGTAATGCATTAAAAATTAAAAGTAAAATTTAAAAATATTGAGAAATGTTTAATTTTAGATCGTGTCTCGATCGTGCTCGTGTCTCGATCGTGCTTGTGCACGCTACCATCTCTAGCTAAGATCGTTGGGGGATCGATCAAGTACAAGTGCGAGTTGTTGCTGGAAATGCGGCTCATTGAATTTCAGCTAAAAAAAAAACATAGAAAAAAAATATAGAAAAAAAAATTATTGACGCTAAAGTGAGAAAAGCTTTCAAATGTATTGAATGTGAAATGTTGATATGCAAATTGTCGACATGTTGTTGTTTTTGTCGCTCGTATTGTTGTTGTTGTTTTTGCTGTTGTTATTGTGTTTGTTGTTGTTACCGGTGTTGTTTGTTTACTTTATTTATTATTTATTTATTATCTATTTAGCTGTCGTGTTCTTTGCATGCCATTCGCCTTTTGCACCAGCCGCACTTGTTTTCCATAGAATTTAATCTTGAATGCGAGTAAATGGAAACATTTAGCGGGCCCCCGCCTACAACTGACCACCCCTTATCCCTTACCCCTCTACACCCCTTGCCCACTCTCGACAGCCCCTCGTTGACCCTTTGGCTGTGTCGGACCACAATTAAATGCACATTCATCATACGCCCGGTGTAACACGCAAAGGAGCTGCCAACATTTCCACCATGGGACAAATGGTGCAATATTTTGGCATAAAATTCCATTCTATTGTTGTTGAGTATTTTTGAATTTTCTTGAAAAATCCATGATTTTAAATTAATATTTGAAGCTCAATCAAAGTCAGCTGTGAATTTAAAAAGAGCGAAAATCTCTTTGCAACTTTGACTTGAATAAAATTGCATAAAGTACAATTTCATATTTAGAAAGTTAATTAAGGTGTGTAAATTAAGATGTTGATAAACATTTTTGTTTATTTTTATTTTGTGCAATTATACAATGTTCTGGCTAAAACTATTTTTAGCTCAAAACTAGCAGATGTTCTGTTTACAGAAAACTAAAAATACATCTACAGTAAAATAATTGGAAATTGAAAGAATAAACAAATGATCATTAAAAACCTGAACTAAAAATAAAGATATTGAACTTAAGAATATTTTAACTAAATTGAAGGGGAAAAATTAATACTTGCAATAATTTTTGACTATTTTTGTTAGTTTTTTTTAAATAAAAAGAAACCTATTGCAGTTGTCCTTTTTGGCCAAAGATCGGTTTTTATTCCCAGATTCGAATGAGGAATGAGCTGAAAAATTAATCGAAAGAAAATAGCAAATAAATAAATAAATAATACTTTAGTTTAATTAACAAACATGCAAAATTTCAAGTCTCTAGCTTTGTATTTAGTGTTTTTGCCACAAAAAATCATACTATTTTTCCCATAGTGCATTTGCCCCTTCCACTGTCTGCCTCCATCCCTTTCTACCTTCCCCTCCTCTTCCCCTCTCCACCATCCCCCTGCCACCCTCATCGTTTGACATGTGTTTGCTCGTTGGGCATTTGCATAAAACTTGATCGCTTGACATGTTTATGCATGCAATTGGCAGTTGGCACTTTTGCAATTAGTTATCGATAGCGACAGTTATCGATAAATGGTATATGCCCGCTAATCACTTCCTCAATTCCCTAGCCATCGTCATCATCATCATCGTCATCATCATCACATTAATTGCCATTCATCTGATTCATAAACTATTCACTTATCCACTTATTGCACTTATTGATAACAACACTTCAACGCTAACGGTAAAATGTCAATTAATCACTTTTGGTATTTTAATGTGCCACAAGTGCCACCATTTGCCATGTGAACCAGTTCTTTCCTTGCTCTCAATGCACTTAAATGACTGCCCATTTCGATATCTATGTATCTGAATAACAACACTTTACTTCACTTCAACTCAAATCCGCTCCGGTTCAATTAATCAAACTGTTTTATTTTTTTTTACTTTTCGCTTTTAATTTTTAATGCCTGTACATTTTTGTTTTGTGAACTGGTTTGTTTCCAGAATGTGAACTAGTTCATATGAACTAGACATAGCAACAAATTTTCGATATTGAATTGAATTGAAGAATTTAAGAATTTATTCAAATCAACAAGAACAATTTTCGAAACTAGTTCACTTACTTGTTCAAATGAACAGTCTCTTGTGGCATTTGGTCATCTTGAATCAGATATTCTTCAATTTGAGATAGAAATCCCAATTTTAGAACCCTTTCTTACTGTTCATAAAATCGTTCATTAGTTTCTTTGCATTTTGCGTAAACATAGCTCTCAAATAGTTAGTAAACCCCTTTATTATTTTGTTGTTTCTTAAAGTTGTTGCATTTTTAAAACAGAATTTTTACTTTTATTTATTTGTTAATTTTAATTGTTTGACCATTTAATTGTCTTCTATTTTGTCCTTTTCTCTCATATTTATTTCGTTTTAAGCATAAAATATTTATTGCTAATAAAATATTCTTTATTTTCGATTAGGTTTTTTTTATTATATATTTGTATATTTATACATTTTTTTTTATTTTTATATTTTTTTTTGATATTTTGATCATTTAATTTATGTTTCTTTCTCGTAAAGTTATCTTATTTCAAATATTTTGAAATTTATCGTTGGTTTTTTTATATTGAATATTCTTTCTAATTAAAAAGAAATTTTTTTTAGGTGTACTTTTTCAAAATTTTGGAGTCTCCTTCGTTTTTTTTGTTGTATTGTGTGCCACTGTGCGTTGTTTGGTTTAATGTTGTTTGCTTGCTTTGGTTGTTGTTAGTGTTGTTGTTGCAGTTGCTGCTGTTTGGATTAAATTGTTTCAATTGCAAACGTTGCTCACAATTTGTCAAGAGTCGCAAGTGGCGCTTGAGTTGTTGTCGTGTTTGTTGCCGTTGTTGTTGTTGTTGTTGTTCGCGACGTGTGGCAGTTGGACAACAGCAACAACAAGTACAACAACTTGAAATTGGCAAAAACTTTGTTGTTGTTGTTGTTTAGCTTTTCAAAACTAATCACGACTAATGAAAGACAACGACAACAACAACAACAACGACAACAAACTCGGCTTTGGCATTTGGGGTCGGACACGCCCCAAAAACTGGCCAACAGCACCTACTTTCCCGCCCTCCCCTGTTGACTGTTTGTTGTTGTTTGTTGTTTGTTGTTGCTGATTGACAAAGCGCCAGTCTTGGGCACGGCCAAAAGCAAAAGCCAAACAATTGGCGAGGGAGTTGAAACTAAACACAAGAGAGAGAGAGAGAGAGAGGGAGAGAGAGAGAGAGGGGGGAAGAGTGATGGAGAACAACGAGACCGATTGAACAAACTGTCCTCGTTTTTGGTCAACTAAGTTAGCCTGGCCAAGCTCAAGCTCAGATCACTTCAGGCCAGGCCGGGCACGGTTTGGGCCAAGCTCAGGCCAGGCCATAACTTAGCCAAATGTCGTGCCAGTCAACTGATCTTGGGCACATAACTACTTGCTTATATACCCTGTAATATATATAGTTGCCAAGTAAATGGGGTAGTTAAGTTTAAAGTCTTTTATTCAATTAAATCCCGTTCTAATGATGCAAAAATTTCATTAACCCATTAAGTACCTATCGAAAATTTTGAATTTAAAAAAAAGGCAATTTTTCAACTTTTTTCCTAGATTCTTTCCAAAAAATATTTTGGTGCAGAAAAATTCAAACAATTCTAAGAGTGACTGCAAAAAAATTTGTTCAAAAATATTTTTGCTAGTATGTATTTTGTACAATTTTTTGAAAATCCTAAAACTGACGATTTTAACCCCTATTTTTTGCAATTTTCAAAAAATTATAAAAAATAGTAGCAAAAATATTTTTTAAAATATTTTTTTTGCAGTCACTCTTAGAATTGTTTGAATTTTTCTGCATCAACAAATTTTTTGGAAAAAATCGAATAAAAGAGTTGAAAAATTGCCTTTTTTTTAAATTGAAAATTTTCGATGGGTACTTAATGGGTTAATGAAATTTTTGCATCATTAGAACGGGATTTAATTGAAAAAAAAGATTAATATAAGAAACCCGCATCAGAACATCTTTATTATACGCAAATTTGACAAATTTATGCTAAATGAAGACATAAGTGGTTCACTGTATATTTTATTGCAAGTTTTAGAATCCTTATTTACAATTTTTTTTATAAATTCTAAATATTTTCTTCATGTCGGCTGATTTAAGTCGACGATAAATAAATATAAAATAAATTAATATTCGGAAATAATATAAATTTTAATCATGTGATCTGTTTTAAAATTACATTCTCATAGATCTAGGATAAGTATAAGAAAAAGTTGCACTTGGGAAAAAATATATGGGAAATCAGATCTTTTTGTCATTCATATAATCATCTACTTTTCATTTAATATACAAAGATCAATTGCAAAAATCAATGGACTTCGAGAAATGCACTGAATAAAAAATTGGTAGTAAAATGCAACAAGACAAGTGATTCAAGCTCTTGCTAAGCTGGAAATACGGTTAAAAGCCCTTATTTTTTAGCTAGACATTTCAAAGATATTAGGCGAAAATAAGTAAATTTTTTGGCAATTCGTTTTTATTAAACTTGTAGTCCGAAGTATATGAAAAGCATCTATGAACTGTAAAAAATGTACACCCTCTTAGTTAATAGTATAGGATAAGTGGGAAGTAACATATGAGTACATATTAAATTTAAATCTAATCAGGCTTAAAATAATTATAAAGACAAATTTTTAAAGGCAGCTAATTCAATAAACTAAATCAAAAAAATGCAATTAAAGCTGTGAATAATTTGTGAATAACTGAATTCATATAGATACATATGTATATGGGTATTTCATATTTCATATTTCCAGGATCGAGAACGCAACATTTGTACGTCTTTAAATGAAAAACAATGGCAAAAGTTTACATTTTTAAAAATGTTTTCTCATGTGTATAATGCATTTTTTCCAACACTATTTTTATTATAAAAGACAAGCTTTGAAGAGTTGTCGTTTTCGAATTATTTATAGAAAACAATGCATCGCGAACGCGACAAAAAATGGAAGTCATGTTTGACTTCATCTTGACAAATGCGAAAATGTGGCGAGAAATTCGGAAGAATATACTCTTAAACCATAATTAAATAATGTTGTTTTCCATTTTAGAAATAATTTTGATATTTTACTATCATTTTATTTAATTTACAAGTTTTGTTAGTAATTTGTAACGCGACATCGCGAACGTGACAAGATTTCATTCTAGTTTGTTTCAAGGATTTGTTCATCAAATTTTATTCGATATATCGAAAACAGTTTGTAAAACTTGTTTTAAATTAAACATTCAATTTATTTCTAAAATAGAAATATTCACAAGATGGAAGTTTTTGATAAGTTTCTGGAAATGCCCATATCCTATAAACAATAAGATGCAATTATTTGTTTTATATTTATTATCGTTTTGGTAATTTGCATTAAATATTGAGCTTAAAATCCTATTATTTTTCCATAAATGTTTTTTTTTACAAATAAAAACACCAACTCATTTGCAAAGTCTAGGGTATGCACTAGTCGGTCATTAATTTGCGAAGTCTAGGGTATGTACTAGTCGGTCATTATGTTGTTGAAATTTGCCTCGCCTGCAAAGTTAACTTGTTGCTGCGCCCAAGTTTCCCTCAACTGCAACTCCACCTCAATCTCAATCTCAATCTCAATCTTAATCTCAAACTGAAACTCGAACTCAACTTCCACTTCCACATTGAATTCGATTTTGACTTCAACTTCGACTTTGATTTCCATTTCCATTTCCCCTTCCTTTCGTTGTCTTTCCATCCTTTTTCCGCTCATTACGTTTATTGGCACGAGTCGTAAGTTAATGTTTCCCCTTCTTACTTCTCTATTACTACTCTCTCTATATCTCTTTCTCTCTCCTACTTTTCTCTACAGTTGTCGCCCACATTTTGCGCTAATTGGAGCATTTGTTTTGCATTGATAGCATTTGCCCACTGTGCCACTTTTGCCTTAACTTTGTTCCATTAGCGAACGATCAGAAGATCAAGCGATCGATGGATCAACTAATCGGAAAAAAGACTGATCGACAAATGGACCAAAAAACTTATGCTAGTTTTGATGCCATAGTTAATATTTTAGACTCCCGCTACAAGAACTAAGTTGCCAATCTAACGATTCCTACTAGACGATCTTCTCCATGATCGGGAGGAATCAGATATGAATTAACGTAAGAGACAGACTTAAAAAAAATCGATGGGCAAACTGGAAAAAACTGGGAAGAGAGATGACTGGAAGAAGACTGACACAAATATAAAGACTGGCGAAGAATTGACTGATAAAAGATTGATTCGGAAGATGTAAATGAGAAAGATTATTTTGAAAAAGTGAAGAGATTGTGGTCAACGTTGATTAGAAGAAATACTGATTAAAAGAGACCCATGTTTAAAATGAGTAAAAGACAACATTTTAATTTTGGTTCTCAGACGTTTTGTTTTTTTAAACGAACAAATATATTTACTTTGCCAAAACTGAACAGATTTTCAAGCGAAATATCATTTTGATCATGGTATCAAATCTTATTAATTTCGATAAATAATATTTCTTTTTTTCAGAAAACGATTTTGACTGTTCGAAATTTCAGAGATAAAAAGTAGATTCGATAATTTCGATTCGATAAATTAAAGAGTCTGGGAGAACTAACTAGTTACGAAAAATAAATTTATGAAAATTTATTATTGAAATCAAGCTTTTTCTAAAAAATGGGTTCAGTTTGTGTTTCGATTCGTCACTTCAGAGATCACTTTATTAAAATATGACTTGAACTAGAAATATCCCAAGTATTTTTAATTTATTTATCACACTTTCCTACTCTTACTCCCTCGCTCCCTCGCACCCTCCCACCCACCTTCTCTATCTCTGTTGCTCTGTCTTTGTGTAAGCAGCTCCCGTTGTTGTTGTGGTCGCTGTTTAAATTTGTCGATTTAATTAATGACTCAGTGAGGTAATCAATTTGTAATTTAATTTGCAATTTTATTTACATAGCAATTGATTTTGATTGTTGCGTTACAATTACACAGGCCGGCGGCATTTCGAGGCATTTTAACCAGAGCCACAGACTCAGACAGACTCAGGCACTTCCAGATACAAATACAAATACAACATAGATACAGATACAGATACAATGTAACAGATACAGATGCAAATACAGTTGCAATGCAGGCCAGGCTAAGACAACGACAACACGACACGACAAGACACGATACAATACGATACAATACGATACGATATGTTATATTACGATACGATACGATACGAAACGATTCCCGTTCCGTGCCCGAGGGTCGACCGATAAGTTGGCGTTGCGAATTTCCTCAATTTGCCATTTTACACTAAAAGTTTCTTCTAGCTTCTCTTTGTAACCTTTGTTTTAGACATCACGACTAGCAGTTATCCTTGACTATAAATAAAGGATCGATACATTTCCATTTCGCAGACCAATCGTTGACGATTTCAGCAGATTATGTTCATTTTAAGGCCTTATATTATTTGCTAGAGAAATTATTATAGAGAAATTTGACTATGACAACGGATACCGTGTATAATCGACATGCTGAAGTGTTATCGAGTTGCGCTCTAGAGATGACACTCTGCTCGATTATGTTATCAACTAGATAGGTAGGGGCCCACCGTGTTCGATAAAAATATTTAAATATTTGCCTAATTTGACACTCGGATTGTGAGTGTTATCTATTTGAGTGCTGGTTTCATGGTGTAATCGAATTACTCGCTAGTGATGACAGTCTGTTTGTTGGTTTCCTTTTTCGTATAACTTACCATAGATTCTTTTGTTTAATTGGAACATTCTTCGATATTACCGTACAAAAAATTGAAATCATCTCCGATAATTCTAACGATTTCCTTGCTAGATTTTACTTACTAGAGATGACACTCTGTTCGTTAATCGATTATTAATTATGATATGAACCTTGATTACTTGAACGACTTCATTGCTAGAGATGACACTAAGGATTACACACAATTCGATTAAAATATCAAATAATCTGCTGGTGATGAGCAACTTTTCGATAAATTTCTGAAACTCCCCTCAGCTCTGGCTCTGAGTCTCTCTCTGTCTCTGTCTCAGTCTCAGTCTCAGTCTCTGGCGATACGATTTGATTTGGTTTTGTTTTAGCGCTTGCGATTGCATTAAATTTGCATGCGATTAACAGCGATCGCAGTGCGGGGGGAATTGCGGGGGTGATCAGAGGAGTGACAACGATTGAGACGGGGATAGGGGGACAAGCTAGTTGGAGAGTGGGCAACATGTTTTGTTCAACATGTATGGATCATAAATAAAAATAGATGAAATTCCTTAGTTGAAGGTGTTAAATGCAAGCGAGCGCAATTTACATCATCGATTTTATTAGCTCAACGTTTATAATTCAATTAAATTGTTGCAACAGAAATAGGCAATTATTATAATTAGGATATAGACCAAGACGGGGGGGGATTTCTATAACTCTCCGACAGAGCAAACTATTTGATCTATGGGCAACAAGCTGCTGACGCTAAACTGCTTCCAGTTTTCACCAATTTTTACAGCTGCAATTTGCATTTAAAATTTCATAGATTTCTGTAAACTTTGAAATTTTATATTATTTTATAAGAATGTAAGTCAACTAAGTGTTTGTTTTTCTTTTCTTTTTTTTGGGCTTTATATTTTTTGGGAGTGCCAATTCGAATTCGAAGAAAATTGGCTTTAACAGTTCTTTTTGAACTTCATCTTTCCTCCGGACAAACTTAGTCTCTTTCCTAGAAGAAAAAGTTAGCTCCAAGCATTCTGTTTATGCAAAAATGTCAGATGTTGAATAATTTTCCTGCTTTCAATAGAAAAATAATATATGGTATTTTTTTAAATAAGTTTGCCAGATTTGAACATAGCATCTTTTAAGTAAAACCTAAATGAATTCTTGATTTGGGATGAGAAGTTTAAATGATCTTTAGAGTTTTCGACAGAGTAGAGTAAATGGCATTAACAAAAAAATAAAATACTTGCACTCAAATTACCCATAAATCAAGTTTGAATGACTTTTGTCTTAGTTTTAGGTATTATTCAATAACTTTTATTTTAAAGTCACAAAAAAGTGTTATTCTGTTTTGGAAAATAAATATGTTGTCGTAGCATTTAAATTTTAAACTTTTGACAGCTGTCCCTAGTTTTAGCAGAGTTGTCTGAATGTTTTTAAAGGAGCTTCTTTAAAAACAAAAAAGAAGCTATCCAGTATATTTTGTCCGATTTTTATTAGATTTTCTAAAGGTTTTCTTTAGATACCAATTTAAATTTTTACCAAACTCTGCCCGAAATGAACTTCTTAATTTAACCAAAGTTTCCTTATAGTCAAAGCTAAAAATCATCGGTCAAAATTATTGTCTTGCAGTCGGCATATTGCGCATACGCCGCGTGTAACGTTTTAATTTAATTTCGTTGCTGCTGGCCAAATCGGTGGCAACTAATTGTCGCATTTTGTTGATGTTTATTGAATATTATTATGATGTTTATTGCTTTTGGCTGTTATTGTCATGCTGACAAATTAGTTTCACACTTTGCCAATCGCCAAATCGCCAAAGCGACCAAAATTCAAGATTTAACTTCGCCCACAACCAACAAGAGATCTCGACTCGGCTTTGACTCCTTGGCTTTCATTCATGAACACCACAAACAAACATCCACCATCCGGTGTGGCATTCGATTTCCCCTTACCCCCATATACCCTTTCCCTTCCCCTTCCCCTTCCCTTCTCCTTATCCGAATTCATTGACTGGCAGCAGCATTTGGCAGTCCGCCCACAAATTGATTGAGACTTGGCCAAAGTCACTTTTGGTGCTGCCTGCATTTATAATTAGCTCCAAATTTGTCTTTAGCCGGTTTTTTTGGACATGTCCAGTCGTTGTTCGTGGTACGGCCTCTGACTTCTGAGTCGGTTTGGTCAACATGTTCTGGCCAAATTGGCGTAAAATTCATAAAAATGAAATTTTCGTTGCATACCCTGTAACCATAAAATGCCCAAAGTAGGGTGTGCTTAAACTGTGCAAAGTTATATTGAAAGTAGAAAATAGAAAACGGTTTAATTAATTTTTATTTGGTATCTTAAATTTGAAATTCATTTCTATTCGTTTATATATTATTTTATTTAATATATAATTTTTTACAGGGTATCTGCTAGTCTCATTTTATGCTATGGTGCATGTCTAACCGCTTTTGTTTGTTATTATCTTTGTTTATTTTGATTGTCGACTTTATTATTTTGTATTTTTTGGGGGCTGAAAAACAAAGCGCGTGGTCAACAAATTGGTTGAAAGCAAATCGCATTTGGTTGAAACTGGAGCAAATCAAATTGAAAACAATACATTCTCCACTCCAATGGCCATTCTAAGCAGTTAGATTGATTGCAGGGTGTGTTTAGCGTTGTGCATTGTAATTTAATTCAATTGAAGTTGAAATGTTCAATCAAAGCGTTCAACTAGTTGGTATACGAGTATATATGTAAATATAGTCCCTGTCATATTTATAAAATCACCTTATAAATTGCAATAAATCGAAAACTACTGTCTGCAGCGGAATACAATGTATAGAGAAAATGAAGAGGAAGAAGAAACGAAAAGAATGAATGTACAGTTAGTTCACAACAATCTAACGGTACTTAACAAAGAGCACCTTATTAAACTCTTAGTTTTGCATTTTTATAAATTCACAATTTAACAAAAAATATTTTGATGCAGAAAAATTCTTGGAACAATTCTAAGAGTAACTGCAAAAGAAAATTTTCAAAAATATTTTTGCTAGTATTTTTAATAATTTTTTGAAAACTGCAAAAAAGGCACTTTTTGCATGAAAAGTGGGTTATTTCTTCATTTTCATGCAAAAAGTGCCTTTTTTTGCAGTTTTCAAGAAATTATTAAAAATACTAGCAAAAATATTTTTGAAAATTTTCTTTTGTAGTTACTCTTAGAATTGTTCCAAGAATTTTTTTGCATCAAAATATTTTTTGTTAAATTGTGAATTTATAAATATGCAAAACTAAGAGTTTAATAAGGTGCTCTTTGTTAAGTACCGTTAGATTGTTGTGAACTAACTGTACATTCATTCTTTTCGTTTCTTCTTCCTCTTCATTTTCTCTATACATTGTATTCCGCTGCAGACAGTAGTTTTCGATTTATTGCAATTTATAAGGTGATTTTATAAATATGACAGGGACTTTATATATATACGAGTATATATATTTATTATTTTGGAATAAATGCGTATTAAAAGTTGATAAAACTTTACAAGAAAACATCTGCAATTTTTGTTGTTGTCTTTAATTTTTGCTAGGATCGACGATGAAGATGGCGACATTGTGACGCCAAATTTATGCATAAACAGTGTTTTTAGAGTTTCGTGAGTACATTGCACAACTTTATGCCATAAATACAGGATATTCAGTATTCAACATACCCGTTTTTTTCAACCACAACACTAACTGCTGAGCTATTCCAGCTTTCAAGCCACAAAATTGAAGTTGCTTTCAGTCCGACTCTTGACAATCCCTGGGGTTCACTTGGATCACAATGATGATCGTCTGGAGTGTTGTCTTTGTTGTTGTTGTTGAAGCTTGTTGCAGCAATTAGCCAACGACAGCGAGTGTCAACTTGATTTGACCCATTGTCGCATTTGCATTTGCAATCAGCCAAACAACAATAACAACAGCAACAACAACCACAACAGCCACAATCACAACAATCACATCAATTGACACTGAAGGAAGCAAAATTTCAACCAAATTCAATTTCAATTCAATGTTGAATGCATGTTGAATGCCAAATGTTGCATGGCAAATGTGTGAGTGGCGAGTGGGAGGTGAAAAACTTTAGACTTGTTTGTGATTTGCATTGCATTTCAATTAGTTGGTCGAATATTCAATCATTGAACGTCAGCTTCAATCAAATCAAATCACACGTTGTATAACCAACACATAGAAATGTTGTATTTACTAAACTTGCGGCAATTTCTATTTTTAATTCAATATAGCGTGCTTCGCAAATTGCAAGGAATTTCAATATATTCTATATTAATTTATTCAATGAAAGATACTTTTAGTCAGATGAAGGCAGAAAAAAGAATCAATTAATTGTGTTTATAATTTAAAGATTTTAACAAAGAAATTACCTTAAATCAAACATTTTAATCAAACTGATCATTCAATCATTGAACGGCATATTCAATCTGACCCGTGTTAAATTGTCATTGAAATGGGCATAACTAATAGAAATCGATATAATCGTCAGAATATTGATAAAATAAATAATTTAAATTTCAAATACAATTTTAATGGGTCATCCAAAAAATCATTCAATCATTGAACGACAGTTTCAATCACAATATAATAAGGAATATCTGCGAATTGGATATACCTTATAGCATATTTTTAGTTTCAATTTCCCGATTAATTTCAATTTTAGTTAAATTTTTTTTTCAATTTCAATATGAAAAGAATACATTGTGTCTAATTTGGAATGACAACAAGTTGATTTAGCCACACAAGAAGTGCATAATATTTTGATTGGCTTAACAAACATTTGATCATTCAACCATTGAATGAAAGCTTCAATCAAAGCAAGATAAGAATCGGTATCAAGATTGAAACGCCTACTCGAGTAATCGTATTCAATATTGAAAGTATTAAAGTGTGTTACATTTCGATCAGTTAAGCAACTAGACGATCATTCAACCATTGAATGACAGCTGCAGTCAAAACAGACTGCGATTAAGAATGAGCAACAATAATAATGGACGGACGTACGGGGGCATGGAGAATGGAGATTAATCTGTAACAGAAACAGAAACTTGAGACTAGACTACGAGGAAATATATCAATAAATGTTAACAAAATGCTTTGCATATTTGCCGCACTTCCAATTCGTAATTGAAATTGCGATGTCGATGTCGATTGCGATTCCGATACTGAATCCGAATCCGAATGCGATTTGCAATTGCATTTTTATTTTCAATTTCAATTTCATGTTCAATTTCAATTGGCCGAGTCGACAGCTCAGATAATTGATGATTATGAGTGTCGGTTAAATGTCGTGAGCAAGTTTAACTGCAATATGTGCAAGTACAACTATAGAAAGACTATGTATATACATATGTATGTATATTGAGGATTGGATGTGTCGTAAATCAAGTAAGCCAATGGTAGCATATAAATACATAGAGAGTTGAGAGCTGTTAGATATCATCTAAGTAGCGATTCGTGCTGCAATCGTCGTCATCGACGTCATCATCATCATTGTCATCATCGTCATCATTGTGATCATCATCATCATCGATGTCAGACCAAATGTGGGCGCTCTAAGGTTTGGCCAATTCCATTTCATACCATTCGATTCCATTCGCTATACCCTTGCAGAGGGTATTCAACATTTCTTAGGAAATGTGTAACGCCTTAAAAGCTTGGCGTCCTGCTCCAGAATAAACAGTTAGTCAAGTAACTGATTTGATAAATTACAAATTTTATTTTGAAAAAAAAAAAAAACAATTTTATTTAAGTTGTCATGTGTGTAAGAAGATGTAAAAATATAATCAAAATAAATTAAAATAAATAAGGCTTAAGGATTTTTATGAATAAGAACAAAATATTATCATAAAAAAAGTCTTAGAGAACTTAAGCATTTTATTAATTTTCCTATGTTATTTTAGTTGTTATGTTTCTTAGACAAAGTAAAAAAAATAATTGAGATCCATTGGGCCTTACCATTTTTACAAATAAGAGTAAGTCTTATATATCCAGAATGAATTTTGTTAGGATTTGACAATTATATCATATAGCTGTCCCAGGAACAAATTAAAGAATATTAACCTTTCTTTTGAGATATCTCAACTAATCTCACAAATTCTGAATTTGAATTTCAGCATCCTAAATAAATTTGAACATAGAAACGATAGGTTTTTTCCTGAGATGTCTCAACCAAATTCACTCAACGAGTATTTCAATTTGTTAAGCACATTCTTAGAAAATTTGTAGAAAATCAAGATATTTTAACTAAATTAAGTTAAATACTTTTTTTGAGATATAGTGTTAAGTGACTTGTGCTTAATAGAGCTTTGCAAGTGTATTAAGTGTTCTATATGCTGAAGTTTGTTTCATGTTTCGATTTGATTCGCTTCGCTTTGATATCAATGCAAATGATAATTCCCTCCACTCGACAATTTATCGACCATATATAGTAAATATAAGATGGCATCTCAACTGTCAACACGACAGACGCCAACGCCACAAGCGCCACCTGGAGTTCCATACTTGGGTTTACCGCTGGAGGTTTTTTATTTTTTCACATTTTTTTTTTTCATTTTTGCATTTGGATTTGAATTACGGTTTTGGGTTTGGATTTCGAATTCGATCAGATTGCATTTGGCCCTTGCGTGTCGTTGTCGCTGTCGTTATACAGTAGCTGCTTTTGGCCTAGTACAGCTAAGGGGGCCACACCCACCTCGGCACCTATGTATCTGACTATCTGAGTATCTCAGTATCTCAGCTCCACCTCCCGCTGGTAGTACCCTCCTCCCCTCTCTGTCCTCCGCCCACCGTTTTCCCCTCTTGCGTTGCAACAAATGGCGACGTATTCATTTGTTTGCTGTTTGCCAATCAGCCTGTCAATAATTGTCAACAAGGTGTGACTATGCCAATATTTAATTATTCGATTTCATTTGCTTTTCATTCGGACCCCAAAGCAACTGCGCAGCCGGTGACGATTGATATACCCTGTAAGTTCAATAGCAAACTGGGTACACTCTACATTTTTACATTGAATTGTACAATTTGTAGTTGTATTTATTAAATGAGTTTCTTTTTTTTTTTTAGTTGAGTTGAATTCGTGATTTATTTTGATAAAGTTCTTAGAAATTTTGTTAAAAGTTGATACAATTTTATTTTAAACTATTTTTTTTACTGACTTAAGTAGTAATTTTCCATTCAAGGAATTAACTTTAAAATCTATGAATCGTCTTTATTAGACTTGGATCTCTGGAAAAGTTTACAGTCGATCGGAAGATATGATGTGTACAATTTTAAAGAAATAGAAAAAAACCTAACAAGGTCATGAAATTAAAATCATTGATATAATATATCTTCTAATATGCAATATAAATAGTCAAAGATTTTTAATTTTATATAAAAACAGTTCTACAATAATAATAAACAATATTAGCAATTGAATTGCTGAGAGTTCTTTTCTGTATTTATAAAGAAGCTTTTCCTTTAAATTAGATAGTTATGTTAATAAAAATTATACACTAACAGGGTATTTGATAGTCGATTACCCCCAATTTGGTTTATCTTTGAGAGCATAGTTGAACGCACACTCTGTGTCTCTCATCCCAATCTCTCGCTCTTGTGTCTCTGCCTCAATGCATTAGTTAAACTATTTGCGTATGTTGATGTTGTTGTTATTGTTGTTGAGGTTGTTGTTGCCGATGTTGCTTAAAATTTGTTAAACATTTGCGTAAAAACATTTGACTAAAACGTCTCAACGATTTGACTATAAATAAATCTGTTCAAAGTATTTGAAAGTAATCGAAGTACAAGTCGAAAGATGCTCGCACTTTAACTGCGTAATTTTATATTTCAAGAAAATATGAATAATGCAATCTGGTTTAAGATTTTGATTCGAAAATGGCTTGGGTATACATATGTCTTAGCTGAAAAGCTAGTGTAAACTGTGTAAGAATTTCGGCCTTCTAGCTCTTACCGTTTCATCAGGGAGCCCCTGATGCTTTTCAGTGAGTTTAGAGTAAATAAATTATAATGATTATAATTATAAACAAGAATTCAAATTAATGTCGAGTATTCTTAAGACACTTTTAATCTTAAAAGTCATTTACTATAAGCCAAATTCAGTCTCATTATTGAGCATTCATCAAATTCGTGCAGTGTCAATCAACTTTTATTGGCAGCTTGAATGACTTTTGGCCAAATTTGTCGCCTCGGCAATTCCGGCGGATATCTTGTTATGTACTTTTTCCTAACTAACCTGACTTTAAATGGCAATTCTTGCCATTTCGTGTCATGCAATCATCATTTCCATTCTAATTAGAAGAAATAAGAGCTCGAGATCAAGATCAGCTGTGAATCATGCACATTTTTGATACCCTATAACTAGAGAAAGAAAAAGGTCATAATCTATGAAATGCTGAAAATTGTATAAAAATTGTATAATGAATGTTAAAATGCAGAGCAGAGCCTACAGGGTATTCCGCAGTCAATACAACGCAGCTTTTGTTATAATGCTTTAAAATGAAACCAAGCGATCGATCCATCAAATTGATATTCCCCACACATCTGAAATTTCCCGGAAAGCGTAGAAAGAGTAAAAACACATTCAGATATTTGTTATTAAATATTTTAAAATTTATATTTATAAATTTTTGTATTTATTCTTTTTACTTTTCATCGTTTTTTTTTAATTTTAAATTTGGACTGGAAAAAAAATAAATTAAAAGTATAATTAAATTATAATAATTAAAACATAAAAGAGAATTGCTTATATTTTTTTTGTTGTTGTTGTTTATTGTGTGATTTTTCCTGGTTTTTGGGGTTTTTTGTTTGTTTTTGTTTTCTTGTTGTTGTTGGTTGTTTTAAATTTATAAACACTAAATTTAAATTATTAGTACAATTGTTTTTACTTTTAAGTTCTCATAATTTCTTTTTTGTTGTTGTTTTAGTTAATATTTCGCAATGAATTGCTTATAATTAATTCATCAATGTATCAATTTATGTATATAAGCTACAAGAAATAAACATAAAATTATAATAATAAGAATAATTTAATAGAATAAAATTTAATACAATTTCATTTTTGTTTTGTTTTTTTTTTTTTTTGATTTTCATTGCATGTGTGTTTGTGTGTGTATAAATATGTGTACATGGCATTTTCGTTTTTTCATTCAATATTTCTTTTTAAACAAATTTTGTACATAATTTTTAAACTTTTTTTTTAATTTTATAAAAATAATTTTTCTTTTTTTTTTAATACGCTCTGAAAAATGTTTTGTGTGTGTGTGTGTGTGAGTAAGTAACAATTAGTACAAAATAATTTCACAATTGAAAAGTATAATTTTCAATTTTCTTTTTTTTAACTTTTCTTTCTTTTCTCATTTTCTCCCATTCGCTTCCACAAAAAAAAACCAAAAAAAAAATGTTACTTATTAACTAAAATATTTGTTTATATATTTTTGCCATTCAGTCAATCAGTCGAAACTTTTGGTTGGCGCCGCGCCATGTGGGCTCAAAAATATCGATATATATATCGATAATGGTAACGATAACAATAGCATATATCGATGCCAGGTTTAATCGCGCCCAAAAGCGTTTCCCACTGCGTTTTGTTTCTCATAAATTAGAAAAAAAATATATATTTTAATCATATATAATATATACATATATATGGTATATATATCATATTCTTCAAATATATATATTTATGTGTATAATCGTTATATATATATATATGTATATATATATCGCATGTATTTTTTAATTGTATTTTATATATTGTTTCTTTCGCTTTCAAATTGCAATTTAAATGTGAATTTAAATTAATTGAATCGAAGAAGTTTTCAAGTTGCGTTGAAAGCGCCCGATAAAGTCAAAGTTCAAGAAGTTTTCAAGAAGAAGAAGCAGAAGCAGAAGAAGCTGAAGAATTTTGGTACTATCAAACTACTATTTTAATTGGAACACAGCACAGTTCTACTTTCGATATCAATTTTACAAATTATTCAAAAATGCTTTCTAGTTTTTATTTTCATATCTTTTTGTTTTTGTTTTTTTTTTTGATGAAAAAGAAGTAGAGAATTTAAAGCCAACTGCACTGGTTAATCATATAGTACATACATATATAGCATATATTGTATTTTATATATTATATATATCATAATCATAATTTCACTCTCACTCTTTCTCTCTCTCTCTGTTGCTTTCTCTTTCGTATACTCTCGCGCTATCTGTGTTTTTAAGCTCTTTTTTGCAGTTTTATATAATACAAGTTTCTCTTTCGCTCCCTCTTTCTCTTTATGCCCCCCTTATTTTCGCTCTTTCTCTATCTCTAGAATTTCTCGCTCTCACACACAGCGTGTACAAACTGTTGTTGCCTCTCATATATGTAGCTTGTTTGCCATTTGCTATCTCGCTCAGCTGCTTGTGGCACGTTGCTGATGATGCGGCTGCCTCTTGTGGTGTCGCCTCGAGCGTCGGCATTGCGTCGAGCAGCATTCGTCGATCGGCTGCGCGTTCAACTCGCTGCCGGGCTTGTCGAACAGTCGCCGCTTGTTCGACACACGCGTCTGCTGGCACGTCGATCTCGAGCAGCGCTTGCGATCGCAGTTCACCTTCGAGTCCTGCAACAAAGAAATAAAAAACAAAAAATTAATTATTTAATGAAATATTGGCAAATTAAAGTTATGTGTTAAAGTTAAACAAAATCAAAAAAAAAAACCAAAAGAATAAAAATCGGATTGCATGAAAAATTTCCAAACATAAAATAAAAAAATTATTTTCATTATTTTTTAAGTTTAATAATTTGCTTATAATATTTTTCTAACTTGCATCAACACATTATGAAATATTAATTAAATGCCAATTAATATTTATTTTTTTTTTTGATTTGTATAAAATTATTTTGAAATTTTAATTAAATTTCAATATTAAAATATTTTCTTTCTTTCCACTTTGTGCGAAAAAATATTAATATTTTGATGTAAAAAGTTATCTTAAAAAGATATAATTTAAAATGGAAATTATTTTAGCTTTTTTTTTTTTTTTAATTTACTAATAAAATTGCGAATTGCGAATCAGTTTTTAAAAATATTGGTAAATATTCGAATATTTGTCGTATTAAATTTAACAATTTAAATTGAATTTAAGAGTTTAATTATGATTTTAAAGTAATACAAATGTGCAACTATTTCAAAATGTATTTTCTTCATTTAAATCAGTAAAATAATAAATTTAATTAAGTAATAGTTTTTAATTGACAAACTTACCTTGCAACGGCACTTGATGCACTTCTGTTCGCCGTGCGACAGCAGAATGGGATGCCACTCCTGGCCGTTCTCGTAGATCTTGTTGACGACCTTGCAGCCGCCGGCGTTGAGGACCTCCTCGGCATTGTGCGCCGCGCTGCGTTGCATGGCCTGGTCGTGCAGCACGTTGGGATTGTTGGGCGAGTGCTTGCTGCCGTGATTGGATTGCTTGCCCTCGGGACAGACCTTGCAGCAGGCCTTCTTGTCGGGTCGATAGGCCAGCTTCTCGCTGCATTGCAGCGGCGGGCACGACATGCGGGGGCAGCGCACCTCGAGGGTGACCGAATCGCAGCTGCAGGTGGTGCAAGTGTCGAAGCCATTGGGTGGCAAGAACGGATGCCAGCTGGCGCCAGCGGCATGGAACTGATCGCCCAGGCGGCAGCCGCGACGTTGTTGCTGCTGCTGTTGCGGCAACAACAGATCGGTGGCATTCAGAGCGGGCGAAGAGTTGCCACTGCCACTGTCAGCGTTGCCACCATTTGCATTCGCATGGAAATCGGCGGCCGTTTCCCGCCTGGCCACACAGCTGGGGCAGCACTCGCCGTCGCGTTGTAGGAGCTGCTCGGTGGCAGCCTTGCACTTGAGGATGGGACACTTGATCAGCTCACAGTTGGCCTGGCCACGCTGGCACGCACACATGTGGCACGTGTCGACCGCACTGCGCCACGACTCCGACTCGTTGTAGAAGCGACCGGAGTGGAAGCATTTCGACTCCCCGTTCAGCATCTGGTTGTCGTTGTGATCACCCGGCACGGGCACATTGTTGTCCGTGTAGATGGGGAAACAGTGCGCCGGCACCTTGGTGCTCTTCAACTTGCCACGCAGCATGATCGCGGACTTGGCGTGCAGCTCCAAATAACAGACACTCGTCTCCAGCTTAATCAACTCCGCCGAGGGCATGCCCAGCACAAATCCTTCCATGTAGTTGCCAGTGAAGTTCTCGAGGAGCTTCCGTGTCACGGGCGCACCAATTGCCTCAATGGGCTTCTCCTCCAGATACAGTTGCAGCTCTTGACTCGGCACGCCACTCAGCGTCAGCTCGTAGTGCAGATTGCACTCGTTGTCTATGGACATCCAGGCCATGCCCATGGCGCCAGTTCCCGCGCCATTCTCACCATGTTGCTTCAGCAGAATTGGCTCTGCAGAGTCTCGGGCATCGGCCACGGGACGCGGCACGAGGCGACCACGAATTAAGCTGGCCTCATGCTCTGTGGCCACATTGACGCCCAGTTCGCCGGCATAGAGAGACTCCAAGACCTTCGGTCCCAGTTTCTCGACACTGCCAATGGCCTGATTGAAATTAAAGCTGGGCGTTAGATCCTCCAATTTGGCCTTGCGTTTGCCCTGCTCCTCGATCAGGCTGATGTTGGGCCGGTCTCGGGTGTTCACATGGTCCGTCTCAATGTTATAGGCCAACGAACCATCCGTGTTCAGATAAACCCAGGCCAGGCCGCTGCTCCTGGTCACCGATGATTCACCGCTGCCGTGTGAGGGAGCCAACAGTGTTTGGAAGATCTCACAGCTGGCCCGGGTCACAATGTGACCCTGAATGCGCAGCTGTGGATACTTCTTGGACTCCACAGTGATCAAGAGTTTGCCACGCGACATCAGACGCAGGTTTTGTATGGAAATCGGTGAGGATAACTCCAGGATATTGATCTCGGCCGATGGTTTGCGCACTCGCGGCACTTCATCAAAGATCAGTTCCTTCCTCTCCGGCAACTCAATCCTCACACTCAACGCGGCATCCGCGAATTCCTCGACGCCAAAGACACCGTTGAACAGGAGGGTCAAGTGCATGGAACTTGCCGCTCCGCTGCTCGTGGAGACAATCGCTGTGCCACCGGCACCGGCCAATTGTGGATCCGGCTTGCCATTGGCCAGCAGAGGTGCCTCCAATAAAGAACTAAACAATTCCGTTTGCAGTGCCGCATATTTGGCTATTTTGCCGGCCAATGCGAGTTCCATCTGATTCTTGTTGCCCCAGATGAGAACGACATGCAGACGATCGTCGCGCAGGATGCGCTTGTAATCACGGGGAACTCGTCGCCAGACGCCACAAATCTTTCCCGTGGCATTCTGATAGACACTCAACGTGCCACTGAGCGTCGTCTCCAGCTGATGCTCCTCGAGTATCGTGCCGGCATCGTCCACAAATTGTATGGCACGGGGTCGACCGATCTTCGTGGATGTGTAGAACGAATAATACAGATTCTTTTTGTGGAACAAAAAGCGTGCGGTGGCAACGACATTTTGTGGATTGATGGATGAGATATACATGGACTTCATTTCCTCGCCCTTCAGGAAATACGATGTGCGTCCCGTTAGCAGCGCCGCGTAATCTGTAATATGAGTAATGTGATTATGCAAAGTGTTAGTTTTGTGATGAAGAGGATTAATTTTTATTTTTTTTTTAATTTTTATTATAAATTTATAATAAATTAAGTATATACATAGTTGTTTTTAGCAATATTATAAATTTATAACAAATTATAAATTAAAATCAATTATATACATTTTTTTTTTTTTTTTTTTTTGAGCTGTACTTACGTTTCATATTGCGCTCCTCCTCCTCGTTGGGCACGGGCACATCCAATGCAACATCCGTATCTGTAAAATATAAATGAATGGAAATGCGTTTAGTTCGATTTTCTCGAATTTTTCATTATTCATTTTTGCTCTACTTGTGTGTGGCAGTTCAAACGTGAATGCCGCTGAATGCTGAATGAAATGAATGAATGAATAAAAAGGGCAGGTAGACAAACTAACTACACACAGTTCTCTATGTCTTGCTGTCTGTCCCGCCGTCTCTCCGTCCAGGTGGCATTCATTAATCGTGCATAAATTGAGACACAGCAGGTAAACTAGGCACAGAGCCGAGAAAACAGAGAACTCAGCACAGAATGAGACCCGAAATGCAACTTCCAGGAATTGGCTTGGCGTGAAAGTAGGTGGACATTTCCGGCGTGACAAGGGGCAGGCTCAAAAACACCATACACACACACACACACACCGAACACACATACGAACAACAGTTGATTGACAGTGGCACATAAATCACCATCTCAGCATACAGCCTCAACTTCGTTAGAAGTCGCTTCCTAAAGCTGATTATAAAAAACAAGCCGAGAATTATGAAAAAACTTAACGTGTAGTTACCCTGTACCTAGAATTAGCATTATAGACACTTTATATTTGTTTTTAACCATGTTTTACCAACTCTAACTAACGTCTATTGATTATTTGCCACGCCCACCTCAAGTAACTCAGCTGCCTGTGAAGAGTTTCGGCTGAAATTTTCAGAATATGCAGCTAAAATTATTATATAGACATACTCCTCGATTTGATCTCTTATTCATATGTTTTCTCGATATTTTTCAATTTAATACTTTTCCCAACTCAAGTAACTCAGCTGCCTTAAAAGATATTTTGCTGAAATTTTTAGCATAAGCTATTAACATTGTTAAATATACGTATATGCAAGTATACATACTTCCACTACCGCAATACTTATATGTTTACAGGGTATTAACATAAATATAAACTCGAAAAAAATAAGCAACGAAAACTAAAAGAAGAAGTTGGAAGGCTAAAGCTGAAGTTGATGCTGATGCTGCATTGGAATTTCGATTATTTCAACTCCTTCTCACTGCTGCCCCTTCCCTCCCCCACAAAGCTGTCTGCCTTAAGCCGCAAAATAAAAAGAAGCAGCAAAAGAAAAGAGTAAAGAAACACAAAAAAAAAAAACAAAATAAAATCAACTTCTTGCCGCATAATGAAGGGCGACAAATCTGACACCTTGTATAGCATTTTATTGAGCCGAGGCCGAGGTGATATCGGTTTTAAAGAGGAGGAGGCGATTTCGGGTGGCAGAGGGTGTGAGGGGATTGGGCAGGGGCAGGGGCAGGGGGTTGGAGAGCAGGCCAAGATCGCACTGCGGTTGCCCAAGAGTGCATGTGTGTGTTTGTGTGTGTTTGTATGTGTGTGTAGCTTCAATGTCTCTGGCTGTCCGATCTTATCGCCTGATCTTAATACGAGCCACTTCTGACCGAAGCCGCTATTCTCTACCCTCCCCTCCGCTCCCCTCCTCTCCTTTTCCCCTTCACCAATTCAGTCTCCTTTGCTACTTCTTCCTTTGCGTTTTTCAATTTGACGCGTCGTCTGCACATTCTTTTGCTTATTGGCGATCGAGCCGAAAGATCGCAGCTGAGTTTTACAGTATAGAGACTCAGTTTGAGGTTGAGGTCCAGGCTGAGGTTGAGGTTGAGGCTCCCAGTGTTCCTAGGTTCCTAAGTCCAATGATGCACAGTGAAAAATATTTCTTGATTTCGGAATAAAATCAAAGGTTGCCATTTTACCAGCATATTATGTTCATTTAACATAAATATATTCTTAAATACATGCTAATAATAAGAATTTTAAATTGGAGTTAAGAGTAAGTGTTTTGTTTTTTTTTTTTCAGTGTATAGACCCTCGGCATTGCCCTTGACTCGCGCTCGCTTTGCAGATGAATGAATTTCGTTACGTTTCGTTTCATTTTTATGCCGTGTGTGTGGTTCTTCTTCTTCTTCTTCTTGTTATTCTTCCTCTTGTGGTTGTTGTTGCTGTTGTTGGCATTTCGGTCTTGGCCTGGTCGGTTTTTGTAAGCCAAGATAAATGAGTTTTGGTGCGCACAAAGACGACGACACGTTGCCCATCATGACAACCACGAGAGAACGGACGATCGGACGGACAGACGGACAGACGGACGGACGGATGGACAGTGGGACAGCCGCACAGTGGGACAGACAGACAGACGGACAGCTGGACAGAAGCCGACAAAGCCAGTGGAAAAAAAGACAAACGACACCTTCGGCATTGAGTCAACGCTTTGGTATGTGACTTCTCAGATCCCCCTTCCCTTCTCTCTCCCCCCTACCCCCTCTACCCCGAGAGGAAAAAAAAAACAAAACTCAAATCAGAATCTTGAAATCTTCAAATCTTTGCAGCTCATTAACCAAAGTTTGAAAGTGTTTTTTTTAGTAGTTCTCAGGTCTCTAATGAAACGAGCTATAAATACTTGAAAGTAAGCCACGAGCTTGCTGGTAAAAAGAAGAGAGAGAAAGAGAGAGAGAGGAAAAGAGGAAAGCAGAGGAAATTGATGAGACCGAAGAGGCGTCAGAGTAGAGTTTAGTTTTAGATCGAAAGAGGATTGAAGAGGAAGTAAAATAAATAAGTTATAGGTACAGGAAAACAGCGAAAGGGAGAAAGCTTCAGCTCTTAGTAACTTTATGCTCATGAGAGAGAGCTTTAAATGAGAAGATCCTGTGCTTTAATGATATGGAAAGAGAGTAAAAGTTTTAAAGAGAGCTTTAGTGTTTAGCAGCTGTGAATGGGAGATCCTTAGGCCATAATATCTACAATTTATTTGGGGTAGTTAATAAAACTTTCGATTCTAATGACTGAATAATAATAAAAGTTCTCTATTACTGACTCATATCAAATTAAATGATCACTATTTGATTTTATTCTTGATCTACTCCAAGCTTACCATAGTTAAAGCTCTCTCTTTTTCCCTGTCTTATATCTACAGCAATTGACTAAATATCCTCAGTTTAAACTGATCTTTAGAGAACACTGCAAGCCAATGGAACTACCTGAATCGAGTTCTCAACAATCTAAATGGGATCGTGCAACACAGTTTGTTGTTTCGATTTTTAATAGACAGTTCCGTTTCGATGCTGGCGATAAAGTTGAATTTTTTATGGAACGACGGAGAGAGATAAGAAAGAGGTAGAAGTGGTCGACAGTATAACTATCTGGAGGGACTCACGCCTCTGCGATAATAATCTCGACTCTGGTTTTTGTATGTCTTTCTTTTTTTTTGGGCTATCCTTTTGTGACTACAAAGTTGGAATGTTGAAACTGGCCCATAAAATGCACTAAAAAGGAAATGCATTGACCACAGAAGATGTCATCAACTTGAATTGTCAGATCTGTTAATGGACAAAAGTCGAGAAACGATCGAGAGACGATCGAGAAACGATTGGAAACGATTGAAAGCGATTCAAAACGATTGCAGCTGAAATGACATTGCCACAAGAAGAGGCATTAAATTTTATTGTCTCTACCTGGTAAATGTCTCTGCCTCTCTCGCTCACTCTTCATATCTCGCCCTCTCTGTCTGTCTGTTATTGGACCGCCCGCTGTTTGTGGCGGTAAATGAGATAATTTAATAAGCGTTAAAATGCTCGAGTTATGTCATTATACAAAAATAATAATAAAAAAAAAGAGGAAAGAAAAGAGAAAAAATGACGAAAAAATGCATAAATTAATGCAGAGAAACCAGACTTGGTTGCATGTGGCAGCAGCACAACAAGCCTGCCCCCAAAAATGGTCATTTAACGTGGGCAATTTCAGTCAGAAAGAGACAGAGAGAGAGAGAGAGAGAGACATAGAGATGCGGCATAAAGAGTTGCAAGTTGCCAAGTTGCCATGTTGCAAGTTTGCCAGTTGCTGCAGCATCACTAAACTTGGAGCACAGCTTCTATATATATACTTCTATATGTATATACATTAGGGTGTCCCTTATTTGGTCAAAGTCAATATTTTTAAACGCATACGGGCTAGTTCTGTTCATTAGGTCCTAAAGCACTCAGAAATAAATTTTTATCTCAATCGGAGTATGATAACCCGTGCCGACTTGGATCGGAAAATTTAAGGATTATATGGGACAAAAAAAATTTTTTTTTTATTTTTTTAATTTTTTATTTTTTTATTTTGTTTATTAGGTCCTAAAGAACTCAAAACCAAGTTTTCACCTTAATCGGAGTACGATAACCCATTCAAATTTGCATCAAAACATGAAAAATCATCAAAAAATGTATAATCAGTGTTAAAATACTGTTTTTTCATGTTTCGATGCAAATTTGAATGGGTTATCGTACTCCGATTAAGGTGAAAACTTGGTTTTGAGCTCTTTAGGACCTAATAAACAAAATAAAAAAATAAAAAATTAAAAAAATAAAAAAAAAATTTTTGTTGTCCCATATAATCCTTAAATTTTCCGATCCAAGTCGGCACGGGTTATCATACTCCGATTGAGATAAAAATTTATTTCTGAGTGCTTTAGGACCTAATGAACAGAACTAGCCCGTATGCGTTTAAAAATATTGACTTTGACCAAATAAGGGACACCCTAATATACATACATATAAATATGCTATATATCGTAGTAAAAGCATAGTTAGATCTGCCTGTGTTTGTGCAACGCGCTGTAGCCGTGTGGCATGCACCAAGTTAGGCAAAAAATAAAAATAAAAAAAATAAAAAGAGAAATAACTTTGGTAAATCAAAAGCAGCTACGTTGTTGTTGCTGGCAAATATTTTTACAATAGCTGCAGCAGCAGCGGCAAAGGGGCAACTGGCGGCAACAGGGGGGGGGGGGGCGTGGCATTGCGGACATGCGGCATGTGGCAAGAGCCAAGTTGGGGCCGCGCCCGTGCCTTCTAACTATTTATGGCAAACGAGTTGCAGCCACAAGTTGCAGCTAAACTTAAAGCTGATGCTGTACACCGTAAAAATAAAAGACGTGATAATATTGTTTTCTACTCAAATTTTGTATAAAAAATAGAGTAGAAAACAATTGATTTGAATGCAAATTAAAAATTGTTAGCAAATATTTTGACCATCAAAGTTCTACAAAAATTTTGGTTTTAATAAATCAAATATTTTAAATTTTTTTGTATCTATTTTTGGAACTTTTGTCAATTTTAACGCATATAACAATAAAATACTGATTTAATATATATTATAATGCATGTTAAGTCGTGTATTTAAGGTTTAAACTTTAAACTTAAAAAAAAAATATAACAATTAAAATAATAATAATTTTTTTCCGTGTTGTTGCCGCTTGTTGTTGCACGTATTTTCTTTGTAGTATTTTTTTTGACGTGGCAGCAATTTGTGGCAGCTACTTGGCCAACCACTGAATAAAAGTGAAATCTTTTTGTTACGGTTAAACAGTGCAAAAAAAAAAAAAATAATAGAAAAGCAAAAAAAAAAAAAGAAAAAGGGGCGGCCAATTGGGAACGACAAAGGTCAACGGCTTTGCATAAGCAAATGAAATATTGCCGCAAAACGGAAACTAATGATGTGCTGCAAGCAACAAGCAGCAGTTGCAGTTGCAGCGAGTTGCAAGCAGCGAGTTGCAAGTTTGCTGTTGCTGTTGTTGTTGCTGCAAGTTGGCAAGTCGAAGGCAAGGCAAGCAACCAGTTTAGAGACGGAGACAGAGACGGAGACAGACCCCCAGCTCATGATGCCACACAGCGGCAAACGTCTGACTGGAATTCAGGCAGCACTTGCCTGATTATGTGAAAAATGTCACACACACCACACACACACACACACACACACTCGCACACACACACACTCACAAACACACACAAACTTTTCTCCCAAGTCACTTTTTTTTTTCTTTTCTAATTATGAATTCAATTCATGCAGAAAATTAGCAAAAGCCAAAGAATTGCCCAGTGATTCAGTCTGTCGCTTCATTTGTGTGTATGTTCAAGTGTGTGTGTTAAGTATGTGTGTGAGTGTGTGAGAAGTATGTGTGTGAGTGTGTGTGGTATGCGTTGTGTCCATAATGCATGCTTACGCTTTAAGACAACACGTATATATTAAATACATATGATCACTTCAACTTCTTTACTATCTAAATAAAGTATGATTAGCGTTGCCATCCTGTCAACTTTAGGGCTGCCAGCTGTTGAAAAGCTATGCAGCTTTTCGCTTAGTCAGTTATCCAAAGTGTTATGCCTAATTTAGTTAAGTTAACTCAAACTCATTTGCTTGAAAACAGAACAATTAATTTAATTTTTGTTTTGGAGTTGCCACTTGGTAATTTTTAAGGCTGCCACCTAATTCTTTGAGATCTTTTGTCCACCCAAACTATGCTAAATTGCATTTTATTAAGCTATTTTTTTCGAATATCATTAATTTCATATGCTTATCCAAGTGTTGCCACTGTGCTGCAGCGTTGCTAGCTGGTCAACTTGAGTTATAGCTATGTTTTGACTTTGGAACCGTTTAATGCGGCACGTGTGTGTCCCCAGTGTGCCCGAAATTTTGCGAATAGTCCAATTCCCAATGCCAAAATGGACATAACGAATTTCAAGTCTCAGTCTCAGTTCCCAATGGTGTCTCATAATAATAATAATACAATAATAATGTTGCCCAGTTGTACGATATTAAATAAATCGTACATAAAAAAGTAAAAGAAGAGAGGCAACATGGAGTAGAAGAAGAAACACGAAACATGCAAAATTCGAATGCTACGATACAATAAATAAATGCAGAGATAGCCAAAAAATGAAATAACATACATCAAGAAAGAAATACACAGACAGGGACGGGGACAGGGGACAAGGGAAATGGGGAGGTATACGATATAGACTGGGTATAGAATCGAAATATGTTGGGTAGGCGACACAAACAACCAACCGAATGGCATAAAAAAGAATTATAAATTGCGTAGCGTTGACCTTCATTTCGGTCCAAGTAATTTTTCATAAACAATTTACGCGCTTCGTCGTTTTTCGTCCGATTCATAGCGAACTATCTGCATAGATATAGATATACATCTATATAGATATGTATATATATAGTATAAATCTGAAAAGTGTTGTACAGCTGCCGTAGCTGCTACGCTTAATTATTCATAGATACGATACATATTTATGTTTATATTTCATCTATAAATGTGACTGAAGAACATTCTTTACAAGCATTTTTATAGCCATCTCTATCTGTATATCTATAACTATATCTTGTTGCTTGTCTGATAATCCCATTCAATATCTCTTTCGGTTTTTATTATGCTTAACAAACAATTGCATGTTCAAAATATTGAGATATTTTCCTAATTTATAATCCACGACCGTCTGAGTCTGAGATTCTTTGAACATACCCCACAAATCTGCCCCGATCCCTCAGCCGATAACTACATATGTACTATATATGCATATATATATATATATCATTCAGATCCATGACGCATATCTTTGGCATGAGTTTATTTTGTTCTGGTCGAGTGAAAGTGTTTATAGAGCTTCAATTTCTACACGATTCTTTTTCGGGTATTTATAGTATAGTATTGTAGATAGATATGTGTTTGATATGTGTGACTTACCGTTACGATCTCCGGGACAGGTCTTACAGCATTTGCCGGGCAATGATATGGGATCATCGCATTTAGCGGGCGGACACTCGTTCTTTATATTGCGACATTGGACACGTGCAACAAGACGACGCTTTTTAGCTATCTGCAAATCAAGAACAAGACGAAATATTAGCAAAAAAAATTGAAGAAAATATAAAAAAATATATATATATAATATCTCATTAGTTATGCTGAGTGGATGATTCAATGTGTCACTTCTGTCTGTCCCGATGCCCATTACTGTATATTTTATTTATTTTTTTATTTACTTTTTATATAATTTTTGTAGCCGCAAAATTAATTAGCGCTGCCATTCGCATAACTGACAAACATACACACACCCATTTTTTGTTTTCTATACTATGTCAATGCAAATACCCTGTAATCATAGAACTAAACAAATCAGCTCAACTTACTGTGTGAACTCAGCAACTACAGCTACAAATTTAAGTGAAATTCAAGCGAAAGCGATTTCTGTGGCACCCCTGAAAGACTTTAAATTGATTTTCTAAGATTTCTTTTCATAAGTATCTAACAATTTCTGAATTTTTCCTCGTCTTTAAAATAAATTTTTAAAGCTGCATGACAATTTTATCTCTTGAGTTATACTGGGGTGCCACAGAAATCGCTTTCGCTTGAATTTGAATGAAATTTGAATGAAATTTGTATGAAATTTATGTCAAATTTGACTTGAAACTTGTATAAAATTTATGTCAAGTTTGACTTGAAATTTGTATGAAATTTATGTCAAATTCAAGCGAAAGCTATTTCTGTGGCACCCCTGATAAGCTTTATTTTTATTTTCTAAAGATAAAAACATGTCTGTTAACTTTTCTAAAAGTTTCATGAGTATCTTTTGTTATTTGCTAGAGCTATGCATTGTTATAGGGTATCTAATAGGTGTATTTGCCTGTTTAGGCTATTTAGCGATCACACTCTATCTGCTTTAAATTTAGAACTAAATCAAGCTGCGATTTTCTTAATATAAATATATGAATATATTTATAATTTTATATGTTTTTTTTTTGTATTTTTCCATTTTTTATTTGTATTTTGTTGTGTTTTGTGTTAATTCATTTCAGATCTTTGGTCGACTGGCCTGAGAGTGTTGTGTCGTTGTCTTTTTGATGTTTATATGAATTCATTTTTATTGGCCTGCCAACGTTGTTGCTTTTAACGATGGTATACTCGTATCAGTTCTTAAGTCTTACAGCAAAAAGGCAAAAAAGAGAAAGAAAAAAACGGAAAGACGAAGGCAAGTCAGCAGCTATCATTTTATGATGTGCTCGTTTATAAGTCTTGCAGCCACATAAATTATAATTAATTAATACAAAACTGACTTTTATGCAATGGCCAAATGACCAAATGACCAAATGCCCAGTGGCTGGACAGGTCCATTAAAACGAGTCAAGAACCAAGACGACGATGTTGATGTCGATGTCGATGTCGGCTCCTCTATATGTCGAGGGAGGCGACTTCAATTAGCTCAACAATTTGCAAAACAACAGCACAAAAAAAAAAAATAAAAACTAAAAGTACAAACAACTGAAATTAAAACATTAATAAAATCAACTCATTAAACAAAATTAACAACTGCAAAATATATGTACTACTTAGTTGGTATACAACTTATAGACGGACTGTATAATATTTGTAGCTGAGTTGTTTTTTATGTGAGTCAGCGTTGAGGTAAAAAATTTGATAACTAAAGACTTGAGATGGATTTAAAATATATAATCTTTAACTTTTGAGACAAGACAAGTTTATCGATTTATTTTTATAAAAAAAATTAATTTAAAAGTATATCGGAAAACATTTTTAAAAATGAAAAAATCAGCATACATAAGAAAAGATCGACAATGATCAAATACAATATAATACGGAAAGTAATAATTTTCATCAATCGGAAATATTTATATAAATTCGGAGTAAAGTTTAAAAAATCGGTAAATCAGAAACAATCTGTAATTATTTCTATGTATCATACATATAAATTGAAATAAAATATTCCAAGAGATCCCATTAGATATTGGTTTTTTACTGAAGAATTGACATATTTCTTGTTGCCCTATAATTTGAGATGTCCTATAAATTGTGGCAACTATTGGATGCGAGTATACAATGTTTTTAGGCTGTTTTTAGTTCCTCGTGTCTGGGTCGTCTGGTCGATGGCAGACGCACAACAACAACAACAACAACAACAACATATGCCAAGACTTTATGGCGTCAATTAATTTTCGGGGCCTGCCTTATAAACATACTATATATATATATATATATATATAATTTAAATATATATATATTTCTTTTATATATGTATATACATTTCGCTGATGTTTTTTCTGTTTTTGTTATTTTTTTTGTTATTTTTACACTCGACGCAGAACTTGAACGAAGACACAAGTTTGACATTTTCATCCTTGTTGTTGTTGTTGCTCTCTTTCTCTCTCTCTCTCTTTTTCCCACTCAGTCAACGTAATTGCAAATTTTCTTCAAACAACAATTCAATCAACAACAACAACAATCGAATAACACAATTTTCAATTTGTTTTTAGCAAAGTTTTGGGATTTAGTTTCCCATTGAGTACATTTATATATATGTATATATATATGTATATATAAATTTAGTTCGAAGTACGCATATGCTCTATATAGTATAGATGATGCACAGGGTATGCGACATTCGCTGTTATAAAAAAAGAGCTTTAAAATCAATATTAATCATGCGTAAAAATGCCATAAATTATGCGCTCTTCTTCTTGCCGCTTTTTGTTCCAACTTAAGTGAAAATACATCTTTTTTTTTTGTTTAGCTTTTCGCCAATAATTTTTCCCTATTTTTCTGCTTTGGCAAATGTTGTTGTTGTTGCTGTTGTTGCTGATGTTGCTGATGTTTCTGTTGTTGTTCTGTCTTGTCGCTTGTAGCAAATGTCGGCAGTCATTAGTCAATTAGTTGGCCGCCTATCACCGCAGACTTGACTTAATTTGTTCAGTCAGTCTGCGTTTTTCACCAAACAAAAAAAAATATATATATATCGAAAATAAAAGATACAAAAGTATCTCAAACTGTAGCTATATGCAATGTTGCAGTATTTTAAGACTTGGTAAAAAGCCAAACTAATGAAATGCACACTTGAAAGCCGGAAGCAGCTGGGTATATCAATTAAAGCTGAAAGCTTTATTAGACTGATACTAAAGCTTTTAATAAAGCTCAAACTCTAGTTTATAAGCCTTAAGCTTAAGCCAGCTAAAGCTTCTCTTAAAGCTCAAGCTCCGCTCTGTTGACAGCTGAAAGCTGTAAGCTCAACTATTTAAAGTGGAAAGCTTCTGAAAGCTAAATTCAACTTAATCAAAAGCTCATTTTAACATATTTTCTAGCAACTTTGAAGCTATACTTACCGCAACACATTCGCATTTGATGCAATACATGACGCCGAACGGAGGTCCCAAATCCGCATACCAAGTGGAGCCCAATTCTCGCAGAACTTTGCCAAATTGACATTCGGTAACTGCAAAAAATAAGAAATAAAATTTAAAACATTAAATCGTGTATACTTATATGTATATTATATATGTATGTACATTGTACAATATATCTATATGAACTAAATTGCATATTTCAATTAAGATTTGTTGCTGTTGCTATAAAAGTCGATTTATCTATATATAAATTTTATGGTTTCTGTTGTTGTTATTTTTGTTTTTGCTTGTTGTTTTTCATATGGGGGAAATGCTGGCGCCAGTTAATTGCATTTGCCCATATAAATAAAATTTAGTCAATGTCAATGACTATGGGAATGGAAAAGTTTATGGCGAGACGCGTCTACAGATTTCTACTCAATGATAGAGAGAGAGAGAGAGAGAGCCAGAGGAAAAGAGAAAGAGATCACGGGGTGAAAACAAATTGTAAACAATTGCAGCTTTCAAAAATATCTAAAAAAGATTGTAGAGTAAGAACTGTAGACTGAAGATTTACGGGGTAGAATCTAATACAATTTTCATATATTCCAAATCTTTGAAGAAAATTAAAAAAAACTATTGAGGACTCTAGATTCAGTAAAAAAAAAAGCCAATACAATTTTTTGAAATTTGAATCTGTTAAGAAATTTGCTAAAATGTTAAAGAAAGACTATTGATCAAAAGCTGAAAACTATAAACTGAAGACCACTTTAAAAAGATACAGTCGGGGTTTTCCAACAATATAAAAATTGTGTGATATCATCCTATTGAACTTTCAGCTAAGATAAATCCTCAAACTCAATTGAACTCTAGACTCCAAGACTAGACTTTTCACAACAAAATAAAGTTGCTATGTAAAGTAGCAGACTCTGTATGCAATATGTTGCCAAGCGACAGCTGAAGAAGAAGCAGCAGCAACAACAATAAATGTTGCCAGCAGCTGGCGCCAAATTCAGTTGCGTTTCCGGCAGCGATTTTCAATTTTACAAATGCAAAAAATAAAAAGAAACACAGATAAAAAAAAATCAAAGTGTTGTTTTTGTCACTGGCGCCGACAAGTGTCAAGTTGTTAGCATTTTGGGGGCGGGGCCGGGGGGTTAAGAGGGGCAACTGGCAACAAGCAACAGGCGACAGATTTTTTTTGGTTTTTAGACTCAATTTCATTAGCGGCATTTTGTTTGTATTGTTGTTGTTGTTGCTGCTGTTAATTGGATGGCATTTTGTTGTAGTTGTTGTTGTCTGTTATTTTGGTATGCAAATCGGTCGAAAAAGCGCGTTAAATTATTAATATATTTTAATTACCAGGCGCACAGCCAAATTACAAATGCTAAAACTTTAAACTCTTTGGCGCCATCACATCATCCGCCAAATGCGCCGACGGCAGCACCCATAAAATCAAACGAAATCAAAAATAAACCTAATAGCATTCCCCCAAAAAAATATAATCGCCAGCTGTAGCGTAGACTGAACGACAGACAGGCTACCACGTAAATTTCATAAAACTAAATGCATAAATCAAATTATTTATCAATTAACATTTTAGCACTTTTCTAGTTAGTTTCGGGTTACTTGTAAATTGGGTAAAATTGCTTAAATTTATATAAATTTTTTATAGCCAAATTTGAGTTGGGAATGCCGCTTTGACGACGCCTACAAAAGCTAGGGTATTAAGTGTATATTCAAAAGTGAATAGTTAAAATGGATGACAATAAAAAACGGAACGTAAATATCAAGAGCACATTTTGCTTGATGGATTGTTGTGGTTTTTTGTAGTGTTTTTAACATTTCAATACCCTGTTTTTTTGTTTTGCTTCTCTTATTTTTTGTTATCATTGAAGGCAGCTGGCAGAAACTGGGCTATAACTGATTAACTAACGAAAAAAAAAGGCAGCAACAAATCAACAATCTGAGCAAATGAAAACAACCCCCCGTCAAACAACCTTCTGAGTGAGAGAGCAACAACAACAACAGCAACCTTAGTAACAACAACAACAACAATAATATATGTAGCTAAAACAACCAGGGGCGGCATTGCCCGACATGGCGTATACGTGATAAGTGGCGCTAACGACGCGCGACGTTTATCAAGTGGCGGTCTTATTATAATTTGTTGTTATTTTTTCTTATTGTTGTTGCTTTCTCATTGGCGCCAGTTTTATTTGCGTGCGAAAATAAAAGAAACACAATTTAAATGCAAGCAAAAAGCAAAAAAAAACCAAAACAGCAACAACAATAGAAATTTAATCAGAGAGAAGACAACGGAATCGCCTTTGATACAAGCTGCCGATTTACGCGCAATAGATTTATAAATATTTATGTATGTATATTCACTAAAATAACAACAACAATAACAAATGATTGTTTTTGTTGCTGCTGATCTTCCCATTTTTGGTTGTTTTTGCTACCCACATTTTATGCCCATTTTGAGTTATACTAATATTCAATTTCAGCTTGTGCAAAAAATTGTAAAAATAAATATATTCTTTTTTTGATTTTTTTTTACTTATATAATTGAAATTTTACGTTAATTGGCGCGGCAAAATGTTTGCGCTTGATTTCATATGCTGCATTTCTCAAAGACTGTGTGTGTGTGTGTGTGTTTGTGTTGCCAAAATAGCGCAAATATTGTAAATAGTTTGGCTAAAGTCGCAAATGTTGTTGAATAACAACAAATTCAAACTTAACGGCTTAACGCAAGTTTGAAACATTCGTTAAATGTTGCTAAGCAGAGTTTAAACAGCATGTTGCTACGTTGAGTTATGAATCTACGCTTTATGCTTAGCAACAATGCTGACTGGCGTCAAGTGTTGCTATACTACTTTGCGTACAACTTCAACTGTTGCTGAGCAACATTTGCTGCCGCGACGCTGCTTCCGCAGGCTGTTAACCGCAGCAGCAGCAGCAGCCAATAACATTCAAGTTTGGTGCTGCTTCTTTGCATTTTAACAGTCGCTCTTCCTGTTGTCGCCCAATGTTGTTGCTGCTGTTGCTGACCCGCCCCTCATTTCCGTTCAGCGTTCAATAACAGCAGCAACAACAACAACAACAGTAACAACAGCAACTCATCAGCAACTAAAAGCCAGCTGTTAATTATGGACTGTTGATCTATAGCTTTATTTGTATTTATATATATGTATACACACTGTGTGTGTGTGTGTGTGTTTGTATTGCTGCCTGCATTTGTTGTTGCAATTTGTCTAGACATTTGATTTATGGCCGTGTTGTTGTTTTCTCTTTAGGTTTTTGCATCGCGCACAAAATGTTATTTCAACAATTTTTGGCATTGCAGTTAATTGTTGTTGCTGCCGTTGCTGCTGCTGTTCCAGGCTATTTATTGTTTTTGCCAAATTCATTCATTGATGCTAAATATTTTTGACAAGCAAAACGTGCAACAACAATAACAATACATTTCTTTTTTGCCACAAAAATGTTGCGTGGGCGTGGCAATCACTCACTCAAAAGGCAGCAACAGCAACAGCAACAACAACAACAGTGGCAACAACACAAATAATTATAAGAATATTTTTCGAGCAAGTGCATTGAGCACACACAAACACACACACACACATAAATATATATAGACAGACGTGTGTTATTTATAATTTAAATTCAAGACGAAATATCTAGAAATAAATTTACGTATTTTTGGTGCAGTAATTGTTGTTGTTCAATTTGGCAGTGCATTGACACACTCACAAAATGCAACAACAACAACAACAACAATGAATTAACTCAACAACTTTCAAAGCACATTAAAGCTTCCAAAGCTGTTGAAATGAAGTTTCATTTGTAGCTGAAAATAAAACTTTAAGCTATTTTTGCCAAGGAAAAGTTTAAACTTTAGAAAAAAACAGCGAACAGCTTTCAAAGCTCTATAAAATAAACTCAGTTTGTAGCTGAAAATTAAGTTTTTATGGGGAAGCTTTACAAAACTTTTCGATTTTAAGATTGAGCAACTAAAAGCTTGCAAAGCTCTTGGATTAAAGCTCATTTGTCAGTTTGAAGTGGGTATAAAAAGACAAAAAAGCAACTAAAAACTTACAAAAAGCTGCTTAGCAAAAGCACATTTGTTGGTGGCAAGTAGAGCTTAAAGCTTTCAAAGCTCGAATAGGAAAAAATTAAAAAATAAATCAAAGAATTTAAAGTTTGAATTTTAAGCAAATATTGTTGATTCACTTGGGCGCTTGACAACAATTTGAAAAGTGTTTTCTTTCATTTTTAATGAATGCTTGCAACATGTGGCATATGGATATATGTGGGTGCGTGTGTGTGTGTGTGTGTGTGCTGCATTTAGAGGCAAAAAACAAAAGCAAACAGATGAATAGCCCAACACAATGTGCTAATTACAGTCAAAAGGCAGCGACAGGCATTTCAACTTCTAATAAACATTCGTCGTGTTCCCAACCCACAACACGTGGCCCCAACTAAAATAAAAGGGTGTGTGTGTATCAGTGTGTGTGTGTGTGTGTGTGTGTGTGTGTGTATTAGTGTCTTTGGTCTTCTTACGCTGGTCATTTGTTTTAGCCAACGAAGCAGAGCACTGAAATTCGCCTTGGCGTTTGTTGTGTGTTGCCAAAGCCAAATGCGTTGCTGACTCACATGACGCAGAACCTCTGCTCGCTGCTGACGTCGACGCTGCTGTCAGCGTTGCCGTTGCTGTCGCTGCCAGCAGCGGCGTCGCTTTGGCGCAGCGTTTTTTGGCAATTCTGCTCGTTGTCGTCTGCACACACACACACACACACACACACGCACACACTCGCACATATTTACGCACAGTCGGAAAGTGCCTTTGAAAACTTTTCTTTGGTTTTATTTTCCGAGTTTAAATACCCTGTAAATGCGGAAGAACAGCGCTCACAAGAAAATAAATATTATTTAAATAATGATTGATTTTAGCATGTATTTTTTTAAGTATGATATTATTGTTAAATTAACTCAAAATGCGAATAAATAGTCAAAAAACACCTAAGTCACTTGATTTCACCGGGAAAATTCTTATGGAACCTTCATAATCATTATATATTAATTTGTTTATAGGGTATATTTTAGTCGCACATGTGAATTGTGTTTTCTTTTTTGGCTGCGTGCGCTTTTAATTGAGTTAAAAGATCAGCACAGATCAGATCGGATCAGATCGGCGTAGTATATAGCTATATAGCCATGGTCTGGGGTCTGGGATATATAGAGCAGGCAGTCAGTCCAATGTTGTTGTTGTTCTCGTTCTTGTTCTGTTTGTTTTTATCTTTTTAAAATGTTATTTCAGTTTTGCGCCTTAATTAATTGTTGCAAAATAATTAGCGCAGAAGTTAAAGCTCAACGTTGAAATGCATAAAATTCAATAAATTAATGGCCAACAAAAAATATCAAAATAACCAAATGGAATTTTTTTCTTCCCATTCTCCTATATTTTTTTAATGGGCGCTATTTGCCACGCCCACTCGGCATTTTGTTTGCATTTTGCTTAAATTTGACAGCTGAAAGTGTTGAGCTGTCAATCAGTCGATGGGGGCAATCAATCAAATTGATTGAACCGCAACTTAATAAATCGAACGATCATCAAGTCAACAAATCAAGTGGAAGGAGAAGAGGTAAGTGAAAAAAAGTAAGAAGTCGGCATAGAACTAAAAGAACAAGTCCAAATATTATGAGAAGTCCGTCTACAAAATGTATTTTTTTTCTCAATTTTTTCTTTTTTTAATTTTATTTTTGGAAAATGCAGGCGGTGAAAAGGCGACAAACACATTCGGATAGCGCGTCATGCCGCCCCAGTTTATTTATTTTATAAGCAATTAAATTATTTAAGTGCAAAGCTAACAAAGCACAACGACAACAACAGCAACAACAGCAGCAACAACAGCAAAAAGCAACTTGAAATGCTTGCGCGCTGCATTTCTCAGTTGCGCATACCCTGTAAAAAGCATGCATACGCAATGGGGTCAATGTCAATTAAAGTATTTGACTGTAAGAGATTGAAAGAATAAGAAAAAAATGTTATTCTCTATAAGAATTAAAAAAAACATAAACATATACGGTCACCCTAAGAGTGGAAACGAGGGTCACCTTAAAGCTCATGTAAGCTCAATGGCTCTAAAGCTATACAGAGAAAAATTTATGACAATTAGAGCTCGGTAATGTTAGGTTTGCTCAACAGCTTCCTACAAAATAACGATAAGAATTTAGGGTCACCCTAAAGCTCCTAACAATTCACTAAATATAAGTGTTAGAATAATGAAAGTTGCTTACTCGTGAAAACAAAGCTTGTTATGCATTCTTGCCATAGTAATAAAAAGCGAAGAGATGGTCGCCCTAAAGCTCTTTTAAATACAGCTATTAAACTAAGCGACAAATGCAACTGCTCAGCATTAATATCAAATGATGATAATACGAGTATATTAAGTAAATTTAAATTTCGCAAATGTTCGAGGGTATCTCTTTAGTCAGTCAATGTTGTAAATCGCTTTTCGCTTCATTTTGGGGACACAACACGACGAAGACGACGATGGGCTCGAAATGAAGATCTCTAATGGCTGATTAAGTGCGGCCGCCACGGAGTTGGAAGTTGCCTTGTTCCTGATAATTTATGACAGCTGCATTAGGTGTGAGAAGCAGTGCACAGATAGAGGAGGCAGCGAGGGAGGGTGGGGAGGTAGGTGGGGGGGAGGGCAGAGGAGCAAACAGACGTCGGCAAAAGCAAACAAAAGTCGATGGACAAGCACACACACACACACACACATACAACACGGGTGTGTGTTCTTCACGCCCTGTAGACACTCTACAGCCCACACTCCCCCCTCCCCCTCACCTCTCTCTACCCCTACAAAAAATTGTCTCGTTGCCGAAAAAAAAGTTAAAAAGTTCAAAAGTGAAAAAGCCGAAGAACGCGACGCGTTTAAAGTCGCTAGCAAAACGCGCGCACAAAACACACAAAAAAGGGGCTCGTTCAGTTGTTGTTGTTGCTGTTGTTACTGTTGGCAACAACAACGTCTCAAAGAAAATCTAATGAAACGAAAACTTTTCGCGGTCGCTTCTTATGTAAAAAGTAAAAAACGCGAGAGAAATCGAGAATAAGCGACGCAAAGAAGAAGCAAGTGGAGAAAGAAGACCGCAAAAAAAAAAGAGATGAAGGGAAAAAGATACACCTCAATCATAATGAGTGACAATTGCTATCCAATTAGCTAGCACATAACCCAAGTATATCTCATATATACAGATGATATAACTGAACCGCATCCGGTGTTGGTTCTTTGATGACTTGGATGGCTTTTAAAGTGTACTATATGTATAAGAAAGGGTATTTGAACTTATTCAATAAAGTGGTTTATTACAATCTAAACATATGTTGTCGAATTATAATATATAATAATATAATCTATCATCATTTAAAAAAAAAATACTACAAATCTGAGCAATTTCTAATAGATGAGCATCTTAAACTTCAAATTATTCAATAAGATGAGGAAAACTCACAGTTTAGATGAAAATTCGATGAATATAGTGAACTTTTTATACAGAAATTCGATTTAAATGATAATGCTGACAATATTAATATTATAATTAATCTAAAAAATAAATTAAATGTCACAAAAAAGCTCAAATTTGAACCAGAAATAATTATTAAATTGTTTTGTGAATACATATGGTAAATGTTCTTGCAAGCCTTGTAAATTTTTGCTAGCTGCTGCGAACACTGCCTTCTTGGAGTCACTGTTGATCAAAGCGGTTGCAATTACATATATTCTTTTTTTTAGATTTCTGTAAAATTTGCTTAGACAATTTGCGCATGGTCTACCAAAAGCAGCTAATTTCTCTGCCTGTCTCAGTGTGTGTGCGTGTGTTGGAGTGTGTGTGGATGAGTGTATGTGTGTGTGTGTGTTGGCTATTTTGGAACAGAGAAAAAGGCAACTGGCAACGTCGTCTCTGGCCGTAAACATGTTCAATGACTATTTTTACTTTATTTTTATTTTTATTTTTATTTGCTTTTTTTTGCGCTTTTTTTGGTTGTTTTTTGTGTTACTTTTTTTTTATTTTTTTGGTTTTAGTTTTGCATTTTTGCTCATTTACAAAACAAATCACGCGACTGCGAGTTGCCCCGTCGCAGATGTCGTCAAAAGTTCAGGCAGCAAAAGGCAGCAGAATCAGCAGACGGCAACAGCAACAACAACAACAACGACAACGTCTACAGAAAGTTGTTGTTGTTGCCGTTGTTGTTGTTGCTAATTTTAAATGCGCTGATAAGTTGCACAAATATTCTATGGATGTATTTTTGTTGTTCTTTTTCGGGTTGCGACTGCTGATGACGTTGATGATGACGATGATGAGGATGATGATGACGATGATGATGATGACAATGATGATGATGATCGTTTGTTGCACGCGTCTCAATTTGATTTTGGCTCAAAGAGAGCCAGAACAAGAGGGCAAGAGAGTGTACTGCATTTAACCCAAGCCAATTTTATTATCACTCACAGTTCACACACTTAAGTGAGCTTTGAGCAGCTTTAAGCTCTCATCTACTTTCAGAATCATTCAATTTAGCTCAAGAAATGCATAAAGGGACAATTTATAAACAAAAGAAAAACAATTAGCTAAATTAAATAAATATTCAAAAGAGCTTTGAGCTTCCAAGAGCTTTTTTAGTTTGAAGCTTTTAGCAACTTGCAATATAAATTGAAAGCCTCCAGATATTTTGCGAATAACGCAGTTCAAAAGAACGGAAATGAAATTAACCAAATAAATTATACATTGAGCAGAGCTTTAAGCTTTAATGAGCTTTCCCAAAAATGTTGTTTAGCTTTTCTAAATGAATTAGTTCTAAATTTCATAGAACTTTTGTATGATTTAAGGCATTCAATAGCTGCCAAAGTGATTTAAGAATTATCTTGAGGGTTATCAAATCAAATGAAACGCATTAAAGGGTATAACAGACGTCGAAAAGCAACAAAATAAGGGGAACATATTCAATTTGCGAGCACACAAAGAAAATGTCTAAACAGTTGCACACATCATAGAAACTGACTGCAAAGGCTGCCGCCTCATATCAGAGATGCACAATTTAGATGATGCGCAACAGAACAACAACAACAACAAAATACAGAAAAAAATATAGAAAATCTTTAAGTTATTTAAGAGAAAATGAAAAGAACAGGAGGAGGAGGAGGAAGAGGAAGAGGAGGGCAATTCAGTGTGGGGCGCTGATTGCGCCTTGATAATTAATGCATGACAAGAATGCGAAATGCCGAGATGTGAAATTGCGAGTAGCGAGTGACGAGTGACGAGCAGCGAGTGGACAAATTGGGCGAGTGAGTGCTAATGAAAGGCATGACCAACAACAGAAAAAAGCAACAACAATAAAATGTATTTTTATGAATGGCAGCAATAAAAAAAAACCGAAATTCAGTTTCGACTTTTCGACAATTAGCCCAATTGTTGCCCAGTTTTAACCAGAAGCGAAGCCAACAAACTCTCGTTTGATTTGCATTCATTCTGGCAAACACTGCCTCTCTCTCTCTCTTTCTTACTCACTCTCTTTCTCTCCTTCTCATCTGCTGAATGGAACGGAAATGCTAAAAAAAAAACGAGCAGGGAAAAAAACCAAGTCTGAAACCCACGAAATCTGTGAAGCGTATCTGTATCTATAGGCTGTGTATCTGTATCTTATTTGCCTACGCGACTGCATTCGACAGTCGACACTCGACAGCCGAAATATATAATAAAAAATAAAAACAGAGTCAAATTAATTAACACACACACACACACACACACTTGATTGTATTTGCGCTTTTTTCCCTATGTCTGGCTTTTCTTTTTCAGCTCTTTTTTTGTTTGGGTGGGCGAGCAACGAACGAAGTCAGCCCAAAAAAGCTGAAAACTGGAACTGCAACTCGAACTGCAACTCTGCTGCAATTTGACACTTTTGTGGGCATTAAGTGCTTCCTCTGCCTACACGCGACTCACGGCTTTAAGCCTAAAGCTAAAAAGGCTAACCAAAACAAAAAAAAAAAAAAAGCCAAAGCTAAAGCTAAGCCAAGTTAAGCCGAGCTGGCTGTAGCCAAGTTGCAGTTGCAATCATTGAGGATGGCGACGCCTCGTCTCGAAGCCAAAAAAGGCTGGCAATGTTGCCAGTTATTGCAGTTGTTGTTGCCGTTGTTGCAACCGGCAACAAATTGGTTGCATTTCGTTTTCGACTGCCTGACATGCAACTGACACTGACGACGACGACAACAGACGACGTTTTTGGGAGGCTGTCGCGACAGCCCCAAAACAACAAAATAAGCCAGCAAAAAATTCAACAAAATATACACAAAGAAAGGCTGAAGGGTAACTTGAGCAAGCCAAATTTTAGATACTCTGTAAAAAGCATTAAAAACTCAGAAGTGCACAACAATAAAGTATTGCAAATTAAGAAAGACAAAAGCACTTGATGAATTATTTTAAGAAATAAACGATTGAGGACATATTTGCGAAGCTTAAGAAAAGAATTAATAAACATAGTTTAAATTTATTTCTTGAAATCTACGGGCAATATGCAGAGATCGTAAGTAAGCTACAATTTTGACTATTTCCATAAATATGGAATATTTTTTTTGGAAGTGATCATAGAATCAATTGGGCTTTTAAGGATGCGTGTACGTAAATTGAAAACACTTTAAAAAACCCAAAAACTCGCTAACTTTAAGAACTGAGAGTTGGAATCATATGAAAATTATGAAAAACATGATGAAAAAAGTGATGAATGAAAAATTCCAATTAAAGGGTGTTAAAATAATATGAATATAATGAAATGGTGAATATAGAAATATATTTTAATTTTTTTTTTTTGTAATTATTTCCTAACTACACATATAGAAAACTTTAAGTAAAGTTTATTAATAATAAACTCACTTGAATAGTTCGATCAGTTTTAAGAAAAACTTGCTCTAAAATGCTGTGATTCAATATTTAATTGTCTACACTTCAATATTTCTTAGCTACACTTAACAGGTATCATATAACATCAATAAAGTGAAATACTCTCGACTTTAAAGCATAAAAAAATGAAGAAAAAAATGGGTAAAAAAAGCAACTTTGGCGTCTGACAGACGTCGGTGGCTGAGACTTAACGTTTTAACGTATTTCGTTGTTGTTTTTGGTATTTCGTTGTTGTTGTTGTTTTTCATCTTCTTGTTGTATTCGTTAAAGATCATGGATATGTTTGCCGAGATGCCAAAACGGAACGTCGTCTCTTTTAGTCTCGTCTCGTCTCGTCTCGTTTTGCTGCTTTACGTAGGCACATCTTGATTTTTGTATTCGTATTCGTATTCGTTGTTGTCATTGTTGTTGTATAGTTGTTGTTGTTGTGCTTGTCTTTTACACGCATTCATTAAAAATAAGTTAACAACTTTTTAACACCTAACTGGGCGGCAGACAGTTGAATAAATGAATTATGCTGACGAATGGCGAATGGGCCAAAAGCAATGCCAACAACCAACGAGAAGTATGGCAGAGAAGAGGGTAGAAGGGGCAAGAAGTGAAGAGTGGAGGCAACGTAGGCCGACTGCCGCCTTGTCCATTCCGTTCGGGGCAACAGGTGTTGAAGGAGGAGGGGAGGGGAGTGGAAAATCAGCTTGTTAATCAGCTAAATTAAATGCGAAATGAACAAAACGAATTGGTAGTTAGTAGAGTTGGCCAGATCAGAGACCATAATACCCCTTAACCCCTTACTTCTCGCTTGGCTAAAAACGTGCGTGGTTTCTGACGTTTGATTAGCCTGTCCCCCTTCCCTCCCCCTCTGATAGTTTCTCCCCTTCCTTTTGGGCCTAACCAAAAAAAAAATAGAGAACTGTTTGTTTGCGTTGGTTTTTCATTCATTAAAAAATTGTGTGTATGTTTGTGTGTGTGTGTGTTGGTGGCATTTGCCGTTGCCTGAATTTGTTTTTTGTTAGTCGTCTGTGGGCCACGACTAACGACTAAATTATGCTGAGCTTTTAATTAGCACTATGCAACTCCTCTATCATATTGAGTTACGTTTCCCCTCCCCCCCCCCCCCTCTCTGTCTCGCTATAAACTTGGGTGGGTGGATTTTTCTATCTATAGTATTAGTTTGTTTTTGATGTGGGTGGCAAGTGCTAGTCCCTGATAAGCCATTGATTTGTTGTTTATTATTATTTTCCCAGAGTCTATTGACTTTTGTTTGGTGTTTAGCTCTCTAAATTATGAAGCTAAACCAATCTTAAGTTGTTGGCTTTTGTGTTAACGACCAGCGATTTCGTTAAAAGTTTACGACCAACATTTTAAATAGACACCATTAAAAATTCAATGAGTAGGCCTATACAAATTGAGCAGTTGTCGTCATTTGCAGTTGTTAGCTTTATGTAAACGACAAGCGATTTCAATAAAGTTAAGTACAATGCAATAAAACAACCCGAAATGTAGTTTACATAAGCAATTATAAGTAAATATGCTATACTTAAGAAGTTAATCCCATAACTAGTTAATAAGATTAGGTAAACGACGAGCGATTTTACTGAAACTAGGTATAATGCACCAATGCAAAGGAATATGTAGTTTACAAAAAGAAATGCGAGAAGAAATGCTAGAAAACTGACTTTAGACTCATTTTTGAAAAGAAACGTTATGGAAACGACGAACGATTTTAATGAAATTTTACTGAATAAAACTATACAAAGAAATACATTGTTTGCACAAAAGTTTAGAGCGATAGCTGCAAGAATTCTAAAGCTGTACCCATTTGTAGAATATAACTTTATGCAAATGACGAATGATTATTATATAATTAAATGGAGTGGTTAGTTGCAGTTTATTAAGCTACAATAATGCATAAATACTCGCTCTACACTCATCATCATTATTGTAAGATGAGAAACAGCTCAAAGTCGTTACAATAAAACCGCAATCTGTTTTTAATTGAAAAAAATGCATAAATCAACTAATACAGTATAGAAAGAAAGAAAAATATGAAAACAACAAAATGTAACGCTAGCTGAGTTCTATAGTTTATACGCTAGAGTTTCCTGAGTCTTCTTCTATTGTATCTATGCTCTTCTCTTTCTTTTTCTGTGTAGAAACAGGAAATGCAGCTAATCAAGCGTGTGAGTTGTAACAAATTGAGCTGCATTTGGAACTGGAGGAGCTATAGAATCTAACAATATTGGGAATAGAAATGAAAATGGAAATGGAACTGAGCATATGAGAATTAGACTGTTTCTAAGCAGCTTAAAGACAAAGACCAGTTACTTTCTACAGTTTATAGTGTGTGTGTTTGTGTTTTTGGGGTTGCCGACGCCGTTGTGTCTCGAACCGACAGCGACAGGCAGCGAGCGGAAGGGAATTCCCGTTTTCCGGATTAGCACAAACATACAATAAAAAAGAAAAACTCTGAAAACTGACAACTGATAACTGTTGGGAAATAAAAGAATGGAAAACCCAGAAGACCCAAATTGTCCGTGTGTGTGTGTGTGTGTGTGTGTGTGTGTGTGTCTTTTGTGCAGCCAGGGATTAAGGGTGCGAGCCATGGGCAACGCCTAGGCACCGACTTGGCCAAAAAATCTACCTGCCTACCGAAACCAGGGGGAAAAACCCTCGCACAGTGCGCAAAAAAAAAACATCACGAAAAATGTGTTGTTTTATGACCCTAAGTATAAACGGGGCGTATGCGTAATCTTAGCTCAAGTTATGCAATGAACGATATGTAATACGATATAAAATAATATATATATAATTGAATATATTATAATATAAATGCAATAAAATATATTATCATTAATTTTTTAATATGGAATTTATATAATTTGTATGTGATGTAAATCCAAATTATGAATCGAGTTTGAAAATCCAAATGTAAGACACGAGTTTTATATTTAAAGTCAACCAATTTATTATGTTAAAGTACTTAAAAATTGCATCCACGAAAGTCGAGTTTCTCGATTTTTCGATGAATTTTTACATCACTATTGCATATTATATTATTGCACGATAAATTGTCTTGGCTATGTTGTGTGAAAATTTGTAACTTTCTAGCTTTAACCGTTTGTCCTACACGTTGTCAGAGTTTTATTTATGTAGATCATAATATATTCAATTATATTATAATTTTTTATTTTGTATATAGTAAATGTAATTTAAGGAGGAGACTTACCCGCTGGTCGATTGGAACGCCTGGCCGTGTCGGACTCCTCGAACATGAGGGGGGCGTGGCGTCGCGCTTGAACCGCTTGGGGAAGACAGCAACAGGAGAGGCAAAGGAGCAGCGCGATGATTAGCAGCTGATGCAATTTGCTTTGATAATGATGTGTGCTGCAGTTGTTGTTGGAGTTGTTGTTACTACTGTTGTTGCTGCTGCTGCTGCATTCTGTGTCTGCGCCAATTGTTGCTGTTTGCCTGCTGTTGCTGCTGTCCAGTGTCTGGACGGTTCCTGTGGCCGTGGCCAAGGCGGCGGCAACATTCGTTAAGTTGTTAACCATTTTCGTTTAGATTTTCCTTTTTTCTCCTTTCTTATTTTGATATTTTATGCAATTTTTCAATTTTACACACACAACAGAAAAAAAATTAATGTGATTTGTTGATAATTTGGCAACAGAAAAAAAAAATGGTAATACAGAAATTATAATTAAAATTTGAGTTAAGATTTCTGCAGACGCAGAACCGACAAAACCGAAACCGAACCGAAACCGAACTGAACCGAACCGACAAACGACGTGCGTTATTTTAGTTTTTCCTTTTATTTTATTTATATATTTTGTTGTTTGTTTGTTGTTATACTGTATTATTATTATTTTGCTCTCTTCTTTATGATTAGATAACACACACGCGTGTTAACTGTAGTTCTTTTAACCAAGCCACTTGAGTTGTTGCACTTTTCTTTCTTGAGAATGAAAACTCTTTAATAATTTCTATAAATTATTATTAAATTTATATTTATTCACAATTTGTTTTTGCACATTTTTCACCCAGGTTTTTCCCCAAAAAATAATGGTTGTTGTTGGTTGTCGGCTGTTGCTTGTTGCTTGTTGCTGATTGTTGTCTGTTGCTGGTTGTCGGCGAGTCGGCGAGTTTTTATCTACTAGATAGCTCACGGGGCGCACACGCCGAGTATATGGGCTCTGGCTGCTGCGCCGCTGCGCTGTCTGCCGATGTGTGTGTGTGTGTCGGTGTGTGTTTGTATGCGCGATGACGACGTGCGTGTTTCAATGTGTGCGTGTCCGTCTGTCTGTGTGTGTGTGTGTGTGTGTGTCGGTGCGTGTGTGAATGTGTTTGTTGTGCGGTTGCGAACGTTTAGGAAAATAATGTCCACACACGGTATCGGTCGGTTGAATAAATAAACTAAAGCCCAAAGCAGCGCAAACGACAGCAGCGTCAGCAGCGCAGTCGGCGTTGGCAGCGCAACATCGCGAGAGTGTGCCGAAGCGCAGTGAGAGAGCGAGAGAGAGAGAGAGAGCGAACGAACGAGCCGACGAGAGAGCGCAGCCACTGTGACGGGGCGGCCAGACTAGCAGGCAGGCCAAGCACACAAGCCAGGCAAAAAATTGCAGACAGCGTGAGCGTTGGCGAGAGCAACAACGCAACGGAGAGCGTAAGAGAGCGAGAGCGCGCGCAATACGAGAGCAACAATGTTGCTGTTGGCTACTGCTGCTGCTGCTTCTGCTGCTGCCGTCGCGATGCGTCGTAGCTGATCGTGCGCTCGGCTATTGCTGCTGCTGTCGCTAGCGCTTTTGGCAGCAGCAGCAGCAGCAGCAATTTTCTTTTGCTGTTATTGTTGTTGCTGTGCGCTGCTGCTGCCGCTGCTATTGTTTGCCATTTGCTTTTGGGTTAAACTTGCGACTGTTGTTGTTGTTGTTGTTGCTGCTTGAGTCGCGTGTCTCAGAGATGCTTGCCCGATGACGAACGACGCGTCGTCGTTGTGGCTTCAATGCAAAGTTGAATGAGCGCTAGCAGCGGCGCATGCGTGCGTGCGGCTTTCCCCCAACTCTATGCCCCCCTTCTGCCCATCCAACTTCTTCTTCTTTTGCTCCCCCACTTCATGACACTTCGCATCTCAGTTCAGCACGCGCGCAACATGTTGCTTAGTTTTGCATTTGACGCAACATGTTGAGAGGGCCAGACGCCCGTTCACCTGACTGACTGCCTGCCTACCTGGCTGCCTGCTTGTGCAAATTGCGTTGCGTTGACTGCGCGTGGGCGTGAGCGTCAGCGTCAGCGTCGCTGTGGGCGAGGGAAATGAAGTTGCATGGGCGTCAAGCAGAGTGCAAGGGCGGCAAGCAGAGGGAGAGTGTCTGTGTGTGTGTGTGTGTGTGTGTGTGTGTGTGTGTTGGTGACATTTGTCTGCGCATCCTGTGAACCAATCGCAGACTTGCATTAGCAAGAGAGCGCCGCACCTCTCTACTCTTTCTATCCATGTGTATGTGTGTGTGTGTTTGTATCTATGCTTAATTATCGCGATAAGATAAGTTCACGTGGGAGCATGTCCGTTCGTTGTGCCGTGCTAATTAGTTCATCAGCTGAGCGATGCCCATCCAATTATACAGTTAGTCAATATATCCTGTAATCATGGCGTGGTTGATTGGTAAATTTGGAAACGAAAATAGTAATATTTTGTTTGGGAAAAAAAAATTAGAAATTTTGCAATTAGAAAATAAAAACTTAAGAAAAAAAGGCGAAAGTAAGAAAAAATTCGAAATATAATAATATATTTTAGATTAGATTTTAAAATTTTTCCTATAACCAATATATGTATTATTAAAATTTATTTTCCTAATATTTGCAATCTGAATACATTCCATGTTTCAATATTCCAAAGTTTTTCAATATTTTAGCTCTTATATTAATTTTATAATTTTCCTAATTTATGTTTCTTTTCTTATTTTGGTATCTATAAATATTAAACTTGCAGTCTTATTCAAAAAACCCTTATTCGTATAAAGATACCAAATATACAGCTCTAAAAATTGTAATTAATATGTAATTAATATGTAATGTATGTTTCTTCTATATTTTTTCAATTCAAAAATCGTAGAAAAGAATATTATATAAAATACTCAATATAATCCGCACATTAAAGTTAATCATGTTGGGCTTTTTATAAGCTGAACACTGGGCATTTACTAGTCTAGCACTTTACAGATTATTTAAATACTTCTCACCCCCATTTAGTTCCTCAATGTTAATCCAAAATTGAGCTCATTAGTCTTAGGAATGATGTTGACTTGTGAACTTCGTATGCAAATAAAGAAGATTTAAGTGTTAAGTACTTGATAAATAAGGAAGAGATTTTTAGAGATCAGTCAGAATATTAGTAAACTCTAGTAAAATGCATAAATTTATTTATTTTTAAACATTTTTTTAATTATTTAGTTTTTATGTAAACTGTGAGCTTTAATTTTTTCCTTTTTAAATTGAATAATTAAATAAATTTCTTTACATTGAAAATCTTCCAACTTTATTTCTTGTCCAAACTAGTTTTGAGTGAAGGATCAGAGAGATGTCAGAAATTAATGATGTGAAGTGCAAGTCATGGCAAGGCGTTAATCAAAAGCCGCTAATTTCTTGATTATACGATCAATTAACTATGACCAGAAATATACAGAGATTTACAGAAATATATTCGGGAAATGACTAAATCAGCAGATTAATCACACACAACTTTCTTGGCTGAATTTTCCTTTAGCTTTCACATTTCCCATTTCACATCTATTCGTTTCATTATCTTTCCATGTTATTTCTTCTCTCTGGCTGGCGACAAATCCCTTTATGGCCGTCGATATATCATTTTAAAGCCAGAACATACAAATACAAATATATTTATGTCTTCATATGATTCGCAACATGTTCATGTTTCTCGTTGTTGTTGTTGTTGCTGTTGCTGTTGCTATTTTCTATGACTGTTGACTGTGGCACGTGTGAGCGCAATTAAAAAAATGGTCACAAATATATTAAGTATTAGTAATAAATAATGTGGCAAAAGAAATATGAAAGAAATTATGACAATGTACAAACAAAATAAAAAAAGTTGAGTTTAATATCTTAGCTATGCAAAGACGAATGTTTTATGCTCTTTTTAAAATGACTTGAAATATATTTTGAAATAAATGAGTTTTTCTTAAGAATGGAATGGAATTTATTGACAGAAACTATGGCATTTGTTTGATAAATAATGATATTTGTTAGTGTAAGAAACAGCTGTACCAAATTTCGATATTGTAGCTAAGAGATCAGATAAGTATCCATGATTTTGTCTACGTATATCATTTTTTTTTTTGGCCATCTAGTGTGTTTTATCTTAAGAATTGGCTGTACCAAATTTAATCATTGTAGCTTTTATAAAAGCTGAGTTCAGATAGCTGAATAAAGAAGTATGAAAAATGTTTGCATTGTTTGAAATTGACTTGATTTATACTTATACTGTCGTAATTAGCTTTAGACACAATTAATGCGTACTTTAGCTAATTTTAATGTTTGTAGAAATATTTATTATAGATTTTGATAAATTAGTTTAACTATATTTAATTAAGAGATGCTTAATTAAGCTGAAGACTGAGAGTCCAGTTTAAATAAGAGAATAAGGGAAAGCGATTGTTTTTTTTTTTAACTGTAGACAGAACAGAATTTTCGGGATAAAATCAATCCCAAAAGTTCGGTAAGCTCGGGATACTTGATTCAGGTACAATTTTTTAATTCCAAACGGTTTCTCTGAATTTTTCAAAAAATGTTTTAAATTCTTTATTCAGTATCTCTATCTCTTCTCTGCAAATATTTTGACTATTGGGGATGTATAAGAATTTTTGCAGTAAAATCAAATGTTTTAGGCTTTTTAAACTATTTTATTTAACTTAATACTTAAGCTGAGTAGTTGCAATTTTATCTGCTTACTGTGTTAATTTAACAAGAATATTCTGAATACTTTCTTAAAAAATACACACTTAAATCATAAATTTTAGAGTGACTTTTTGTCCGTTAAAAAAGTGCACATACCCTTTTGGCAGGGTATAAATATGCAGAACTCAGTCAGACAACTTTTTTATGGTGCCGAATGACGAGTGCCGACGACTGACGAGGGCTGTTAGAGGAGAGCGGAGAGAGTGATGAGAGTGAAGAGAGTAAAGAGAGAAGAAGGGGGAGGCATTTAGTTAATTAATTTGTTTGCTTTCGATGTCGATTTCACTATCAACTAGCAGAAGACAGCAGAAAAATACGGAGACAACAACAACACAAACAACAACAATTAGAAAAACAACAACATTTTAAAATGTAGCGCCAGGCGTTGGCAATAAAAATCGCGCGATATCGTTAACAACAAATAATTTCTGTCACTCTTAAAGCAAAAATCAAACAAATTAAAATAGTTGCAGAAAAACTAAAATAAACAACGGCAAAAAAAAGAATCGAAAATTATGAAATAATATGCACGAAAATAGGCAGATGGCAACCAGCAACAAAAACAACAACAGCATTTTTTTTTTAATTATTTATTTATTATTATAATTTTCATTTCTTTTTTTGCTTTTAGTCGCTTTTCCATTTCATAATTATATTTCGCATAGAATTTTTACGCGAGAAATATTTGTGTGTTTTTATTTTTTTTTTCTGTTGTCAGCCTCATTTAAAGCGCTGCTCGCAGCGACGTCAGCGTCAGCGTCGTCGTCAACAACGACGTCGACGTCGACGCTGGCGTCGTCTGCGATTTGAAATATTCCTATAAATGTTTTGGCCTCACACAACCCGCCACAAACAAAATCACCAAAAACAACAACAACAAATACACACACACACATGCATACACATATAGATAGATCGAAATATATGCATATACATATGTATGATATATATCTGTATATATGTATCTGTAAAAGTGCGATATCTGTCGCTTGTCTATAGCATGAACAGAAATGTTAAATGTCTGAAACATGCGTTCAAAATGCTAATGCAAAAACAACAACAACACCACAAACAACAACAACAACAACAAGTAGACAGCAATCAACAATCAGCGAGAAGAAGAACAAAAAAAAAATAGAGAATGAAAACAGTTTTTCTAGACGGTCGCCGAATGGCAAAAGAACTGAAAACAGAAAACAGAAAAATGCTTTTCTTTTGATTTATATTCTTTTAGCGAGCGACGTCGACTGCGACGCACACACTGACAGCGCAGTCGACGTCGCAGCCAGTGGCAGCAGCAGTGTTTGATTTTGATGTTGCACTTGCAACAGCAGTTGTGGCACATTATGAAGTTGCCATGCAAATCAGTTGCAAGACAGTTGCATTTCATTTCTTTCTATGAACTCGACGTACAAATGTATCTAGTGGGATTAAGATAATTTAATGCATAGAACGTTTACACGATGAAGTCAGTTCTTGAAGTAAATAAAAAAAGACAAATGACTTAGCTGGTCAGTTCACTTTCTTTCATTTTATCTAGTTATCTACGATGATATCTTTATTGCGATGACTAAGATACATTGTTTATACGATGAAGTTAATTCTTAAAATTCTTGGGGAGAATTAACGAAGTTTCTTGCATTCTCTAGATGCACAATTTTCCCTCTTTCTATCTAGTCATATAATATTTCCTTTCATAAATAAATACAATGTTTATTTTCGATGTTTTTTTGTTTCTGGAAAATTTTTAGTTTGTAGAGAATTATATTAATTCTAATACCATTCGACTGAAAAATGCCTAGAAAACCTAGATTCTTTTTTTTTTTTATTTTTTGGGATTGTTTTTATGTATTTTTCTCTTTAAGTTGTTTTATTAAAAAATAATTTAAATCAGAATTTGATCAGTTCACTTTCTGTGACATACTGCCTTATATTTGTTTACAAGATAATGGTATTTTATAAGTTCTTGAAGAAGAAAGTTCTTGGTATAATATGTTTCTGTCTTTCTTGCATCTTCCACTTTTTAGGTATTTGTATCTGTATCTACCTTCTGTGATAAGATCGTATTTGTTCCATATCTATGAGATACATCTTTTTTATTTCCTATTGAATTATCCATCCAGCAACCTAGCTGTATCTTTATCAATTTATCTGCAAATGTACATTCAATACTTACTCAATTAATAGTAGTTTAATTTATAACTTTTTCGCTTCAACTCGGATCAAATGAATTGCGTAAAAATATGAAAGCTTTGATATTCAAAAGTTAAAAAATGCTATGAATAGAAAGGAAAAGATGAAAAAACTTGTACTTGATATGTAAAAGATATTTAAAATATTTTAAATAAACTATTTAAGGCTAAGATCCCCAAAATTTCTAAGGAAAATCTAGGCTTTAAAGATTGCTCACTTAAATAAAAGTGCAAATATATATATTTTGTGTTTAGTTATTGACTAACTAAATAAATACAAGTTAAAATTAACAATATTTACAGCAATTTGTTATTTATTTCCTTTTAGGGTTTTACGAATAGAGGGAGCACTTGTGGAATTATTTACAAGTAATTTGCTTAGTTGTCGTGTGATTATATGATTTTATTTTTATGTAGCTTTTATATGGCTAAACGTGCAGTATATTAAAAGATATACTACCTTACATATATGTATGTACATATCTACATGTATAGTATAGATCAATGCAATCACTCGCTTATCGCTCTTGGCCCATTGTTGTCCGCGTTAAGACCTTAATGTGTTTACACCGAATTGGTAACAGTAACAGTAGCGATCGTACGATCGACCGACCGATCGACCCATCGAACTGGTCGTTAGTCTAAGAATTATATCATCGTTATTATTGCGTTGATTGATTGTTGTATTGTATTGTAGTTTTATTTATTATTTGTTGTTTTTTACTATTGTTGTTGTTGTTGTTGATGTAATTGTTTGGCCCAGAATGTGCGCTAACTAATTGAGTTGACTGATAACTGGAACGTTCTATGCAGTTTTTGTTGTTTTTTCGTTTTTGCCGTTCGCTTTGACGTTGCGCATACGACGCGTAATCCGAGACTGAGATACAGATACAAACTCAAACGGTAGCTGGCAGCGTGTCTTAACATTTTTAGATGCACCGACAACCGCAGCTCGAAATTGAAATCGAAAATGAAATCAAAATAAAAGTCAAACTGACTGACAATCCAAGTAAATCAAGACTTTGGTCACTCTTTCTCTCTCTCTCTCTCTCTCTATTCGTATCTATCTATCTTTGTATCTCTATGACTTGTTCTTCTTTAGATATTTGCATCTGTATCGGCTGTCTATGCAATATTAAAAGCTTCGCTTGAAATTCATCAATCAATCGAATTATGCATTTGTATCACATATGTATGTATCTTTTGTCTACATATCTGTGTATCTATTTTTCTGAAATCGCTCCCGTTACTATGCTACATTTGTATAAGTATCTTGATACTGTGCTTGTGTGTATCTATGTTTGAATATACATGCGTATGTGTGTATTTTTGCATTTATTATTATATGCATAGGTCCAACTCTAGCTTTGCATCTTTATATGTACCTTATTTATTTATTTAATTATTTATATAATTGCAGCTTAGAAATTAATACTAAATATATGTATATATTTATTTTTATTCCCACAATTATATTATGTAGACTTATTAAAAATTATATTAATAAGTTCGACACTTTTAAACAGATTGAGATTCAAAATTAATAATTTCTAGATTTAAGATCTTATTTAATGAAGGAATTTATTTTTATTTTCGAATAGTTAAGCCTATATTTGTATCTATATCTTTGTATATCGATCTGTACATTGGCATAACTATTTTGGCATGTGTCTATATATTTAGATGAATTTATGTTCATAAATGTATGTATCTGTAGCTGAATCTGTTTCAATATGTCTCTCTCTAACAGTATTTGTATCTGGAATCTATTGCTTAATTTATCTGTATCTGCTTCCGTCAAATATCTACATATTTATACCCGATATTTGCATCTATAACTTAGCTTTCTGAGTGTATCTATGAGTGTATCTATGCATATGTGCGTTTATATCTTATTTATATTTATATCCGCATTTGCGGTAGGCTCAAATTGTAGCTGTTGTTGTTGTTGTTGTCACATTGACCGTTGATCGGTTAGTTGTTCGTTTGGTCGACAACGCAACGCTTGTAACTGTCAATCATAAATTAGATGCCAATCAAAGTAAATCACAAAAAATTGTGTCTGATTCAACTAAATGGCAAAAGGCAATAGCCACTGCACATGTGTTTTTATATAAAAAGCATTTGCAGTTGTTTATTTGCTTCTATTCTATTCTATTCTTTTCTTTTTTTTTTTGATTGTTTAGTTTGCTCCAAGCGACCATGATCCATCATCAAACAACCTTGCTGAGCAAATGGCAAGGGAATTGTCATACATACTATATTGTAAGTATATTCAAATTGGGATACATGTAAGCAGAGCTTTCAAAAACACTTGAAAAGCTCATTTAAAGCTCAAAAGTACACCTTTTGAGATCAACGTGAAATTAATCCATTTAGACCCAGTGAAAAAATGTTTTTCTTAAAAATTGTTTTTTTTTTAAATATACAATCTAAAGTGTACTTATGAATTAATTATAAATTAAGTGTATTTTAAAATACTTCATATTGAAAATTAAAAAAATCATATTAGAATTCCAAAATATTAAACATCTATAAATTGTAAAATATTTACAATATATTATTTATTTTTTTAATATTTTAATATTATATTTAAAGACCTGAATAAAAATCGTGTAGCCTTTAATTGTAAGTGTGAAATAATCTCGAAATCTGTATTTTGAGCAAACGATTTCTCATATTTAATTGAAATTTGTTGTTGTTATTATTGTTATAATTTGATTTTAGGTGGTAGAAAAAAAAAAAAATCGACTTTGACGATTGCTTTTTAGAAATAAATAATAAACACATATCTAACACATCTTGGTAATCTTTTTTTCAGGCAGGAAATTCTCGTTCAGCTCGTCTCATTTTGGCTAATGGAATTCTTAAAAGCCAACTAATCGCAATTTGTGAGTTGGTAACAAACATGGTAGCATAACAGGCAGTTGAGTCAGCACCTTCATTTATAAATTTATAAAACGTTTTGAAGCAATTCCTCTCGCCTGTTTTATCTGCTATTTGTATCTACAACTTACTCGCAGTATCTGTGGGAAGACAAACTGATATTAAGTATACGTCATGTGTGTTAGTTTAGCATTTAAAAGTTGGGAAAGTTTTAAGTGGATTTCAAGCAGTCAGCAGTCATCGAGTTGTATGAATATTTATACGAGTATTGGCCAATTGACAACTGGCCAGCTGACAACTGGCTGACAACAGTCGTAAACCAGGCAACAACCTGTGAGTGATCCAATCCACAGATCGATCAATTCATCGATCGATCGATCAATCGCACAGTGGGTCAAGCGTTTATTATAAATTAAGCCATTTGAAAAGGGAAAAGCTTACGACAACAAGAATTATTATATCACATCACGAAAGTAATTGTACATAAATATGCGAAACTCTAAAACTATTGATCTGAGAAAAGGGTCGATGTCTTTAGATTATCATTCATAATTAAAGAATTAAATCAAAATAAAAGTGTTTGCGATCGATTCTTGAGATTGCGACAGGGGCTTATTGTTTATTAACTATCCATTGATTTTACAACTCTATATCGTTTTATTTTCACTAGTTCCAAGTGCATTTTTGGTTTTCCTTTTGCTCCACTTCCAAACCGTTTCATTGTCAGTATCTCATATTATTGTTTCATATACCATCGTTATTCCACTTGTATCTAAATTCAAGTCTACTTTCGCTTTGTGTTTTGTTCCACTTTCACGCTGTTCCATTTCCACGATTTCTATTATGCAAAGCTTACTTCATGCAATTGTACCATTCTCACTGTTTCATACTCCGATTTTACGTTTTCTATTAATCACCGTGTTCCACTTCCACACTGTTTCACTTTCATCCTTTTTTTATTATTTAATGTTTACTACATTGTACCATTCTCACTGTTACATATTCTTATGTTTCTCCCGCCATCAGCTACCGTGTTCCACTTCCACAGTAATGCCATTATGCTTCCATTTCCACTGCTTCATTTCTCTGTCATCTTTATTTGTTATCGAGTTTAAAGTGCACTGAAAACGTCGAGTCCCTTAATCGAAAAAAGAAAAAAAATTCAATGGCAAATGGCAAATAGTGACAACAACAGCAACAACAACGAAATACCCAAAGAATGTGTTTGGAGGAGAAAAAAGAAACAAATAGCGAAGGCTGCGTCATCAGCGCCAGCAATTTATGTGCTTATTTAATGCCAACGTCGCCGGCTGACACCCCCTTACCTCACGTACCCCCACCCCCCCCTTTTCCCCTGCCCCCGCCACTGCCACGCCCTTCGCTGATCGCTGATCGGTGATCATTCCAATCGCCATGCTGTAAGTCACACCAATTGCTAATGCCGGGCGCGATCCAAGCAGCCATTGAATTGTAAATTGTAAATTGTTTTCTTTTTTTATATTTTATTCTCTATCTCTCTCTCTCTGCTGAGCAAAAATTTCATCATGGCAGATTCGATGGGATCTACAAACGATCGATCGATTGATTTCTGTGCTATTTTTCCATTTTTATTTTTTTTTTTTGGGTCGCCCTTCAGTCGGTCTAAACATAGTAATAAAAGTCAACTTCATTGCCAGGTAATTGGCATTTTTCTCCCATTTTTTTTTTTGGGTGTGTGTCTTGGCTAAGTGCTGGGGCCTTGGCTGTGGGTCTCTGATATCAGCATTCCTTAGGCAGCAGCAAGTGGAATGACGACGATTGAATACCCTGGCTTTAAAGATAATTATCTTTATGATTATAATCATTGACCAAACAAATGTCAGTCTTAAATAAAATTCAGCATAACTTTGTGAATTGAAGAATTTCGTATTTGATTATAATAATTTTCGATAGAACTTTTTTATGAGAACTATATGAAAAAGTCAAAACAACTTGTAAAAAATTATAAAAGTCACTAATATAAAGTAAAAAAAAATCTTTAAAAACAACTTCTACTTGAGAACGACTTCTTGTGCCCAAAGACAACTATATACATATATTAAACGAATACTCCCAATTTTTTATACATATACACGTACAGTGCTCCACAAATGTCTTCATACAGCATAAACTTGTAAAATTTGCGTATAATAAAGATGTTTTGATGCGGTTTTCTTATATTAATCTTTTATTTACTTAAATCCCGTTCTAATGATACCAAAATTTCTTTAACCCATTAAGTACCCATCGAAAATTTTGAATTTGAAAAAAAGTCAATTTTTCAAAATTTTTCCTCGATTTTTTCCAAAAAAATTTTTGATGCAAAAAAATTCTTCAAACAATTCTAAGAGTGACTGCAAAAAAAATTTTTCAAAAATATTTTTGCTAGTATTTTTTATAATTTTTTGAAAACTGCAAAAAAGCCACTTTTTGTGAGAAAAGTATGAAAAAGGGGTTAAAATCGTCATTTTTAGGATTTTTAAAAAATTATAAAAAATACTAGCAAAAATATTTTTGAAAAATTTTTTTTGCAGTCACTCTTAGAATTGCTTGAAGAATTTTTCTGCATCAAAAAATTTTTTGGAAAAAATCGAGGAAAAATTTTGAAAAATTGACTTTTTTTCAAATTCAAAATTTTCGATGGGTACTTAATGGGTTAAAGAAATTTTGGTATCATTAGAACGGGATTTAAGTAAATAAAAGATTAATATAAGAAAACCGCATCAAAACATCTTTATTATACGCAAATTTTACAAGTTTATGCTGTATGAAGACATTTGTGGAGCACTGTATATCTTTTCTTAATATAATAAGAAGCAACGTTGTCAAAGTTTGATTACTGTAGCTTCAATGACAGCTAAGTTCAGATAGTTTGTTGTGCATTTTTTGTACTAAGGGTAGTCAAATTCGGTGACATAAGTGTTATACCCGGCACTGATGAGGTAACAGCTTAATAACTTGATCAGTTGGCCCGTGAAATTAGCCGGGAATGTGCTTGCATATGAAAGTAGAAGTTTTCAATATGTTTCTTCATACATTGGTATTTGTGAAACGATTTTTGAGTGATTTTTGATCAGTTTGAGGATCGATTAGCATACCTTTAATTTGGTAGGTTTATCGACAACATTGGATTGGCATAAGTACTCGTTTTATTATGCTCCGTCTTTTACTTAATTGTATACTAAAAAATGCAATTGATCAATCAATCAACCATACATACATACATACATACATACATATGTATGTACATGTATTTATCATTTATCATCGTCTCATATCGTATATCATTTAAGTGCAATAACTGTAATTGCAGTCGTTTGTAGCATATATCTAACATATATCATTCCATCATACAGTTGGTCATGTAATTGTTTTTATCTATTGAAAAATTTACATATTTTAAAGAAATATTTTAAAAATACATTAAAAAAAAAAAAAATAATAATATCAATTGTGCTAAAAAAATTTTCATAAATAATATGTTAATTTTTCTTGTTGTCAAAACAATTACATGACATACTGTATATAGTACACTGCTATAAAGATTGTCAACCGCACTTTTAACTCGTTGCTTGACGCTGCTGCTGATGAAAAAAGTTGCCCGTGTTGTTGTTGTTGTTTTTGCTGCTGCAGGACACGGTGCTGAACATTCGGCTGGTTAACGGTATATATTTTTCTCTCTTTTTATATTTTGTTTTCGCGTATTCGTTTTCGGCTATCGGATTTTCGTGTTGTCACTTCGGCGCTTTTCGTTCTTCCTATCGATTTCGCTGCGTTTCGTTGTCGCGCGCGTTCGCGATCTTGGACAAACTGATGTTAGATTAAATGCGACGTCGTCGTCGTCGTCGCTGTCGTCGTCGCTGTCGTCGGCGCTGTCGTCGGCGCTGTCGTCGGCGCTGTCGCGGTCGCTGTCGTCAGTCAGCGTTAGCGTCAGCGTCAGCGCATAACACAAAAACGCCTCTCGCTGCGCCTTTGCTTCAGTCTCTCCCTCTCCCTCACTCTTTCACTTCCCCCCCCCCACCGCCACCGCCCCCTCGCTCCAGTGTTGTCGGAACTTCAAGGGCTAAATTAGTTAATTTGATAAAAAGATGTGGCTAGAAATAGCCAACAAATTATTTAAAGTGCCTAAAATATTGTCACTTTAATTATTTTTATGTTTTGCAAAAAGCTTTAAATAAGAAAATGCAGATTGACGTTTAATCATTATTACAGCACAAATTCTACTTCTTACCTTTTCGCTATTTTGTCTCGATATCAATGACATTATCGAGAGATCCCTTATATGTATTTCTTTGGTATTAGAATATATAATATAACAATTAAAATTCGAGCAATATTTATATTTTTCACGGCTTAAGCCAGAGTAAAATAAAAAAATAAATTTGTGGTTGCTGCAACACATTCCATTATATTTTCCGCCGGGAAGGTCGTAACAAAATCCTATCTGCTCAATATACTGTATTTTATTAAAAAATGCATTAAATAAATATTTACAGAAATTTATTTAATTGTACTTTTTGTTTTTGTATTAATATATTATTGACTTTCTTCAGTATTTAAAAGTTATCCCACAGTCTGAACAAATTTTTTTGTTTTAAAATAGTCAGTTTTCTAGGTAAAAGCACTTTTTTTAATTTTCTAGCTTCTATATTTACAAAATAGCCAAGTCTAGCTACAAAATAGCTAAAATGGCAAGACTGCCTTGCTCTCACTCATTCGCTCTTTCTATATATCTCTCTCTCTATTGCTCTATCATTTTTCCGCTCTTTTTTTGTATTTATTTTTTTGTTTATGTGACAATCGCAAAATAGACAACAGTCGACAGCTGCGCTGTTTGACACTGACGCTAACGTCGCAGTCGCTGTCGCTGCTGACGTCGCCGTCGCCGTTGCCGTCAACGTTGACGTTCTTTCGTTGTGCAGCTTTTGTTTTTAGCTTTTTAGTTATGTATTTTTTTGTGTTGTTATTTTATTTTTTTCCTTAAGCGTTTTTTTGTCAACATGCACGAAGCGCGCGCGCTCCGTTTGCTGGATTAGTTGTTGTTGCTTTTTGGCTTAATGTGGATTTTAATTTCATTACTCTCTGCGCTGTTGTTGTTGATGTTGTTGCCCAGCATAACGTGTATTTCATTTATTGTTTGTTTGTTTTGTCTTTTGCTTGTCGCTATCTATAAATCCAGCGCGCGCTGACCCGCCCAACTCTCCCACACACTCCCCCTCGCCTCCCCTCAGCCCATCACCTGATACCTTGCCCCCTTGCTCCTTCCCCTTTCCCGCTAATGACGCTGCCGTGATCTCGGGCGTGCTCAATGAAGCGTGCGCTGTCGTTCAGCAACAACAACAACAGCTATCAACTTAACCAAGCCCCTGTTGCCTCTTTGCCTCCCCCTATCCACACCCCTTTGGTGCTTGGCACTAACCTACGACAGGCAGCGTCGCATTGGCGCACGCGGCGTATGCGCAATATGCGCAAATTTGTTACATTGAAATCGAACCACAGGCATTTGGTAAACTAATACCCTGTACTTGTGTGCAAGTCAACAGCAAGTCATGTATTTCGAACACGAACTTTTATATTATATTGTTAACGAAACTTTGCTCATATCAAGTTATTTTTTTGTGAAATTTGAAATTTTTATTTGTCGAATTAGTTCAATACATAGGAGAAGAATGTATATATTGGGAAAAAACTCAACAAAACCCAGAAAACCTCTGGGTTTTTTTAAAAGTTAACGAATGTACAGTGTAGTCTAAGGTGACAGAAGCTCTTTTTATTTTTATTTTTTTTTTGTAAACATGAAACAAGCAAAATAAAATAGCACTGAATTTCTAAGAACACTGGCAACTTTAACAGGAAAGTGGTTATGAAACCAATACAATTGATATATTTTATGTGTTCTAATAATTTGAGAGGAAACGACATTTTAGATGCAATCTGTTTTCGATATGTGTATGAGACGTTTTTTTGTATTCTAAAATATAAATAAAATTATATCTGAATAAAAAGTGGAGAAAGTTTAGATGGTCAAGTTTAAGTCTTACAACAAGTTATATAAATCAAAAATATCTTTAGCACTCATTTGTTGTGGGGTAATCTTTCGAGGCTCTGCACAGGGTATCTGTTAGTCAAGCACTCAATTCATTGCACACACTAGACGCGTTTATAATTGTAACTTGTGCGTAAACACAAAAATATGTTTTGATTTTTGGCCAAAAATATGTTGAGATATTTTTGGAATTTTCTATAGCGTTTGACGGTATTGCGATTACACAAATATACACACACACAGTTGCAACAGTGCAACAGCAAAGAATCGTGATCAGTTTTGTGTTGCAGCTGCTGACGTCATTTGGCATGAAATGCTGGAGATGCCATCACGATGATCCATCATCATCATCATCATTTTCATGCTCATTATCATCACGAGTCTCTGGTTTTCTCTTTCTGTTGTTTGCTAGACAAATTTAGATATACAGTTGGCATATATATATACTTGGCTGATATGTAAGTACCGCCTATTTAGAATGTACATACATATTATGCATTTCGAGTCTATCTAAAAATAGTCACTTAACTTGTAGAACATTTGCTCATGGAATGTCTCGTGGTACACCGAGACACTCATACGAATATCCAACTACAATCAACTATTTACCTATTGTATCAGTATATATGAGTATGAGTATGAGTATGAGTATTCGTTTCTAATCTGGTTTCCCTTTCCATTCATATTCTGTCACGATCTGGCGTCTATTCAGCAATCGCTTTTAATATTCATACAACAATTGTAATTGCAACTGCAACTGCAACACAAGGGGGCAACTACTTAATGTGGTTAAATGTGTTGCATGTGGAGCTACCAATTTGTCTAAACTCAACTGCATGTTCGGAGTTGAAAGTTTTGAATGTGAAGCAACCTATGTAGAGGCATTAAAACATTCTTATAAATAAGATTAACAAATGTTTATGACTTGTAGTCAATAAAATATATTTATTACATTAGACTAAACTGCGAGATTTTATACAGAAAATAAACAAGAAAGTTCTACATTATACAAGATAAATAAATTAATTTAATATAATAAATAAAATAATTGAATAAATAAACTTAAAACAGAGACATCATCTTGATTATAAGCCCATTTTGCTATGTTTTATTCCTTTCTTAGTTTGTAATTCTTATGTTACATCTTCGGGACTCAAAACATTCTTAAATATTGTGAAATAGTCTTCATCCTCGCTTAAGGTGCATTTAAACTAGTTGACAAACAAGTCAATTTTGATGCCAACTTAGTCAATCCTAGTGTAAACAGTGGTCAACACGGTAAACAGCTGCGTTGACTATAAATTGACAATGCGAAAAATTTCAGTTGACATTGTGAGTGTAAACATAGTGTAAACACTTATTGTCAACTATTGAACTCGTAATTGACGCGTTGACAATGGAAATTCAAATTGACTTCATGTTCATTCTTTTGCTTTGTGTTGACAAACTTTGTGTACATAACAGAGGTGGCAAACGCTTCGATTTCACCATCATTGTTGCTTGAATAACATCTTTTTTTGCGGAGAACTGTATTAAAAATCATAATTATACAATCATAAATTTAATAAAATACTTTATTAATTATTTATAAATATATCTTATACAATATATATTAAATATACATATATTAACACGAAAATATTTTTGGCTTGCATGGTTGAAACCGATTACTATCGGAAGCTATAGATTAATGGCACATCGATATTTGGCCACCTCTAACAAAGCAAAATTGCACACTATTTAATTTGAATAAGCCAAAAGCTAAAAAGTTTTTATTGACAAAAAATGGATCCAGAAATTACGGATATTTTTGCTGAAATGAGCAACGACGACGACATAGCGACAAAACAAGCTGATGGAAAAAAAAACACGACGCGCCAGAAAAGTAGGTGCAAGCTGGACGGATAAAAAGTGTTTTCAATTGATCGCGTTGAAGAAATGCCATATTTATGGGACAACACAAACTCCGATTACAAAAACCGCAACAAACGGGAAATATCATATCATCATAATACAAAATATCGATGTCAACTAAACAGCAATGGCAAAGCAAACGTCAACGAATTTTAATGTCAACTAGTTTAAATAGCTGTCAACTTCATCGACTATGCGTTGATAGCTCTTCCGTTGACCAACTGAAAAAGTAGTTGCCAAACATGTTTTTTGGTAAACTAAGTCAACTAATGTAAACGCAAATAATGTGTTGACCGTGGTTGCCAATAGTTGACTTTCCTGAAATTGACGCTGCGTCAACTAGTCTAAATGCACCTTTACACTCTCTTACACTCTCTCTCTCTGCCTCTCCCTCTCTCCCTCTCTCCCTCTCTCTCTCTGTCTCTCTTAAGTTGTTTCTCTGTGTTAAATTGAATTTTATTTAATTTCTAACGTATGACCAAGGGTAATTATATCCATTCGCGAGTTGGAGGCATTTGTTTGGATTGCAATAAGTTATTGGCTTTGGATCATGATCATGCGCTCGCCCAAGTCCAGCGCTGATTTATTTGGGTCTCGGGATCTCAGTTCAACTGTTCCAACTGGTCATATGGCATCGGGGGAGGCCAGAGGGCTGTAAAAGCACATGCACGTGCCATAATATATTAATGATCGCGTGTTGTTTGTTTGTTTGCTTTCTGCTGTTTTCCTTTTTTTGCTTTCTTGCTTTGTGGCTTTGGCAAATCTTTTCTAATGAATGCCTCATCACAAAATGCGCTAATTGTTGCCACATTTTGGAATCGTGTGCCAAACCCATCACAAAACTGAGACTTGGGCCAACAACACAGTGGTAAAAGCCGCTGCTGATTAGGCGCTAAATGCTTGCTAAATATTGTGAATATGAAATGGTCAACACCTTTGATGACCTGACGCTGCAGAAATGGGCCATAAATTGAGCCAGACAAAACTAGAAGCTCTATCAATGGATTTCCTTATCTTACAATTTCTACCTGTCTCAATTATGATTTACTTACAAATAATTATAAAGTAATTATTTATATTAATCATTTAATGTCACACTTTCAAATTAAACAAAGGAACATGATTGAAGTTTAAAATTTGTATACATAAATTATGTATAAATTTAAATTTAAAACTGAAAAGATTATAAAGAAATAAAATATTAAATAAGTAAGAATGTTAAAATATATTCTTCATAGTGTAGTATATATGTACATGATGATGATCAATCTATGCGAAATATATTAAAAGGATGTTTAATTTTAAAGATTTGTTTTAAAGATTTTATTTGATGAACATTATATTTATAATTAGTATAGTTTGTATATTTATATTATCATATGTATGCTGCACACATATGTATGTATATGATGATTAATCTATATAAAATGTATATTTTAAAAGGATGTTTAATTTAAAGATTTGCGAATGCTTCGTGGTGTTTGTTGTGTCGATTGTAAATTAGAACAGTCGAAGATTAGACATGGCAGCACCTAGTCGCAGTCAGAGTCACAGTCTTCTCATCGTCACAGGCCCCACAGCAACAGCAACAACAACAGCAGCAGCAAATATAATAACAGCAACAATAAGAAACAATTTTATCAGTGATCGCGACGGCGCGTGATCTTGCAAGAGTCTCAAATAGACATAAACAAGTGGCGGCCGCCGGTGACGTTGATGCCGATGCCGAATCTGATGATGGTGATACCGATGGTCACCACAACGGCAAAGAGAGCGGAACGTTGGGAATTTTTTGGTCAAATTTCAGCAAAAAGGGAGGGCGTGTATATATATGTATATATTTGTATCTGCATCTGTATCTGTATCTGTGTGGTGATGAGGCGATGAGTAAGCGAAGCGGCTGCGACTGTCTAGCATTAGATAGTCATGCCTTGAGCAGCATCAGCATCGACATCGGCAGCAGCAGCAGCGCATAATTAAGACAATAGCACACATAGAATGGTGGCATAGTCACACTCTGATGCGATGCGAGATACATGTACGAATTTATCTGTATCTGTATGTGTGTCTGGCAACTAACAACAAAAATGTATCCAACCCAAATGTATTGCCCATTGCGCCTCAAACATTTTCATTGATCGCAATCGCAATTTGCAGACAGCACACAAAATTGTTGGGTAATTATTTATTTATTTACGAGTATTATGTGCTTCTCTCTATCTCACTCTCTCTTCCTTTCTCCTTCTGCCTCTCTCTCTCTCTCTATATATCTCTCGTTGCTACAATAGAAATAGTTGTTAGTCAATTTTCGCATCGATACGAGTATTTTAATTTTTTGTCGCTGAGCTAACGCGGCGTATGCGCAATATTTGCTTTTGTCGAGAGCACACGGCGTATGCGCAATATTTATATAAGTTTATGAGACACACGACTTTTATGATGTAGCTTTAGTTTTTTGTAGCTTTAGAGAGATTTATTTTACAATCTGCAAGTGACTTTATTATTATAATTTTTAATACTAATATTTAATATATTTTAATTATTATTTTTCTCATTTCTAAAGCTATTAAAATTTTAATTAATATATTTAACATTGCCGTTGGCATCGTTGTAATTAAATTCAGCCTAGTTATTAGTTTTTTTAATAGCATTATCATTTTCATTATCATAATCATTTTAATTATCATTATCATTATAATTTTCGATTAGCATTAGCATTAGCATTAGCATTAGCATTAGCATTAGCATTAGCATTAGCATTAGCATTAGCATTAGCATTAGCATTAGCATTAGCATTAGCATTAGCATTAGCATTAGCATTAGCATTAGCATTAGCATTAGCATTAGCATTAGCATTAGCATTAGCATTAGCATTAGCATTAGCATTAGCATTAGCATTAGCATTAGCATTAGCATTAGCATTAGCATTAGCATTAGCATTAGCATTAGCATTAGCATTAGCATTAGCATTAGCATTAGCATTAGCATTAGCATTAGCATTAGCATTAGCATTAGCATTAGCATTAGCATTAGCATTAGCATTAGCATTAGCATTAGCATTAGCATTAGCATTAGCATTAGCATTAGCATTAGCATTAGCATTAGCATTAGCATTAGCATTAGCATTAGCATTAGCATTAGCATTAGCATTAGCATTAGCATTAGCATTAGCATTAGCATTAGCATTAGCATTAGCATTAGCATTAGCATTAGCATTAGCATTAGCATTAGCATTAGCATTAGCATTAGCATTAGCATTAGCATTAGCATTAGCATTAGCATTAGCATTAGCATTAGCATTAGCATTAGCATTAGCATTAGCATTAGCATTAGCATTAGCATTAGCATTAGCATTAGCATTACCTTAGCATTAACATTAGCAGAAGCATTAGCATTAGCATTATCATTTATTGGTCCAAAACATTATCAAACCCAAACAGTTCAAGGGCTTCAGTAATCTCTGCCAAACATGGAGCATACGACGACAATAAGTCATATAGAGCAATAGATACTTGCTGGACTAAGTATGTATGTACATATGTACATATGTGGGTTATATCGGATATGATTGTGTAGATGTGACTACTCGTATATCAAAGTATTCGCAGTTGTCAATGGAATCGCACGTGCGAGGGCCGACGACGCCTCGGTCGGTGTCGGTGTCGGTGTCGCTGCTGGCCAATTTCTTGGCCACGTCTCACGTTCGGGTTTTCGGGTTTGTTGTCAAAAGGCAGCGCGGGGGGTGCCAACGGTTTCGAGACTCCCTCGATTCAATTCGTTTCGATTCGATTCGATTCAAGTCGACTTGCAATTTCAGACTCATTTGTTGTCTATGTGCGTGCGTGTTCTATTTGGCACGTTCATCTTTCTCCCTCTTCTTCTTTTCGGCTCTTCCTCTCTCTCTCTCTTTGTGTCTCTGTGTTTGCGGGTGTGATCGCAAAGGCCTAGACGAATGTCTCTGTGCGTGACAGGGGAGGTGAAGATGATGATAATGATGATGATGATAATGAGATCGAGGATGAGGATGAGAATGCGAATGTGAATGATAATCATCATGATGATTGTCGGTCGGGTGTGCGAAAATAATTGATGAATGTGACGGCGATTGCCTCAATTTGGTATTTTTGGTATTTAGCCTCTTTTGATTTTACGTTTTCTTTTTGCCTTATTTTTGTTTTGTTTTTGAATTTTTACTTGGAAAACTGTGCGGCAATAGAAAGTTGGCAGCAGCTGAAACGGAAATGAAAAGTCACGTACAGGTCGGAGCTACGAATATCCAAACTAAACTGAACCGAACTGTACTGAACTGAACTGAGGGTCGGGGCCAGTTGTTTGTCCATTTCTTGGCCAGATTCAAATTCAAATTCAAATCAAATCAACTGTCCGACTATCTCAACTCATTCTCACACCTACATCAATATGTTGAGCGTGTGTCAGTGAGTCTGTGTTCCCAGGCTCATTCGCACTGCGATCGCTGTCTCGTAACAACAGCAACTGATGCTTTTGCCACAGCAACTACAATGCCAACTTGTTTTTGACATACCCTGTAGTAAATGCGGGACGAGTATGATAAAGGACATTGTCATTAATAGTATATATGCTATAATGGTTACTTATATGTATTTCTAAACAATTTCATTTTCCTGTATTTACCCGATATTCTACAAATTTTCAAAAACGTCAAAAGTTAAAAAATATTAAAAATATCATAATTTTAAATATGAGTCTTTTAAATTGTACAAGCTTAAAAACAAATAAATATTAGTGAAAACAATTGAGAAAGACTCTATTCTTAATATCTATGCATTGTTAATAAAAAATATATTTAAAAATTGAATTTTATAGTGGGAGTTTATCCATAACTTCTCTGACACATCTATAGGGTATTTACTAGTTGGTCATGCCCTTAGCTGCTGCATTCTTACTTGTTTTTTGTGTGTTGTTGTTGCTGTTGTTCGCATTGCGCACTTTTCCTTTCCTGCCCAGGCAGCAACTCCCACCACGAGACTGAGGCTGAGACCACGAGTAAAGTTGAGGCTGGGCTCCGCTACAAGATTATTGACATGCCAACATGTTGTTGCTCTCTGGGACTCTGGCTATGTTGCTGGGGATGGGATGGGTCTGGAATTGGAGCTGGAGTTGCAGATAGAGTTGGAGTTGGAGTTGGGGCTGACGAGTCTTGGAGACTTGAAGCGATTGCTCCTCGCAGTGCTGCTGCCAGTCTATTGTATGTGAGAACTTTGCTATGAAATTGCATAGTTTTGCGCCTGACCAACAGCAATAGCTTTTAATCGAAATTGATCAACTAAGAGATACCTCTTATTGAAAATATGTGTGTGTTGAAATAGCTAACGATGGAAATTCAAAAAGTACCAACCAGCAATAGTAACAACCGAGAATGATCAACTTAGAGATGCCCTATAGCTAAAAATATACATAGATAATTGTAGACATCAGAAGTAGGAATAAAATTTTCAATTGGGATCACTTCAGTAACTACAATAACAAAAACTACCTTTTAAATATATGATCAATTTAAATTTGCAAGCATTTTATGAAAAGTCGCCGTCAGCGCGAACTTTTATCGAATATATAATAAAGAATATATAATGTAGAACAATTCTCGAAGTAATTAAAGGTGTTGTGTATTAAATCCTCTATAATTTATATTTTAGACTCACTTTTATGTAGTGGGTTTGCAGTCGCTTATACCTAGTGTGCAACTGCTGTTTGCAGGGTATAACAACAGGAACAAAGCCGCTTGACGAGCTGCTGCCTTGGCCTAAGCATCAGCATTGAACAATCAGCTTGTTGCATCTTTTGTCTGCTGCTCCCCCTGCCTCTCTTTCATCTTCCCCTTGCCACTATCTCTCTCTCACATTTGCAGTTGCCCGTTGGCTGCGTTGTTGGCTATTAGAAAGGCATGTGAAATGTTCCCTAATTGTTGGAATTTTAATACTCCCAGCCAGAGTCAGTCAGCCTGCCAGAGTAACAACAATTCTCTGTGTGCCGCGTTGTCTGTCGAGTTGGACAAGTAGAAGGAGAAAGAGACCGAGGGGGAAATGGAGATGGAGAAGGAGAACGGAGTGGACATTGTCCATGTCACTGCCTGACAGTTGCTGCTGGACAGCTGGGGCGTTGGTCAGCCTCTGGTTTGCTTTGGTCTCCATGGTTTTATTCGCCTGTCCAAATGTTTTCCCCAGTTGGGAGAATAAACTGCTCCTCGGCCTGCTTCTTTCTTCGCCTTCTGGCTCAAACATTGTATGCCAGTGGCCTTAAGTACTCTATTAGCGCAATTTGAAACTCAGCAATCAGATTCGAAGATGTTTTTCCTTTCATCTGCTCCCATAATTGACAATTTAGTGCGTGCTTTCAAAAGGGCACATTGCCAATTGGTTCCCTATCAATGAGAATTAAGAGACAAGAACATAGATAGAAGGAGGAAAGTTTTGAATATCGATGAATAAAGTAGGTATAGCATCAAATAAGATTGAAGAAGTTATCTAACGATCTAACGATCAACATCTCAAATTAAGAAAATCCATATTTGATCAAAATATAAACAAAATATTTCAAATACAAATGTCATTATTTGTCGATTGACTGATCAAGAATATTCGAACTTCAAAAAGATTCAAGATAAAAAAGAAAATATCTTAGACCGAGCAAAGTTCAATCTCTAACATGTTTGATAGAAGATCTATCGCAAAATACCACAATCTTTATCTTGTTTTTTATATGAAAAGTAATAAAACTTTCATTAAATTTTAATAATCTTTACACGTGTAATTGTTCATCGACCAGCTTTGTGATATTCGAGCAAAGGATAAAGTTCAATTAAGAATATTTTAACATTCACCTTTTTTTATGACATCTGGAGGGTTTTTTAAGACCGATTTAACTAGTTTCAATAAATGGGAAGAATTTCCTAAACATGAATTAGGTTTCATAAGAGTAGCTTTATTGAGTGCCGAGTTACGATGGGTAGACAATTGGCTATGGACTGTTAAAGGCATATCTTTAAAGATTAGTCGTGCTGCAATAAAATCTAATTGCTACAAACATATAAAAAATATCTTTTAAACTGCTGATATTAATCATCAAAATTGACGTCCTCAAATGCGCGTCATTTCTTAACTTTCAGTATATTTTTTTTTTGCTGAAATATTGATATTTCGTAAAGTGATACATAAATATCTGATAGATAAATACATATATAAGGGCATATACAACTGTTCGAACAAAATTTTGGCATACCCCATTTTTTTTAAATACATTTTCATTATTTTATTATTTGTTCATAATTGAATTTTGTTGTTTTTAGCTTTTGGTTTTTAGCTGGTAATTGACTTGCAGTTATTTGTTAAATTATACCTTAACTCTGATGTGTGCGAACAATAGTTTGTCATACCCCATCAGACAAATGTCCAGAGTATACAGATAGTTTTAACTGGCAATTGACTTGCAGTTGGACTCCAGTTTGTCTGCAGAGAGTCTCGAAGCTTAACTGAGCTCCCCTCTCACTCCCTCTCTCTCTCTCTCTCTCTCTCACTATCTCGCTCTGTCTTTCTCGCACTCGCTTGGATCGTGATCGTGTAACAATGCGAGTGATTAGTACGCGCCGGCGTTCAAAATTCGCAGCGCTTTTTTCCTTTTGTTGTTGTTGTTGTTGTTGCATCTGTCTGTTTGGCCCGTTGCAAGTTGCATTGCCGCATGCGCCTTGTACCGGGGGCAGCATTGAAATGATTTAGTGTGATTTATCTGTAAATTCCTTCTTTCAATCTCTTCTCACGCCACAGAAAGCGAGAAACAAAACTCAAAAGTGCAAGACTATTGAGAAGGAGGAGGACGAGGAGAAGAAGAAAGAGGAGAAGGAGGAGGAGTCTGGGCGGGCAGAATGTTGCTGAAGGGCCTCAGTTTGGTTAAACGGTGTACGCCCAGTGCCAGTTCCCTCTCTCTCCCTCTGTATCTCCCTCCCTCTCTCTCGCTCTCTCTCCCCTTTCTTCAATCTTTTCCACCTGCCCCCTTCATTTCAAAGGTGTTATAAAAACGATAATAAAAAATTGTAAGCTACGCGCCATAAATTGGCATTTAATAGTTGAAATTTACACTGAATTGACAGCAACAACAACAAAAACAGCTTTAAAATGTGGTATGAAAAATGGCAGCACAGGTAGGTCTACCCCACACACCTATCAACCCCTCCCCCCTCTACACACTCTCCAGCCTCACGCCATCCCTCTCTCTCTCTTTCTCCATCTTTCTCGTACACTGAGAGAAAAATATGCAGGATTCTGGAATAAAACAAGTCCAAAATATTTGATTCAAGTACGATTTTTTAGTTTCTTCTCCGCAAATATATTGAGTAAAATTTAATCTTCTAAAAAAATTTCCAAACTTCTGATATCTGATTTGGTTTTTCTTAAAAAATGTTTATCATAAGTATTAAAAATAAATTTGTTGCGCATAAAAGAATGCCACACTTTTCTTTTTAAGAATAATTCAAAAATTAAATTAACTTTCGTTCGTCACAAAATTAATTGGAGTGTCGTAGCAAATTTTCCATTTTATTCTGTATATATCGTTAGTCGACCTTCGCAAACGTTTGTATTGCTTTCGTCACTAGCGTGGACTGGCCTCCACAATCATTTTTTTGGTTTTTTTCCGACTATTTCAATGCTGAGTGGTTGTCACTTTATTCGCATATTGGGTTGATTTACAAAAATAACCTGGAAAAATACCAAAAAAAAGAAAATACTAAAAGAATGATTTGTATTTTTCTACTGTGTACTTTGTATCTTTTCAACTGTTCGCATCGTGCAGTTCTGTTTTTTCTGTTTTTTTTTTAAGGCGACTGAAAACGCGCGCGCCGGCGGCATTTGGCGCGATTTATGATGCATCATTACGAGCATTTTTATTATGGTTATATTTTGATACGCACGCCAAGCGAATCATCCCCAGCAATCCCATTCCAGCTCAGACCCAGTCCCATAACCACTGTAGACACTTTTTGCTGCCGGCTCAGACTCAAAACTCAAGACTCAGTCTCAGTCTCAGACTCAAGACTTCGACTTCATCTCAGTTCCAGACGAGGCGAGATCTTATCATTTGGCTGCTGCCTGTCGCTCTTCCTCTTCCTCATCCTCTTACAAAAAAAACTCTAAAAAAGGAGACAAGCCAGAAATAATATTAATAATATGTATGCAAAAATACAGCAACAAAAAAAGAATTGAATGAACGCCTTCCCTTTTTGGCCGTTTTCGCAAATTGCGGCCGTCGCCATCGTCTGTTGTTGATAATGATCACAATCACATCGTCATTACAGCTGATAATGCCAACAACTTAATCTGGATCACGTAAATTCACAATGTTGCCTTTAACCCTGACTCTTCACTCTCCACTCGCATCTCCTCCCTTGGGCAACACCATCCACCACCATCCCATCTTCATCCTCATCTCCATCCCACCCAACAGAGTTGTTCATATGTTTACATCTTCATAAATACATTTTCTACACATTTAAACATTTTATGACGAATTTTACTTGGTGGAAGCTGAACTTAATTTATATATTTTTATTATTTTAAATAATAAATCATTTAAAACTTATAAATACTTTTAGTTTTTATCAGGGCTTTGGAAAGAAACGAGATTTGTTTAAAAATTCCTTGATATAGTTTTTCTCTTCTCTTTCTTCGAACTTTAGATTTTGTTTGGAATATTTTGAATCATGTTTTATTCTAAGTATTGTTTTTAATATGTTTTCAAACCCGATTCTGAAATACATATATATTTTTTTTTATTTTTATTTTAATAATACAAATTAAGCGTATTGGATTTCTATGCATATGATATGTCTCTTTTCCTGAGTATATAGGCTTTTTGATCATTATTTGACTTAAAATCCAATCAAATATTTAAAATCGCACTGTTTTTCAATTCGACATGCGGAATGTTTTAAAAACACATTGGTTGATGAAAGATAATTATAATAATAATAATAAGACTATACATTTAGTGTCTGTCTTATCAGTGGGGTAAAGTCGAGTAAAGTTTAGTCAACTGTTTAGTTAGTTAATTTGTTTATTTTTCAATTAAAATCTTCGCGGAGCAAAAACCTCAAGAAACAATAATAACAAAAATAACAAAATAAAACAAATTATCTGACGAGGCCAACGCTGTTTTGGCCATGAACCAATTTCCAAGCACTTGGCATCAACTACAAATATGCTCCACTAGAACTAGATACACACATGTGTATATATGGGTGTGTGAGTGTGTGTGTGTGTTTGAGTGTTGGGCAACTGCAAGTTCAACAGCGTTTAAAAACGCCCTTTGGTATCAGTGGAAAACGCGCGGAAAACGGTTTTAGATCAAGCCAAATTTGTTGGCGCATACATTAGCAGACTTATTATAGCCAACAACAGCAACAACAACAACAACTACAACTACAACGATATCGAGGCGACAACAACAGCAGCTAATGACATGGATAATGATTTTTGATTTCGCTCATTTCATTTGCCATGTTTAATGCCCCGCCCCGCCCCTTTTAGCCTGCCTTTGTTGTCTGACTGACTTTTCAAAAAAAAAAAGGAAAATTGCTTAGCTACAATATTTGAGAAATTTTCTTTTTGTGTTGTTGCTGTTGTTGTTGTTGTTGTTTGGCCATTGCGGATTCGTGCGTCAATAATTAGATCATCTCTGGGTTGGTTTTTGTTGACGATTAGCGAAATCAAAAGGCAACCAAATACACACACACACACACAAATACATACGCAATAAATTTGTTTTCCTCATTTTCCATATTGTTGTTGTTGTTTCCGTACAAAAATCGAGTAATGTCGAGCGCTTTGAACAGCAAAATTATAAAAAGGAACAAAATCAAGTTAAATAAATCTACAACAATAAAAAACCAACTAGCTGTGCTATTATTGTGTAAGCTCGACAGCAAAATACCCTGTAGTTTGCGATGCACTAGGAGCAACAAAAATCCGCGTAAATAGCTATAAATACATTTTCAGGGATAATGTTTCATTTGATTTTTGATTCCTTTGAAATATGTACACTGTTTGATTGAACTTTAAGATGGAACTCTTATATAATATGCAGTGTTTCATTGATTGTAATGGTTTTTCGTTTAAAAATAATTCCCATTATAAATTAATCAAATTCTTGACAGAAAAGAAATTATTCTTAGCAAATATTCAATATATTCTGCACTTTAAGATTCGACTAGAATTTCTCAATTGTTTCGTATTACAATTGACAGGTTTCAATTGTTTTAATTTAATTTAAGTATTTTATATTTTCGGTTACAGATAAAAAATTGTTTTTAAAATAGTTTTACATCCTTGTTTTATATCTATATCTATTTTGATTCTTTTATTTTGTTTCTATTTGTCTACTATTCTAAGCCGACGCTAAATAAATAAAAAAAGAAATAAATAAATAAGTAAATTGATATATAAGTTAAACTTTCTAATATACTTATCTGATGGGCATAAAAGCTATATAATGTATCTAAGCATTTATATACCGAATTTACCGATTTTATATGTTGTTTAACCTTAATTTTGAAGACAACTTAATTGTAAAATTGCTGTCGCATACATTGTCATAATTTGGAGCGACCCTTCGTTTCGCCATTCAGATAATTACAGGGTATTGCAAAAAATTGAAACACGCAAATTAAATGAAATTTTCGACTATTAGTTAGCTCTTTAGACTTTAATGAATCATGGAGCAGTTGGTTTGTTGGTTTTCTGGGTGGATAAGGGGGGTGAAAGGGGGCTTTTTAGCTATGGCAATGGGAATTAGCAATCATTTTGGGCGTGGCAGCAGCCAAATGGGCGTGGGAGTGGGCGTTGAATGAACTAACTGAGTGCCAGAACAACACCAGACATCAAATTCAAACAGAGAACAGAAAGCAGCAAGAATTATAAAAAAGAAACAAAGCAAAATTTTGCTTTATGACCACATTAATGGCATTGACTTGGCCAAAAGAGGGAGGGAGAGGAAGAGAGGGAGGGGGGAAAAATAATTTAATAATGCGCAGGCGTAAAAGAGTTCAACAAATGCATAACGAATATAAATACATAGTATACAAGATGTAAAGATGTTGAAGATTTAAGTAAATCGCATTTCATTAATTAAATATTCCTCACTCCTCCTTCGCTCTCCCCCTTTCCACCTGATACGGTTTGGCATAATCCGGTCATATAAATACTTATAAAGCTGCCAAAAATGTGTCTGTTTTCTTGTCTTGTTACTGAATGGAAAAGCATTAAAACAAATTCATTTTGTACAATAAACAAATGGGAATGCGCCACTTGCCCGCTTCCCACGCCACCCCCTCGTCCCTTTCCCTCCGCTCCTCTTCTTGTTGTTGTTATTATTGTTGCTTCCTTCCTTAGCAATTTTTTTTTAATGCCCGTCTGGCGCCGATCATTTGGCGATTTTTTGTGCAAGCCATATAAAACAAAAGTCTAGATACATCCCATATAATATAATATAATAGAAACAAGTGTATCGACAGTCGACAACAGACACTGGACAACGGACAGACACACAGAGAGACAGATACAAAATGTCGCTCAAAGTGCCATCAAAAATTGACGACCCTGACGGACGGCGCCGGCGCCAGCAGCTAAAAAGGCATCAACAATTGCGGCCAAAAAGGAGACAGAGGGGGAGGGGAGGGGAGGGGTACCTGAGGGGAGGTTGCTTTCAAGTGCCTGTCAATATAATGCCAGGCATGCCAGACCAACAATACTTGGCACTTTATGGGGGCCAAAAACATTGCAAAGAATTTGATTCGGGAATTGGGAATTGAAAATAATAAAAGTGTACAAAAATAATTGAAATTTTTGCGACACGATCTTAAGTGAAAAAGAGAGAGAGAGAGAGAGAGGGGGAGATAGGGAGAGAAAACAAAGAAATTAAAGACATTTCGTATGATTTAAATTTGTGAGTTGACTGAGAAAATAAATATAAAATTATAAACGATTTTTGTTCAATTTGCAAATAAAAATTTCTTTGATAGCCATAAGATATAGTCAACTGATCTACCTGATTTCGATATATATTTTATGTTTTAACTTATGAAGAAACTGTAGAAAATTTCAGCCATATTGGCTTAGCGTGAGTCGAGTTACGATGGGTAGACCAAGTGTTAAGGGTAGTCCGAATTGATTTTATCGACTTAACTAAACGAAACAATAATAAGGGTATAACTAGAAAACAGTGAACGTACTTAAACTCTTCAACAGCCCACTTACCTCAAGACTTAAAAGATCTTACTAAAAAATATATTGTTAATCATATTTATACAGATCAATGCTATCAACAGATTAGCTTAGATAGAAAACAAAGGGAGAGAAATGTCACTTAGTGGTACAAGCTGAAAATCAATTGAGATCAACTTTAAATTTAAATTAAAATACAAAACCATTTTTATTATTAATTTGAGAATTATAATGAACAGACTTAAGATATTGTTAGTGGATAATCCAACATTTATATATCCAATATAGTTAAGCTTTAAAATCCCTTTTTCCTGTTAAAACCAAGACTGAAGAATATAAAAAAGAAGATAAAATACATATGTTGTAGGCAACTAAAGACCTTTAAAATCATGTTTTACATGCATAGGATTATTCACAACTTTGTTGTGGATCTATTTAAAAAGTTTTGAGAAATCTAGGACAACAGTTGATGGCTCTTTGAATTGGGAATTTGTTGTGATGCATTTTTTGTGTTGATAAGCCAACGAAGTCATCGAATTGTGGTCCAGAAGCTGCGATTTGTGTGCTTTGTGTTTGGCTGGACAGACTAGACTGCGGTAGACCAGGTATTAAGATGGATATAATCCACGGAAACTGCTGCGGAAACACGTAAATTCCCATCATAGAAGCGGATCATAAAAGCTGAGAGTGCGAGAAACAGATGCGATGTCGACGTCGCTGTCGATGGCCCATAAAAGGGGCACAAAGATGTGAAGATGCGAAGATTTTTGGTGGCCGTGGGAAAAGCCCAGAGAGCGAGGAACCTGTAAAACCAAAAGACACGACGTGAAATGGGATGGCAAAGGAATCACGAGGAATGGCGGCGTCATAAAAGAAGATGTTGAGTTGTCCTTAAAGGTCCTTTGTTTATGCTGCTTATTTAAATTGGCTTCTTGGCGGGCGTTGCGAGCGCATTGCGAATCAATGTCAAATTTTAACCTGAACTGAACTCGAACCTGAACGTGAACCTGAACCCGAATCCCTGTGCTGACCTGATCTCAATACTGATATTGCCAGCCTCTTGGCCCTTTACCGATTGCTACCTGTTTTCCTGGTCGGGTTTGGGAATTTCCGGTACCTTAACCCATATGGCTGCGAATGCCTGAGAAGTAGCTGTAACTGCTCCCTCCCTTTCGCCCTCTCTCTCTTTCTCTCGCGCATTTGTAGCCCATCATTGCACGGTCAAAATATCAGCGTGTATTGTTCGAGGTTTTCAAGAAAAACACACGGCGGGGTTTTCCCCGACTGTCGTTGTCGTTGTCGTCATCTGTTGCCACATGGATGCGACACTTGCACTTGCCACTTGCCACTCACACTTGGAACTTGGAACAATCGCAGGTCCCATTCCCAGGCCCTGGACAGGATTACGATTACGACACAACACTGAATACTGAATACTGAATACAGAACTCAATGTTCACTGGAACTGTTCGATTCGGAGTCGGTTTCAGTTTCGGTTTCGGTTTTTGCCATTGATTGATTTATGTGCGACACTCTGACTGGACGCTGATTTGCGCTGTCACTTCAAATATACCCTGCAAAAGCAGTCAGACCTTTTTGCCTACATATTTTAGATTTTTATTATTTTTATATATTTTTGTTTATTCATTTATCTATTTATTATAGCACGACTAAGAAGCTGGCCAAGGTATATAACGTTTGTCAAATTCCCTCTGTAAGCACTTTTATCGATAACTTTCTAGTAACTCATACTCCGTTTATACCCTGTAAATAAATAAAATGCTTTAGGCGTGGGAAAACCGATTAGTATAAATATGAAATACTGCACATGTTCCGATATTTAAGCACTTTAGTCAACGATTTGTCAAAGTTAAGTTGAGTGGAAACAATTCTGTTTTATACCCTGTAAAGCCATTAAAATGCTTTTTTTTATTTTGTGAATCGTATAATTAGTTATTCTAACACATTAGTTCGGCAATCATCAAATTCTTTTATAGTTCTATATAATCACTCAGTATTTTTTTATAATAATTTATTAATCGGATTCGGTTTTTTTGTGTTTTCTTTAACGCTTGCAACAGATGTTGCATTATTTCATAATTCTTGGAACGTTCTCATTTTTTACATTTTTTACGAAACAATGCCTTTATCATTTATGTTTTAATTTAAGTTTATTTAAAATCTTATTTTATAATTTAAATATTATATTTTAAGCTACTTTTCATTTTGGAATACCACATTTTCAATTTTTAAATTGTATTTAGCTTGATTTAATTTAATGGTAAATGAAAATTCTTATTTTCTATATTTTTTATATTTAAATATATTTTGTACAAGTATATAAGTAATAATATTCGAGTAAAAGTAGTCTGCTAAATTTTAAAATTACCTATAACTTGATTGTTGATCTTTCATGGTCAAATATGGTTATATTGGGTCATTTGCTTATACTAAGAGAACACCCTGTAAAACACACTTTAGTTTCTTTATTTTACTCTACACATATTTAAATATATCTCATCTAAATTATTTCCAAAATTTTTGAGCAATTTAAAAGTACATACCATATTTCGAGATTTTGGCTGTATATTTAGGGTATCTGTTGCTTCGAGTATGCTCGAATTGTTTACAGAAACTGCAATTGCATATTACGTGCCCATTGCCAATAACTCTTGTTATTGTTGTAATTGTTATTGTTACTGTTGCAGTTGTTCTTGTTGTTGTCGCTTTGAATTTTGATTTATTTGTGATTCGTTTGTCAATCAGTCGGTGATGATGATTAATGGCGACGGTGAATGTCAATTGTCAATTGTCGCCATTGCATTGCCAACTGATACAGCTGAAATGGGCGCGTGCTGGGGTCACTTGGGGGGTCAGATGGGGCTGGGACTGGAACTGGGACTGGGGGAGGTCAGTCTCAGATGGCCACACCCACAAATTAGTTAGCGAAATCACGTAAAATATGTACGGCCCCATTCCAACCCCCTTCCTGCAACACCTCATGCTCGGGGAATATTTGTAAATTTGCAGTGATATCACCAAAGAATACGACAGGTATGTGATAAATACGAGTGCGAGCAACAAAAAGAACCTTTGAACGGAATTTGAAGATGATATTCGATACATTTCTCCTGTATTTGTAACTAAATTAAGTGGGTAACTGGCACATGCACACAAATAACTTGGAAAGCCGATAGGCCTAAATAAAATTGGACCTGTGGCTTGAAGAATTTTTCAGTTCGATTGTATTTACTTTGAAGGGGATGAAATAGATTCAAATAAATAAATTAAATTGTTGAAATACAAGAAAATTCACCTTTTAACTTGATCACAGTAGTAAGTATACATATATTATTAATTAAGCATAAACTATAATAGGTTATATGGTATATACTTATTACTAATTATTATGTTTTATTTTTATACTTCTTATCGAGGTTTTTACAAATGAGCTTAAAAATTTCGATTGATCCTACGGCAGCTATATAATAAAGTAATCCGATATTGACTAAATTTGGTCAGGATGTAACGTGCAAATATAAAATCGGTGAGTTTGGTTTAGATATTCCCTGAGCTATGACCCACTTATTATTCTTATTGCACGATAAAATTGTCTCAACTATGTTGTGTGAAAATTTCATCTTTCTACGTTTAACCGTTTGGCCTACACGTTGATATGTCAGCCAGTCAGTGAGTCAGGACAAAAAATTTTATAACATCAGGAAAATAAGATGAATAAATAAATTAAAATCATAAAACTGACAAATATATCTATGAATATTAAAATATATTATATTTTTACTTATTTTGAAGAATTCGATTGAAACTATCTGCGCATCTATTAAATTTATTTAGGGCTCGGAATTTGAGATTTAGTGTTATTCGCAGCTCGTGTCGTTGATGGTGATGCATTTGGGTTAATTAAGCGGATGCAACAGCAAATAAAATGTAATTTATCGACTTGTTTGCAATGTGGAATATATATACAAATGTGTATATGGTAATGCCTCTTGATCGATTGACAAACGATCGAAATATATCGATAAATTGCATTTAACTCCAACACTTGCTGCATATTTATCGCCTGCCATTTGGCAATGAGATGGGCATAAGATAAGCAAGGGGAGACGTGACAAATGTGAGGAGGGAGGGGGGGGGGGGGTGTAATGAAGAAGAGAGGGAAATTCAAATGGCATTTGGGCAATTGGCAAGTGGCAAGTGGCAAGTGGCAAATGGGTTGCATAATTGTCGTCTGACAGATCATTTCTCACAGCTCACAGCTCACAGCTCAGCGGCTCTTCAGTTATTTGTTATTTGTCAGTGCCAGTGACGCCAATGACGATGAGATGGGCAATCTTTACCCCCCCTCCTTTTTCCCCCTACTCTCTTCTTCTTTCCCTCATCTAGTCATAGAAGGGTAGGGGGGCAGGGGGCAGGTAGTCTGAGACTGGGACACACCCACAATGTGGCAATTACGTGCGATTGCTAATTTTAAACTCGGCGCCCCACACAATACTAGATACCCTGTAAACTATAGCAAATGAGCTGTATAGACTCTGGTCAACTGATCCCTTCATAATAATATTAATCATATTATTATAAAAATAGCTAATATAAAATCTACACAGGAAACAAAACCCGAGATTCCAGGATAAGCTCCTATATTGAAAATCGGGGCCTAATAAGAATCTGTTTAGTGAAATCAAATGTGTAAGGCTTTTTTGTGACCATTTTAATGTTGAGTAGTTGTCATTTTAACCGCAAGGACTTAACAATAATATCCTCAAAATATACACAAGAAAGTTATACTTGAGATTTAAAATAATTAAATTTTCTGAAACCAAAAAAATTAATTGCTCAAATGCTAAAGGGCTTTTCTCCCCAAAGCTCAGCTCCATATAAGAATTCGGAAAAAGAGTTGTTGCGAATCAAGAAAAGTTGCACTTACACCAAATAACAGGGTATCTGTGCGTCTGCAATCAGTTTACTCGATACGTTTGCTTGATTTCTTGTTGCTTTTGTGTATTTTTATTTCAATTAATCAAAAATTCACGCTTCCGTTTCAATTTTTGCTCTCAACGCTTGCGGTTAGCGGGGGTCAAGTGAGAGCACGGGCGCACCCAAAGGGGGGGACATAGTGAGGGAGTGAAAGAGAGAGAGAGTGAGTGTGTGAGAGGGATGGCGAAAGAGGCACATAAATTGTTTCGTTTGAATTGTAAGTGCATTTTTATTCAATAAATTAGTAATTGTGAGGCGACTGTTGCTGTCATTTAAGACAGAGACAGAGAGAGAGAGAGAGAGAGAGAAAGTGTGGCAGCCCTGGCAACCCTATTCACTCAACACACAGTTGCAACTTGTGGCCAGTTGAATTCATTTGCGATGCGATGCGATTCGCTTTTCTGCGAGTGATGAAGATTTATTGTTTTCATTAAAGTGGCAACACATTCACACCTCCATTTGGTGGTAGTGGCAACCCTACTTCAGCCCCCCTCTCTTGCCTCAGCTCGTTTGGCATTGTTGGTCAGTTTTTATTGCCTGTTCATTTTATTTATTTGACATTTATTTAGGTTCGGTTCTCGCTTCTCGACTTTTGCAATTGATCGATGGCATAGATAGATCGATTCAACCATCCATCCATCGATCGATCGATCGATTCCCCTTCTTACCTGCCCCCCTCCCTTCACCCCGTTTACTCTGTCAGCCCCTGTGTTGAGGCTCTGTAAATATTTGCATGAGCCATGCATAAATTACGCCCAAAGCACTTGGCCAAGTTGTGCCTCAATCTCTATCTCTATCACTGTCTCTATCTCTTTCTCTGCCTGTGGCATGTCTTATAATTGACACTAGGCACAACAACGCACTTTTCTTCCCCCTCTTCCCCCCTTTTCCTATAGTTTAGACCAGATTGCAGCACGCCCGCACGTACGCTGCCAATCAGCGTTGAATTCCTTTGGCCTCTCTGTGTGTCTGTCTTGCGGAAAAGCGGAAAAACTTTTTACATGCATCGAGAGATGAGAGAGAGAGAGGGGGGGAATGAGGGGTCAGAGTTGTGGCAACAAGGCCATCGACATCAACTGTCCGACAATTGTTTAGGCTGAACATATTTATGGAAATTTTTATTGACGATTTGTGTCAATCAAAAATCAGAGCGGAAACTCATGAAACTAGTATGGGGTATCATGTACTGAAAGTGAACTGTTCTATACTTAAAAAAATATTTGAAAAAATTTAGAAAGTAAAACTTTTAAATTTAAGCTAAATGAAATTAAAAAAAATATACTTTAAATTCAAAAAGGTGAATGAAAGGTGAATCGAAATCAAAAAATTTACCAATAATTAACATAGCTGTCGATATATTTCCAAATTATACCGAAATATCAAGTTTTACTTATAAAGACTTAAAAAGGAAACAGAATTTTAATCAAATAACTTAACAATTCTTCGTAACTTTTCCCAAACTGAACAGATTTCCAAGTGGAATGTCATCATGATCGTGGTGGGAATTCTTCATTCATTCTGCAATTAAAATTTAATTAATTTAATTAATTTCATTCAAATAATTTTGTTATTTTTAAGGGTAAATCTTTAAATTTGTTAAAATTTAAAATCTTATTTTTCAAATCAATTCTTCGTGTGATAACTAATCGAACATATTTCTGCAAATAAACTATGATAAACTTTAGTGAGTTGTCGATTTTTTATGAGAATTTATTAATTTCAGTCATTCTTCACTTCTTGTCATTCTTCACTCTGTTTGCTCTATTTACATATAAAAAATGTATTCAAAGTATTCATAACCATTCACTTAGCAGCGATTGAATCATTCGTACACTCCACAACAAATGAGTGCAGTTTAGCTTTAATGAGACCATTCAATATTCAATTGATTGGCCTTATCAGCAATTATGAATTGACTGCAAATCAGCTTTGAGCTGATTATCTGACAACTTCGACACAAGGGAGATATAAAGTGTGAGGGGGGCAGAGGGGGAAGAGGTGGAGAGGGGGACAATTCAATGGCGGCGCCAAAGCGAAATGAGAATTTGATTGGACGACATTGCAACAAAGTCATTTCAATTTCAATTTCAATTTGAATTCAAATGGCAGGGACAGAGAACTGAGAGAGGCGAATAAGTACAAATGACAACATTATCGAAGCAGCTTCATCTTAATGCAACACAACAACAACAACAACATCAATCACAACAACAACAACGAGCACAACATAAATATGCATACGTCCACAATAAATTCCAATAAAAAATAAGAAACATTCGCGAAAAATTAAAAGAGAACATGCCACAACAGCTGACCCTATCAGCCAACGAGTTTGCAACGAGTTACACTGAGCGAAATTACTGACAACTCAATGGCAACACTTAACATTGCAACAAGGTGGCAACGCTGGCATTGAAAAGCGTTTGAATTGAGAATGACACTCTGTTTAGTCGCATGAAGATCAAAGTTCAATGCAATTTCAGATTTGAACTCAAAAAAAATATAAATATGATGAATAAAAATATTATATTCAGGCATGTTCTAGAAATGTCCTTCTATTTTTGTTATCAATCATCTGTCGGTATTCCTGAAGCCACTTAATAAATGCTTTCAAATTTCAAACAAATTTTCGAAAGACTTGACAAATTGTAAAACTTAGGAAATTAAACTAAATTCATTTTTATAATTGAAATAAAAATGTAATAAAAAGATTTTAAATGAATATATGTTCATTTGTTAGTTTAAGAGATTGTAACTCTTATAAGTTTTATGAAAAAAGTTATGAAATAAGAGTTATTTCCTGATTTGTATAATAAAGTTGAAAAATAACTCTTATTGTCAATTTTTAAGCTAAAAATTATGAATAATAGTCATTTTTAAATTTTTTTTAAAAGATTTATTTAAAGTTTTTGTATAAACCTCTTAGTTGCTATTTTTAAAATAAAAATTGAAAATAAAAACTATTTTTCAATTTTTCCATAAAAGTTGTAAAGTAAAAGTTAAATGTCAAAATAAGAGTTATTGCCTGATTTTTATAATAAAGTTGAAAAATAACTCTTATTGTCAATTTTTAAGCTAAAAATTATGAATAATAGTCATTTTAAAATTTTTATTTAAAAGATTTATTTAAAGTTTTTATATAAACCTCTTAGTTGCTATTTTTAAAATAAAAATGGAAAATAAAAACTATTTTTCAATTTTTCCATAAAAGTTGTAAAGTAAAAGTTAAATGTCAATATCTTTTGAGCCGGAAGGCGTATTTCCACAAGTGACATGTATATGTATGTATATGTAAAAAGCACAACCAATAAGAGTCGGGGCGATGTTGGCCCTTTACTCCTCCTCAACCTCTCCCGCACCCCCTTGTGAATGAAATACACCTTCCGGTTCAAAAACATTTACATTCAATTTGTATTTTAAAACTTTTATGAAAAAAATTGAAATATAACTCTCATTGTCAATTTTTATGATAAAACCTATAAATAAAAGTTATTTTTCAATTTTTATTTAAGGTTATTATATATAACTCTTATTTTCTTCTTTAAAATTGAAAAAAAAAAATATTTTTTCCATAAAAGTTGTAAAGTAAAAGTAAATATCTTTTGAGCCGGAAGGCGTTTAGTTAAGTTTTGATGAATTTGGATAAATAGTTGACCTGGAAAATACCTTTGAAAAAAATATGAAATTTCTGAAATTTAAGGAACACCGATATTTTGAAGGGTTCCTCCTCAAAATGTTCAAAAGTTCAGGCGATGACCTAATTATAATATTTTCAGCATAATCATGTGGGAGCATAATTTAAATGTGATTTCAAAAAATTATCTGTATAAGAAAATGACTAATGAATGTGTTTATTATTCATATGTTAGCGTATTCAAAATAAAAGCATTTAATATACACATATCGCATTGATGATATTGTGTTTTATTTAAATATCTTTTGTGTTAGTCGATGCAATATAAGTTCCAGTTTCTGTTTGAATTTCAATTGGAGCTTCAGTTTTGTCAGTGCATTGGGATGCAACTTCACTCAATGCTTCATTCAATTTGTTAATTTGTTTCATGTCTTTTTGTTGCTAGTTTGTTGCAGTTGTTGTTGTTGTTGTTGGAGTTGTTTTCTTATGCAAAACGCTTGACAAGATCGGCGCCGGGATCGGATCGGGTTCAGCGACTGTTTGGCCGTTTGGCTGTTTGGCTGTGTTGTATGTTTGACTGGGCGATGCCTGATTAACTTCAATGAAACTGCATTTATTGTTGTTGCGCATGCTGCAAATGTTGCAATGTGGCAAATGTTGCAACTTGGTTTAATCAACGCAATGCCATTTCTCTAGCTGCCACATTCCCTCCCCATCTCTTCGTCTCTCTCTGTTTGACAGATAGACAAGCTCATGAGTTGTGCAGCATCATCTTCCGGGTTTTTTGAAGGCAATGAATGGGCTGAAGTTGCTCGAAGGGGAGGGAAGCGAGCGAGGCGACTTGTGGAGGCATGTGGCATGGGGTTAGGCTTATGCCACAACACAACACAACACAACACGTGTGGTCTCTGTGATCCCTGCTGTTGCTGATTGTGGCATTACTTGCGGCTGTTGCTTGTAATTAGCTGCAATTAATTTGCCTCAGCCTCCAACTTGCCACAAGTGAGCTTGCAGCTCCACAACTCGGCAACTCAACAACTGACAACTTGCAACCTGGCAACTCCACAACTCCACAGCTCGGCAACGTTGAACGTGGCACAGACCAAGTTTATGGCTTTTATGGGCCATAAAACAAAGCGTCGCATTTGCATAATAATGTTTTGTGCTTTTCATTGCGTGTCATATATCACACATCATCAAATGCCCATAAAAACAATACGAAATCTCAGCTAGTTAGAATGCCACAATGCCACACTGATCGACTGCCATATACCCTATACTCGCAATAATTTCTCTTTCTTAAATGAGTCGAGCAATATTTAGATTTCAAAAATATCCAATTGCAATGTTTAACTGAACGTATGCTTAGTATTGAAATTGTATCTTTGAAAATGTGAAGAGATGGTGCAGATCTTAAAATCGTTATATTCATCATAAAACAGCTTATATATTAAATACTATGTTGCCTCAGCTATCGCTTACAGTCCTCAATATTTTTATTAAATGAGATTCATTTTTAGTGACATCTATAAATGTACGTGCTTTAAGCTGCGCTTTCTCATTCCACAAATTTATATCCTGAAGACCACATGCAACGTTTAGTAAACTTTTAGAATATGTAAATTATATGTTAAGATAATTGTTAGCAAAATATGGGAATTATATCTCATTCCTTGTGGACGACAGTGGTTTTGGTATTTTATGTAAGAAATAGCAGACTTTGAAAAATATCTTGTCTCTCTTCTTAATTTTAACATGTCATATTCATGCTGAGTGATATCTCTCACTGACAGCTTTAAACAGATATCTTGAGAATCCTCAAATCTCAAAAATATATGCAGAACAACATATGGAATATTCATGAAATTTTTGGAATACCTGAATAGATTGCTTAGAAAAAGGTACTTGAAAAATTAAGTCTATATTTTCAAAGTAATTTAAAATTCCCATAATATTGATAAATGATTAAGATTAATAAAATTCCATAAATAACTGAAGTTGCCTTGCAATAATCTTAAGAAAATGTAAACTTTGTTTAAATTACAGGGTATTCTTAGGCACATGCAGGCAGTTTGTCAAGGGGCGTAGGGACGTAGGGGGGAGGGGAATTACCTTGGGCAATAATCTACGACACCAAAACATCGTTTAGCTTTAAGCGTTTTATTAGCCAACGTTTTTACAACGTCAATTGGCCAACGTGGCGTATGGTTAATGAACAAAGCTGCGCTCTCTGCATCCCCTCCCCTCCCCTTCTCTGCTCCCCTTTTGACCACACCCCTTTTAATGCTCAGCCCTCGTTCCCCCTCGCGGTTTGTTTGATTGTCTGTGGGCGCAGCTGAAAAATTGATTTGAAATCAAATCGTAAATTGATTTACATTCCATTTATTTAGTTTCGCCTTTCAATTCGATTCTAATTACGAGTTTATCCCATTTTTATCGATTTGATTTTGACTTTTTTAAAATTCATTTTAAATTTCTGGAAAATGGGAAATGCTAAAAATATCAATTTGTATACCCTGTAATGCAACAGCATGTGGTATATTGACTATAAGACAACTGTCTAATAGCATGTGGTATATTGTTAAGACAACTGTCTAATAGTTGACGCAAATGACAATATTTGAGCAATCACTTTCTTGATATGAAAACTGGAACACACACACACAGTCACAATAATTTGGGATGGTTATCAAGTTCTGTGTGGTGTGTGTGTGTGTGTGTGTTTGTGTGTGTGTGTGTACTTGTATCATACTTTATACTGATAGCCAAAATCATGGGAATCACATCGCAAACATGATAAAATTGCGCATTCAACAAATTTCTTAAGTCGAAACTGAAATTGATCTAATTAACTTAACTTTGGCAGTGGGAAAACCTATCACTAATTAGGAAATACCTGGAATATCCCTATAATAATCAATGAATTGTAAATTATCGTACCCGCGTCAATTGTCTTAGTTATCGAAGTATTGCGGTAATGGACATACATATCATATATTGACGCGGATGGAAATGGACCTGACACTCGACTATATCGAATGACATCGATTTGATCGATAGCTTTTAACTTTTCCTCAAAAAACATAAATTTAAAAACAAACTACATTTGCTTAGTCAAATATCGAAAGTTATCGAAAGGGTCAGCGGCAATAACAATTATTGTTATCGATAAATTGCCAACATAGCCATAGAGGCTTTTGCAATATTTATTAGAAATACTTTTCATTTCCATAGACATATTATCGATAACAGTTTATAGATAATCGTGTTATCGACAGTCCAATTCGATAAAAGTGATTTCCCAACCCGTTTGGGTGTAGCCTATTTCTATAATAACTGTATGATACGCACATTATCGATTTTAAAATTCGATAACAATAAATTGTCATATGTATAGCAACTGCAAAATGGTCACATTATCGATAGCTCAAATCGATCATTATGATTTTTTATTTCAATAACAACATGATGAGTACATTATCCACAGCCCAATTCAATAATAGAGAATTTTCGTTTCGATAACATTCAACTTATCGATATTACAATTCGATAACGGGAACTTACAAAATTTATTGGACTAATTTATTGGGGAAAGTTAGAAGCAGCTCAAATTGTTCTTGATTGATAAATATGATACAATTTTGGTATGAGCTATATATAACTGACCTATCGATAACTGTGCTATCGTTGGCTGTAGGACTGACAACAATTGTTTGTTTAGGGAAAGCACAATTCTTTGAAAGTTGAAAACTCAACTTATCTTGAGTTTCATTTGATTACAGGGTATGTTGACAGTCCTGACTGATTGATTGGCTGATCAAGCAGTTCCTGCTGTGCGTGATGTGTGTGATTCAATCAATGGGCCATCGCTTCGTTCGTCAGCTGCTATGAATGAATGACTGAATGCTCTGACTCTTTCTTTATCTGAACTGAATTGTGGGTGGTAATACACACACGCACACACACCCACCCTTAGTGTGTGTGTGTGTGTTAAAGATAATGATAAACAAAACGAAGGCGTCATCAATGCGTAATCGAAATTACTACGAATCTGATGATGAACTGTTGATTGCAATCGCAAATTCGAATTCGTAGATTCGCAAATTGACCATTGGGTGGGTGTCCGGCAATAACGGTGAATCGTTGGATCGCTTTTTGCTGTGGATCGTGTGTTGTGTATCGTATCTGCTTGTAGATCACTTTGCTGGCAATTAAAGAATGATTAAACGAATTGGAATATGTTTTTTACTATTTATTTTTTACTTTTTATTGCTACCATTGCAATTAATTAACACTGCGTTTTGTGTTCACGTCACGCGTTTGTCCAATTGACGCCCACACAGTGTGACTGGGGAGTGAGGAGTGAGGAAGGGGAGGAGGGGGGCAGGTAGGGGGAGTGAAGAGAGAGTCAGCGAAAGGGAGTGTGAAATGGAATGGGAATGGGAAACTGGCGACACCGCGTCTGTTTCTGATGAAATTCAAAGCGTGAGTCTGGCAAACCCCTACACTGAGAGAAAACTCAAGTACGTTCGGACGTGAATCAAGAACTTCCGATATCAAAATATTCAAGTTCGAAAATCTCAATTTGAGAGAGAAATTTATAATATCAAGAGTATTTAGATAAGTCAAGCACGATTCAGAATTATTTTAAGAATTTTGTGTGCTTGATATAATCCCGTATCAGTACTGGAATTGTCCAGTTATATGTAGTCTTCACTTCTCAGTGCCCGTTGAATTGTTTTTCATAGCAGACTAGACAGAACCATTTGGGAATTCTAAGCAAGCGAATACAAAAAAAAGATATAAGAATTAAAGATTTGGATTTAAGATTTTTTGATCTTGTTTGTTGAGTTAAATTAGAGCTCGAAACGTACTTAACGAATTTTTAGCTTCGGGATTAAGTATAATTATTTTTAACAACACATCAGTCTAAAATTTATTAATATGTATAAGGAATGTTGATTATGGAATGCTGATACTCTTTTAAATATTTAACGACAAATTGCCCCTAAAAAATTCTAAAAACAACATAGTATCAATCTATCAGGCATGCCACAGAAATCTCTTTCACTTGACTTTCACGTCAATTTCATTTCTCCGTGCCACAGTCCAATCACCTGAACAATTTTGAGTGAGATGAAATCATCGCTCAATTCACTGGCGTCCGATGCCATGAGAATAATGTCACATTTTTTGTCCGAATTTTTGAATTTAGAGTTGTCGAGTAACTTTTATTGTTTGCCGCGCCAATAACTTTTAAATTTTTTTGAGCTATACAATATCAATTATTATATAAATAAATTGAATTATATTAATTAAATAAGAATTAAAATGAAAATTTGATATTCTGCAATGATAAACTTTAAAAAGTTGCTAAACAAACCCTTCGAAAATTGAATTTGAGAAGGGGCCAGCCCTAGCAGCCTAGTTCGAAAAGGTTGGTGAACATGCTAAAAACTATAAATTATTCGAAGTTCTGTGGCACGGAGAAATTTTCGAAGTGGAATTGCTTTTCTCTGAAATCGCTTTCACTAGTGATTTCTGTGGCATGGCCTGTATGTACCAATTTTTGTGATTTTTCTGAGTGTACGCCCCCCTCTTCACCACCCCCTTCTGCTGACCCCTCTCGCACACTACGCCCCTGTCTAATTGGTGAGGCTGCAATTTTGGTGCAATTTCAATGGCAAATTGTTGTTGTTGTTGCTGTTTTTGATGTTGCTGTTGTTGTTGTTGTTGATTCATGGCATTCATTGTATTTTGTATTGTATTTGTAGTATTTTATTAGGTCATTCATGCGATCTATTTCATTCAAACAGCGCATGATGTCATCTTGAGCTCTGGATATGATATAACAACAACAACAAAATAACAACAACAACAAAAGATGGGAAACTAACTACTAACATTTATATTAATTGATCTGATTGGGTTTTTTTCTGGCAACAAATGTTGAATTAATTGTAATTAATATTGCTAAATATTTCTAAAATATTAATTTTTTATTTAACTCAAATTATTTTGTAATAATATCTAATTAATAACTTTAAATTTTATTTTTAATTTTTATTTTTACTTTGTCGATTTTTCTAGATCAACATTAAATAAAAAAAAAAATTAAACATAATAAATTAAAGCCTGTCCCGCAGATATTGCAACTCATTGTCGGCCATCAACTTCCAATTACCAATTGCAAATTGCCACTAACAAACAGTCAGCTCAATAGAAATGAAAATCAATTAAAACTCAGCGACATCTCATGATTCACAACTTCAACTGTGTTTGCTGTTCAGCTCCATAAAATATAAAAACACTTTATTAACACATTTAATACGCTCTTTATCTTATCTTAATTCATTTACAACTTTTTAGAGAAAATTTTCGAGCAGCCGCCTAAAAGTGTACTACATTATTTTTAAGACATAGTTAGCAAAGTCATTGCACTCAGTTTCGTTGAATGTGGAACCTGTTGAACACTTTGCTTGTTGGTTTGCGTCTGTGCTATACTCAGTATAAGAGTATACTTTTAAGAGCAATCGCATACAGCCGCTCTCTTAGTTTAATTAGCTCACTTAACGAACGCACATTTAGACACACATGAAACCGTTTCAGCACTTTTAACGAATAGTTTATTTAGACACACACCTAACCGCTTAGCACGGTTGAATGAAATTTAATGTTTAGCTCACGCTTAGACACATACGAGTGCGTGACAAAAACTGTTTGTTATAATGCAATACGCGCAAGTGTCAAAAAGCTATTTGTTTTTTTAAAAGTGCGCGCTTAATTTAAACGACATATTGTAACGGAAAAGCAGATGAAAATTTAAATTGGAAAAAATTTAGTCCACTTTAAATAAGGAAATGCAATTTGCAAATAAATAAATTGTAATAGTTGTAAAATGAAATAAATTAAATTAATAAAAATATAATGTAAATTAAAATAATTGAAGTTTACAAAGCAATAATATAAATTTTGATAATTATAAATTGAATTAAATTAAAATATTTAAAAGAAAATTAGAGCTTAAAATCAATTTGATTGTTAATGATAGTAAATAAGGCTAATTATAAACTAAAAAATAAATAAATATAATTAAAAGTTAAAATAATTCTAAAATAATTAAGCTATCATATTTCTAGGTCATCGAACGGAAGCTCATTAAGAAAGTGGCAAGTGGCATTCAATTGGCAATTGGTAATTGATTACCGGCAAATGTCAATTGCCAATTGATTTGTGATTCATTCAACTATTCAGTTAAGTGCACTCGGTTCTTATAGGTGAATGTGCCGCAAGCCGATTCATGACTCATTCCATTCCAATCTCAAATGATCTTCGTGACAGTCTTTGTCTTCACTTGCCCAACAACAACAACAACAGCAACAGCAACAATAACAATAAAAAAGGCAACAACAAGTTACGCTCGCTGCAATAAAAACATAAAAAAATAAGAAAGAAATAATATAGAAACCGCAATGTATATAAAAAACTGAAGTAACAACAAATGCAACAAACAACAATTACAAAATCAACAATTCTGGTCTCGCCACGGCGATGACGACGGCGATGGCGATGACGATGGCGATGGCGACGTGTGCAACAGTTGGCAACAGTTACCACGAGGCAGTCAACCAAGTCTGAGTCTCACTCCGAGTCTCAGGCTCAGTCTCAGTCTCAGTCCAAGTCCCAGCTTAAGTCTCAGTCTCATTTGTTGACAGTCCAAGTCGAATTCTCTGTCTCAGTCCAAGTTTCGATCCCCATCAAATTTGCAGCCTGCCGAGCTTTGTCCTATACTCTCTCTCTCTCTCTCTCTCTCTCACTCTCTGTGTGTGTGACTTCATGGCACACTGCACCCACACACATACACTGCGCACACACACACACACATGCACCCAGAAGTAAAAACTATGGGAACTTTTTACCAATTTGCTTAAATGAATAAATAACTCTTAAGCGCAATAGCTACATCTTTTTGGTCTAGTTTTCTGCAATTTTATAGTATTATTAGTATCAATATATTTTCTTAATTTAATTTAATTTTATTAATTTACTATAGCACAATTAAGTGCAGTCGGCAATAAGTAAATAAAATATAATAACATTTGAACTTAATTAAAATTATTAAATAAATAATAACAAAATAAATGTAAACTTCAAGTTATAGACTAAAAAGACAATTTAAGTCTGGGTCAATTATATTTTACCCAACATTTACGCCATATATTACAAAAGTAAGCGGTTAAAATATAATAAGCCTTACCAACTCTTGTCCATAAAACTATAGCATATATCGAGATTTTGTAAGGTAAAAAAGAATTGTACCCTTTTTAACATAGTATACAATGTACAAAAAATTAAAATTAATGTAAGAAATATATATTTGTGAAATGCAAAATTGCAGGTTGAAAATTCATCTAAGCATTTGCATAAACATTTTTTGAGCTATGAGTGTATTCCAATAAAAGGGTTAAGGACTCCATAGTGCTCAGGTGCAGTTAAGCTGCAATCCCAATGCCCAATCCCAACTTCCAACTTCCATTCCCGGCACAAACAATTCACTTTGGCATATATTATGAATACGTATGTATGTGTGTGTGTGTTGTCTACATATACATATGTGGAGTTATGTTTTTTTTTTGTTTTTTTGACTTTTGGTTTTTCTGTGGCCAGTTTTTCGAAATTCGAAACATTAACGGAAAGTCTGTTGAGGTAATTGGACGCGTCTAAAGAGCTCTGTGCATACTTAAGAGAGTGTGTGTTTAAAGAGGGTGTGTGTGTGAGTGTGTGTGTGGAGAGTGGGTTGTAGGAAGTGCAACTGACAGACAGACAGACTGACTGACTGATGGACAGACAGATAGTCAAGCCCTGATGCTTTTACCTGAGCAGACGAAGATGAAGCTCCAAGTCAGAAGAAAGTGTATCTACTTAGTATGAGTGTGTGTTTATATGCTTAAAAAACAAAACAAACAATACACACACACACACATATGCAATTAACTAAGCAAATGGCCACAACATTCGCTGGATTTTATAAAACACTACTGTTATTGTTGTTGCTTATCTAAAAAGCTTTGCAACAAACCGTTAAACAAAGACAAAAGTCAAAAAACTGCATTTATTTTTCTGTTATTTTTTCTTTTTTTTTAATTTTTATTATTATTACCACATTTTTTTTAAGGGCGCCAATAAAAAGTGAAAAGGGCGCTTAGTGAAGTGTTATCTTTATGTGTTGTTACCGTTGTTACTAATATTATTATTACTGTTATTGTTATTGCTGTTTTTGTTGTTGTTATGTGTTGTTATTTTTACTGCTGTTGCAACATTTCAACGATCAACACTCATAAATTTTCGCACAAATTTCCAATCGATGACAATCGCGAGCAAATGGCAAATGGTAAGCAAAGACTGAAGCTGAAGAAGCAGCTACAAACTAAAGCAAAAACCTGAACGACACTTGTTTACCCTGTAAATATTTGATACCTCAATATGCGGACTATAATCATTGTTAATGTTAAGTATATTTATTGTTAAAGATCTCTACTATTTAGATCAACTAATTAAGGCAAGAACTTAAAGAACTAGACTTAAAGCTACCCTGGAAGAGGATAATCAACAAATTTATCCATATAAGTAAACATCGGTTTTAAAAAAGCAATATTCAAATTTATATACAGGATAGAACATAGTGAACACAGATTCTACTTAAATATAAAATATCTTAAATATAAATATCATTTAAAATTTGGGAAATGAATATTAGGAATAGTTAAATCCAATGCTCTATTGAAATTACTTGAATATCTCCCCTTAGATTACTACTAACCATACCTGTTAAATCTCGATTAGAATTACTAATCAATTAGATTATTTATTTGAAATAATCGTAATGATTATATAATTCACTGTTGAATAATTTTTGATAATCTAATGATTACGATTAGAAAAAATCAAAAAAAAATCTAAAATTATTACGATTATTCAAAAAAATCAGAAAAAATCAAAAAAAATCAAAAATAATCGTTTTGGGGTATTTCGGATTATTTTTGATTTTTTCTGATTTTTTCTGATTTTTAGATTTTTTACGATTATTTAGTAAAAAACCAAATTATTTTCACAAACAAAGTAGCCAAAGCTTTTGATTATAGTTGCTTTGTGCTGGTTATATAAAGCCCTCCTGAGGAATACATTTGAGCATTCGTATTTGACCTGTTAAAGTGTGAAGTGGCCTTTTGTAAAAACTGAATTTATTGTAGTGCATTTCCAGATCAAACTCGATCGAGTCTTCCACATATTCCATGAAAAACCGCAATAAGGGCATTACTTGTACTTGTATAATCAATAACATAAACTTACTGTAGATGTTCATAGTCGGCAATCCAACTACTAGGATATCTTGTTTTCGATTGTATACGCAATAAATGTGGACCTCTTGAGCGCTCCGCTTAGCTCTCCAATATTCTGCAAGCAATTATTTTCTTGACTCTTTTGATTAAAAAAAAAAAAGTTGAATACTATATTTTTGCGTTTCATTCCGAAGAACTTATGACGGTGGGAATCGAACCCAGTTTTTTTTCAAACTGGAACTGACAGGTCAGCAACTCTAACTAGTGAGCTACGGAATTGTTGTAGCTGCCTCCTTCTTTCTTCTGAATTTAACTGCTTTAGACAGCACAAAGCAACTATAATCAAAAGCTTTGGCTACTTTGATTGTGAAAATAATTTGGTTTTTTACTAAATAATCGTAAAAAATCTAAAAATCAGAAAAAATCAGAAAAAATCAAAAATAATCCGAAATACCCCAAAACGATTATTTTTGATTTTTTTTGATTTTTTCTGATTTTTTTGAATAATCGTAATAATTCTAGATTTTTTTTTGATTTTTTCTAATCGTAATCATTAGATAATTGGGCAAAACCCAAAATAATCGTAATTTAATCATTGGTTCGACTTTTAAACAAAAATAATTTAATTACTAATGATTATGATTATTAATCATTATTTAACAGGTATGCTACTAACTAAGTATATTATATAATTTAGAAGATCATAATTATTAACATCTGTTCCGCACTAATAGCAAAGAAAACTTTTCCAAAATTAACATTATTTTCAAAACGAAATTTCATTTTTTCTAAAATCTTAGCCCCTAACATAAATCCAAAATGATCGTCTAAAAACTGCGTCGAGAAAAGCGATCTGTTTTATTAGTGTAATTGAACTGATATACCATAGCTCAGCTTAATATCATAGGGTTATCCACACATAAATCTAAAAACATATATCAATATATAATAGTTGAGTTTAATCCCAATTAAACCCTTTTCAGATCACATTTTCTATGGAAATATTAACAATATTTCAATCTGCTATACTGACAGAGTTTCGTGTCATATCTTAGATAAAATGTCACAAGCTTAATTAGCATTGTGTTATGCCTATTTTGTGGTCCCAACTTTGTAGGGTATTCAGCGATCAAACGTCATGTTTTTTCTGGCTTTTCGTCTGACATTTTCACGGTCTTTGCCATTTAACTGCATTTCGTTTGGCGCTGTTACATGCGAGTGTACTCATGAGTGTACTCACACTCACACTCACTATCGTTAAAGTACTCATTGTTGTTGTTGTAGTTGTCTCTGTCTTTTTTGTGTTGTGTTCGAGTATTTATTGCCGGCAATTTCTTTGCTTTTGCCAATTTCCAAAAACGCTCATCGATTGTTCAATCGGTTTGCATCGAATAATGAAAGTCGTCGCCACAGACAACGAGTTTTCTAACAACAACAGCAACAACAACAATGACAACAACTCTGACAGCAACAACAACAACAACAACTTGTTGCAAGTATGCGAAGATTGTATCACATGATCTTCATGATACTGTACCAGATCCGAGCAGGCCAATTGGACAAATGGCCACCTCTGGCCAACACAATTAGCCTTGAAATTGTCAGTCGCCCACTTGTTTCGTGTTTTCGCTATTATTGTTGTTGGTATGTTTAGAAAACGATGAGACTTGTGTCTTCAGCTTTGGTCAGGGAATGATGGCCTGCGATTCCGAGTTATGCCTTCGATTTCAAAGTGGAAGTGGAAATAAAAATTCAATTTCAATTCCATATCAGAGCAGCTTCTTCAGCGGAAAATTGCCATTACCATACCAGTCTCTCTGGTTCGGTGTGATATCTCAGGATCTGTTTAAGATATCAGGCTGAAATTTGGTATGCAAGTAGATAATTTATTTTCTTGTTCAGATCCAATTTTGTATTTAATAAATGATACTTTTGCTGAAGATATAGTTATTAAATTATATTTCAAGAAATTTTAACAGCCTGAATATTAATTACCTTTGATTTTTATAGTCAACAAGCTAGCAAATTTTTCTCAAGTGGTTCGGGATAATATCACAGGATCTAATTAAAATATTATGATGAAATTTGGCAATTGGACTTTTCGACTGGTAAGCAAACTCGATTGATTTGGTAGTATTATATTAATGTCCACTCTCAGTGGATTGAAATACCGTTTACAAATAACTAATGTCAAAGATAATTTTCATTTGGATTTGAATCCAAAGTGTTTTCTGTGTGTATGTGTGTGTTTGTCGCTAATTGCCTTGGTTCATTCAACAACTTTCTTTCACAATTACGAATAGATGGCGAATCTTCAGTGCACTTTCCATTCATGCACAGCTACAAATACAAAGTCAAATACAACCAACAACAGTAACAAGCATAACGACATCGAAGACTATTTACAAATGAATACTATGCAACTCACATGCCAAAAACTTTTCACCAATCAACCGAACCACAAACACAATTTTGTGCCCATCATCATTTTGTTTTTATTATCAATTTTGTCTTACGTCAGCGTCAAATCCATTCGATTCTCCCCCCCGTCACCTGCTCATCTACCAGAGAGTGCTGGCCACACATAATTAGTTAACACTGTAGGCTAAGTGGATGCCAGAGCCAGAGTCGATAATATTTACTACACATGCCGCATGCCAAATGCATAACCCGGCGACCATCGAGCGATCGCTGATCTACAACAACGATCAGTGATCACTTAACCGCAACACCAAACGGCAAAAGGCAAATGGCCAAAAGGCAAACGACAAACGGCAACTGGAAACCGGAACCAGCGACTCGAAGCGGCCGTTATTAAGTGTAAGCCACAAAAAAGCCCAAAAATCGTGTAGGTGTTGACAAGTAGATCACGATCACCTTAACTTACTCATCACATTTGCGGTTTTTTTGGGTATTTTATTTTCAGTTGCCACTAGACACCGGTTACTGTTCACCGATCACCGATCACCGATCACCGATCAGAGATCAGCAATCAGCGATCACTTGTTGCTACACAGACATTCTTTGCAGTGGAAATCGACAAAACTCCCTGATCCCTTACCATGCATTCAAATCTGTCCAGAGAACACCAATCACTTCTACATCTTCTTGATTTCAAAAGATCTTCAGACTGATCTTACTTATCGTAAATACATAAAACATAAAAGAACGTAGAAAATAGATGAGGCTTCAGAGGACTTTATCTAGATCATCATGTCGATTTTTATGTTGATTATATTAATGATCATTATCTATATCATCGTAGCGATCATTATTGAGATCATCGTATCGGAATCTATGAGTATTATATATCGATTTTCTTGACTATTTTTAATGTCATCTTTGATGTGAAAACCTTTCTTGGAGAGACATAAGTGGTCAACGATCTTCACTTCTTTTACTACGATCAGTGATAACTTTGCATATAAAAACAAAGCGAATACGATCGCATTATGTTTCAGAAAACTTTTACTTTCGTGAAGTTAAGAGATATAAAGAAAGATCTAAGATGTAACGATCACACAGATCACAATAATTATAATAATTAACTCAAATCATATCCATCACCAACTTACAGAGGCATAGAAAGAGTAATTCTCGAAATGTCAGTTGCCATGTGTTCTCTTACGATCTACGAGAATTGCTCTTTCCCTTTCTCTATCTCTGTCTTTCGATCGCGATCTCAATCTCAATATTCGAACTCAAACCGGGCCACCGAGCTACAAAAATCTAGTTCAACTAGTTAGTTAGCATACAAAGTTGTCTGTCTCTAAGGCTGACGCACTTAAAACTAAGACTGAGATTGAGACTTACTTTGTGACTGAGACTGAGACTGACGTCTGATGTTGGCCTTGAGCTTCAGCTTCAGCTGCGACTAGAGATAGAGATAGACATAGAGATAGAGTTTAAAGCTAGAGCTATCAGCATTTTGGTCAGGCCATAAAAAATAGACCAAGTTTGCTTGAGCTTTGAGTTGATGCAAATTACCAAATTACCAAATACCCAAAAAATGTCATTTTAATAAAGTTGTCGTCAATTGGAGAAGAAGCAGATAGGAGGAAGAGAGGAATAGAGGGGGAAGAAAGAAGAAGACGGAAGATGCAGCATTTTTGGAATTGATTATGACCAATGATTAATGATCAATGTCAATTAATGATCATCGAGTCTCAGTCGCAGTCTCTTCTTGACTTGAATTGACTGTTGGCAATAATGTCAAAGTGTTAAATGCCATAAAAAGTCAAAGCGAGAAAAGTGAAAAACACTGGGGAAGAGACAGGGAGTGAGTGAGAGGCAGATAGTGGGAGCGAAAGAGAAAGAGAGAGAGAGGTTGGCGAGTAAAAACAAAAGACAAAAAAATGTTGTTCACCTTTTACAGTTGGGATCGCTTCCATTGGACTGTTTCGGACTACGGATCTGTCTGTCAATGCAACTCTTCTGCTTCTTCTTCTTCTTCTTCTTGTTTCACCTGATCGACACGCACACACACTTACTCACACACACACACACATGTTTGATAGCATGCAAATGCCAAATGTCTGTTTGTCTTAAACTCGCATCAGGTTTTTCACCTGGGGCCAGACTTGCCCTCTCATTTCCTCTCCCTCCCTCTCCTCCGCCTCTCTATCTTCTCCCACTCCTCCCACTGCCTGCACTTCTCTTCTATCCCTCTCTTCATCTTCTCTCTCTCTCAGTTGTTATGCTTGTTCCCCACAACTCAATCTTTGAATCGTTTTAATGCCATTTTATGTAACTTCTCGAGGCTGCGCTGCCAACGTCGCAGTCGCCGTCGCTGTCGGCGCTGCTGCTGCTGTAGTCGACGTCGACTGCGCAGTCAGACGCCGTGACTCAATTTCAAGTTAAACAATTTAAAATTAAACAAATTTTGTAATGAAAGAGCAGCAAAAAGGAAACAACAACAACAACGAGAAAAACAAATCAAAGTGGGTCAAAAACTACAACGCGATTAAATACCGAATACTGAATACTGAATACTACATAGTGAATAACGAATACTGACTACAAAACTTGATCATAATTTAATAATCAATATTTGAGTATATTATATATTTTTTTTTTTTTGCACTTGGAATTGACACATTGCAAGAGCGAGATGGAGGGTTGGAGTTAGAAAGAGAGAGACTTTAGCTCGGAGGTTGGGCGATGCTGCATACAATAATTTCAATGGCGCATTGATTGATTGATTGACTGATGGCATGATTGAGTGAGCTGAATGCAACTGGACAGTCATTAGACAGCAGCAGGGGGTCGACTTGTCTTGGCCAGCTCGACTTGGCCAGCGCGTCTCTGGCTCTTTTGTGGCTCCCCTCGAAGATTTATGATCTAACAATTTTGCAGACACCAAGATTTGACCCAAAGAAAACCCGACTCATTATGGCATTTGATTCAGTGGAAAGACGTTAGCGGGGTATTTATACTCTAACCAGAGTTGTATATGCGATGCATTCACTTTGTTAAAATCATTTGAAAATCTATGAAAATATTTAGATTTCAACTGATGCAACTTGAAGCATCAGTTGAGAATGAGATCTTGGGTATTACCTTTGGTCCAAAGATCGCTGGAGTGTCCGATTATTTATGAGATCAATTATAAAAGTTATGAGCTTACAAAAATCAAGTCTTAATAAAATAATCTGATTAAATTGGAATATCTTAGATACACAATCCTGGACACCGGATTAACTTTTAATTTTAATATTTTCCATATAAATTAATTTAACCGCTTATTTTTGGGTTGATTTAAAAAAGTATCAACAAATATTTCAATGTAAATTTTTATTAAAAAATCATAAGATACATCTTAATTTTAGTTTAAAAAATAATTTTTGTTATATTTTTTATGGACACCAAATAAATAAAAGTAATTTTCATATTTTATATTAAAAATTCTTAACAAAAGTTGAAGGCACGTTATACATTATATATATTTAAAAACAAATTAAAATTAAATTATCATGTCTTAAATATTAATTTTATTTAAAGATGTTTCTTAATTTTTCAAATAGAATAATTAAAATTTTTTTCCTATGCCTCACATAATTCTATATGTTTGAGTAAATTCTTCATTCTAATTAATATCTCCTTTGATTTTAAAAATAGCTTGAGAGTTTTCTTAATTTTTTTTGTAATTTCACCATCAATTTGTTTTTTTTTTTTAATTAAGAATTTAAGAGTAACGAATAAACGATTTTAATGTAACATTTTATCATTTCATAAATTTCATACTCTCGTACTTAGATGATTTTTATTATCATATTATTTTGCCTTGTTCCATTTGAATTTTCATGCTCAGATTGTTTGATGTTTTTTGTCTTCCTGCTTAGTGCTTATTTTAAGATCTTTGTCCTTCTGAGTGATCTGTTTAGTATGCAGTTAATTCAGTTTCGTTCATTTTGGGGCTTCACAGTTGAACGAGTTGCTCTATAAATTGATGAAAAAGACCTCCAATTGTTGCTAAAAAACAACTTCCAAACTTAATTATGCACTACTCGAACTTTAAGATTGAAGACTGACTCGCTGAATACTAAAAATACTACAGAGATACAAAAAATTATATGATCCACAGACCGGAAATCGTGAAAACAGCTATGAAGGTCGCAGTTCTCGCTTTGTTCAGAATCTGTTCAAGTTTTCAATGTTGTCGCAAAAAATAAGAAAAAAGGCAGTTGCAGTGAATCATTTAATGTCAGCCTACATCAAATCTATCAACATCATTATTATAGAGATGATAACTATTAATGTGGCTGTTATTCTGTCAAGATTCCGACAATTGTCGCCCCACACACGCAACGTGTCTCCGGGAATTGCTTTTGAGTTGCGCTTGAGGTTCTTGACTTAAGGTTCTTCAGACGTACAATGAACCCACCTGGACCGGACCGGGACTCGGCCTGGAGCGGCACTCCTAAGAACACGACCGACCAGCCAATGGCCAACAAGTATAAGCCAAAAAGCGACAGCGAAAACAATTAATGAGCAATGTATTAAAACACATAAAAAGAGTTTTGTGTGAAGTACAAAAAAGAAGTCATCAAATAATTGAGTAACCACTCAAGAAGTGAGCTTAGCTGTGAAATACCCTAGCTTTTTAAATGAAAAAAAGCAGAAAATAATCATTATGATTCGTATCTTCTATTTGACGGAATAATGTTGAAGCATCAATAATTATACCAATTTAAATGAAGGGTTTACCTTATCGTATCATATCTCGTTGATTTCTTAGAGTTGATTAGTTTATATTAACAATATAATTAGATATCACGCCTAGAAATTTCAGTGGAATCTATATAGAATTGTGCCTGATGCAATGTAGATCAAGGTTATTTTCAACATCTATCAGTCGTCTATTACATATATTGACTATAATATTTTATGATTTTATCCAGGGACCGAAACTGTTATGAGGATTATAAAAAAAAGTTACTTTTAATAATTACTTAAAGACTTTTACTTTATAAATCATACTTAATAATTATTTTTGATTAAAAAAATTAAAATTACAAATAACTATTAAAATTGATTTTTATTATATAAATCAAAAATAATGATTAAATTTGATTTTTTTTCTTTTGATTTTTCTTATGTAAATTAGATTATAATCTGATTTATAATCTAATTATCATCTTCCTGATAACCCAATTTACATGTGTTCAAAATTTGGAATGTTTATCCTAAGTATTAACAAAGATATTCGAAAAAGACTTTTAAAAACAATTTCAAAATATAAAAGTCTTTAAGGACTTATATGTTTTCCATTCAAAAATAATGGTTATTTGAAACTTTTACTTTTTTTCCTCACAAATAAAAGTCTTTTGAGACTTTTATTTTTTTTAATCCCAAATATAAGTTTATTGGCTGTTTGCAGAGATACTGTTTTTACAAACAATTTGATGTATTTTAAACAAAAATCGCATAAGTCCTTATATGTGATTTTTTGAGTTAAAATTTCGATCAATAACAGTTATTTTCAGTCCCTGATTTTATCTTTTATGATGTTATCAGTGTATAGCTTATAATACCCAACACATTTTAGCCAACTCTTGGGTAGGGTATATTGCAGGGTATTCAAAGCAACCGAGCGATAAAAATTATTGAAAAAAACAACGACAACAAGCTGTTAACAGGCAACGGGAATGGGGAATGGGAATGGGTAATGGGGATAAGGGAGTGGGACATGGGGATTGTGGGGACTATGGACTGTGGGTAAGAGTATGGATACTACGTGTTTTGATTATGCGAGTCGATTGCGGTACGCTTCTTATTTTGAGACTAGATATAGGGAATTTGTTATGAGTGGTGGGAGGGACATGGGTAGGGGAGGGGAGGAGCAGAGGCAACTGTAGAAGTGGAGACTCATTTTGGGTTAACTTAGTGTGTGAAGTGTTTACAACTTTGACAGTATTTGTCGCTCTCTCTCTCTCCCTCTCTCACTCTCTGTCTCTGTCCCTCCCTGTTGTTGCTGTCTCTGTCTGTAGATTCGGGTATTTCCTGATTGGTTTTGCGAGGCGCGGCGAGGAGTCGCCTCCATCCATTGCTCGCTGCTCACAACTCTTGCATAATAATTGACAGTTATAAATTTTACTTGGCTCTACACATGCGACTACTATTAAGAGGGGTGAGCAGGGAGGGGGCAGAGGGGAAGGGGAGGGGGCACTGCAGGCTGTTTAATTCTGACTGGCTTTTGTCCAGTCGGTACACTAAAAAAAAATCAGAGACTCCGGGAAAAAGTCAAAGCCAAACGGTGTTAAAAATCCGATAATCTCCGTTTTTCTTAACTCGAGTAGGAATAACTTGATATAATTGATTCAAGTACGATTTTTTAATAAACTCTTCGCAAATATTTTGACTAACGCGGGATCAATACGAATCTTTTCCAGTGATATCAAATGTTTTCGACTTTTTTCGACTATTGGTTGCCATTTTATCCGCATATTGTGTTAATTTAACAATTAGATTCTGAATACAGACTAAAAAAAACCAAAATTTTAAAATTGAATTTTAGAATGATCTTTTAATTTTTCTCTGTGTATCTGTGGCCCCCAAACACTTATCGCCACTTAATGGTCAGACAACAACTTCAACTCGATCCCCCAGCTCTCTCAATTCTCGTAGCTTACCTTTCAAGTGTCCTTCCCCCTTTTCCACCCTCCCTTACCACTCTTCTTGCTTTCCCCTCTCTTTACCTCCCTCTCTCCCTTTGTCGTCACGTGCAAAGTTCACGTAACTTTTGGGCTCAGTGCAGGGCCCGGCTTGGCTTTTAAGCGATGCGAGCGTTGGCGTCGCCTCGCAGCTGGCGTTGCAGCCGACGCTGGCAGCGGCAGAGGCGTCGGCATCGGCGTCGGCGTCGGTGTTGCTGTTGCTGTTGCTGTTGTTGCCTACGTGCGACTCTTTTGGAGTGGCTCTCGGCAACACCAACGATTGCAGCGCATTAACATTCCAAGTCGGCCACTCCTGTTTATTTATACACTCCACACACTTACACACACACACACACACACACTCGCACACACAAATTGTTGAATAACAGTTGTTGTTAATTTTTTTTTAAATATATATATATATTTTTTATTTTTTTACTTAACAACTTTATTTTTATTTTATTTTTACACGCTGCGAGTGTGTGTGCGAGTGTGTGTGTGTATGTGTGTGTGTGTGTGCATAACTGTCTCTCAAGTTCCTTTGAAAATGCTTTTTTATTTTATTTATTTTCGTCTCATAAAACGGCAGCAACAGGCGCGCATACCAAACAGATTTGAATGTCATTTGCGTGTTTATTTTGTATTTTTCGCTTTTTTGGTCTCCAAAAAATAAAAAAAAATACTTTTAAATGTTGGCAAGAAGATTAAGACTATGTTGATGAAGAAGATAAAGATGATGGAAAAGAAGAAGTAGAGGAAAAGGAGGAGAAGCAAGTGCTCTGGCGAATATCAAGCTGTTGACAGACAGACAGACATACAGACAGACGAAATCCCCTTAGCAGCTCAGCTGAGTCAACGTCAACGGGCTTAAAGTGTGACTTCATACCGCACTTAATTAGCCTGAATCCAAAAAAAGTATATACAAATTGAGAGAGAACCAAATAGTTTGAGTTCACGCCATAAATATTCAAATTATGATGAGACTGAGCAGCTGCAATTTTTGACTTTATGCAACTCGAATGCAACTTCAACTTTTCTTGTGCTTTAATTTAAAAAGCGACTTAATATAACCTTGACCTCAGTATAAATCCAAAGTAAATAGCTAAGCTAAAAATTATCGTTAGGCAAGAGAATAGGGTCAAAGCTGTAAAAAGTTAGCAAGAGAAATTAGTTAAAATTAATTATAAGTTTTATAAAGATGTGCAGAAAGCTTTCATGTGCTTTTATAGCACATAGAAAGCTCAATTAAATAATTGATAATTATAGAAAATATATATATACATATTTGCTGAGCTTAACTAAACTTAATTTTATACACATGGGCTGAGAGCTTTGATGTGCTTTAAAATCCATTCAGACAGACTTAAATTATATGTGATAAAGTATTGAAAAAATAACGTAAAATTGTTTAGCCTAAATTGGCCTGATTACTGCATCCTTACTGAATGCTTTCATATATATTAAAAGCACATTAAAAGTATATTAAAATACAGATGTCAAATTATAGATAGATATTATATATATGTTAAGAATAGAGAAGTCAAATTACTGGGCTACAAAATTAAAAAGCACTTAAGAAGTAAAACACAAAAAATTAACTAAAAAACAGCATAATACTTGCGTGAAATTAATTAATTAAAATCTGCACTTTTATTTAATCAAATTAATAAATACATTTGTACATTTGTAGATAATTCTGAAAGGTGATTTAAAATAAATGTAAATTATGAAAAAATATCTTAAAAATGCATGTGAAGCAGCTGCATCGAATTTTGATTGTCACTTTCAGGCAGTGTCATTGGAACTTGTTTTGCTTAAATCTGTTGACCACTGCTATAAAAAGACGAGACTTAATTGTGATTATGATCATTAGCATTGTTTGCAGTGTCCTTCGGCTGTCGCCACGCCCCATTCGGCATTAACACTCGCCGCTTATTTTTCCCCATCTTCATCTTTTTTGTATCCTGGCTGTGGTTGTTTTTTTTGTCATTTCGATGCTGGGTTTATAGCCATGTCTGTTGGATGTTAACGAGCCTCGTTTGGGCTCTGGTAACTTGATCAACGTGACCTCGACATAACTTGACTCATTTTGACTTTTTTACTCGTCGCCGCTGTACGGAGCTGAACGGAACTGATCAAGTTCTGGCTCCAGGCGATCAGACGATCACTTGAAATTTAATCGGCCTGGCAACGTTGCCAACTCCAAGGCCAACACAACAGTAATGAGGGGGAATAACAAAAAAACCAGCTGTAGCTAAATTACATGACCAACTTTGGGCATTGTTTGTCCAAGTCCAGAGAAAGAGAGAGAGTGAGGGGAGAAATAGTGGGGAATATTAAGTGTTTACAGGATCGCTTCCCGGTTCGCTGGCCCAACTCAAAGGTAACTTCAAAGATCGCATCCATTAAGCAAGCCAAATATTTGTCATTTGTCTTAATAAATTGAAAATAAATAAAGCTCATTTCGAGATTCAGTGTAACGATCAATGCTAATTAGAAAACCGATTGATCAATCGTCTAAAACAAAACAAATATGTCAAAATAACACAAGGAGAGAGAAAAGTCAAGAGAAGAGAAGAGAAGAGAGGAGAGGAGAACAGGGAAGAGGCGTTATAAAACCACTGAAAAAACACTTAAAAGTGATGCCATTCGAGCTGTAGGTGTGAGAGAGTGTGAAATTCAATACATTTGACTCATTTTTGCACCAGTTTTGAACTACTCGTAGTATTAACTCGATTCGACGAAACTTCACACCAAATTTCAGCATCAGAGCCGAGAGACTTCAACAGATATCTCGCTGAACCAGTTTGAAACTCATCACTGCAAATATGCTGAGCAAAAAGAACCAGTCTGTAAACTAATCCTATAAATTTCATAAATTTTAATCCATAATTTTAGTTTACTCAGCAAATGATTCATTATTCATGCACCTATATGACTTGTGAGCCAGTTTAAAATTGAATTTTATTGAGCTTATATTAAAAACTAAATAAATAAATGTATTAGATTTGAGTTCCTAAAGTTAGGAAATATATTTTATGACATGTTATAAATGTTACTAAGACACTTTTGATTAAGTTTGTAACTTGGTAAAATATCACTTACATTATAATTGAACCAGCTTATGAACTTATACCACAAGTTGAATATACTTTTCATGTTGAAAGATTGAACTTTAATCAGTTTCCAAAAACATATATAAAGAAATTTCTTAAAACAAACAGTTCTTTTTGTTAAAATTATTTTTTAATTAAACCAGTTAGTGAACTTATCCCATAAAGCTTATATTTTTTCTCATAAAAATAGCGTTCAAAGAGTAAAGTATTAAAAATTGAACTGAACTTTCTTTAAATAATTAGTTATTTTTAAAAATTTTTGTTTCGGAATCATGCTCTTTAAATAATATCACACAAAATTTAAATAAGCCAGTTTCTGAAATTATTCCATAAATAAAATATATTTTTTCTCCTAACAGTAACTTCCAATGAAAAATCATTGAATCGATGCATAAGTTGAATATATTTTGAAAGATATAATCAATCAAATGTCTTAAGATAAACAATTGTCTAAATTGTGTTTTAAATGAACCAGAACGTGAGCTTATACCACAAATTAAATATATATTTATACTTAAAACCAGGGATTAAAACCCTAACCGAAACCGTAACCTTTAACCGGTAAAAACCGATTGAAATTTAAAACCGTAACTGAAACCGGAACCGAAGAAAAATATTTTCATTTGACCGAAACCTTAAAACCGAAACTCTGTAAACCGAAATAACCCTTTCAATTAGAAGAGTTAATTTCGGTTTAAAATTAATTATTTTTTGTATTATAAAAATTTAAAAATTATAAAAATGTAAAAAACAAGTTAAAAATAATTTTCAACGAAAAATTTTGAACTGTTTCGATTTTTTCCGACTTATAAGTTTGCGATCTCTGACATTTTGTTATTAGTTTTATATTTTATTTTTGATATTCTTTTATATTTTTGCCTATTTAATTATCATTACATATATTATAAATATAATTATATTTATTTAATGAAATTTTTTACAAAAATCGGTTCACCGGTACGAAATCTTTATTCAAAGATTTTGCGTAACCGATAACCGAATCCGAACATAACCGAAACCGTAACTGAAACCGATATTAGTTTCGGTTTTAATTCCTGCTTAAAACAGTAGCCACCTAAGAGTTATCACAGATTGAAAGAATCAGTTTCGAAAAACTAATACAAACAAAATGTCTTAAAAAAATAAATTGTTTTTTTTTTTCAATTATTTTCGGAAGTCACTGTCCTTAAAGGTTTAATTTGACAGGTATTTTACAGTTATTGTACATTTCTAGAGTGGAAATTGAAAGTCATTTACGATCACATTCCACATTTGATATTTTTATTTGATAGGTTTATAGTGCATTTCGAAGTCATCATGGGACGCAGACACATTTCACTTCGATGGCAAATAAAGAGAAAAAAGTGTGGCATAAATGATAAAAATTGCATAAATAGGCAAATGAACAACGGTTAATCAATAAGCTAAAAAAGATTGAATAATAATATTTACAGCAACAACAACTGTTGGTTGAGATTGCGCGAGTGGTCAACTTGGATCAGGTTGGTTCAGAGAGCCGGCCGGAGATGAAGATGAAGAAGAAGAGGAAGAGAGAGAGAGAGACGAAGAGGGAGACGAAAATCTTTGGCATAATTTACATGACGATGATCTGCGATCTGCGTTGATTGTTGCCCGGATTCGACTTCGTCTGCAGCTTCAACTTTAACTTCGGCATCAGCTTCGGCTTCAACTTCATCTTCGGCTTCGACTTCAACTTCGGTTTCGGCAAAAAAAACGGTGCTCGGCTGCCCTGCTAATTGCAGTCAAAGCAAGTTGCTCTGCGGCCAACGCGTCGTATGTGTAATGCGGTTAATCAACGATGCCAATGATAATGATAATCATCATGATGAACATGATAATAATGATGACGACGAACGGCCTTGAGGCCAACAGCAGCAGCAGCAGCAGCAGCAGCGACAGCAACAGCAGCAGAGATACCAGTTTCTGCTTATGAAATACCAAAGAAAGAGAGAGAGAGAGAGGGAGGGAGAGCGAGAGGGAGATAGATAGCGAGTGCAGAGATCAGAGCAGAGCTTGCAGCGGAGACGAGCAGAGAATCCGCCGAAATGCAAGTGAATGTCGCTGGGTTTTGCCCCAAACTGAGTAGCAACAGCAACAACAACGAGAGCAACTATAACAACAACAGCAACAACAAGATCAACAACAACCAAAGCAACAACAACTCAACTGAACTTCCTAGTCTAACTCAGCGCCATTGAAAAACGACTGCGTTTCAGAAAGTATAACAGCAACAACAGCAACAACAACAAGAGCAACATTAAGAGCAACCACATCAACAACAACAACATTAAGAGCAACCACAGCAGCAGCAGGTGTGAATGATTTAGTGTTAACATGGCCATAACCAAAAGCCAAGCTCCTGCCAATCTCGAGGCAAACACTGAACGACTGAGCGCCGTCTAGAGCTATCTCTCTCCCTCTCTCTCTCTGTCTCTGTTGCTGATCTTATGTTGCCGCTTGCCGACTGCGACTGCCGACAGCGACGGCAGCAGTGACTGCGACTGCGACTGCTACGCTGACTGCGGCGCTTTTGGTAGCAACGGTTTTCGATGGTTGTTGCGTTCATCATTTTGCCATTTCACGTTCAGCTGGCAGCGAAATCGAAAGTGATTGCTCCGAAAGCTGCGCCAAGATCACAACAAATTTATATATCCCCAGACCGAACCCAAAAACAAACCAAAAAAAAAAGAAAAAATATAAAAAAATATTAAAAAATAAAAAAAAAATTAAACGAAGTCCAAGACGAAGACGGCGACGATTTCATGGTATAAGAAGTGTATATATGTGTGTGTATATATATTGGTGTGTGTGTGTATGTGTGTCTCTGTGTGTGTGTGTGTGTTGGCCATATAAAGGCAGCCGCTACAAGTGCCGCAACTTCATTGCATGCAACGCAAAGAAACAAAAAACTCAGAAAACAAACCTTAAAAAATTAAAAAATATGAAATAAATACTTTAATTAAATTTCAAAATTAAAAAATTAATAATATTAAGACATTTTTTGGATTTTTTTTTTTTAATAAATTTAAAAATTTGTAACATACACATGCACTTGGGCACACACACAAACACACACACATGCGACACGCAGCGACATGCAAATGTTGTTTTTGAGGCTGAAGTTGAATTTTTAAGTTGATTTTTTGAGACAGATTTGTAATTGATTTTTGTGTCGAAAACTAAAAGTGAAAAGTGAAAGTGCAACAATGTGAATAACAACAACAACAACGATAACAACAGCAACTGTAGCAACTACAACAACAAGCAATACAACAAGTAAACAAATAGCCAAAAGCAACAAACAAAACAAATCAAATCAAATCAAATAAATGCTCAATTCAAATCAAATGAAGCAAATCGCGTCGACAAACTGTACAAATTAATTAACTAAATACTTTACAATTTAAGCCAATTTTTCTTACACATTTTTTTTACGTTTTGTTTATATTTTTTTTATGTTTTTTTTTAATAGTTGAACATTTGACTTTGAAAAGTGCAAATTCACAAACAACAAGAACAACATCAACGACAACAACAGCTGCTGTAGGAGCTACAACAACAAAAACAACAACTACACAAATAGCAACAATGCTGCTCAAAATGTGAGTATTAAAAACATACCAGAAACATACCAAAATTGTATTGAAAAATCTCAGTAACAGAGAGGAGGGCATTCAATTAAAAGTTTTCAACTAAAAATCATTTTTCAGCTCAACGCTGCAATTCTTGTTCAAAATTAACAATGAAATAAGAAGATGAAGAACAAAAGCAAGAACTATAATTAACCAGTTTTAAGAGCTGTATTTTTATCGTCAGCACATGCGAGACATGACTGTTCACAGAAGGAATGAGATAGAAGGAGAGAGAGGGAAAATGAATATGTTTATATAAAAATATCAAATTATATATTTCTTAAATAACATTAACCCTCTAGTTGATAAATAGTAAAATTTAAATTATTATTTTCTACCCCTTTTTCGGCTAGCTCCTAAACATAACTGTAATATTTATCAGCTGACCGACATGAGACTTTTTAATCGAAGCGAATTTCAAGAGTGTGTCAAGGAATACATTTTACAAAAGTTACTCAATCGACTTTTAGTTAATGAGTATTATAGATACCAACTAAGTTTTTCTGTCTATCTGCACTAGATTCTGAGTTCACTCGGATAGGAAATTATACTCGTAGTAGTTGGGTAATGAAATATTGGGGAAATATTTGAAGAAGATGTAAAAGTACATATATATTCATACATAGCTTATCATTATAGTTTTATTTGTCTTTATCAACCTGATATTTTTAAAATGATTTCGAAATTCTTCACTGTAAAAAATAATATCATTATAATATATCCATTATTATAATAAAACATTATTTATTTAATTTCTTAAATTTCCTTTTCGATTCTGATATCAATGATTAATATTGATTGATTAGTTTGCTAAAATAATATAATTTAATTTTTTGTTGAATTTCTTTGATTCGTCACTAGATTTTGATATAATGCTATGATTCAGTCATTCATGGAATGGTCATTCATTTCTCTCAGTGTAGCTTTTGTAACGCTTATCACTTTGCCATCGCTTGACGTTTATCCTCTCACGCAGCATCCATAGAAGCAGCAACAACAACAACATCGACAGCAACATCGACAGCAACAACAATTCCCTCGAGCACATTGCGTATACGCAGCGTGTACGTTTGGCCAATTGGCCAATTTTACGGTTAACTGGATTCTGGATGCCAGTTTGCAGTTAGCCACAGGTTGCACCACACACCTTCACACACACACACACACACACTGAGAAGATGCTGTTGTTGCTGCTCTTAACTGAACTGGCTGTGGTCAGTGATTATCCATAAACACACACACACACACACTCACCTGAGAGGAGTGTGCGTGTGTGTGTTGTGCACAACAATGTTTTTGCTTTTGGTTAGGCCAATAATCCCAGACCTGCTGGGCTGAGAATGCAGCTGACTTGCTTGGACTATAACTGCTACCCTTAAGCTAAGTACAACTTGGCTATAACTCCACCCCCCCCTCCCCATCCAACTCAACTCATATCGCTTCTAGCCATTTAGACTGTCTGTTAGCTTACATTGTAAGCTGAAAAGCATAAAAATGCAAGAAGCTGCAATGGAAGCATTTTATGGCAGTTGCGAGTTGAGTGAAGGGCAAATCAGGGAGAGGGGGCAACAATGGGTTAACAGTGGGGTAATCAGGGGTGGGGGCAGTGAAAACAGCTCATGAATTTGGCATGCAGATTGTTGGCCTTGGTCAACAAGTTTGCTTTGGCCATTAAACGGTCAAGACACAGACAGACAGACGACAGACAGACAGTCAATCAGTCAGTTTAGTAAGTCAATCAGTCACTTCAGTCACTCAGTCAGTCAGTCAATCAATTTATTTATATGACTCTGTAAGCTGAGGACAGTCGTAGCAATTTTTTTTCTTTAGCGCTCATGCAAAAGGCCAAATGCAAAGGCCAAAAATTCCCAAAGCAGCTAATTGGACTTGGACCTTTTTTATGTTTTTTGTCTTCGCTTCGCTTCGGTTTTGACTTTAGTTTTTTCGGTTTTGGTTTCTCTTGTTGCCGCTGCGTGTCAGAAAGGTCAACAATAACAATAACAACAACAACAACTAAAATACGCTAATGTCGAAGTCAAAAACCTTTTTGCAACAAAACGGCGACGCATCCAACAACAATGCAAAGCAAAAAAAATCATAGAAAAAACTTAAGAAAAATAAAAACGTATTTTACATTTGAGCAACATTGTTGCCTGTTGCCTGTTTGTTGTCTGTTTGCTGTTGTCTGTTGCTGCTTCGCTGCTCTCAGCCACGTCAATGGCCTCCAGCGGCGACTATAAACACACACCTAAGACACACACACACACACACACACACATGTCTGTGTACACTTAACAACGCCGCATCTAATGGCCAAAAAACGTCAAAACGCATGCGCGACTGCCAATTTTTTGGTATTAAATTGTTTTTTTTTATACATTTGGCTAACAAATGAATTGCCAAATGAAAATACAAATTGCATTGCATGCCACACCCAAAGACTGACACATGCATGTGCCATACACACACACACACACACACACTCCCACCACATACATAGGTATGCATATACAGTGAGCTAAGAAAAGCGTCGCCCAGTTGCCAAGTGGCCTTTCCAATGTGATCAGCCCCAAAGCGACAAGACAATGGGAGGGCCATGGATACAACAACGACAACAGCAACAACAACAACAACAGCTATAACACTGGCAATTGAGTCATTCATTCATTCATTCATTCATTCACTCAGTCAATCATTCAGTCATTCAATCTCACATTCGCCTGGCCTAACGTTACATGCTCTAAGTACTCGTAATACTTGGTTTACTCTCTCAATGTGTTGGCCCGTTACTTACACACACACTCACACACTCATATACTCACACACTCATGAACTCACACACTCACAATGCTAACTGTTAAGCAGTTAATCAGTCATTCACATTCACAACACTTGCTAACTCTGCTCTCTGACATTGTCACCGTGGTGCACAATCAATTAAACACGCCCTCAAATTTCTATACATATTCCTTGAAAATAGAATGTAATATGAAATGAGAAAAGAAAACAATAACAAAGAGGAAGTAAAAGTGTGCGTGTCGAGAATGATAATTCCACGTAATGACAGTGACAGAAGTAAGGGGTGTGGCTGAAAGCTCAAAGAAACGAGTTTCGATAGAATAGAAAGGTAGACATTATGTAATTATTATGGGCAATTAAAAAACTGTCGATCACAAGGGGAGAATAAATAAGTTATTATATAATTGTTGCATTACCAATCAATATCAAAGAATAAAGTCAAAGTAATATATTCAAATTTGTTTATACCGAGAAAGAATAGTTTGTGAAAAATAGTTTAATAAAATTTATGACATTTTGACAATAATGCAGCTATAAGAGGCAGTTAGTATTGTATTTTAGGGAACGTCAATTATGATCGTAGAGTCTGAAAATATCATAAATTATCTACTTCAATTAATCATTAAGCCATGTTTTACTTCCTGTCAACTCCACAATAATAAATGAAGTAACAAATAAGTAAGTGCACTCTTAGGCCATGTGGGCGTATTAATGGATTTTGAAACCATTTTTGGTATATACCAGCCCACTGTGCCATAGCCCATATTGCACACTCTTTGATGGTAGATCTTGTGTTGTTGTAGTTGTTGTTGTTGCTGGACGGTGTCGAGACACTGTGCGCATTGTCACCTCATGCATAACATGGCCAAGAAGTCGGACAGCTGACTCTAACCGCAACTCCCCTGCTTCCTCTTACCTTGCCTGCGTTTACCACTGTGAGGCCTGCAGTTACCACAGACAACACTGTAAGACCTAAAGTGAGGCATTTGAGTTCAGTAGTTGACTTAAAAATACCCTGTAGTTAGAACTGAAATATTGAAAAAGACATTTAAAAAGACATTCTAATGCTTAAAATTTTACTTTTACTTCTTTTTAATTTATTTATTTCATATTTTTAAGCTCAAAAAATATTATAAAATTAATTTAATAGAGTAAAAATTGACAATTGAAATTTCAAATTAAAATTAAAAATGTTGATAACATTTAATAGTTTTGAAAGTAATCGCTGTGAAATTTTACTACAAATTGATTCATTTCTTTAATTACCCACTTTCCAATTAAATATTTAAAACATTTAGAAGACCTAATGTTAGTTATACATACTTTCTATCAATCTTGAGTGGAATAAGCTTGCTATCGATTTGTAATATTCTTAAATATTGCAAGAGAATAAATGCAATTGACTTTTTTCCTGTTGCATACTGATTTGCAAGTCTATCACATTCTGTTTTGATGTCGATAATTGCTATAGGGCATAAGAAAATGAAAAAGAATTGCTCCTCTGCTAGCAATTTGCACGATGTGTAGACATAATTATAACTTTTCTTGGAGCCATTGTTTCTTGGGCCACTATTTATTTGGGCTGCCAGTTGTTAGTGTTGTTGTTGGTGTTGTTGTTGTTAGTGTGGTTGTTAGTGTTGTTAGTGTTGCTGTTGCAATTAAAATAAGTTGAAGTTGTCTACCTTTACAGCGAGCTGTTGTCGAAACTTGTTCGACTGAAACAACAACAAACTAAATACAGAAAAGAGAAAAATTAAGAAAAAAAAATATATAAAAAAAACAGGCGAACGGCTTCAAACGACGCCAACTGCACATAATTCAAAATGTTAAAAGTTATCGTCAAGAGCGCCAACATATGTGCGAGCAGAGAGAGAGGGGGTAGAGGGTAGAGTAGAGGGTAGAGGGTAGGTAGGGTAGAGTCGACCCGACCCGCGTCTGGTCTTTAAATATCGAACAGTGGTGTTGCCGGGTCTGGTCTGGAGTTTCGTCTGGTCTCGTCTGGTGGGTTTTATAGTCCATGGAGCTCTCAGCTGGAGCTCTGTTGAAATGGCCAACGAAATCGAAATTGAAATCGAAATGGGTTAACACCTTTTGTTCGAAACCGGTTCGCACAATATTCAATACGTTCACGTATATTCCTGTCTCAAGTTTCCCGATCGAACCGAATCGAGACTGAGATGGAGACGGAGATGGAGACGGAGACGGAGATGGAGACTGGTCGACGGCCCGTGGTCAATATTTAATTTAATTTATTTTTATTTTTCTTTTTTTCATTTTGTGGTTTGCCTTGAGCATCGTTGGTATCACTTTCCCTCCCTCTCCCTCTCGCTCTCTGTCTGTCCGTCTGTCTGTCTGTCTCTTACTCTTGGCTGCATCGCAATGCGGATTCGCAAAGCCCAATGAACTATTGCTGCAATTGCACGTCATGACGATCGCATGCGCAATCATTTCATCTACATAAAGAGAGAGAGAGAGGTGGAGAGCGGGAGAGAATGAGAGAGGGGGAAAAGACACCTACCTCTATTGGAAGTTAATGAAATTGTGAAAGGTTTTATTCACTCCGTTACTGCGGCCAAAAATGATTGATCATTGAAAGATCACGCGATGATCTTGCTCTAAGCCAAATCAATCATCGATCCCCAACTCCGAGTCAGACGAAAAGCCAGACGAAATATATTTCGGGCGTAATTTGATCAAATGAATTAATTATACTCAATCAATGTTAAGTTTTTTGATACAAATGTGAGACTAGGTCATGATCACAGACTAATAGACAGTGAAGGAAAAGCTGCATGGGAGATTCATCTTTTAGGCGTCAGGGCGGATTACATAAGTTCTTGAGTTTGATCGAATGATGAAATATTGGAGTAGAAAGAGTAGGTCAAGATCAGTCACAAAGAAGTCTAATCCCAGGGAACTGTTTAACCATAGTAGAAGCTGATTTTCCAAAGATGAATTAGACCAAGAAAAAGAGATCCATGTTTGTTGATCTTATCATTTCCGATCAATTGAAAGACTTCTGAGGACTTCTCCCTTTAAACATTTGTAATCAGCATAAATAAAAATCTTTCAATTTCTCCTTACAGTTGTCTACTTGGCTGTCTGGCCGTAATGGCAGCCAGCGAGGAGCTGACAGTGGCGGAGGACAAGCAGCTGGCTGATCCCCTCGTGAAGAGTGAGTTCGAGACAGCGCACAAGGTGCCAGAGGCGAGTCTGCTGAGCGACGAGGGCTTCCACACGGCGCACAAGATCAGCATTCGATCCACGGATCCGGCTGATTACTCGATGAACTTGCTGGCCACCAAGGAGCGTCCCGAGCTGAATCCCGTGCTCAGTGCGCTGATCAACGAGGATGTGATGAAGAGCATCGAGGCCAAGCGTGCCATCGAGGAGGAGGAGCTGGCCGAGGTGCGTCGCGAGATCGAGGAGGCGGCCCTGGCCGAGCTGGAGCTGAAGGGAGCCGTCGTCACGGAGCCACCGGCACTGCAGTTGACCACACAGCCGACGGCGGCCAAGAAGATCGACAACTTGGACGACGACATGTTGGTGGATCCGCACGATGACTTTGTCAACCAGAACTTCGCCCTGGACGGCGCTGGCAGTGAGAACAACAAGAAGTCGCGCATTGAGATTAAGAAGGGACCCAACGGCCAGGACTACGAGTACGAGTACGTCTACTACTACGAGGAGGATGACGATGCCGACAGCAAGGCGAAGCCCGCGATCGCCGCCCCAGCTGCCGTCGAGGCACCCGCTGACCTGACACCCGACACGCGTGGCAAGACCCGATACTCGAACATCGATCGCAGCACGCCGGCCACGCCCAGCGAGAACAGTCTGCAGAGCGGCAAGGCCAAGGGACGCGCCTCGAGCGCCGTCAGCGACAACTCCGAGGACATTGAGGCGGAGCGTCTGCCGTTGAACACGCGCTTCCCCAGCCGCGGCAAGAACATCGATGTGCAGCCGACTCCGGCGCTGGACTCGCTGGAAACGGCCGCGGAGCGCAAGAAGATCAGCGTGAAGCGTCCCAGCCTGGAGCTGGTCGACAGCAAGACCTTCAACACGGACGAGAAGCAGCAGAAGGGATCGCGCAACGGCGACAAGGAGCTGAAGCCCGTCATTGCCGTCGAACAGGAACAGGCAGCGGCAGCGGCCAAGGAGAACGCAGCCAAGGAGAAGGCAGCCAAGGAGCGGGAGGAACAGCGCGAGATCACCGCCAAGCTGGACGAGGAGACGGAGCAGACAACGCCGTCGATGGAGAAGGCCGCCCTCGATCTCTATGCCATACTGACCAACGAGAACCTCAACATGGAGGAAACCACCGCAGCGGATGGGGCCAGTGATGAAACCACCCTCAGTCCGGACACCGCCAGCACCGATGCCGACGACGGCAGTCTGACCACCGTGCAGGAGGAGCTGTCGTCCACCACGACCAGCACAACGACGACCACCACAACCACCACCACCACCACGACTGAGGCACCCACCACAACCACGACCACCACGACAGCCGCACCTTCCCTCTACGGCGGCAGACGCTCGGGTATCAACGGACTCGCCGGTCGCAATCGCTTCAAGCTGCGCGAAGGCGGCGCCGCCAGCACCACTACCACCACCGAGACAACACCCACAGAGCCCACCAAGACAGGCAGAAGTAAGTCGGATTTTCCATTTCCATTTGGTCTCATCAATTGCCCTCGACTTTGAACACAGACAAAGAGTATTGCCAGTATCATTTCGTCTTTCAAAAGGAGCAGGTCTGTGTCGCCCTCTTTTTATGAGCACAATGTGACACAACTTAATGACAGTTGAAACTTTGGCATCGTCAAACATAACACAATTCTTTGCTTTAATTTGTTTTCAATGTCGATCAACGATCAATGTCGTACATTCGAGGCGTTAAATTAGCAGTAAATCAAAATACCGTAAAGCGAATACCAATTGCTCATACAATTGCAAAGAGGAAAAGATATGAAAGAAAAGATAATACGCTATGTTAACCCTAACCATTTGAAAATATAAAATTTTTCGCTGTTCGTAACAAACCAAAGATGCAGACACAATACAATTCGATTCATTTAAAAAAATTTAAGCTCGTCACAAAAATATTTTCATAGTTTACCCACTTCGATTCGCTTAGTGTAAGGCACACCAAAATATTCTCTGACCTCTCTTCTTGGCCAGTATTGATTTAAAGTCTTCACTTTTCATGTTAATTTCCTTCTCTTCACAGATCGCTTCTCGCGTCCTTCGATTGGCGGACGCTCGCGTCCTGGCGCACGCACCACCGCCAGCCCGGAACCCGCCGCAGAAGCCGCTGTTGAGGAGGAGATTGCGCCCGCCAAGGAAGTGAAGCCCGTGAGCTCTGGCTTTGCACGTGGCAGACGTAAGTAGTCGAGGGGTTGAAGAGAAGCTTAGACTTATGTGGTGCATCTGTCATTTACAGCTCGCAACCGCTTCAACCTGCGCGGTACCAGCACCACCACCACCGAGAAACCCGCCGGAGCCGAGGAGGAGAGCGCCGATGGAGCCAGCTCCTCAGACGCTGCGCCCAGCACCACAGCCCGCAGCACATTGCGCAATCGCCCCGGCCTGAACCTGCGTGGTCGCAGTCGCACCACCACCACCAAGGCTCCAGCTGCCGAGGGCGGTGCTGCTGCCGAGGAGAGCAGCTCGGGCGACGAGGCAGCCAAGGCGGCCGTTCCAGCAGCAGCTGCTGCTTCCGAGCCAGTGCGTCCATCACGATTCAATCTGCACCGTGCGGGCGGAAATCGGTTGCTGCCACGCGGCAAACTGGGACGCGCGGGCGCCACGACGGAGGCACCGAAGGAGGGGGCCGAGGACTCGGCGGCGGACAGCAGCCATCACAACGATGTGAAGGGCAACGAGGCGGAGGCCGGCGAGGCCGGTGAGAAGACTGAGGAGGGCGATGCCGCCGCTGCCGGTGGCAACGCTGCCAACCACGCCGGACCCGTGTCCGGCCTCAATCGCCTCAAGAACCGACCGCGCCTCAACGCGCTGCACAAGACTGACGCGGCCAAGCCAAAGGCAGCCGCAGGAGCTGCTGCTCCAGCTTCAGCCTCAGCTCCATCCTCAGCTGCCTCACCCGCTTCCTCGTCGGCGGCGGTGGCGCCACGCAAAATCAATCCGCTGCTAGCCAAGCGACGCCTGCACCTCGGCGGCGCTGCGGCGGCTACCTCGACCACAGGTGGGTTTGGGTTACTTTCTATCTAAGTCCCTGGAACTAAAACCTCTAGAGCTTAACTCCCAAGCTAAACTTTTCGGGCTTAGACACATCCCCAAACCCCTCGCACTTCACCCCTCAGGCTAAACCCTTCGAAGTAAGCTCCCCAAAAGCTAAATACCCTGATCAACACCCTTTATTGTAACTCAATCTAAACCTGCCTGAGCTCAACCTTCTTGCACTAATCCGAGCGGGATAATACCCCCCCGGAGTAACACCTCTCCAACAAAAGCTCCCGATAGGTATTTAAAAATCCTGAATAAAACCTCTCAAGACCAAAACTCTAGCTAAACCTTCCTGAGGATAATCACCCTAGCTTGGCAATTCTGAGCAAAACCTCTCGCACTAAAGCTTTAGTCCTCCGAGCTATATATTCCCGAACTTATCCATCAAATACAAGAGCCCCCAGCTAAAAGCCAGAAGTTAAACCTTTACCCTTCGATCTAAACCCTTTCTCACCCCCCTACAATTAACTCTTACAGAAACGCCCGCTGAGGAGGAGCAGCGTTCAGATGGATCTGGCGAGCAGGCTGGAGCCAAGGATGAAGCCGCCGCTGGCGCAGCCACAAACTCCGAGGAGTCCGGCGACAGTGCGGCCAAGGAGCAGGAGACAACTGAGGCCGCCGAGGCCACCACGAAGCAGCAGGCGCGTGGTTTGGGACTCCTCGGACAGCGTCGTCGTCTGGCGATGCGAAAGCCCGGCACCATTCTGTAAACCAGTGAAGCGGTTAACCGTTTACCCGCTAGCCCGTTCACCCGTTAACAGCAGCAACTAGCCCACTCACTTCTATATTCCGCGACAACTTCAACGAATGATGCGGAAAAGTTGCGCCTCCTTAGCCCTTTAAATCCCCCTTGAAACCAATCCTTGCCCACAACCACAGCCAACTTCAGTTGCTTCCTACAACTTATTTCCTATTTCCACATCTTTCGACTCTTGTGCTGATTCACTCCTAATTTGAGTGGCTCCATTCGGTCCACTCGGCCAGCGATAAATAACTTTTACAATCTTCTGTAATATGTTTCCTTTTTTTAATTTTATAAACTCTTTTGTCTGTTTTCGTTCTTAAAACGCGATTAGCTTTTTACACATACAATAATTAAAATATTGAAATATATTATTTAAGTTCACTTTGCGCAAAAAAGTCACCAAAACAAAAACAAGAAAAAACTAAAAAGAAAAAGAGGAAAAACATAAGAAAAACTAAAAAAGAAAAGCAAAAACGCAGCCACTTGTAGACCGTTAAGATACAAAAAATGAAAATGAAAAGAAAAAAAGAATTCCATATATTTTGGGCAAGCCAGAGATGATAATAGAGCTCGAAATCTTGCAATGTTCAACGAATTGTTATAAGTGTGTGAATAGCAAGATATATATTATAATCCCTCTCTCTTTCCATCTTTTTTTTTTGATACAATGTAAACAAACGACTTTTAATTATACGTTTTTAAATAAACACAAAAATAAGTAAAGACTATGAATATTTCATTTTTGGGTTAATTAAGTGGCAAGTGCTCACATTGGATCAACATTAAGCTTACAGAAATCAGCAGAAATTCAATGAATTACGCAAATTGTAAATATGAATTATAATAGCAAATTCAACATTTACATATCTCAATCTCAGCATGGTTTTTTTAGCTCACAATTAAAAGTAGTGGATGAGAACAAAATGATGATTCAACAAGCGGGAAAGGCTATAGTCGAGTTCCCGTCTATAGGATACCCGTTACTTGCTTAAATATATAAAAAAAATATTTTTTATTGCATACTTTTAGGCACTTACATTGCTTAAATACTTAAATTAGACATTACCACCATTCTATTTGTCCGATCTTGTTGTGATTTAGTTGGTAGATAGCTTATAATGATAGATAAAGTGTTTTGTACTTGGTTTAAGAAGTTATGGGATTACCGAACTTCTGACACTGCATAGGTCTGATTTCATACCGGAATCTCGGCTTTGTTTCTTTACAGGTAAGTCTTATAGTACACTTATAACTCAAACTGCAACCACAATAATCAGCAGATATTTTGATAGAGAGCTCTTCAGGCAATTGTCTGGCTAAGTTGGCAGCTCATTTGTCATGGGGCCGACAAGTTGGCAGCACCAATTGGCAGAATGTGTCCCAGTTGAAATGGAAATCAACACGTTGCCCGCATTCATTGGCCCTTTGGGTGCGAGTAACGTACTCGTAACGTGCTCGTAAATGGCCAAGAATTCAAGTTGGCTTCAACTAGAGCAACGGCAATGGCAAAGCCAAAATCAAATCACCGGCAATTTGCAAATCATAAACAAGAAAAAGTCCCAAAACAACCACAAAGAATTTCCCTTTATTTTCGCTCTTCGAGTCGAGTGAATAACTCACTCAACTCACTCGACTCATCACACGATTCGTTTGCACTCAAAGTCAAAGTCGATTTTGCGCATGACTCGAGTCAAATTTATTCGAGCTGAGTTAGTGAGCAAATGTACCGTTTTAACGTGCAGCACGTGCTGGCCACTAAAATCCCACCCAACTGTGGGAGGGAGCTGGCAATAGGAAGAGAGCAAGGGAGGGAGGGAGAAGTGGGGCAATGGACTGGCAAACTGACGTTTTTCCATTGTGACCCAGTCGAAAGCAGTCGAAATAAAAGGCAACGTCAGCATCTGGTGGCTCATTAATTGTCGTGTCCGAGTTCCCATTATTTCCTCAGTGCGCACAGTGGGGCAAATGTGTCTGCAACACAATGGAAAATGTACTTTTGAAATATAAATCATTCGAAGGTAATTATTAAGTGATTTAGTGATTCTAGTTGGAGTTATTAAAAATTAGAATAATATATAAACGCAACATTTGAGAATATAAGAATTTTTGTGTATATTCAAAAACATGGTATTTCTTAATGGCTTAAATTTACAACAGATTACTTACAAAATTAATTTAATTTTTTAAATTGGAATAATATTCTTAGTTAGTTTAATGTCAGACATTTTCAAAAAATTCTGCTGATCTAGTGATGTAAGTCAAAGTAGTAAATCGAGTTTAATATCAAAATGTAAAAATCGACAAAAAGTGAATCGAGTTGTCGATATACAGTCTCCAAATATAAATATCGAACTTTAAAAATAAAAATAAAATTATAACCAAACATAGTTGTAAAAACAAAATACAAGTAAATTTTGGCTTGCAAAATCAGATCAACTTCAAATTTTCATAACTTTATCGTAAGCTGACCAATTTCTAATGCGGAATGTCATTTTGTCATTCATTCTGCTTTCAAGTGTTAATAATTTTTTCCCCCTCAAGTTCTTTTAAAAAAACGTGTATTAATTTGTTTAACGTCATCAGGGTAAAGAACTTGTCGAGTTGATCTTGAACTTTTGGCTAAGCAAGCTCTCTTTATGTACATTCAAAGAATTCAAAGTATTCGATAAACATATTCGATATGCAAACAAATGACGTAAGTCGCTCTAAATAATTGTAGCACACGGTCGTCGTTACGTAACGTAAGAGCTAGTCACATAATTTTTGGGGGGTATACCAATAATGTTTTTTAGAGATAGAGAGAGAGAGAAAGAGAGATAGAGAGGGAAGGCAATTCGTGCAGTTCAAATAGAATCGAATGATGTCAAGACTCGTCTAGCATTGCCCCCAATTGGCCTAATGCAATACGCGACACCACTTTATTTATTTATTTATTTATTTATCTGTTTATTTCGAATCCGCCCCGGCCCACTACCCCTTCCCCTTCCCCTTCACCCTGCCCTGCCCCTGCCCCGTCTAAGCCACAATTGTAGCCTATAAAAGCGAAACACAGACGTCGAGAGGCAGGCAGAAGTTATCAATAGCTTCAAACAGCTGCAACATGCATTCGCCGTGGATTATCGTGGTGCTAGTTGCACTCGGAATCAGCATCAACATCGGCTGCACCACCGCCAGTCAAACCACCAACAACAGCAACGGCAACAACAGTTTCTCCTCCCCGCCGTTGTTGTCTCCCGCAGATCTGGATAATCGGGATATAAAGCGACTGTGGGCGGTCGCGTTGCAGGCAATAAATGAGGCCGAGTTGCAGCGTCGCAGTCCCCCCTCCCCCTCCCCGTCTCCATCCCCATTGCCCGCAGACACTGAGGCTGCCCCGCAGCGCATCAACAGCAAACGCCTGAAATGGAGACCCAACAGTAAATTGCTCAATGCTCGAGCGCTGCAGGAGAAGGAGCAGGAGCGGGAGCGGGAGGTGGAGGTGGATGAGGAGCTGCTGGATCCGGTGGAGGCACGACAGAACACCTATACCTGGTCCCAGGAGGAGGACATTAATCCCGCCTACGTCGATGTGAGGGACCACACGCCCGGGCCACCCACCTGGTGGTTTTAACAGAACTATCTACGAACGACTTCCTATGACTGCAGTTTAATCACTTTTCCAAGTTAGCTGCAACTTTCAAGTATTAGATACTTTTTTTTTCTTCCTCTAAGTTTAAGTTGTTGTCTCGACTAAAGCTCAGGAGCCACGTTTAGTCAAGACACAAGCCATGTGCTGCGTTGCATAGCAGACAGCTTTGGTAAGCTTGCCAAATAAAGTGTGGTTTTTGCAAACTAATTAGCTTTTGAGTTTGAGCTTTTATACCCTGTAAGCAAATTACCCCAAAATGGGTATGATCGACTAATGAATGACTATGTAACAGGTGAAATATGGAATAGCTTTGACTTAAATTTGCAATATCGACAATTTTGGCAGTTAAAGGGTTTGAGATAAATATTTTTCAACAACTCCTAGATATTCATTCAAAGAATAAGCAAACATTCTGAAATTTACTGAAAAAATTCGAACAGAGCCCCGTCTATCAAAGTATTTCGTACTCGAGGAAATTCCAAGATAACCGAGCTCTAATGGCTCACAGTGATCACATTGAACAGACAATTGCTATTAAAGTTTATCTTTAACATTCCTCAAGTAAAAGTTGTAAGATTCGTTGTTGATACAATTCGATCCTTCGCTCTACATGATTTTTGTACAGGATATCTCTTAGTCTAGCATCCTCCACTTCACCTTTATAATGTTACTATTTTTGGCAGCTCCAAAGTGAAATGTTTTACAGTTTTTATGTTGATTGATTGATCGAACTCTGGCCAGCAACGAAACCCAATGCCATCTGGAGGGCAGGCGGGTCACTTCGGCACTTTGTTGGCTCTTTGTTGGTCAATTTGCTGTGGCTTAGCCGTTTTCAGGGCTCTAAGGGGCATGTGGGACTTGGGGCATGGGGCATATGCTTTTCTTGGACCATTACGCAGCAACATCCGTCTACAAAATGGCAAATCCACAAGCACAATTCGATATAGTTTGCATCGCCAAAATAACGTATTTATTCATTGTTAGCCTTGATGCCGAATGGGGCGTATACGTAATCAGTGCAACGTGAAGTAAGTTATGCTGAGTGACCAACTAAGTTATACCCTGTAGAGGACAACCAAGCTGTCCATCTCACAGTCTTATTTGAATCCAGATTAATGACAACATTTCAGCTTGATCATGAATCATATATATTTCAAAGTGATTTAGACAAATCACTGATTGCCCATCAGAAAAACCAAATGAAGATATTTCTTATATTTCTATGAATAGCTTGAACTTACTTCATTTTTTGCTATTGGACAAGAGGCTTAACCTGCGAGAGTTTGTATCCTGAATTTGCCAACAACTGCGCTAAATAAAAATCAAAGACAAAAATCAAAGCTCAACATCCAAAGATTTATATTCCCACGAAGTTCAGAATGTGTTTAGGTTGATTAGCATAATGTTTTTAGCTACTTTGCTTTAAGAAATTGTATATGTATGCTTTAAGCTAAATTTAGATTTTAGTTTTAGTGTTAGGTGTCTGATTTGTGTTGAATTTGCAATTGCGATTTGCAGTTGCTAAATGAATTTACAGTTTGTGATCGCCTGCAATGATGTCGATGGCTGTCGTCAAAAGCTGTAGGCGAAGCAGAGCATAACCGTGACAAGGTCGCCATCGACATCCACACAGACATCCACATAGACATAGACATAGACATAGACATCGTCTCTGGGCCCCGCCAGAACTTCATTTAACATAGTTTATTATGTTTTAGCCAGTTGTATAAACAAGAATCGAAGCACAGCTCGACAAGTAAGTATTCGCCAAACGAGCTGTGATGTAGTTCAACTTAGCTCAACTTTGGTTCAAATACCGAATGCTTAATTAACTATTGCCCTGGCGTTAATTTTTGTAGGTTTTTCTTTATGCTACGACGACTAGTAGCCCGAATCAATGGGTTACAATTACAAATTACAAATAACGTGTACAATTACAATTACATTTTCCAATTTTAATTTCAATTTCCATTTCAGAAGGCACAAGCATAGTTTTTATGCATAATTAGACGGCAAGTATTTGGGCGTTTCCAGCTCTCAGCTCTCAAGTCCTTCACATTGCCAGCAGGGTGTCCAACTAACAACTCAACCTCTTGTAATTACCAATTAAGTGCTGAAAGCACCTCAACAAGCCAAAGTTGGTAACACACACACTTAGAGATACTCACATGGGGCCAGTTATGTTATCTTATATGAACAGATCTTCGAAGCAAGATAATTACTCCAAACTACAGTAAAATAATGTTGGAGTGGAACAAATTAATTAGTTTTAACACATTTGTTTAATAAAAAAAAAATGATATTATACTCATTTAAATTAGAGCATCTTAGTTATTTTTGTAGCTCTAATTTGCCAATAAATTTTCTTACAACCATTTTATAATATTATCTGCTATATAGTATTTAAACTTTAGTTTTATAACTTACATTTTTTTTGCACTCTTCTATTTAAATCTTATTAAAAATCTATATATATTATAAAATCTAAATCTAATCTAATTTGTAAACTTAAAACGAAGCAGAAATTAAGTGCTCAAAAGAATTGCGGTTATTTAAATCTATAATAATCTATATATATAAAACTCTTTGTTCTGACTAAAGTATTAACGTGTAGGCCAAACGGTTAAACCTAACAAGTTACAATTTTCACACAACTTTTTGTGAAATTCGTACTGTAAGTGGGTGGAATTCGGGGTCAAAGTTCAGGTAATTGTAGTTGTAATTTTAAGTAGCTCTCTCAAGGCCCCCTAGTAATGTTATAACTTACAGGTCCATTGCATAGTACATTTTAGTTTCTAAATTCGAAGAAATGAAAATGTATTTTTTTTTTACTGTGTTATAAATAAATACGAGATCAAGAGCGACAGTTATACTACTTATAATATGCAAATGTAAAATATATAATTTTTGAAATTAATTCATTACACATTGCACATTATTATTCATTGTTTATTATTCATTGCACACTTGTTTCAAATAAATTATGGGATAATAAAACACACATGCTCCACAATCATGTAAACGACTTGTCATTTAATTGCTTAAATCGCTTTAGTGTGTGCACACTGTATAGTTTTACATGAATTTAACAAATGATCTTTTTGACTATTATTATGAATCACTTCCTTGTTTCAGACGAATTGGGGATTAGCTGGAACACTTTGCGCAATTCCAAGAATTTCCCAATGGCGTGAAAGATGCAGGAAAATTTGGTAGACAACTCGTTAGTCGATACGGGGCATCTAAATAGTTTTTAATTGAAAACTAATTGAGCTAAAAAGAGCCAAAACTGGACAGGTTGGCAACTGAGTTGGCTGATAAGTCATGTTGACTTCACGCATTTATCTTGGCCACAACAAGACGAGTAACGAGCAACAACACAACAAATCCACAACGACAACTTTTCACCAGGAAAACAAAATAATATAGTAGTAAAATATATATAAATAAAGAAAACAAAAGTTAGTTAGCAACTGCACTTCGCACGCACATCATCAAAATGTTCAATTTCAATTACATTTCGTATTTCGCATTTCACATTTCGATTTGTTTTGCTTTTCTTTTATAATTTCTTATTGCAAATCTCCTATTAGCGTTCACCCATTTGTCAGAGATTTCATAGCAAACAGCTTCTGTCCAGCAGCCAGTCGATAAACATGCTGGCTTCTTATCTGGCCTTATCGATATCTTCACTTTTAAATGTGTAATTTATGATATTTACATTTGCCGAAAACTTGTACAAAATGTCACAATACAAAAAAAAAAAACAAAAAGCAGAGTCCTGTTTTTCCTGTAAGTTTTGAATATAAACTTGTAAGGAAATTGTTTTCCTAACTGTCTATAATATTTTATAATTCCTAATTTCAAACGGATAAAGCCTCAGAAAAATGTAAGAGTATTATTATTAATTATGTATTTGGAGAGCGTGGAAGGGAGTAAGAAAAATAGGGTCAGGGCGAGGAAAAGATAGAGATTGAAAGAAAGATAGGGAGACCAAGGGAGAAAGATAAAATGAGATATGGATGGAAAAAAGATGGGGAGATAGAGATTGCCCAAGGTCATGGAAAAGTGTAGAGTACAAATTTATCAAATATTTACTTCTTTAAGTCATTTCTTATTAAAAAAAGAATATTTGTTAAAAGCTCTTTACAATGTTATTTTTTACATTAAAATATATTCCATATTTATTTTCGGCATAAATATGACCAAATTAGTTTATGTCTGCTAAAATTAAATAATTTATTTTTTTAGAACAGAGAGAAATTTATTTTATTTATTAAATTATTTCGGCACGACTAAGTGCAATGGGCAAAAAGTTAATTAAATATTGACAATAAACCTAAAATTAAAATTAATCATTAAATAAATATGAACTTTAATTTATAATCTGAAAAAAAATGAGAGAGCATTTCTCTCATCTAAAGTTGAAACATTCTCTTAATAACAAATAAAGAGAAGGAGAGAGTAGTTATCCAGAATATCTGTAGAAGAGCGCAAATTACCGGATCGCAGCAGTTTAATAACCCCATTAAGATAACCTACTTTCCAGATAAACACTTGTCTCTGATAACCCAAAAGTGAGCAAACAATTAGGTTTGCAAAAACAAAAGAAAAACAATAGAATGAATAGAATAGATGGGAATGAGTGTTAGTAGTTGGAGTAGAGTGTGTAGGGCATCATATAAAAGCAGGTGGATCTGTTGAATGGAGAACATAACATCATTTTGGATCACCATGAAGTGGCACATTGTGTTCAGTCTACTCTTCATCCTGGCCCTGGCGGCCCCTTTGGTCTGGACAGCGGCTGTGGAGCCAATTGACGCCATCGAGGTGGCCGAGGAGGTCCAGGAATCCGACTCGGGATCGGTGGAGCTAATTAAGCCCCTGGGAGGGATCTCTCGCGATTATATCGATGTCAACGATCACACACGCCCAGCACCACCATGGTGGTGGTAATTAATAACTGCACCACCAACTGGATTCAGTTTAACTTCCTTTTTTTTTCTGTTATTTATTTGAATAATCAACTGTTAACTAATTAATTAAAACCATCCACAAATAAACTAATCACATAATTCACTTGCCAATGTTTCTCTGAGTTCTGTGTCTCAGTTCTAGCAGTTAGATAAACAATCTTGACTAAAAACTTCTTCATATGTTACTCAACTATCTAACAAAGATTTAAGCTACTGGAAATTCTTTCAAGTTGATGTAATAAGTGACTAAAGAGTGAATTTATAGATACCCTAAGCAGAGAATATTATGAGTTCCTTGATTCAAAACATTATAACAATCATTACCAACCTCGAGCTCGGACTCCTGCCTAAAGAAAAGCTTTATTAAAAAAAAAATAATAATAAAATTTCAAACTAATTTATCAATTAAGATATATAATTTTTTTTTAGCTTGATTTTGAAACGCCTCAAAAATAGTAAAATTTAATTTTTTTTTAATTAGCTTTTTTAATAGCTAGAAAATTCTTTAATAAATCATTTCATAGCTTAAAAAATCTTTTCGAATTATGTCTTGGTTTTTCAAATAAAACTATTTGAAATTCCAAACGGCTGATTGACTGACTAGCTCATTTAATTGACTGAGGCAATAACTTTGACTTGAAACTACCCAATCGTAATTTCTAGAGATTTATGCTTAAAAACACATTTCTAAAATTTCCAGGTAATTCGTATGCAATTTTCAGCATAGATAGATAATATGTTTAAGTTATTACGGCATGCAAAGTGAACGACTTTCAAATACCTAATAAGCTTAATAGAGTTGTGCATTTAAAGTATAAAGTAGACTAGCTCTATTTAGATACGATAAGTACAGGGTATACAGGTGCACAGGGTATATGATATATAATGAGAATGAACTGAAGCAAAAACAGAAAAGAAAAACGCGAATGTCTTTGGAATGACTTTGGCTCGTGTCTGAAAGATTTGCAAATGCTGCTTATCGGATCGGTCTATCATTAAGTGTGTGTGTGTGTGTGTGTGTGTGTGTGTGTGTGTGTGTGTGTGTGTGTGTGTGTGTGTCTGAGTGTGTCTGTGTGAGTGTGTGTGTGAGATTGTCAAGTGTATACACTGAGCGGTTGATTTAGATAATTGAGTTGTTGTGCTTAACTATTCAGAGATATATGGACTGAGTTGGTGATGATGGTGGTTTTCCGTGGCTTTTGTTGTTGTTGTTGGTGGTGGTGCAAATTGTGGCGGCGGATTAATGCAATTTCAATTTCCACCTCAACTCAGTCGGCGACAAGTTTGCGCTGACACAACATCGAGAGCAGAGCAGAAATAGAGATTGCCACAAATTATGTCTGCTCGTATTCGTATGAATGTCTGAGGCAATTGCCGCTGCTGCTGCTGTTGGCCAAATGTTGTCAGCCAGTTAGCCAAATGATTACATTTTTTGTGTTTTGTACTCTAGTCCACGCGACGTTCATTAGCATTTGGATCGCATCAGGAAATCTGCAACTGAATAAAAGACAAGACAAGACAAGACAACAATGTTGCCAATGTGGCAGAGTGGCAATAGCCAAATAACAACTAAACTATCGAACAAACAAATAAATCAAAGACATAACTAAATTAAAGACACAACAAATAAATACACACACACACACACACACACAGGCACACATACCTCACATGCCATACAAGTCACGGCCAATGACATTGAACTTGAAGCGGGAATTGCAATTGGGACCCAAACAGAGAAAGATGAAGAATGGACCATGGAGAAGAAGCTGCAGAGGAGGGAGGAAGGGAAGGTATAAGCAACAAAGGCTGTTTGGCAACAGGTTCGGTCCAGGTTCCAGTTTAGAGCCAAATGGTTGCGGAAAATGTTATAAGCCGCCATTTACAGTTATAAGCAGATAATTAGCCGCAACGAAACCAAAAATAAACATCAGCTATCAACAAAGCGAAACCAAAACTTAAATTGCAACTGAAAACTGAAAATTGAAAACTGAAACGGAGGCCAAAACTGATGCCGTTCAGCCCTCGTTAAACATGAATTAAGTGGATTTTTATACTCTACCAGAGAGTGTATTTTTAATGGGCTATTATATTATATTGCACATTTATGACGTGAAGTGCATTTCAATACTCAAAGGCGACAAATTATGGGGTAAATTGTTGTGAGCTATTTTTGAATATTTAGTTGGCTAGTAATTTTGTTGACTATTTAAAAATATTCACTTATCATATATTCGAAAGAAAAATATCTTTCCCTTTGTTTTTAATCTGATTTTTATCATTTTCATTTCATTAATTTTAGTTTTCGATTTCAGAATATTAGCCCTGTATAATTGTCCAATAAACTTTGTTATTGTTAAAAAAAAAAAAAAAAAAAAAAGAAGCCCTGTATTAAAAATGTGTGGCTCATATTGATTGGGATGGAAGAGTGAAGTATACTGGGGTGCCACAGAAATCTCTTTCACCTGAAAAATGACGTAAATTTCATACAAATGTACGTCAAATTCAAGTGAAAGAGATTTCTGTGGCACCCCAGATAATGTTTATTAGAGGGATCCCAAACTAATTTTCAGCATAAAAGTAAATTACATTTTGAGGATTAATCCACCTGAATTGTGAAACTATGTGCAGGAACTCAACTCTCATTCTAACAAGGCTTAGGAAATAGAAACAGTTTCTTCTTATGATCACTATTGCGATATATTGTGATTCAAGACGATTAGTTAAAGTACATATTGACATATTGACATTCTGAAATCATGTTTTATTATGTTTTACATACGTTAAAAGAAATTAATAAAAATTTAACTATATGAAACACAAATGTATATAATTACACATTTTTCCTAAAGCTCGCATAAGAAAAATCAGTTTAAATCAGTAAATATTTATAACAAATCATTCGTTTATCAAGATTCATTTTAATGCCTGTTATGTTTAATGCTAAATGCTAAAACTGCAAAAATAAATAAAACGTATTAAAATAAGTTCTTAATAGGCTTTGTCGCTTTGAAAATATAGCGGAAATAAGCTGACTTTCTAATCTGCATATGGGCATTTCCATACTCGCGCACGGGACATTCGTACACATTCAAATTAAAAAAACGGTAAAAAGGAAACGGTTTTTTTTTTTCTGATGAAGGGCTTAACATATAGCATTTGATTAGCTCTTTCATTGGTGCAAAGAGTGATTTTGGGTAATTTTTCATTTTAAAAATAATAGAAAAATTCAAGTGATTCGCACGGGACACAAAACGGAAGTGACTTGTGAGGTCAACCAATTCAAACGCCAATTTCAGCGAATCCAGAGGCAATATTTTAATGCAACTTATATTTAACTCTTGTGCATTGATGCCTCTTAAAAATGGTTATGATTTTTTTCAAAGATGACTTGCACTTTTTTTTAAATTCAATTTGACGTAAATTCGCACGGGACATCGCGCACGGGACATTTTTTACCATCACTTTTTAATGTTCTTTCTGTCTCTCTATTTAAAAATTATATGTCCAAAACAGCCCGAAAAACTTATTTAAATTAAATTTTCAATATATTTCTTTGAATTAAAATGGTTCATGTTACAATTTTACTGTCCTACTAAGTGTAATCGTTAAAATACAAACGGTCCATTTTGGAAGTCAATTTTCTAAGAAAATTGACATAAATATGAAAAAGTGAATTTATTCCAATGTAGAATCTATATGTTCATCCTATTGAATTTTTTCCAGTGTATATTGCTCAAATAAATAACTTAAATATATTTCTGGAAGAAAATTTCAAAAGATGTGAATTTTTGATCAATTTTACGTTTTTGGCCGCGGTGGACCTTTCTGTGGAAATGCCCATATACATATTTAGAAATGTAAACAAATTTTTCCAGAGCATTTGATCTTCGTTATGCATGGAGAAAAAAGGACTTTCTTTCCTTGTTTACAGTTTAAGATATGCAAATGAAGTGAAAAATCGGAAGACAGGACGAATAATGAAAACTGAAGATTTTAAGCAAACGCTTTTGGCCAATTGATAAAGTTGTTTTGCGTTCAGCTGGAGACGAAAACGAAACGAAACGAAACGACGACAAAACTTGTTTTAATTATTGGGAAAATTGTTTTTGCCGACTGTGACTTTTGTGTAATGCCAACTAGACAAACAGACAAAACAGACGGACAGATGGATAGGCGATGCGTAGCAGCAGCGAGGGGAGGAAGAGGAGTTAGATGGCATCAGGTGCACCGAGGGGAGGCCAACTTGTTGTTGTTGTTGTTATGTGTGTGGACAGGCGTTGAAGCACAAATCATAAATTATACATAAATGCACCAAAATGATACATGAATAAATTCAATACTATCGCACTTGAGGATCGTCTGGCGGCAAATCGCAACTCTCCCTGTCCCTGTCCCTGTGCCTCTCTCTCCTTCCTCTCTCTGTGCTCTCTAGCCACTTATATGCGCACTTGTTAGAGCCACACTCGTTAGCCAACCACAACCACAACCACAACCACAATCACAACTGACCCACCATCATCCATCCATTGCCGCTCTTTATTATGTTCGGTGGCAACTTATTCAACGATGTTGCACCGTTGATTTCATGCTGCTTTGACTGCTTCTTGTTGTTGTTGTTGTTGCTGTTGTTGCTGTTGCGGTTGTTGTTTGTTTTGGTTGTTGCTGTTGTTGTTGTAGCTACTGACCGGCTGTCAATACTCAGGTAATTAATTATGTGTGGTGTGTGCGGTGCGTTGTTTGAGTTACGAGACTTAAAAAGAGAGAAGAAAATGAAAAAAAGAGTTAAACTAAAGCACATGTTGTAATTTGATCGTAAAAATAAAAATTAATTAATTAAACGTACATTGCGAATGCGAAGCATGTTCTAACATTACAAACTTAAATAAGGTAATTCCACATTTCAATCATAAATTTAAAATCTCGTTCATCTCCCACTCCTCGAATTGAGACAAAACAACTGAAGTGCGTTCGGATTTGTCTTGCAGGCGGCTCTTTTGAAGTCCAAATTAATCGGTGCTTAATCTGGGAATTAATCCAAAAAAGAGTTGTATCTTTTTCACTTCTCCTTATATGTTTATCTCTTTGTGATAACCGACAGATTTGAAATCAATGAGCTGTCCTAATGAGTTACATGTTAACATTTTGAAATGCATGTAAGTGTTTGGGCGGGATTGTTGTAAATGTCACTCCCCAAATGAGGCAAATAAATCCATTCACACAGAGTCAAACTTAATTTCAAGAATGTTTCACTAATTGTGAAAAAATGTGGAAAGTATGGGTGCAGAACCATTTAATGAACCTTTTAAATTAAATAATTGGCTTTTCTGGTAAGAGCTAGATGCACCAAGTTTGGTATATGGAGTTTGCTTATAAGTGCAGGCAGATCACATGTATTTCATAAAGACTATATAAAATGAATCCATTTAGGCAGCTTCAAGCTCAATTTTAACAATGTTCAACAATTGCTTTAAAATGGGTGGGAAACTATTGAATAACAATTTTAAAATAAAAATTTGGTCATTTTGTTAAGAGCTAGACGCACCAATTTTGGTACGTGGGCTGGCTATGAAGTCTTTTTATATGTGTAGACTGGTTAAATTAATTTCAAAAATTTGTATTACTTTGAAAGCCTTACATTAAAATAAACGATACGTATTTTATAATAGTATGTAAGTATGGCCCGTTTTTTCAGTGTCTTAATAAGGTGTTTGATAACTATTGAAAAGAGAATTTGACGTACAATGTATGCAAAATAATGTCAAATTTAAAACTACATTCGAACTTCCCTAACTCGAACTTCTCTAACTCGAATTTTCTCTAACTTGAACTAAATCGAGTGGCAATTTCGTTTACTGAGCAAATTTTATACAATTCTGCTTCACTAACTCGAACTTCCCTAACTCGAAAATCTCCTTAACTCGAACAAAGATATTGGTCCGTACCTCTGTAAGTCGAATTTTTCGGGAAAATTTCCAATAAAGTTTAAATTTTTTTTCGTTTCTATTTTACGCTTTTGTTACCGGCTCGCTTTGATATTTAATATTGCTGTACATTACCATATGGAGATGCAATATGGTAGAATATTGCATCAACAATTACTTAGGCTTGTGATATTGCTATTGGAAAGATGTTCGTAATGTACTTCTTTGTCAGCGCGTCAGTGCAAGATTATTTACCATTGCACCAGCACGTGTGTTAAAATGTTTATCTCTTTAAGAAATCTTTAAAATTATTTGTTAAGAAATTCAAAAGTGGACCAAAAAAATTGAAGTGGCTGAAAAATATGGTATCTCATCGAAAACAGCTTTCATTATATTAAAAACGGAAAATTAACTATGTCCTTTGAATCGGGAACTTCTTCTGGATACAGCAAAAGAACGTTAAAACCTATTTTTGAGATTGTCGACAGGTCTTGAACAAACTAGAATTTTTTGAAAAGTATTTATGAGTGAATGAAATTGTAGTTTTATTTAAAAAACTAAAAAAAAAAATTCCCCAACTCGAAGTCTCCCTAACTCGAACTTTTTCTTGGGATATGACCGTATATGACAAATTATGTTAATATTTTCTATAATTATTGTAGATATGGAAAATCACTGAGAACTTTTATCAATTTGGAAACCGAAATCTGTGTTTTCTTTAACACTTTCCGCGTAGCTATTAAAAAATAGTAATGAAATAATTACTTTCTCTAAAATATTCATGTCTATTTTTACACTTATTCTCTCATATTTGTTTTGAATAGACTTTTTTATATTTATTAATTATGTCGGGACGGCGCGTACGCCATTCCCGGCTACCAAAAATTACACGCACGATTTACTCACATTAGGAATAATCGCAGAGGTCAACTCGGCCGGAAGTGCAATGGTCAAGCCTCGCTCCGGAGGAACCGCCTTCGGGATCACGGTTAACCTCTACGCCAGGTAAGTATGCTTTTCCCAGATCAACAACGGGGTCTCAATACTCTGACAGCCAGAACAATTTGGGAATTACAGAAGGCATTGACAAAAAAACTGACGCCTTTAGATAGACAACAAAATGTTACAGTCTCAAGACTATTCTCATAAATTTCTTATAGGTATATAATAAAATAATATGTATGTATATAATAAGTATAACTATAATGAGTGCTAAGAGATACTCTATGTTTTATTATCCTCCAATCTTAAGTTTGTATTCTATTTTTATTCAGCTTGTAAATATTATTTCACCTTCAGGTGAAACCTTAAACTATTGAATGGAGTGAAAGTCGTTTCGAGTACTCGAATTTATTGGCTATAAATGTGATTAAGTGTGGTAATTTTGAGTTGTTGTTGAAATGAAAAACAAATCATGAATCAATTTAGGCTAAATTTGCACATTTTTAATGGATGTTTGCATTCCGCAAAGCATAAAATCGTCTATTTTTATGAGTTCGGCATTTTGGGCAAATATTTCAGATCTTTGTGGTCAGTAATTGGATGTTGTTTATGAGGCAGTTTGCATAAGAAATGGCAACGCATTCGTGAGTCGTGTATAGTGTTGCAGCTTAATGCCACCACATGCCACATGCTTCGTGTTCGCATGCGAAAATTCGCAATTCGGATTCGAAATGCGAAGTTGCGGCCTTAATTTCCATTTTGGCGGCATTTTAATCAGATTGTTTAATGTTCACGCAGATCACAACACCTTAACGTGGCCAATACCAAGGCTTAAATAGATTGTCTCTTCAATAACTTTGACTCCGATTTCGACTTCATTTCACCCGCCAAACGGAATTGCGCTTCAATGGCTATCAATGAATCGATCTTGGCATTATCTTAAGCCACTTTCCATAGTTGAAATGCGTATCAGAAGATCGATTTTGGCATTATCTTCAAATCACTTTCTGCACCGCTGACTAAGCCAAACACACACACTCACACACACACATACACTCATAAATAGCAGCACCACCTGCTCCATTGATCGACAACCCTAAAGCATGGCAACCACAGCTCCGGTTCACGCGTAAACAATCAAAAAACATTTGCCCAAAAAAGCAATTACAATTTATTTCTTTGCCAATCGCAGAAAATAGCAAATGAACGAGATACACATTGAGCAATTGCTCAACACCGAACAGAAAATACTCTAGCTGCAAATCTTTTATTAACATTCGCAGATCTTTTAATTTATTTAATTATTAATTTATTTTAATTTAATTTTAAATAAATAATATGTTTAATATTTAAAATTGTTTTATTGAATTATATTAAACTTGGATACTTTATTACAACTTTAGAAACAAAACTTATTTACATATTCGGACGTTTTTCTGTGATTAATAAAAAGCTAAAAAATTATCTTAATACTTTCTTTTATTTTGTTCATAATAATAGAAACATAAGTATTTTCAGCTTTTAAAAATTTCCCAATTATTTCGTGTCATTTTCAATAAGCTTGTTATTAAATGATTTACTATTAATTAACATTTAAAGATATTTTTAAATTTCTAAATTATTTCTGTTGCACTTTGACAATATTTCAAAACTATTTGAACATGTTAATAATACACTCTGTTATTCCCTTCAGAAGCTTTCGAGAATGATTTTCAAACTCTTGTGTATAATTTATTCAAAGGAAGCTTTCACAAGTACATAGTTCAGGAACTTTGGCAAGGAAGTTTTCGTGGCTGGAAACCAGTTAAAGTACGCCTAACAAAATGCGTCAAATGAGTTGTGAAAATGGCGAAACTCGTTTATGCAAAAAGCAAATGAAATGAGGTGCATAAATACAGCAGTTAAGCATAAATGATGAAACCTGATATAGATATGCAGGAATGTTGCATGTTATAAGCAGATATGTTTACTCATTCTTGCATCTCAAGGCTGGACAACTCGATTGTGAAATCCAGAATGATCAGAGTTAGGGTATTTGCACCTAAGGCGGAAACTACGCGCTTTATTTTGACCCTCGGCAATGAATCATCGGAGTCCGAGTGAAACAAGTAAACCAATAACAACAACAACAACAACTACTTTTTTGAGGCCAATTAAAAAACGCAGCGAAAGGCGTCGGCGAGGGGCCGTGGTCACTTGGGTCACGGGTGGTACAATTTTTTGCGGCGTTTTTGCTATTGATTAAAAGGCAAATTCATTAAACGGAACTGCAATTGCGGGCAGAGCAAAGAGTTAAAGGAAAGGAGCGAGGGAGGAGGGAGGAGGGAGGAGAAGGAAGGGAGTCACAACAAAACATGCGTGAAAATCAATCATGGACTAAAGACAAAGCCAAAGCAGCTAAATCAAAATAAAAACAACCGAACCAAAAACGATGCCTAGAGCCGAAGAGGAGGCAGCGTGACGCGTGCGCCTTCGGCTGCCGCTGCTGACGTCGACAGCGCCGTCACTGACACTGCGCCGACTGCGAAAATAAGTTTATATAAAACGTGGACGCCAAATAATGGCCAACAGTCATAAGCGCGGCAGCCGCTCGAGCTGAGTTTTCAACCCCAAAAAACAGAAAAATAAACAAATAAACTAGAGACCCTTTAAAAAGTACATTTAAAAATATATAAAAAACATTTTAAAACCATTTTTTTTATTGTTGTACTTTTGTGTGTGGCAAGTGCGCTGCAAATTGCAAATTGTGTGGCAAGTGGCCGCAAAGGCTTAAAATAAATATAAATAAAGATCTGCATTGCGCATACGCCATGTACGCCCATATCCTGCTGCCAGTTCTGCTGCTGGTCGGTGCCACGCAGGCTGCCTACAAGCTGCAGGAGCGCTACAGCTGGAACCAACTCGACTTTGCCTTCCCCAACGATCGGCTGAAGGAGCAGGCGATTGCCACTGGCGATTACATTCCACAGAACGCCCTGCCCGTGGGCATCGAGCACTTTGGCAATCGCCTCTTTGTCACCATTCCCCGCTGGCGAGATGGTAAGTAACTGTCAGACAGACTGTCACTGTAACTGTCACAGTTACTCCTAACTCCTAACTGCAACTGCAACTGAAATTGTTAGCCCAAAATTGGATTCATCCAACTTTGGTCATCATTAAATCGATTTTCAATTTACAAATGGAAATCTTTCGCACATTTCGTTTACAAAGTGTGAAATCTCAGCGATTAACAAGCTGAATACTAATTGTGTTTAACCAACGGATTGACAATGTGATTGACTGTCTGACTGACGAATGCGTTGACACTTGGGACTCGAACATGTGCAATGCGAATCTTTAAGGAAACTTGTTAATCGGCTTATCCGATTTGCTCGCAACAAATCGGATACACAGTGTTGCCTAATTCTATGCTCAAGAATGTCCGTAATTCCAAGGCTTTTGTTATTTTATAAATCGTTATGCAAGTCATTTTTAGGGATTTTTATTCTCAAAGTTGCAAATTTATTTAAATTTTCGAAGGTTTTTTCATATTTTGCAGTTTGTAATTCTTCTCATAGATTCTTTAACAAATTGTGTAGGAAACAATTTTCAGGAAAAACTTTTATTTTTTTCCTGACAAATTAATTTATATAGCATTTTCCAGAAACTCACTACTTAAATTCCACTCCCCAATTTTTGTATCTTATCGTCAAAAGGTCTAGAGCTTTTCTTCAATACAGATCGTTAACAAAATTTCGTTTTTAATTTTTTTACTCTCATTTAAATCGAACAGAAATCGTAAGCAAAAATAAAACAACATGTAATAAATGCTTAATTAAGTGGCTCTTCAAATAAACCAATAAATAATACCAAGTGCCAATTATGAAGGCTTCTTCAAAACCTTGACTATAGCTTTATCGTTACAAATGAAAAACACAGCAATAATAAAATTCAAATTAAATATAAATGTATACACAAGAGTATATATATTTAACAATTAGCTGAATGAGTTGTTTCAAAGTGAGAGTTGCATTTCGAGTGCAACGAGTGCGATTTATGTGAATAACTTGAATTCATTGTAAGTCAAAACCTTTTGATGTTCTGCCTGAAATGCCAATTTGTTACTGAAATGGCCAAGAATCTGGCTAGAATTTATTTAAAATATTTAAATCAAAACTATAAAAAATATTTTTTTTTTATTTAAATGTTCATTCCTTGCAAGAGTATTTTTAAATGTCTGAAAAACAGGAAATTCATTACATTTTCTTACTCATCAGTTTTCAACTTAGTTGCTTAGCATGAAAATAAAATTTATCATTAGTATCTTATAATATTCAGTCCAAAGAATCATTTAAATGGTATCATACACTAAAAGATCGGAGTTTCTTAGCTCATTCGTTTGTTATTTAAATAGTGCGTTTTGAATAAGAATTAATTAAAATAATCACAATTCTTTAAATTTATCCCGACAGAAGTTGTATAGGAAAAGTAAATAGTTGCACATTTCCTAAAAGTACCTGTAAAACATATTAAATTGTCTTCTAGCAATTCTCGAAATATGCATTAATTTTGAAATCATGCTTATCGGAAATCAATTGACAAAGTGTCGCAAGTTACTTAAGGCTAATCCCTGATTAGCTTTCTAGCTTTTCCATTTGCTGCGGAGGCAAAAACCTTGGGCTCTTTATTTATGCTTTTTATCTTAAGAATGGCAACAATGGTCGTAAAATTGGAATTGGAATGCCAATGTCTGCGTGGCCCAGAAGGCCGACCAAGTAACAAGTAGAGTCAAGTCTAAAATATTGAGGTACGCTTCAATGAATTTTTTGCCGCAGAAAAAGAAGGCGAAAGAGCGAAAGTCACAAGCCACGAAATAATAATACAAAAAATATGCGGCTCAAAAGCACAAATCAATTAGCTAATCAAAAGTAAATCTCATAATTTGTGTAACAAATTTGAATTTGAAATATGAAGTAAATAAAAACAGCAGCTGCGGTTCAGTGGACATTTATTGGCTTTATAATGAGGCTGTCAAGTGGCAACAATATTAATATCAATCAATGTTAACCTCTCTCCATTCAAAAAGACTCGAATGAATAATTGAATGTTTGAATATAACAATATTATTATTATTATTGTTGTGCTTATTATGCGACAGTTTTGAATAATGCTCAAGTTCTCACATTATTTAAGAATCGAATTCAGAGTCAACGCAAATTGTCTGTCATGTCATTTGCAATTGCAATTGATTTTGAAATTGAAAGAAAATCCATTGAATTACAAATTAATATCATTGATTTATAAATGAAGCTCACTGAGCTGCTTTAGCTTTTATGTGATTTAAGTGATTTTAGCAAACTGGAAGCCAAAAAGTTAAATGGCCAACTGGCTGCTTTTAACTAATCGCCAGTCAATAATGGAAGATTCATTGGTCGTTTGCAATTTGCAAATGCGTCAAGTAATGTTAATGTTTTCGTCTGTATTTTTGCCTTTGATTTTCTCGAATGTGCGCAACAGGTTCAGATCGGAACAACCAAAAATGAATGAGATTCGTTACGCAGCTGCGACAATATCAAGTCAACAGGAAACTTCAATCAAATCCATCCAAAACTTAAACTCGACTACTATTTCAATTTGCCACACTTTCTGTCTACTAAATTGCACAAATTAAAGCTATGCTCAGGCAATTGACAGGCTGTCGCAGCTGAAATCGGAGTCAGGATATCAGGTACAGGATGTGGGATGTTGTTTAACCCGACAGCTGGACACCTGATCGTCCAGTTAGCAAAGAGATTGAGCCATAACCCCAGTTGACAGCTTGACAGGCCATCTAAATACATACTCCACTTAGCGAAGTGAAATTTCATTCGAATGTGATTGACACTGTCATGAAAGCTAAACATATGTATGTTGGGTTAGGAAATCCAATGGACGAGGCTCACTTGTCTTGAATTTGAATTAAAAACGAATCGAAACTGGTAGCCAGAATTTGTGAAATTATCCAACTCGCAAAGGCGGCAAATGTTTAAAAAATATAATAACAATATGAGCTAACTTACTTATTTTTAAGGTTTTTTTCATTATATTAAGAGCAGTCGACAAAAATCAATTAAATTAAAAATAAAATTAGAATTGTTAAAAATAAATAAAATAATTTAAAATTAATAAATAGAATAATTTATTGCCCTTTCAAATTTAAGTTGAATAAGAAATGAATACAAATAAAAATTTCCAACTAAATTCGAGCTGAAGTCACTAAAAATTAAAAGATAACTAAGTAATATTTAAAAAATAAATGCTGCAAAGGTGAAATATGTATTTTAGTGAAAAAAAAAATTTGACTTCAACAATTGTTTTATCTTGTTATTTACAATACACATGAAAGATTAATTTACTTTATTTATCCTGTCCGCATGGACTGAAAATCAATTTCCACGCTCTAAATTAATTGTTTCACATCTTTCGAGCAATTCATGTCCACGATTGTTTACAGCAATTGCTTAGCTAGCTTTCCGTGTCTTGGCTTTTATTGAGTCTGGTCTAGCTTGCATCTATACGATGGCAATTGAGTTAATAATGCCAAAATGCATTCAGAGTTTAAGCAAGAACAATAAAATTTGTCAGAGCTGCGAGTATGTGCACTAATGTGCAATAAATGCTGTAACTGTTGGTTTACCACCAGGTGGTATATATATGGAAGTTAGACAAGGAGGGGAGTTAGACCACTTATAGAATTGGCCAAGACAAGACTAGACAAGTGCAACAAAGTCGCACGCCCGCCCGCAACGCCAACTGGTTAAGAGACGAGACGCGTCAAATCGCGTCAACTGGAGCGGAAACCAAAGCAACCAAAGCGATTCATGAATCGCTGACAATGATGATGATCACCATAATGATGATGGTGATCGTAATGATGATGATGATGTTGCTGCTCGTCGAATGCCGGCTAATGACAACGGAAATTGCTTGCACTTGCAACATTCACTTACCATTCAACGTATTTCGCATGCTTTTCTAGCTGGAATCGCAAATACCCATTAAAGATGGGGGTATAAAAAATAACAAACATTTGAAACAACAATTATTGGGATGTAGTGAAAACTCTGAGACATTCCATTTTTGGATGAAGAGTTCTCGGAAACAGGAAAATCTTTCAATTTATTTTGTTTATTGTGAAAAGTTATTTTGAAGTCATATTTTTCATGTCGATATAAAAATGTAAAAGAACAATGAAACATCAATTTTTATTTAAGAATAATGGTATTTTAATCTTAATAATAGAATTATCAATTGCAATTCCTATTATATTACTCTAAATTTGAATTTTTGAAATAATTCTCATTTTCAATTTCTGGTAATAAAAAAGGGGAGACAAAAAATAAAAATTGTTATAAATCAATTAAATTTTAATTTTATTTTAAATTCATAATACATTGCATAATCATAATTTTAGCATTTCTACAACTTTTTTTTAATTGAAAAAAATGTTTAAATAGTATAATTTTTGCCAAAAATAAATTTTATCAAATACATCAAAATAATTCTCTGCGTATATTTGCTTTGTCTATACTCATTTTATTCTCCATTATTAATATTGTTTAACTACAAATAAAATATATGTTTTATAACTAAAATTAGAATTTGTATTCAATTAATTATATAATTATTTTTAGCAATATTTATCAAGTAATAATAATTTTTCTATAATTTATCTAAATTTTATATTTCGCAAATAATAATCGTTAAAATGCTTTCCAGGCATTCCGGCCACGTTGACGTACATCAATATGGATCACAGTCTGTCGGGCTCCCCGGAGCTGATACCGTATCCGGACTGGCGCAGCAACACGGCCGGAGATTGCGCCAACAGTCTGACGACGGCGTACCGCATTAAGGTGGACGAGTGCGGACGTCTCTGGGTGCTGGACACGGGAACTGTGGGCATTGGCAACACCACAACCAATCCCTGCCCCTACGCAGTCAACGTCTTTGACTTGACCACGAACACGCGAATCCGTCGCTATGAACTGAGAGCAGAAGATACAAATCCGAACACGTTCATTGCCAACATCGCCGTGGACATTGGCAAGACCTGTGACGATGCCTACGCGTATTTCTCGGATGAGTTGGGCTATGGATTGATTGCCTACTCTTGGGAGCTGAACAAATCGTGGCGATTCTCCGCCCACTCCTATTTCTTCCCGGATCCCCTGAGAGGGGATTACAATATCGCCGGCCTGAACTTCCAGTGGGGTGAGGAGGGCATCTTTGGCATCGCATTGTCCCCCATTCGCTCCGATGGCTATCGCACTCTCTACTTCAGCCCCCTGGCCAGTCATCGCCAGTTCGCGGTGTCCACACGGATCCTGAGGGATGAATCTCGCACCGAGGACAGTTATCATGAGTTTGTGGCTTTGGATGAGCGTGGAGGAAATGCTCATACCACGGCTCGAGTGATGAGCGACGATGGCGTCGAGCTGTTCAATCTGATTGATCAGAATGCCATTGGCTGCTGGCATTCGTCGATGCCGTACACTCCGCAATTCCATGGCATCGTGGATCGCGATGATGTAGGACTCGTGTTTCCCGCCGACGTCAAGATCGATGAGAACAAGAATGTCTGGGTTCTCTCCGATCGCATGCCCGTCTTTCTGCTCTCCGATCTCGACTACAGCGATGTCAACTTCCGCATCTATACGGCGCCCCTGGGCGCCCTCATCGAGAACACAGTTTGTGATCTGCGGAATAATGCGTATGGTCCCTCGAATGCTGTGTCTCCAGTCACACCGGTTTACAAGCCCTACCGCCCTAATGTGCTGCCCCAGAAGCCGCAGCTCAACACCGGCTGGGCGCCCTCGCCGTCCCCCCCTCGCACCTATCTGCCCGCCGCCCCTGCGCCCGTGAATGTCTCGCCCAGTCAGAGTATCACCAGTGTCAGTGTGTCCAGCTCGACATCGGGTGGCCTCGACGTGCCCAAGGCTTATGTGTTCAACCAGCACAACGGCATCAACTACGAGACGAGCGGACCCCATCTCTTCCCCACCCACCAGCCGCCAGCCCCCCAGAGGGAGGGACTGAAGAGCTATGTGAATGCCCGCCAGTCTGGCTGGTGGCATCACCATCATCAGGGCTAAGGACTCTCAGAAGCGACTCACGATAAGGACTCTCTCTCTCTCTCTCTCTCACACACTTGAGCACATTTTCTATTGCACACATAGTCACACACACACCCAGGCACATTCACACACAAAACGAAGTATTTTTTTTTTTTAATTATTGATTTTGAGTGCAACTTTTAATATTCTTTTTTTCAGTCTTTCTAGTGTTTTTTTCTCCATTTTAGTCAAGTAAGAAAAATAAATTAAAACTTTTTTAAACACTTTTAAGCGAATATCTCTTTGATTTGTGGTTTATATTTTATTTATTACACAAGTTTCAGCTGCGACTTATACTCATAAAAAATAATGGACATAATTACAACTATTTTACAAATTCTAATATTTTTACCGTCTTATTTTGGGGAATCATCATCATAAATAAAACCACGAAAATATCAATCTGAGAGCCTCGAGAAATATTTAATTTGGATACAAATATATTAACAAGCCAAAATCTTTGAATCTGAGAATCAAATTAAAAGTGTAGTTTTATTGTAAGTTTGGCTGTACTCGTTGATTTAGCACGGAAACTTGATATTCGAAATTTTAAGAATTTCTTTTCCGAAAAAAAAAAAAATTTAGAATTTATCTATCAAATTCATTGAAAAATAAAAACTATTTCAGGGCAAATCAAGATCAAAATTATATAATATTTTCAATGGAAATTAAGTTAAAAAGTTACTATGGATCTAAACACGTTGAAAAACTAAAAGTCTTTCAAATATTGAGCTAATTTTGTTAAGCAAATTATTTATATAATTTGTCAGAAATATTGAATTCCAATTCCCCAACACATGAAGATAAGAAGTTGATTAATAGATAGAAAACCCCAAGCCAAGAGCCAAGCAAAAGTGCGCACAGATTTCAAAAATCTATAAACTTTCGTTAAACATATTTCATAAATTATTTACATATGCCTGTGTGTTTTGTACTTTCTAAAAGAAACAGAAAATAAAAGGTAAATCCCACTTCGTTTATTCTCTTAAGTGATTTTCAAAATTCGCAAGTAAAAGAAAATCCAACATATAAAAAACAACTTCAAACCAAAATCTTTTAGCACTTAAGAGTCGCCAGCGGAAAATGTGTAAAATTGTATAAATTAATAATTAAATAAACAACAAAAATTAAATTTACATGTATATGTATACATACATTAAAAGATTTACAACATAAATTGTGAGAAATTAAGCAAAAAACATAAACAATTGTTATTCAAATTTAAAAAGTTATTTAAATTATATGCAACAGAAAAAAAACAAAACAAAAAATAAACAAACAACAAACAAGAAAAATAGCGAATTACAAATTGCTATGCAAAAGTAAATAAAAAAAAAATATTAAAAACAATATACAAATTGTATTGTACATTAATTTTAATTGCTGAAACGGTTTTCAAATGGTAAACGAAAACGTCAAAACGGAAGTGAAATGCACCCACAAACCGAATAAAAAGTTTAATCAAATTAAACAGTTAATGGACAAAGCAAACAAATTTGACGTTTCATATTTAAGTAGTGCAGAAACAAATAAAACATATACAAAAAACAACAAACAAAAAAAATTATTACATATGTAAAGTCAAGTCAAAAGAAAAACAAACAACAACAAAACAAACGGTAATAATATGCATAATAAATATTTGAAAAATAAAAATCATAATTTTGAGCTTTTGCAAAAGGCTGGCGCCATCTATGTGCATGTGTCGCAACTATGCAACATTTTAATTTTACTGATGCCGAAAAGTATGCAATACTATGAATTGGGCGCGAAAATTTGAAATGGAAAAACGTGAAATTTTCAAAAATCAATTAAAAATTAAATAAAAACAATTTCAAAAAAAAAAACAAAATGCAAAATTCGGTAAATTAATTAACTTTATTTTAAAATTAGTTTGGTGTCAAAATTAAAAAACAAAACCAAAAAAATTGAGAAATAAAAATAAAATTGAGAAAAAAAAGATATCAGAAATTCGAAAAAAATTCAACAAAATTTCTGATATTTTTTTCAAAGCTCTAGCTCAAAAAACAAAAAAAGGTGACTTTTTCGGCCGAAAAAACTTTTCTCAAAAATTTCAGAAAAGTTTGTTCCGTTTTTGCCCAGCGCGGACCATTTTTATCACTTGGATCAGGCACGCGGGGAGCCGTTGCATACTATTAAGCTGAGGCCAATTTAAATTTTATTTACAGGTGGCGCCACTACATTTGTAAAATAAATTTCCATTGCATACTTTTAGGCATCGCACTTTATATCTTACGTGTTGTGAATGAATAGCTGTTGAGTTTGAATGCCGCATTCACAGATACTCGTATCTATATGAATACTGATTCATAACTCACAGCTGCCGCACTCAAATGGAGTAAAAACTCGTTTGAAATTGAAGTCCTTTCCTGCTCTTTCCGGCGTCTGCTCATCGCAGTCATTTGCATGCGCCACGCCCTTTATTGGGTAGCTTTAAGTGGCAACTGGGCTGAGTGGGGGCAACATTGTAGGGACAGAGGCAGGGGGGGGGAGGGGCAGGGGAAATTGGGATGCTGTGTGTGAAATGATGGCTGTGCCAAAATTCACACATAATTACAAGGGGAGCAGAAGCTGAAAGTTGAGACTGATGTTGGGACTGAGACGCTGGCAGCGTTGTTAACCCCCCTCCCACCCCCATACCCTTCCGCATTTACTTGCATGATTTATGCCAGAGCCCGGGCGGGCGTGCTGTTGTGGGCGTGGCATGCGGCAGCTTGTGACTTTCGCGAAGAATGCAGAGAGAAAAATAAAAACAAACAAGGCGAAAGCAGCGTTGACTGCCGGCATTTATTTACTTTTTGATTACAAACAGCGCCCCTACTCCCTACTCCTCTTGCCCCTCACTCCGCCCACCCTTTTTCCCCCTTGTCTACAGTCCACACCTGGCTGCTGAATGGAAGTTTGCGGCTGCTGTGCGAAACACTTAACGCCAAAAGTGAGCAAAACAACACTTGCTCTATTAACGCGTCTGCTGCCGGATTCCTTCCTCACCTCACCACGCTCCCCTCCCCCCTTGACCAGCTTGTGAATCGCGCGAATCGTGTCTGAAAATTTATTGAAAAACATTAAGAAGCCGCCGCGTCGCGAGTTAACGAGAAACGTACTCGGAATTGGACAGAGGCCAAAACCAAAACCAGAGTCCAAGTCAGTTTCAGTTTCAGTTTCAGTTTGAGATTCAGATTCAAAGTCAGCTTCAGCTTCAGCTTCAGCTTCAGCTTCATACGTGTGGCTAATTTGCGGTTTGCGTCGTTGCATGATTTACATAGGGCAGCCAGTTAGCCAAGTTGAGCGAGGATCGTGCGGACTTTTAGCCAGGATCAAGCAGGGCAAAAAAAAAACAAAAAGAAACTGCATGCAAATTATAGAAATTTTCATTGACTGGCAGCAAACAAATATTGAGATAGTATCTCCCAATTTACCGCCCTCTTCCTCTGCAGCCATCTCACTCACACTCTCTGTTTTTCTCTCTCTCTCTCTCTTCTGTTTGTTTTTAACACTATCATTAGTGACGGTTTTCGCTTATTCAAATGCAATAAATCGTAAGCATTTTTCGTGGTTTTGGCTGCTTTTTCGCTGTGGTTCGCTGACTGCTTTGGTGGTTTTGGTGGTTTTTTTGGTTTCTATAAAATGAAATAAAGAGAAAAAAACACAGTTGCTAATTTGCTGCTAGACGGCGTTAATAACAAGCTGCCATTATTGCTTCCGTTGTTGATTGAGAGCGACTCGAGTGGTTCGTCGGTGCTGTGGTTCGGTGGTGCTGTGGTTCGGTGGTGCACGCTGCTTTAAATAGAGCTACTTAATTGAAGGCGCCAACAAACAGCGGGCGTGGCACTTGCCACAATTGTGACCTGCTGGGCAGTTGTGATTAAACTTGCAAGTCCCAAGTTCGTGGCTTAAGTCATCTGCCGCAGTTCGTCGCTTAAGTCTTTCGTTATTATCCCTTGATTTTATTTTTCATTTTCATTTCAATTAAAAGCGACGCTAAACAATTTTTATGCGTCTTTTAACTAAGTTGTAATTGATTTTGATTGTCTGAAGATTGAAGGCGTGAAATGTGATGCTGTTGAAGTACTGCTGAAGTACTCATGAGTACCCGTGAATAACTTGCATTATTCGGTCTCCCTTTTTGGCGAGTGACAAAAAAGAAAGTGCAACTTAATCGCTCAATTCGCATTCGCATTCGAATTTCTGTTGACAATTTCAGCCTCTTGTTGTTTTTTTTTTCTGTGCTTTGTTAGTTGAAATTATCTTGATTGACATTTTATGTCTTTTTAATGAAAGCAACTTCAAGGGACATCACGAAAATTGTTCGCATCGCATCGCAGCCCACTTTTCTCCACACAAACAACGTTGTTGGTGGCAGTCGCATAAAAATGTTGATGTTGATAGTCGGACAGAAAGACGGACGGACGGACAGTCGATGCGAACAAGTGTAGCGTGTGTCCAGCCAGCCACACACAAGAACAGATACAGATACAATTGTATCTGCCAGATACGAGTATCTGCGGCCAGGTAGAACCTGCCCGACAAACGCAGCTGTGCAACTAATGTACTTGCCCCGTTCCCAGCTCTTAAACTCTTGTAATGCCTACTACTTGAATATACCCTGTAATTGTATTAAGGTAACTAACTGCAAATCTTACTGTAGACTTAGGCCCTTTCATGTATTAATTCGAATATAAAAATAAATCATATTATAATACTTTCTCAATTGTTTTTAATTTTATTTACATTTTTGAAGATTTTAAAATGTATAATATAAAATTGCAAACTTGTTAAGGACTTTATAATTCTAAAAATAAAATTGCACACTTTTAAAAGACTTTATTATTTAGTTATTATGTGTCAAATTGAATATATTTTCAAGAATGTGATCTTATTTACAATTTATAATTCGTAGAATGCCGCCAAGTAATTTAAAATTGACTCTTCCAGTTAATCAAAGTTTCTAACTGCCTTGTAACAGGCATATCCTTCCAATGTCTGCCCATTTAATGGGTATCAAAACGCAGGCAATCTAATCGCTTGCCAAATGCGAGGCAGCAGTCTCATTCATGCTGCAGTTTGAAGACTCGAGTTTTGGTTTTGGTTGTTGGTTTTTGGGTTAGGGTTGCGTTAGGGTTTCGTTCGTTCATTGATAAAAACAAACGCAAGTGCAACGTGCAACGTGCAACGAGCTGCGTGCGACAATCGGCAGAGGCAGCAGAGGCGATAAAATGTGGCATAGCCAAAGTCGGATATGAATGCGGATAGGATTGGGTTTGAGTATGAGTTTGGGTTTGGAATGAGTTCGAGTTTGGGTTTGGGTTAGTGATATGACAAACACGCGTGAAGAGCGATGAGAGCGTCAAACGATTTTGGTTATCGTTGTCGCCATAACCGTTGCACGGTTTAATTAAAAGGTTATTCTTGTATTGGCCCGGATAAAACACAGCCCATTGATAAACTCGAGTCGACTCCGCTCGACTCTCTCAGAGTGCCACACATTTGATGATTGAGTTGTAAGCGAGTTTGTGCGACTTATCTTAAAGACTTTTCATGCCCCTTTCCCGTTTATCTTCACTTCTTTTCATCTTCCCTTTCCCTTCTCTTCAATTTGCTTCTTTCCTTTGCTTAATTGCGACCTTGGCTGTGGGTCAACCGCATTCGAAAACTGAAAGTCCCAAAAGCCGCAAAGAAAAAGCTCAGCTCATTGGCACAAGACCACAAATATGCGAAGCGTTCCAGCTGCCAGACCAACGACCAGCAGTGAGAATTGACAAATTTCCATTTCGTCAATACAATCAATAAACCAGAAGCAACAACAGCAACAACAGCAACTTACCTTTTGGTCGTACTTACATTTAAAACAAGTGCATTGGGGGCTCTGATATTGGCTCACACCTCGAAGCATGCCACGGACAAGTTGTTGTTGTTACTGTTGTTGTTGTTGTTGTTGTTGTTGCCATCAAGGCCGTTACACAAAAAACCGCTTTCAATTAAACTGGAGCACACTTTTGCCTGCGGTCGATCATCAGGCTGTATGCGATCATAATGCTCATCATGATGATCATTATGAACATGATGATGAAGTTGCCTTGCGGCTGCGCCCAGAGTGAAAATGAATTTCCAATGGGGCCGACGGCAACAATCGACTCAATACTTTGGGGGGACCCTAAGTTGATCATCCAAAAAAAGAAAAAAAAAAGTAAAAAATTAAGTAAAAATATTAAAGAGTATACATATGTATGTACGCCGAAGGTTTAATGCCCTTACATTCAAATATCTACTGATCGTTGCTTTGAGAAGTATAAAAAATAGTTACTAGATTTTAGCTAACTTTTTTTCAGGATATATACGACAATATCCATTTAAAACAAAAATATTTTTATATAATACTTTAACGGATTTTTCGACTGATTGTTCCTATGACAGCTACATGTTATAGCAGTGTGATTAAGTCTAGAATGTTTTAAAAAATAATACAAAATGCATACTCTGTGAGTTTGGTTTGGTATCTAAGAGAAAAGAAAAATTATTTAAACTGAAAGTTGACTTTCAACCGATCGTTTCTATATATTGTCATTGCATCTATCCGGCTTTGTGATATATATCTCTACAGTTAACAGAAAAAGCTGTACCAAGATTAATCAAAATTCAAAGCTGAGAGACTGCAATGCATAGAAAGAGATGGATATATCTCTCATCTCTATTCCGATCAAGACTTTATATACCAGCCCTTCTTTTAATGTGTTACATATAACTTATGTTAAGAAGAATACCCTCTAGAAGGGTGTAGTACATAAAAACAGGTAGTTATTCACTTTTACCCGATCGATGGAGCGATCGCAGCTTCGATCGAGAGCAATTGCCACTGTCGCATCAGAGACGCGTTTTAATATTGAAATTGAAACTCTTGATGGAAAGTTATGGCCCCAACAGCATTTATGAAACGATGATCAGGCCTCAACCTTAACTTAACTTTTCACATCGACTTCATCTTCATCTGGAACTGCAACTGCAGCTACTGATGATGATGATGATGATGATGGTTGCAGATTATGGGGCGGCAATCTAGCCATTGATAACATACTTACTTACGACCTATAGGCGGCCAATTAGCTCAAAAATGAAACTGAAACTCAAAGCTGAAAAGTAAAGCTGAAACTGAAACTGAAACTCAACTTTGTTGCAGGAAACATAATTGGGAACGTGTAAATGCGCCAAAATCAAATCGAAAAGAGAGTTTGCCAGCGAATGAGAAGCAAAATTAAATACAACCCATCAGAAATTAACTTTCAATGTCAGTAAAGAAAACTTTATTAGCGAGTTCGATAAAAATTTCATGCAAATGATTTTGACGACTTTCGGAAATATAAAATTTTGCAATTTCCTAAGCTCATAGATCATTTCATGATCGACTAAAGGATACATAAAAGTCAATTCAAAAGGCATTAAATCAAATCAAGTCTTCATTACTTAATAATCATAAGATCATATGATGAACTTCAATGGGGAGATGATCATATTATCATTGCTTTTTATAGTCCAGCTCAAAAGTAATTAATTTTACTGAAGATCGGTTTTAACTTAGCAATCAAAAAAACCAGAGCTCGCAAATAACAGTTAACACTTTCAGTGTGTCGGAAAATAACAGTTATTAGCTGACAGAACGATAAAAGGGATATACACAAAACATTAATTTCTGTTTTTTTCTCAGTAGGCTTATCAGTCAAGAAATAACATTTAATTTTGTTTCCTTATGGTTGTGTTACTCAAAAACTGTTTCGTCTGGAAAAAAAAATCGAAAGTGCCTTCTGAAAATTTAAAACGTTTTTTTTTTGCTACAATTTTGAGGAAAATGGGTCGTGTAAAAAACATAGTTCATTCTTTTTTTAACTATGATAGCAAATTAAATAAATCGGAATGCAACGTGTGTGGCAAAATATTAACTGGAACTCATATTAAAAATTTAAAACGTCACAAGTCTCGGTTGAAAGATCCTTTTCTGCGCTTAATTTTATCCTAACCGATAAACGTAGGTCTCTAAGTGCGGAAAATATTAATTTACTTTTAATTGTAAAGCTTAATTCTAAATAACAATTTTTAATGTAAATAAAAATAGTTGCCAAAAAAAATTATCTTGTTCTGTGGGTGTATTGCTTTTTCGGGAGTTTGTGTCGATTTTTGCGCACCTAAAACAACAACAACTTGAAAAGACACTTTTGACTAACACTTTTGTGTTTTGCTCATTTGCTAACAGTTATTCCGGGAGCACTAGCTAAAAAGTCTTTTTTTAACTGTTATTAGTATACAGAAAGAATTTATTTTCTAAATGGAAAATACTGAGCAGAGAGCACAAACGAAAAGAAGTAAGTGTTTCTCTCAGTGAGAAACCTTCTGGGTTTTACTTTTTTTCTGTTTTTTCAGTGAACAGATCGAAAAAGAAATAAGTGTTAACTGTTATTTGCGAGCTCTGAAAAAAACAATCTGTGATAAAAATGCAAAAAGTGAATATTTCGAGAATATTAAAAAATATGACTTACTGATGATCGATGAAATTAAATGATCTTAGCAATTATTGGCATTGTCAAATTTGCATTTAAATATCTCGAAAAACCGTTTTGAATTCAAAGAAGAAGATTGTGGGGAATATTAAAGTAAGAATACAATTAATTTAAGTATATTAATTATTAATATATTATTAAGATTAAGATGGCTTTCACATAATACATTGGAAAATATAGAAAAATAATAGAAGTCTATCAGAAGAATCTTGCTCTGAAAAAAGACCCCCAGCAGGATCAACTGGAGATTCTCAAGCGAAATCTAAACTGTTGTGGCAACTTTGTCTTCAACTTGGGCATCATCTAATAAAACCAAGAAAAGCCGCCACAAATTGAGCTGAGATTGCAGCCACTGTTTGCTGTCTGTCCTCAGTCTGTCTGTCCATGTGATTGGCTTCTGTTTTGCAGCAACAGCTTCAATTTAGGGAGTGGTGCGAGTTCAAGTGGTGCTCTGTGTGGTGCTCTCGGTGGTGCTGCGTGTCGTGACCCGCTTGTAATGGATTTTCAGTTACGCGCGGATTGCGTGTGCCTCGTTGTTGTTGCTGTTATTGTTGCCCCACAATGCACCCAGTTTCAGTTGAAGATTGGGTTTCTGATTCAGTTTCAGGTGCAGCTTCAGTTGTTGCAAGTTGCGACTTGCGAGTTGCGAGTTGAGTTGCGTGTCGTTGGCATTTGCCAATGCCAGGGCCATTTGGCTGCACTTGCGGCCTCGGCCACAATTTGTTAACAATTAGCGCTCGTCTTGGCCCAGTTCCCTGTTGCCTGTTGTCTGCCCCCTTGTGGCGTGCAACACAACACAAAACACAATACAAAATACAAAAAAAAAGTGCCTGCAGTTGTCAGTCTAAGCTGTAAAGTTGGCGCTACACTTGTTGGCTGCCCTTTTAAGGGCTGCGCACATTAAGAGCCACATTCCGTGGCGCAACGTCGTTGGTGGTCCACTTGCCTCGATATTGCCCCATGCAACAGTGCCATGTTTGGGGGCAACACACACATATACAAGTAATACTGTACTCATACTCGTACTCGTATCATATCAATCATGCCGTCCTTTCCATATGCTAATGATGGCAATTAATCAATGAGAATCAGTTAAGACTGACGCAAACTCTGTCTCTGTCTCTGTCTCTGACGTTGACGTCGAAGTTGACTTTAAAGTCGACTTTGACTTTGACGCACGCAATTGGCTCATTGACTAAATGAAACATGCTAAATACATACACCCAGAGAAAAAGGATCTCAAATTTTAAAACTTACTCTTTGAGGTTTACATTTTTGCGCTTAGATTTAATAAATATTCAATAATATTCTAAATATTTGTATTTAAAGTTCTAGGTTTCTAATTAATATAAAATAATCTTATATTCACTTTAAAGACTTATATGAACTTTAACTTAACTGAAGCGGATAAAATGTTCTTCAAATATGTGTTTATAAATAAACACAAAACCATATAATGCAAAAAACTAAAAAATCATTGCTGTAAGGGTTACAGATTTTTAGTAAGTGTGAAAGTAAGTGAAATCTCACTACAAAAATAATTTTAATTTTTTGTCAGATAAGCATAATCCAATTCTAAGCCAAAATAACTAAAAAAAAAATAAATAAAATATATTTACCGTATATTTAAATCATTATTCGTTGTTTTGGGTTACTCAAAAAAAATATAATAATAATAATATTTTATAAAAATAAGCAGCAAATTTAATTTTCATACACATTAATAATAACATAATTACGTTATTTATTCGTATTTAACTTTATTTCGGCAGGCAAGCTTAATTCAAATGAAAATTCTAAAATTAATTTTGAAATACAATTAAAAACATTCCTTGATTCTATTTTATTTAATATAATAAAAACAATGTAAAACATATTTTGTTTGAATAAAATGTTTATTAACGTTTGCGCATATTTAAATTAAATATGATTTAACGCTGAATTAAAAATTGAAATATTTACTTACTATATTTAACAATATTCATATTAACTTTGATATTTAAGAACATGTTATATATTTATTTAATTTAATTATATATATTTTTTTAATTACATTTAATATGTTTTTTTCTCCGGGTGTATTTAGATACAGCAGACAGTTTCCTGGCCTGTTGCCTGTTGTCCGTTGCCTGTTGTCCGTTGCCTGTTGTCAGTTGCCTGTTCCAGTTATGTGTGTGTATTTGCTTCTAATGATGTGCTAAGCTGCAAATATTAATTGCAATGCTGACCCACATTTAATTGGCAGTTGAAGGCAGCAAACGAGAAAGAGAGAGGGAGATGTAATGAGAGAGAAGGAAGAGGGAGGCGGTCAGTAAGGAGGAAGGTCAGAGGTCGGTCAGAGTTCGGCACGCTCAGCGGGCGGTTCTCTGCTTAACGAGACTCTTGGCGCACCTGAAAAAATGATTGTGCTCTAATTAACCATTGACCCGGGGCACAGCCCACTTGGCTGCATGTTGAACGTTGCACGTTGCACGTTGCACGTGGCAGCAACGGCTCATTACGCCATCATTTTAGTCGCTGACAACTCGCAGCTCAGCTCGCAACTGTAAACCAGTTCAGATCTCTAGCTGAAGACGTGGCCCAAACTCGGAGCTGGGCCCAAAGTGCAGTTCACTCTCTGCTGCTCTGCAAGTGGCATGCAAATAATATAAGTTACTGTGTCAGCGCTGTGGCAACAGGTGAAATTGTCGCCGTGTGCCCCAAAGACAGTCTCAGAGTCAGAGTCAGAGACAGAGTCAGAGTCAGAGTCTCTCTGCCCCTCAGTTGCTCTCCTGCTATATATATGTATGTGCCCCAAACCAGTGTCCAGTGGCAGGGGCAGTGCCAAGGAAGAGGCAGGGGCAGCCAGTCAATGTCAAAGTGTTGCCTGGCTGCCTTACAACAAAGTTAATTGCGCTGCACGCGCACGCCACAGGCCTGATCAGGCCAAGTCGCCAGTCGCCAGTCGCAAGTCGCAAGTCGCGGGCCAAGACGCGTGTGTGCCATATCAAGTTTCCGTGTCAACCAACCAACCCCGTGCCCCAACTACCGCCGCACAGTGGCAACAACTGCATAGAAAAAGATTAAGTGAAAAAATATAATAAAAATGTTCAAAAGGTTAAGGGTTAAGCTTAATTTACAACGAACTTCCACTTAAAAAGTAAAAATGCTATACAATTTAAAAAGATTATTAATTATAAAAAAAAAAAAATCTAGTATTTTTATATTTTATTTTTATAAAAATAACAGTTATGGATCTAAATTTGATGCAAATAAATCTCTTAAATTTGTTTTATTTTTATTATTTATGTGTTTCAGAAATTCCTAACGCTTCCGTATTTCTACTTGTTTACTATCGCAATAGTCAGGTTTAGTAATTTTATAAATATTATAGAACTTATGATGTTATTTGAGTCCTAAAATTTAACATCATTACAATAAAAAGTCTAACATTTTGATATTTTTATAAGGTTATGTAAATATTTAGGCTTTGTTTGTCGTTTAGCTGAAAAAATATAGTTTTTAATGCTTTTAAATTTTTAAAAATAAAAAGAAAGCCCACAAATCCAACAGATGACCAGTACTGAAAAAAAGGAAATTAAATATTACAACAATTAATTAATTAAAATTAATTAGTATTAGAACAAATACTCGAATGTAAATTACAGCTAAAACTAAATAAAATTATAAGTAGAGTATCTGTCATTTAATGATATCTTAAGTATTTATTAGGAAAATTATACAAAATAATTTAATTCAGGAAAAAAATGATGTAAAATAAATTGTAACAAAATGTATAAAAGTAAGTAAGTAATTTAATAAAAGTCTATGTGTAAAAAAATTTAAATCTCATGTAATTATAATTTGTTAATTTTTTGATCAATAAAAAAATTACTTTCAAATCCAAGTCAATGATCTAAAAAAATATTAAATAATCATTATTTCAGATTCTTAATTTTAAATTTTAATTGGTTTTAGTATTTCTGGCTTTGATTTTTGACGAGTTCGGAAGCAGTGTGCACTGACAACTGCCACCGTCGTCGTCGTCGTCGTCGTCGACGTCGTGGATGTCATTAGTCTGCTGCACTTGCCGTTGTAATTGTGACAGGAGCAACGAGCACGGATCGCCAAAGGCTCGGCCACTGGCTTGGCAAATGTGGAATGAAGAGAAGAAGTGCTTCGGAGAAAGAGAAGAGGGTACTGGGGTGGGGCAAAGGGGGGTAACGTGATCGTGATGTGCCAGAAGCTGATTTCAGCGCGGCTACCGATAAGCGACTGGGACAGAGACTGAAAGAGAGACAGAGACAGAAACAGCGACTGACAGACGCGTTGATTGGTTTTGTTGAAGAAGAATGAAGACAGCGGCCTAAGAGGGGGGAGCGGATGAAGCGAAGGGGGCACTGAGAGACATGTAAATTGCTGGCAAGCTTCAAGTTAAAAAAAAACTGGTACAATTTTCTTTTGGTAATTTTTTGATCGTTGTCGTTGTCGTTTTTGTTGCTGTTATATTTTTTTGTTGTTGATTGTATTTTGTTGATAGTCACAGGCAGGCCACGCCCCCTGCCCCCCCCCTCCCGACCTTTAACACATTTGACAACTTTTTGCATAATTGCCGAGTCAAGAGCACAAAAATCCTTCGAGACCTTTTGGGGGCCATTCATAAATTGAGGCGAACAACTCATAAATACTATCGATATATCGTGGCATCGATAACATGGAGACAGTCAGTGCTTCCGCCAAGGTGTTGGCCATACAATAACACGCCGAAAAGCCATTCGAGCCCAACGTTGATTTAATGCAATGCGAAAACAAATTGTTATGTTCGTGGCCCGCAAACGTGGCCGCAATTAATCAAAGTTCTCGCATTACAATTAATCAAAAATCGCACTCGATCCTGGCTCCAGATACGAGGCAACAACAAACTGTCTTCCCTCCCTGCCTGCCTGCCTGCTTGCCACATGGCTCCATTTGTGGCCATAAATATCATTGCGAATGTGGCCAATAGAATTGGCAACGGCGGCGTCAAAATGCGCACCTTAGAAGTCGTCGCCGCGCAGCCGCTGACAGCTCCACATAAATCAGAACTTTTCAGGAGCCAGCAGAGATCCCAGATCCCTTCCGAGTGGGTGTCACTTCTGGCCAGGCTTCAACATTGGCAACAGTTTCAGTTTCAGTTTAAGCCTAAAAGATATTCGCATTCGTGTTTGACTTTTGCGGCTTTTGCGCTTTCAAGTGACCATCATCAGGCGGCAATTTGATGGCCATGAACAGTTGACAGTCAAGATGTCAACAATTTGAAGCAGACAGATCGAAAGACAGAGAGAGAGAGAGAGAGAAAGACCGAGAGAGAATGAGAGATTGTGTTCAAAGTGAGAACTTTAAGAATTCAGCAGAGCGTTGAGATGATTTGAAAAATCTAATCGACCTGAAGATCAACTATTATGAAGATCATCTATTTTTAAAATCAACTTAGATCATCGAGTTAATCTTATTTGAAGATCATTATACTGATTTGCATTGCTAACAATTTTTTAGCAGCTATCAGGTTTGTAATATCGTCACGATCGAGAACTGAACTGAATCTGCTACAAACGACTAAAATATTTACTAAGATTCTAACACTTTATTTAAGGTAATCACAGTATTCAAAGACGATTGAAATTACTCGAATATCTGTACGAAACTACAGGAGAGATGATCAGCAGCCCCAAAAATAATTTCAAATAGAGCCAAAGCTATCATCTACGATCTGCCATATAGTACAAGTAGACTGTGCATATTCAATGAAATGATGTCCTAAATATGCATTATTTTTATGGTATTAACTAAATTAATAGATGTTTCTATTAAAAAAATGGTTATATTTTAGTTTTTTGATAACAACTATGTATATGTGTATTTTATATTTTTATTATTATAATTTTTTTAGTTTTTTAAAATTAAGAAAAATAAAAATTAATTTCATTAAAACTTAATCTATCTTTTGGTTACCTTCCAGTAATCCAGATAATATTCTTTTTGTATTATAAACATTATTAAAAACTAAAAAATTAATATACTTAATGCTGTTTGCTATATGTCTATGACTTTTCCATCCATTCCGATAATTTTTATTATAGATTCGGTTTTTTAGCTCTCATAACTTCATTTAGGCCATTGCTCAGCTTTCAAGTGCTTAAGTACTTATAATAATAACTCAACTTTTGACCTGACACAAAGTTTGTGTGGCCAAAATCGACAGATTGTTAGCGATCGATTCGATGTCCTGTTGCTAGTGGCAAGTTTCCCAGTTGTTGTTGTTGTTGTTGCCTGGTTGCACAACAACATCGAGAGCATTACATTTAAAACTCAAAATGACACAGTCGAAATGTGATTAACATTCAACTTATGCAAAGTGCAGTAATGACAACAACAACAACAGCAGCAACAACAATATATATTTATTGAGGGAAAAATAAACTACAACAAATAAATACGTGGAAGTTTCGACCTTGGCTTGGGGCGCGTCAAAATTCGTACCGCAAAGTGTCTGAAAGTTAAAAGAAGCAACAACAACAACAACAACAATAAAACAACAACAAGTTGACGTCGCGTCTTTTTAAAAAGAGTTTCAGGAGCCGCTTGGGAGACGGCTAGAGTGAGAGAGAGACAGCGGTAAAAGAGAGAGAGAGGACGACAAAGACGAGACAAAAAGAAGAAAATGATGATGCGATGTCAAGTTATTGACAGGCCCAAGTCGATATTAATGACGACTTCATTCGCGGATATTTGCCGCTTCTGCTGCTGCTGCTTCTTCTTCTTCTTCTGCTGCAGCTCGATTCATTTCGGTTCGTTTCCATTTTCATTTCGATTCATTTATTTTCTTTATTTTTATTTCGATTCGTTTTGTTGTTGCCCGTGTCTTACTAGCAATTACTGATCGACACCGGCATCGGCAGGATCAGGCGTATATATATTGAACTAGTTAGGTGTTCCGACCTCAGTCTCAATTATCCTCAGCCTCAAAAAGGGAGGGGGAACTCTTCCCTCTCTTCCCCCCCCCCCCTCTCGCTCTTTATCTCTCATTCTGGGTTGCCAGTTTCAAGTCCCATATTTAAGCCAACATGTCAACATAATTTATATTAAATTTTTGTGTCAGATAATGATAGCGCCTGCTGCCGATCGCAAAATATATCTGCATGCTTTTTCTTCTTCGTTGTGTTGTTGTTGTTTTTAGTATTGTTGTTGTTGTTGTTGGGGCCAGTCTCCAGCTCAGTCTCTCACTTTGCCACAACAACGACAGCGAACGGTGGCGGCATCAACAGTTGTTGATTATGACTTGCCACACTTTCTGTGTTGTGGCTGCAACCAAAGTTGATGCAACATGCAACCTCAGAACACATTTTATATTTAATTATTAATTAAAGCAAATTAATTTGTGTGTGTTGTTTCTATTTTTAAAATATTAACTTAATTAACTAATTATTTATTTATTAATTATATTTTCATGATGCAATATGCACCTCCAAATAAATATCATATTTATTTATTCATTTTATTAAATTATTTCTGTAATTTTTTATTATTATTAAAATTTTGTCATTTAAAGTATCTATATATAAATTATACTATATATAAATATATATAAATTAAGTCACTTTAAATTAATTCGATACAACTAAAAATCATTTAAATTTTCTAAGTGTCTCTTCATTTATACATACGAGTATCTCCAATTTTAAACGTATAACATTATTTCATTATCAAATTCCAAGCTGCCTGAAAAAACCAAAATCTTAATAAAATTATGACTATCCTAAACCTATTTCAAAGTCAAGTTGTAATAATTTAATCACAGATATTTTTCCGTTTTTTAGGTAGAGCATTCGATAGTCGAATTTGACTTAATTGTTATTGCATTGTGGCCTGTTCAGGCGGCATTAAGCCAGCTTAACGTTCGAATGGAACGCGAAATGTTAAAAACTTAAAAATAATTTACAATTTATATGAAAGATGCGAAAGGAAGAGAGAGAGGGAGGAAGGGAGAAATGTGAGAGAATATACAAACTGAAGAATCTCACGAAGTTTTAGAAGAGACCAAAAATAACACAATAACAAAAACGATGTTACAGAATTTCAGTTTTGTTTTGAATATTTTTAACAGTTTGAATAACAGCATACAAATTTGAGATGCAATTATTGTTTTATAATTTTACAATAAAGAACAACAAAATATGTATTGGTCGTAGAATAAAGTTAGGAAGAAGCAGAAAAGGCTGATGTCCAATGCAGATGATGTCCTTTAAGATGACCAGTTTAGATTTAAGTTTAACACGATCCTTTCCACATCTAATTTCTATTGCATCAACATAAATTTGCTAAGGCCGATTGAATATTGAAACTCGGGCTCTGATTTGGACCATGTGACCATCCTGGTTGAGTCTTTGATGGGATGCGAGTGCGAGGATGCAATGTCCTGCAATGTCCTGCCATGTCCTGCTGCTGTGGCTGCTGCAGCGAAGTGCTAAATGAGGCACAGCATGAACGACTGAGTTGCTCAACTCAGCGATATCCTGATGTCCTGCTTGTCCTGCTTGTCCTGGTTGTCAATCGCTTGGACACGGTCAGCATAGCGTGCAACCAGAGAACAAACAAAAGGTCATAAACTCGCGCTGACCTGACAACGAATCGCATTCGTATTCACAGTCGCATTCACATTCGCATTGAATGGCTAAATGCATTCAAACTGCTTTCGAGTATGCATCGCACGTTGTCCTTGGATCACAACTGGAGATGGCCAACGTTGGGCACAAAGGACATCGGGGCATTAGAAGTGTTAATAGAAAACTGCCTCCGGCGGGTTGAGGTGTTGACGAGGCCAAGATCCATGCCAAGATCTCCTGCAGGCCAACTATGATAGTAGTTAAAGAAGAGGAAGAGGCAGGAATAGACCTTGAGCCGTGTCTTCTACTCTAATTTATAGCTAGACTTTTGACTCGGCTATTAATGCATTAAACGGCTTTAAAGGGCGTTGCAGCGGGAGAGAGAGAAGGTGAGGGGCTAAGGAAGGGTAGGAGGGGGAGACAGGCAGGTACACAGAAAAAAAAACTTTATTTTAAAATTAAAGTTTAAGAAATTCTTGATTTTAGCATGTATTTTTTAAAGTATGTATTCGGAATATTATTGTTAAATTGAAAGAACAGTCAAAAAAGTCACAAATATTTGATTTTAATCAAAAAATTCCTATAGAACCCCGATAGTCAAAATATTTGCAGAGAAGTGATTAAAACAACGTTATTTGAAACAAGTATTTTGTACTCGATTAAGAAAATCCAGGATAATCCAACTTTTGATACCGTATATGTAGGATTTACTTTATTCCTGAACCACAGATTTTTCCTGTGTATGGGCTCCAAAGTGAAGTCGCCACACGACCGCAGGAAGAGCAGGCAGTCAACCGGTTCGCAGCCGGCACGCGACAGCCACAGAGAGAAAGAGAGAGATAGAGGGAGAGAAAGAGATGAAAAAGGAAGAGAGGGAGAGAGGCCGACAAAGCTGTAGGGCAGCAGACGTATAATCACAGGAGCAGCTGCAAAGAGAGATCAAAATTTCCAGCCACAACTTTAAACTCAAATTGAGAGAAACTTTGAGAAACGAGAGAATTGGAGTGTAACTCAATTTTGAGAGAGTCAGAGAGTAAGTGAGTGAGTGAGTGAGTGAGTGAGTAAGTCAGTGAGTGAGTGAGAGAGTGCGATCATGAGTGAATTGATCCTTGAGTGATGCTGATGCTGATGTTGCACCTTTTGTCTCTCAGCACACACAGGTAGGCAGGTGAGATTTTGTGAGTCTCCGGGCTGTGAGTCTTGTTGGCCTAGTCCTATAAATAGCGCGCTCGGTGCAGGGAAGGGCATCAGAACAGCGACAGCGCTCGCAGGGCCACAAACTCCAAAGTCCAAAATTCTACCAAAAACTAAAAGTAATCAAGTAAAACACAAAGTCGTACAAAATGGCATTGGGCAGCAAGAATCATAGTCACTACCAGCAACACTTGGCGCCCTACACAAAGCCCAGCTATCATCATAATGATCATCATCTCAATGATCATCTGAGCGATCTCAATGATCATTTAGATGATTCGCTGGATGAGCAACCGATGATGATCGGTGGCGCCTCCGTCGTGCGTCGCAATGCCCGGGAACGCAATCGTGTCAAGCAGGTCAACAATGGTTTTAGCCAACTGCGACAGCACATTCCCGTTGCCATCATTGCCGATCTGAGCAATGGTAGGCGTGGCATTGGCCCAGGTGCAAATAAGAAACTGAGCAAGGTCAGCACATTGCGCATGGCGGTTGAGTACATTAGAAGATTGCAGCGACTCATCGATGACAACGACAATCAGCACCAGCAGTCACAACAGCAACAATCACAACAGTCGCAGCAACAGCAGCAGCAGCAACATTTCCAGTACCAGCAGCAGTTGCAGCAGCAGCAGCAACACTTCTATGCGCTGCAACAGCAACTGCAACTCATCTCGCCCAGCAGCAGCTGCAGTTCCTCCAACTCTTCAACATCCACCAACAGCTCCTCCAACTTTTATCCAACTCCTGCAACAGACTTGAAACAGGAGTCGAGTCCTGCCAGCTATGAAGATTATCGCAACAACTCCTGCAGCTCGGGCGCCGAAGACGAAGACATCCTCGACTACATCTCCTTGTGGCAGGACGATCTTTAAGCTGCCTGGCAACTTTAAACTGTCTGGCAACTCAACTAGTCACTGCCACGCCTACCAACAACAACAACAACCACTGACAAAAGTATTACCTCAGCAACCACAAAGTATTTATTCTAATTTTAAGCAATTATCATATTTTTTTTCAAAACCTTTGTACAAATTATTTTTAAGTGCGCTGACTGTGCCTGTTATTTATATAGTTTATAAGACTGCCGAATCCTAAGTTCTAGTTTAATATGGAAGACAATTAGCATTTAAGATACTTTTTTTTATTATGATAAACAAACATGGAGGACACTAAACTGATAGCTATAGCTAAAATACAATATTTTAAAAGAAATTTACAACTGCTTTTCATTATTTATTAATAATTGGGGAAATGGGCTAAACATTTAGAGCTGAAAAACAAAGTTTTTATGCAATGCATCAAACTCATTTCAGCAACAAATTTTACAAGAAACAATTAAACTTAAAAATTCAAACAATTTATCATTTTTTCCAGATATTTCAGAAAAAGATTGCTGAGGAATAAATTTTGCTATCTAAAATTACTTTTCATAGTTTGTAAATGAATACGATGGACTTTGAGAAATTTATCAACTTTTAATGATCAATGATTGTTTCATTTAAATACAACTTCTCCTTTAAAATAAGATTATTCAGAAAACAAATTCTTTGCAAAAACTATTTTTATATAGAATGATTGTCCACTAGGGTGTCCCTTATTTGGTCAAAGTCAATATTTTGAAACGCATACGGGCTAGTTCTGATAGTATGATAACCCGTGCCGACTTGGATCGGAAAATTAAAAAATTATATAGGACAAAAAAAAAAATTGTTTTTTTTTTAAATTAAAATACTGTTTTTTCATGTTTCGATGCAAATTTGAATGGGTTATCGTACTCCGATTGAGGTAAAAATTTATTTCTGAGTGCTTTAGGACCTAATGAACAGAACTAGCCTGTATGCGTTTCAAAGTATTGACTTTGACCAAATAAGGGACACCCTATTGTCCACATTACAAAAATAAATTTAGAGTTTGACGTAATCGACAATGGAAGAAAATTGTGCTGAAATAAATGAGATTACAATATTTAACTTTTTGTTGTAATCAACTGAATCTGAAAAACATTTTCACATGCAAATCGCTGCAGTTTTTGCTCAAGTTATTGATAATTGAAAGTCGAGAAAGTCCTTTATAAACATAACTGGTAACTTTACAAGTCAAATACTGAGTCTGCTTACGAGCTTTATGATAATCTTGTGCAGATTGGAAGACACAGAAGCATATTGAAGTACGAGCACCGTTACATTCTTCTACTTGAGACAAATTTAGTTGCAGATGAGAAGATGAGTCTCGAGTTAAATTATGCAAACGATTTTAGCTGCAGACTTCAAGGGGGACATCTCTTAAGTCTTAGCTCTTAGCTCCTCTTACTCTTACTCGTTCCGATTTAAAGTTAAATTACTTGCCGCATTTTTGCATATGAAGCACAAGTTAATCAATCGAAAAGGTTTTCAGAGGCATTGAATGCCGACAATTCCGAAACGATCTCAATCGATCGATTCTTTCAACTTTGTGCTTCCTCTTTACTGAACTAATTTTGAGATATGCTAAAAATGTATGCAAAATCGCAAAACCAAAGACAACATTCAGAAAGAATAAGCGATCTTTGGTGCAACGAAGTTTAGATACACTTGACAATTAATTGTATTGCAACCTTTAGAAACAATCAATCGATTATGTTAAGCCTGATTTTAATTTGATTTAGTGAATTTCTTTAATATGTTTAAAAGTAGCAAATAGTACTTCATATTAGTTTTGTAACTCCAAGCTGTGAATAAAGTTTAATATCAAAATAAAGAAATCGACAAAAAATGAATCGAGTTGTCGAAATATCTTCAAATAAAAACGATTCATCGAGGGCTCCCAAATAAACAATTAAAAGAAAACGTTGTTATGTATACAAAATACAAACAAGCTTTGACTTTTAAAATTGGTCGAAAATCAGACCAACTTCAAATTTTCATAACCTTTGCAATATTTAGCAAATTGGCAAGCAAAATGTCATTTTAATCATGGTTTCTTCATTCATTCTGCATTCACATTAATTTCGTCTAAGAATTGTCGATGCTTCATGAAAATCGATTAACTTAAAACGATTGATGGTACAAAAAACAATTAGGGTGTTCATTTTACCCTAGCAGCGTTGCAGATTGAAAACGTTGCAAGCTTGCTACGGGAACAGCGCTCTATGTGTAAAGGGTTGTACATAACCACAGTGTGCTGTTTTTTGTTTACATTTTTTTGAATATGTTTAACGCGTTGCACGCAAAGCGCTGTTCTCGCAGAAAGCTTGCAACGTTTTCAATCTGCAACGCTGCTAGGGTAAAATGAACACCCTATATATAATTAAAGTACTTGTGTTAAATGTTTGTATTAAAGTAGTTCTACAAAGTAGAGTTGTCGTTTTCTCGATGTATTTTTACATCAGCAGTTGGACTCGCATAAATATGTATTAACATTTAACTGTGACACAAATCCTGACAAGTTAATAATGCCCCCGCTGCAGAGCAAGTAGAGTAATAAAAAAAAAGCCCCACAGAGTCGGCAAATTTGCAGATCGCCCCCGACAAGAGGAAGACAATGAGAAAGAGCAAGAGGAAGAGGGAGATCAAGGGAATTGTCCGTTTCTTATGTTGGGCTGATGCTGTTGGGGATTGTGGTATGGATATGGATATGGATGGAATTGGATTGGATTGGAACGGAATGGAACGGAAGCCGCGGCTGCGTTCTGATTCGCGATGGTTTGGCCAGATAACGAAGCGAAACAACCCAACAACCGAACAACTGAACAACTGAACAACCAAACAAGCGGACAGCGAAGCAACGACAACAATTGCAGTCATGTCCTGTGTAGCGGATGTTCAGGTTCAAGACTCAGGAAGACTGCGAACTGACGACTGAAGAATTGGCAAAAAGCTGACCAGACTCCCACGCGCATTTCCGTTTGCCATCTTACTCACACACGCTCTTTATCTCTCTCTCTCTCTGTCTGTCTGTCTGTCAGAGGCGGCTCATTAATAGATAAATGAATTGGCATACGCATTTCCGTCATTTAATGCAGCAACAGCGGCATTGGGGGAAGTACTCCTGGACTCCACAGTGCTCCACATTGGGGCCTTCGGTTTTGTTTTAATGCCAATTTCGTTTGCCAGTTGCAAGTGGTTGTTGCACCGTTGCACGTTGCACGTTGCATGTTGCACATTGGGGACGGGCAAACAATTCGCAACGCAGCCAGCAGCAAAACGAACGGTTTTGCAGCCAAAATAAAAATAAGAAAAAAACAAGTAAAAAGACCAGAGTGGAGCTGCTCGACTGTTAGATGCCCAGTACACGTATCTGTGTCTTCGTTTGATTTAATCATAATAATTGAAAAAAGAGAAGGAATTAAAAAAAATGTATAAACAAGAAAAATTACAGCTCGTATTAAAAAATAGACACAACCGTTTTTTGATATAAAGGCCAGACGAACGGTTCTTTAAGCACATTTTTGATTACAATTATTTTAATTATTTAGCTTTTTTTATATTTCTTTTATTTTGCAATTATTTGGAGACAAATAAACATAAACTAATTTAAAAAAATATTTAATGAAAAATAAAAAGATTTAATAGTTACAACTTGATTTTCACTATTAATTACTTAAAACTATACTAATAATTTTTATTTATAGTTAAATTTCAGCTTTGGCTCAAATGTAATCAACTTGTCTGTTGATTATGATTAAATATTTTATAGGGTCGAATGCTATTAAACTCTCTATATTATGTATGTGTACAAGTATACTATATTTAACCAAACTAACTATTTATATTCTCATATCTTGGTCTGATTGCGGTTCTTTTAGGGCTTTCCCGAACCCATGCAACGAATCTAATTTTTTTCTTTTAGTTACTTACCATATACATATTACATTTTTAATAAATTGTTTATTTTAATTGTTATCGATTTATTTGATTAATAAATAACCGACAAACATGTCTTGACAGTAAATATAAAAATAAAATAAATAATTAAATAAATAAATATAATATTTCCCTTTGTCTTTACTTACACTGTGGCATACTTATAAGTCTCTGTACTCTTTTTTGTAACTGGGCTAAAAAACCTCCAACTGGGGCCGCATCTTCATGCCGCATTTATCGAATTATTATTTCCGGTTTGCGGATCATAATATATGCAATGAAAGAGCTGGCGAGCGAGAGAGAGAGAGAGATGAGCTACAGCTGAGCTGAAGGGGGTAGGCATGAAAGGGGGATGAGAGAGGAGGGAGGAGGGAGGGAACTACCTTTGGTGGCGGTCCCATTGGGCGACATACGACAAAACTCGGCGACAGCAAACGGTGCAAAATCGAACGCTTTTTGTGTGAAGTTAATAATACGTTTGACATGATCAAAATGGAAACCAAAACGGCGAGAGATCGATCCGAATATATATGAGTGTGAGTATGAATGCGAGTATGAATACGAGTACAAGTATGAGTATGGGTATATATATGCAGAATGCCCCTTGAGGCAACATATATTCATGCCCTGCAGTCTGCTCTGAATCTGAAAAGATTCAGACTGGGTTTTGGGTCTCAGTCTCAGTCAGAGTTTGAGTCTGAGTCTGGGGACTTTGGGGCTAAAAACTCCTTTACATGCATTGCTTTTCATTTTGGGGAGGGGACCGTATAAATTTATGATTTATTAAGGATGCTCTGATTACAACACGAGAGCTGCAAAAGCTTCTTCGTCTGCCAGAGACTGATGTCTCGTAAATAACACTCGCATAAACAGCAACAGCAACAGCAACAGCAACAGCAACAACAACAACACTAGTAACAACAACAGTAACAACATTCAACAAGTGAGTTATTTGTTTAACATGAAGACTGAACACGGTTTTTGACTCACAAATGTTGACAAAGAATAATGTAATTTATGTGACATTTTTGCCTGTCAACGCTGGCAGATTTCACCAACTACTCAGCAGCACAGAGAGGGACAGAGTGACCAAGAGAGAGACAGAGAGAGAGAGGGAGGGGTAGGCAGCGAAAAAAGAGAGGTAGATATTATCAGCTAGACTTTGGTGAGCTTCCTTTCTCAAAAGCAGAAATTAACAACTAAAATAATTGATAGTAAAATTTAAATTGTAGAGAAGAAGGATAGAGAGAGAGAGAGAGAAAAAGAGAGAAAGAGAACGAAAAAAAAAAGAATCGCTAGGAGAAAATAGAAATAGAGAGATAATGAAATTGTGAGAAAATAGAAATAAGCCAAATATAGAAAACGTTAGAGCTGGGACTAATATCGAGACTGTAGAGACAGAGAGAAAAAGAGACTTATAGGTAAGGAGAGACTGAGAAGATAATAAACAACTTATACTATCTAAAACAATTGACAGTAGATTAAAAACCCCCAGCAAATATCGATACTAGTGAGGAAAGCCAGAGAAAGAAGTGAGGGGCGAGAGGAAAAAGAGGGAAAGAAAAGTAAAAAATTCAGGCAAATATAGTGTGAAAGGAAACAATACAAAGATTTTACACCGAGTCTGTGAACAAATTGTCATTGGTTTTAAATAAAAACCTAGAAAAATCGCGCACTTTTAAGTAAGTTTAAATATCGATGAAAGATAGAAAGAGTGTGGATGATATTGTTACCAAGCCAACCTATGTTGCTATTTATAATTTTATTTTGTTATACTTATTCACACTATTTTACACAAAATTTAAAAAGAAGCATATCGGCAGAGCCATAACGATAGCTAGAAAAATCATGAGAAATAAACGTTTATTGTTTGTCTCAATAAAAACAGAGCAAATTGTTCTTTAAAATTGGACATTACGACATTGAAAGCAATTGACGGCAACATCTGAGCTCGAACAATTTTTTGGAGAATCCTTCAAAGACTTCACTCGATGGAAAAGGCTGCAAATGAGGGATAGAGATGGAGAGAGCCGCAAAAAAGATAAAGGAATAAAATAGATATTGTCACCTAATGACAATTGCAGATATTTACACCCAGAAAGTGGGCAACAACTTGCCAAACAATTGACGGCATCATCAGAACTCGAACTCGAATTCATATCGAGAATTTGTCAGTTTTCGGGATGCACTTGTTCGTCCAGGACGAAAAAGGACAATGAAAATAATTCCACTTGTCGCTCCGATCGTAAATTAAGCGCTTAGCGTTTTCTACTTCATCTCATTGTTACAGTTATTCCTTCTTTTTTCAATTTCCAGCGACAATTAAAACGCCCACGAGCTGAACCAGAATAAGGATATTGAAAAGAAAAAATAGAAGAGGATAAGGACAATAAGGACTATTGCGTGTTGCATGCAATTGCGTGTCGAGGGTAAAAGGAGCCAAATTTTAAAAGTGATCTTGAAGAACATTTTTGAAGTTTTCATTAGCTAAGCTGATTAGAGACAGGTTAGTGCTGTCTGTCTTTAAACTCAGTTTCAGCTGGAAAATGATGATAATAATGCGCTCTCTATAAGATCATATATGTAGGGGAATAGATGAAGATGAGGAACCCCGCATAGTTCCCCCGATAACTGTTCAGATTGTGAATGAAAGGCAATCATTCGGGGATTATGTGATACAGTAATGCTCATAAGTAATTGGATTGCCCCAAGATCATTTTGAGTTGGCTTTGTACAGTGACAATTACACAATCGGAAGGTTCAGCAATTGGTTCAGGGCCTAATTCGAAGTTGGACAAGTGGTTATTAGAGATTATATATAAATATCTTTTAAAGGAATTTAATTTTCAACAACCGCTGCAATTGAGTTGGATATATAAAGGGGAAAATATTAGAAGAATGGGTATCTTTGGGTTATTAAAAATATTAATATTAAAAAAAACTAAATTTGAAAATGAGTTATTATGATTAAATATTTAAATAAAAATTTAAAATAAATATTACCGTTTAAGCAACATAACAAAAATTTGAAAATATCCCTTATATCGTAGTTTTATTTAAAAAATGTAACTATAAAATTCTTTTTCAATCGAGAGAGACAGAAACTGATTCAAGAAGAAGTTGATGTAAGTTAGTTGAAGTTAATATCGTAAAACTCTGAACTTAATGCCGTCTTTCTATTAATATATCTTTCATAACACATAAAAGAAACTCTGTTTTCACTTATAAATTTCCTTTAGCTTTTTTAATGTTATTTACTTCAAAGAATTCTTGAAATATTCTCTGAATAAAGAGATGCTCTTCTGCTTTCCTGTTGCTAAACTTTTGCCACAGTGCCACAGAACATTTTTGCTTCACTCTGATGAATTTGACAAATTCTTTTGGTTTTTTGGTGCTTTTCGCCTTTAATTGCCGACAACGACAAATGTCTCAATTAGCTTGGGGCACTTTCTCTGCGAATGTGCCACACAAATGGGGGCAACGAAATTATTTAAATTAATTACACAAAGTGAGCAGCGCATTCATCAAAAAAAGCGACTTCAGTTTAGCTCTCGTTTTGTATTATTATCTTTTAATTGTTGACTTTTTGCCTGTGTGAGGAGGATGATCAGAATTTAATTGCCAACACAAGGAAAGTAAAAAATACAAAAAACTGCAACAAAGCTAAAAAGTTAACTTGAAGTTGCAGAAGATGGAATGAATTCTTAGATTAAATAGCCAAAACAAATTGTAATACTAATAATGTTTAACACTTATTCGTTAAATTAATTGCATTTATCTATTTAGAAATTCTGCATTATTTATTTGGTGCATTTGATGCCCAAACGGAAGAGCTAGACGTATGAAATTCTCACAGTAAATTCCTTTAAATGCGGAAACTAAGTGGTTTCTTTCAAAACTAGAACTTATTATTGGGCCTATTGAATTGCTATAGTCACTAGAAAACAACCATGTCTATGTTTAATTTAATCTTTAAGATAAAACAACTTTAGAGAGAGACAAAGAAACTTAAAAATTCGTAGATGTGAACTCAGTGATTTCTAGTGCTTCTTTTAAAAACTGAGATGAAGTATTCTATATAAGATCAAAGCGATTCAGTAGCTTAGCCACATTAAGATGCTTTTAAGAACAAATCAAATCCTATTTAGAACAAGGTAAAATGGAGTTTTGCTTTTTGCCAGCTGCAGCATTTAAGAGTTGCTTCCTCTTGATCAACTTTAGTTTTATATTTGTATAATGAAATTTACAATATTTAATTGCCAACCACTGAGTGCAGCTTTGGCCCTTGGGCACATTTTAAGTCTGCGATCTGCAAAAGAACAGAAGCAGCCTAGAAAAGGACAACAAAAGCGAATGATGCAAGTCGCAATCATCATTCCATCAATTTGGCATTTCAGCAAATCAACATTCCAGCATTATTTGTAGATACACAACATATATTACGATATGCACATACATATATATATATATATATATATTGCATATATGAAATGTGGAACTGCATATGCTGCGTGACTATCCCAATTAGTCCCCTCTTAATGTTGTTGTTGTTGTAGCTACTTGTTGTTGTTGTTGTTATTGCTGCTGCTGCTGCTGCTGGTGAATCTCTCGTAATTCACTTTTGATTTCATATGCATTTCATCAAATTGCCGCTGCGCACGCGCATGCCAAAAACATCGCCTCGAGTCGCCGTACAGCCCCAGACCTTGGTTTGATTTGAAAATTACTCGAAAAACAAAAAGATACTACAAAATTATGTCGGAAAGGAAAACAGAAGTACAACTGAATGAGATACCCTGTACAACAACTTTTTGTTATCGTCACTATAATTTCTGTCTACTTTTGAGAATCTTTATGATACATTCAGCATAAAAAATGAATATTAAAATATGTGTTAAAAAAATGAATATTACAGAATTTTTCAAAGAATTGTTTATTAAGTTTTTAAAATTTTTGTTTGAAATACTTTTAATTATATTTCAATAAATTGTTTTTTTTTTATATATTTAGTCAATTATATCATATAATATCATTCTACTATTTCAATATGTCAAGCGAATTGTACAGTTTTATTAGTTTTTTCCTAAAATTTTTTTATAATTTTTTATGAGTTGATTTATACCGAATTTCAGAGCTCTAGCTCTTATATGTAGATGCGGAGCTCAGTTAGACTGGCAGCTAAATTATCTGTTCCGTCACCTGTTAACGTAGGAGTATTTTGATGCTTTAAAATGAATGGCCAACTTTTCGATAGTACACCCTTAACGTTAATTTTGACAGAGTTACAGGGTATATAAATAGTCGAAAGAGTGCTACCGCTAAACTGGTTGCCCGACTGTTAATTTAATGTAGTCCACAATCCGAATCTGAATCCAAAACTGAAACTGAAACTGAGACTCGAAAAACTGTGTATCCAAGTTATCCTCTGTCTGAATGTGGATGCTGCCACACACGCACACACACACACACACGCACACTAGACGCTCTATTCCCATTAAGCTTTTGCCATTCCCCACATACTACCCGTAGTGGAGACGAAACGCGACGCGACGCAGACGCGGTTGTCATTGCCGCGCGTCATGCGGCTCACTTCAAATGGGCGACGCGCGCGCGACTCGAAACTACAAAAAAAAAACCAAAAAAGCAAAAAAAGACAACGGCGAATAAAATCGGACGAAAATTGCAATCTTTTTGAAATTTATGATGAAAAAATGAACACTGTCGCTTTTTTGAACATTTTAATTATACAGCAGTGCGAGAGTCTCCCAGAGAGCTGAGAGATTTCTACAGACGATACAATGAAAACGATCGAGGCGCCCCGGTTTTTTAGTTCAGTTCAGTTCAGACTTGAACCGGTAGCCACAGATATTTTATATATACAAACATATATATTTTTGTATATTTTATTTTTTTTAAGTTTTTTTTGGTAGAGCATTTGTCGAGTAATTAATAAATTCGCAACGCTGCCACAGGATATTTGCATAAGAAATTATGGCAATGAAATGTTATGATCGCAGCGAATGACAGACGACGATCATTGGATGTGGATGTGCAACTGGAACTTTAACTGGAACTGGAATTGGAAGTGCAAGTGGAAGTGGAAGTGGAAGTGGAACAGAAACTGCAGCATTCACAGCAAGGTCATGGACTAAATAGGACAATCAGTCGGTCAGTTTGGCGGCTTTAAACGCTTTGAAGGCGCTTCCGTTGAAACAGAAGACGACAACGGATGACAGCGTTGCATAAGAATCTACCAAAAGCGACAAAAAGAAAAAGAGGAAGCAGCTTCAACTACTATGTACTACAGTGCCAACTGCAACTCTGTGTCCAGCTGTGTGGCCGCAGTGTGACAGTTATGCATATAATTTTACAGGTCAGCTGAGGACAATTGCAAATAAATGTACCGTGGGCCAAAACATCGGCACGCAGCGTGTGGCGAATGTCCGAGAAACCAAATCGGCAACACACACAACAAAATACACAACAATTATCCTTTGACAGGATCGTAGTTCCTCAGTGCACGTGGCTATACTTCTAGTTCCCTCTCTCTTTCTCTCTCTCTCTCTCTCTCTATGATCCCTTGTATGTCTCTGAAAAGCTAAGAATACAAAACGCAGTCGGCCTAAACTGGAATCAGGCCCATTGTCAACTAACAATTGACAATGATCATGAAAAGTAGTTGGCGTAAATTGCATAAGGCTCTCTTCTCTTCCTCTCAGCCATTCTTTTCATACAGATTTCCAAGCCAGGCCGAAATTTGTAAGGCGTTTGTAAGGCGTTTGTAAGCCTCTTCAGAGGTTGCGCCCAAAATGTGTTTCTAATTGCGATTTCCCTCTCTCTCTCTCTCTCTCTCATTGTCATTGTCCCTTCTTGCCACGCGGCAGGAGCAGAAGCCACAGTCTTGTCAGCAAGACAAACTCCTGCCAAAAAAATGAAAACCTTTCAACTTTGGCGCGCATCTTACAGAGAAGTCAGTGGGTGACTCTCAATACAATAACCATTTAGCATTATATTTTCTATTCCTTTCTTATTTTTTTGGAGACGCTTCTAATGAATGTCATGTTATGTTCCAAAGATCGCTTCAAAAGAAGAAAAAACACAATGTCGAGATCCACTTGACAGATCACAACTAAGTTTGAATAATGATCAATGTTTTTGGGGATAAGATAAATGAAACACTTGGATCCATTTAAATGTTTGTAGTGTTAATATCTGCTGTTACCATATTCCTTAACTTTAATTTTTTCTGAATATAATTAAAATTATTCAGTTTTAGCACTGTTAGTAAATCAATAAAATTCAAATAAACTTATGATCCATAAAAAATGAATCTTTTTTTTTGAACTCATGACTTTGCACTTGATAGATCAATCGCATTCACTTAAAATTATCTTTGGATTTATGCTTATAATATTCAATTTTCTCAAAATTGGAAAAAATATTTATAAAGAAATAAATTATGGAATATAAAAGCTTGGAAATGAAGGGCAATATAATTTGAATGAAATAAACACTTAGATACTGAATTGAAAAAGAGTTTTTCCTATATTTACTTAAGTTCTTTGATAGATTTTAAAGGTTTAATTCATATTTTTAAACTTTCACCTTACTTCAGTTCTATATTTAATTTTGACAGTAGTTGAAAAAAAAGAGACTCAGATTGAATGATTTAACTTGAAATATTTTAAGCTTCTTATGATTCGACGATGAGCAGATGACATTAATATATACAATTTTTTTATTTACAGTCTTATACTAAGTTTAAAATTATTTAATTTATACCTTAAAAATAGATTTAATTTACAAAATTCATATACTTTTTGCTGACTTTTAGCCGTGATATAATAAATAAATATTTACAGTATTAAAATTTGTAGTCCAGTTTTAAAATTAGGAAATTTCTAGTCTTCTCTAATCTCTTGCCATTTCGCATTGAAATGTCTACCAACTGTACACCTTCATAAAGCAGGATCCCTTTATGAGCCTCATGCTTCTTCTCTCTGTCTCTCTCTCTTACTCTCTCTCATTCTCCGTCTCTCTCTCTCATTCTCTGTGATCCATGGCGTGCGTGTGAATCTATTAAAGTGGCAGCCGCATTTTAGCTACAATCGATCGATCGATGAATATTGAACTCCTCGATCCTTGGATCTTTCCAACGCCTGAGCTAAACACAAAATTCAATTAAGCAAATCGAACGCATCCGAATCAATTTCGACGCTGATGCGTTTCTACGAAAAGCATTCTCCTCAAATCGCGTATGCCAGGCACCTGTGGGTCTTGGTGTGAAAAAATAAATGGAATTAAATGAAATTCTGTAGCAAGCACGTCGAGGATATCTAGGGGGAAATGGGAATGGGAATGGGAATGGGAATTGGGAATGGGAAGGGAGGAAGTGGCAAAAAAGGGTTCAAAATGTGCGTTTTGTTATGCTGATGAGCTGTTGATCGCGGGGCGGAGGCGTTGAAATCAATTTTGAGTCAGTCAGTCAGATATTCAGTTATCCATTCATGGTTGCACTCACTCATTCACTCAGTCCGGTTCGTCATAGTGTTGGGATTATATCGATATTCACCCTTATCGATTTTAGTGATATTTTGACTTAAACTATCGATATTATCGATAATATATCGTCGTTTTTTGCCTTTGAATTTACAGATGTAGGGGCCACCTAAACTCATAAAAACATTAGAAATTTTTCAGGAATTAAGCTTTAAATTCCCCGAATGCTATTAAAAATTTAATTTAATTCAAGTGTTGTCATATTTAAGGTTTAAATACATTTCAGCTGCCAAACATAAACAATGTTTTTCAGTTCTTCATATAACTTTAAAACAAAAACAAAGTCAATTCTTATAACTATAAATGAGATCAGCAGCCGCCAACACCAATAAGGACCTAACTAAATTTAAAAAAAATTATGTGTATTAAACCTTGGCTTTTAAGCGCAAATTAAAAAAATTTTACTCACATTAAGGTGGATTTATAAGTCCACCTTGGCTGGAATGACCGACGCCAAAAATATCGATAAGCTCAAAATCGTATCGATATTCCCCATTCCAAAAGCCTTATCGATAATTTCGATATTTCCTCGATATAATCCCAACACTAGTTCGTCAGCTGTATCGAACCTATCGCAAATCTGTTGCTTTTATTGATTTTTGTTTGATTTTGATATGGGTTTCAGCGAACAAATCTAACGCGAGATCTTTCTCTCCTCTTCTCTATCTCTCTCTTTCCATCTCTCTTTGCATATTTGCTTAGCTGTAAAATGTTAAAAATCCGCTAAAGCGGTTTCCTTTTTGTGTGTCGCCTGTGGGAAAGGGAAGTTTCTGCTTGCTTTTAGCGGTTTTGCTTTTCCGGTTTCCGCAAAGGCTTATGCAAATATTTAGCTAGCATTTTTTCCCTAGCTTGTATTTTCTTATATTTTGGACAAACATTTATCTATTTGGTCAGAACTGTCTGCACATCCTGCACAGCAATTTAGACAAACGATTAATGGACATTTGATGGGAGCGTGAAAAGCATCGCGATTCGTTGCGGTCGCGGCGTGAGAAGAAAATGCAATTGAAGATCCTTTTTTCGAGGATTGAATTGAGCAGGATCATTAGTAGAAAGTGGGGCGTGCTGTGATCCATACAATAGATCGTTTCAAACATTCTGATTCAGTTTCAGTTTCAGCTTCAGTTTCAGGTGATCCAAAAATAGATCAAAGGTTGCCGCAAGCCACATGCACCTGATCAACGCGTCCTGCCGCAAAAAAGGTGTTAAATAGGGCGTCCTAATGAGATCAGTGCACACAGGACAATGCCAGGACGCGAGAATTAAAAACCGATTTATGACAATGACGCAACAATGCTTAACAAAATGATCCTTATAGCCATAGAATAAATACGGGAATTGTTAACAAGCCGAAAGGACTTGATCGCAGGACTCGCGCTCAAGTTACGATCACATGTTGCGACCGCAACAATGAAACATTGTTAGTATCATTGTGTATTACATTATGAATAATGGCTTAATCATCGATTAATTAGCTGACTTTATTTTTCTGAAGGTGAGAAAAAGGTTGAGATCGATTTAAGAACGTGGAAAGTGTCGTTAAATTGTGAGGGGAAATCGCTCCCTGAACAATTACAAAAGAAAGTGAGTTGACTGTCGATGGGTTAATTGAGAACAAAGATTCCTTTCTGAGAAGTTTTATAACTTGTAGAAATTTACACTTAACGTAAGGTAGGAAAATAATTAATAAAATATGAATTTATTTCCAGAATATACTCTACTTTCCATTTAAGTCTTGAAAATAAATATTCAAAAATAATCTTTTTCAGATTAAACTTATAGAGATTAATACTCAATAAAGGATGGGAAAAGATCGATTTTAATATATAAATTTATTTCCAGATTGTTTCATACTTTACTTTCATAATTTACTTTTACAAGAAAAAGATGAAGGTCTTCAAATTAATTTCATTATAAAGAATGAAAAGCTTTATTATTTTATTAAAATTAATTTAAAAAAATCGATATTCATATTTATAATAAATTTAAATTGCAGTCACTTCTAATTGCCTTTACGTTACAACTTTTTTATATACAGGCCTGTTCCGGTTTTCACTATTTATTTTATAGCATTTTGTAAAATACATTTATTCACTTTCCATTTAGGCTAAGTGTTTAAAAATTCTCGTTTTTCACTTTATCGGACTTAAACTCATCAGCTCAAAGTGAAATAAATCCGTAGAGCTTCGCCGAAATGATATTAGAGCATGTTAAAGAAATTCACTTCCGCAAAATCTTACCGAAAGTGAAAACCGGAACAGGCCTGATAGATTCTTTTTCAATATATATTGCAAAATATTGTTCAATTATTCAATTTCTATATTCAATTTATTTAAATATTTTTTATTTTTTGGAGTAGATTCCCACCCAATGTGGTAGCTTTTCGCTTGGTATTTCGACTTCAATTTCGACTCTGTCCCTTCGATGCTTTTAACTGAAGTTGCATGTCGATCTGCCAATCCGGTAAGAGATGTTTCGCCACTTGTCACTTGGCCACTCAACATGGCTTTTTGAGCCCCATCTGAGAGGAGTTGGAGTTGCTGTCAGTAATCGGATCTGTTCAGGATTAGTGTCGCTCACTTCTCAATGTTGTAAGCCGCACGCATTTGGAGACAACAGACAAGAGACATGAGACCTGAGACATGCGATACGAGATACGCGAATGTAGAGTGTACTCGGTGTATTTATCACTCTCAATGCCCAAGTCGATGGGCACACCACCCAAGCAGTGCAATGCACCATGGAGGGGAATTCCCCTCTCAGTCCCCTCCTCCATCTATCGTTCACCACTCCAAAGATTACATCCACTTCAGCTATACTTAATGTGCTTAAATCAAAGTTCAGGATGGGGACTTTAGCTGTCACAGTCTCGTTTAATTAAAACATGTTTGGAATCTCTTATTGGGGTACTCTTCACTTTTTAAAATAAAAGACAACTAGAAAAATATAAGCATTATTGTGACTTTTGCTAAAATATAAATTTTGAAATCAAGAATAAACTTTAATGAGCTGAGCAGTCAGCTACTTTAGAAGAATATTTGCTTCTCTTTGAATAAAAATAGCTTTTATCTACACATGCATCTTCAATTTTTTTTTAAATTTTAAAAAAATTTTAAATTATTTTTTTAATTTATTTACCATCGACTAAAAACATTTGAAAGAGAGAAATGTAGTATTTTTATATAAATAAAACTATAAAATAAGAATGTAAAATTAGCAAATAAATTAAATTATAAGCAATTTCAAAGGTTTTCAATCCTATTAGTGATCAACTGTTTATAAAAGATAAATTTCAACCAGTCGATTGTCTTAATAAATCATAAATTCTATAGACAGACGATCTAAGCATTATTAGATTGTATTTTAACTTACTAATTATTAAATTAATATCAAAATTAAAAAAACTATTTATTTTCCAACCTTTTGATACTGCCAACAAATTGTAGGAAAATCGTTAGCTGACCAGGACCAGAAACAGTTAGTGCAGTCTGATCTCAAGTAATTTACAGTGGCTGCAAACACTTGATCACTTCAGATCTGCGCTCATTTCAGAGGCTTAAATATATACAAAAAACAGAGAAGTAATTTTTCGCCGAGTCAGCGAGGTGCGAGAACGTTTAACGCCTTGTTTCGAGTCTCAAGAGTTTTAGGTTTAGTTTCGGTATCAGTTTGAGTATTGACTTGGAGTTGGAGTTGGAGTTTTGAGTTCGCGTTAATTGGGCAATGTTTGTGCACGGCGACGACGGCTGCAAGATTCGTTAGCACATTTGCGGTTGCACGGCAAGGATAACAAGGATAACAGGGATACCAGCACACAGAATACAGAATGCAGACTATAGTAAACTGTCGGCACGCTACAAAGTGGCGCAGTTCATTTCTGAGCTCTTGGAATTTCGGGAAAACTCAAACATTTTGGAAAATGCAATATAATTGCGCTGATTATGAGGCCCGCGCTCATAAATGGCCATTAACAAGCCAAGTTAGCCAAAGGACCTTCCAGGAAACCATCGCGAACCCCTTTCTGACCAGCACGTCCAGCAAGAAAGTCAAGTTGTTGCTCAAGTTGATCGTCAACAGATACTCTGCAACATATCCAGACTCACAGCGGGTGTATTGAGAACGTTTCGAAAACGTTTACACCCCTTTTTGACTTTTCCCTCTCTAGAGTTGCTTCGGGAGAAAGTCAGGGAAATGGCTGAGAAACCGCGAACCACACTCACAGCGGGTTACATTTGAGAACTCGAAAATATTTACTAAATGTTTTGCCTTTAGTTATCAGAGAGAGATCTTAACCCATTTTATTTGTTGTTGGTGGGCGTGTGACTATTTTTATTGTGATTTGATTGGATCACGTTCACTTTCGCCCCCAAATAGAGCAATAAATTTGGAGTGTTGACATTGATTTACTCGCAGCTGCCCGCCTCACAATTTATGATTTAATTATTGTTTTTATCTGAACCGAATTGTCCCGCTGTGTCCCAAGTGAATGTGGTTCTAAAAGATCCCGCGACATTTATCAGTCTTTGATCGGACTTTGACAAAACATTAGCCGAGGGTCCACAATACACACATACGCACACAAATATAACTCTAACTGATGCCTAGTCTAAGAAAGCGATGAGGCGGATGCATAAATCGATATGAAAATCACCAATTATCTTATGCAATGCATTTGCCAGAAGGTGGAGAAAGAGGGGGGAAAGAGAGGGAGTATAGAGAGGGGCACAAGCCAGGGAGACAGAGTCAGAGACACACGCACATAACACAACTCATAAGCATTGGCAACTTGTTAAGCGCCTCAAAGCCCCAAAGATCTGAAAACTTTGATGCCACAACGACGTGGAACGAGGCATCGCATGATGATATACAATAATCGAGCAGTGCTCGCGATCAGAGGAACATAGCCACAAACGAGGCGACTAACCAAGAAGGCCAAAACTCTCACAACACGCCCCAAATAATGCGAATTATGTATACTCTTTACGGATCTAAAATAGTTAACACTCCAATGAACTATCTTCAGCGACTTACTTTATTTCTCGCGGCTATGAGTTTTTTTAATTAAATATATTTGGAGAAATTTCTTTGATATAAATATAATATTTTATTAACATTTGAATATATGATCAAATAATTACTTAACCCTTCAACTCTAATTTTTGCAATTGCAAAATATACCTTTTAAAATGATAAAATAACAATCTGGGTAAAATTTTTTATGTCGACTCTAAAAATAAGAAATGTCAAATAAATGATTTTCAAAATTTTCCGTATAGAAAGGAACTGCAAAAAAATATATAGAAAGTCTTTAAGGTGACTGTGTTTAAAAATATTCATAGAATACGTTTTAAAGCATGGAATTGACTAAAATGCATCTGTGAAATTGTTCAAGCTTCTATCAATTGTTAATATTATTTTTATAAATCTATCTAGTTAAAATATGTTGTATGTTCTAGATGTAAGGATCGTCAAATAATTGGTTTGCAAATGGAAAAACTACCATTAAAAGGAAACATAATTTGCAAGTCTTTGATTTTATATTGCTGAAATATCATTTGTTGGCTTTAAGAAAAATTACCAAAAATTAGAATCTATACTGCTTTTCCAAAAACAAAATATGCCTTGAAGGAAATAGACTCTTTGAATAGAAATGGATTTCTTCATAATCATATAATTAAAACCTTTACTTCAGATCTGCAAAGTGTTTCAAGTTTATAGCTCAGGAGTTAATTGGGCTGTATTGCTAAAATTTGACAAGTAGAATCTATGAATATAAATTATCAAATAAACGCATTCAAGTTGGTTTCAAGTAAAATGAAATTGCATCGAAATATATTTATTTTTAGAAAATTAGTTGTATATCGAATTTATTACTATCAAATCAAATCAAATCAAATTTGGAGCTCAGCTCAAAAGACTCTCGACTTTCGAATCTAATCGTAAGCAGCAGTAATTGCCATGTGCTTGACATTTCCAGTGGACTCACAGCGGAAGTGCAAACGACGATGATCAGCTCAGCCCTGGCAATGATGCAAATGCTGATGCCAAGATGCTGACGACAAACAGCCAAGTTTAAGCCGACTCCAAGTCCAAGTCCAAGTTTAAGAGCAAGTCGGAAGATGATGACGATGCTAACGTAGACTCCTACAAGAGGCCGTTAGTGTGTATGTGTGTGTGTGTGTGTACTGTGTGTATATATTTGTGTGTGTGTCTGGTCAGCGCCCTTTTTGTTGCTGTGTTGCAGAAAAAGGCAGCAACAAATGCGTTCATTTCCCTCTCAAGTCAAATATACAATGATATAATAAATTGAATGACATTCATAAATAAACAATATAAGAGCAACAACAACAACAACAACAACAGCAACGACAACGACGACAACGTTGCCCGGGTGTAGGCTGTTTTAGGCCCTTTTTGGCTGCTGCAACATGTGAGGAGAAGCGTAATGAAGACATTAAACGTGGACCCAAAGCAAAGCTCTGATCTGAAACGAAACGCTTTCTCACACAGCGAAAGGCAGACAAAGAGAGAGAGAGATGGAGAAAGAGTGAGGAGTAGAGAGCATTACATGCAAAAACAACAACTTAACATCATTATTAACAATAACAACAACAAGCCACAAATGGCAAGTGCAGATATCCAGATATCCAGATATCCCAGATGAAACCGCTAACCGGTAGCCCAGTTGACTCTATGGAAATGAAAATGGGATGCGATCGATACGAGTCGATTGGATTTGAGACTCCATTTCTTGATGTCTCATTTAACTAAGCAAAAGCAACAACAACAAATAACAACAATAACAACAACAACAACAACAACAAAAACAAATATTTGCCCGAAAATGCAATCATAATAAATGCGCTGCCTGGGTGGTTGGCCCTGACGTTCAACGACGAGCGATCAAGTTGATCATCGTGATGATCCTGATGATGATGATGTTGCTGATCAGGGAACGACATAGAGTTGAGCTCCATTTGACTACTCGGGCGGCCACATTAACATACAACCAAAAGGGAGGAGGAACAGTGAGGAAGAGAGAGAGAGAAGAACGGGAATAAGATCATGTAGAATTGTGGGTTCTGTATATTATGCGCGCTTTTGATGAACCTAATTGACAACTTTTTGTCAGCACTGTGTTGGGGATTATGATTGCTTTTATGTTAAACTTGAGACGGGTTTTCTTTCCCATCTCATCCCCCCTCTCTTTCCCAACACAATCAGAGATCTGGGGCCCCCTTCATTTGCTACTCTGCTTTGTTAGTTAAATATATTTTTCTGTTGTTTGCTCGTTTTGGGTGCATTCATTAAATGTCGTTGATATGTCGATCAAAGCGCATCATTTTGATTGATTTGATGCAGACGCTGAAACGTTGAGGGGGCGCTGTGTGTCTTCATACAAAAAAAATCAAGTCATCGGACAAAAAATCAAAGAAGTCTGCAAATAAAATCAAATGACTTAGGCAACAAACTTGATTTGCCAAATGACTTAGGCAACGAACTTGATTAGACGAATGACTTATGCACCGAACTTGGGCGAATCGATTTCATTAAACAACTTTTGACTCCTTTTGACTACTTTTACACTCCTTCGGCATTAAGACTATAAATTACACGAAAAAAAAGTAAGCTGCTAATATTAGATATTTTAAACTTGAAGTTAAGAATGATTTTCTTGTTGGTAAGCTGATTTTCAAGACTTCGATGATTCTCAATGCTTCAACAATGAAAAGTGGACAAACCTTGAAACTTGGTGACAAAGTCAAGCCTATGAAACAAAACTAGATCATCCGATTTAAAATATATTTCAAAGACTCGGTGGACTTACAAAATGTCAACAATGAAATGTGGACAAACCACGAAAACTAGTGACAGAGTCAAGCCTCTGGTACAGAACTAGATCAGCAGATTTTAAGGATGTGAAAGATGTTGAAGATTTCCACACGGAATTTTTGGTGACAAAGTCAAGCCTCTGGCACAAAACTAGATCATCCGATTTGAAAGATTTCATAGTATCTCGAGATTAGAACAATGATGATGTTGACAAACCTGGAAACCAGGTGACAAAGAGCCAAAGGGAATGACATGGAAGACCATTAAATTGGCTCAATTGCAGTGGCCCACTAGAGCACAGTTCTGTTCAGTCTGAGGTTGAGGTTAGGTGAGATCTTGCTGGTTATTCACATAGTATCTTTGAACCGCTTTGCACGCCCCCGAAACAAAGGGCAACTTAATTGCCTTTGACAAACTAGAAGGGACTTAGGGTTTAAAGACGATTTGCTCGGACTACGCCCACATGTCACATGACATTGTGTCGCGATCCTCGAGTTTCTCAACCCTCGGACATTGGCCGAACAATGGACCAAACACATGTGACAATTGCCGCTCGGCACGCACCACCTGAGGAACCGTAACCTGAACCTGAACCTCAACCACCTCAACTGACCGCTGACTCGCACGCCCGAGGCTCTGAGCGGCTCACAGCTGTAGGGAGAGAGCCTGGACAGCTCCTGGAATTTGCAACAGAGACAAACACAAAAAATATAAGTAAAGATAAAATGTAATTATGCGCGCGCCCTAAAAAGTGGGCGTTGCACAGTAGTCCCTGGCTGCCAACGCCGTCAACGAAGCGACAGGCAGCAGGAGACTGACGGACGGACAGACAGCCACTGGCGGCAGTGAAAGCCGACACAGCGCCTGCTCCACACTCCAGCACAGTGGTGTCAAATACAAAAAACTTATTTTAATTGGTAATAAAATATATAAATATAAAAATTGGCTACTTAAAGCTTGACAATAAATAAATTAAAGTCAGCGGAAATTATAAGCAATTATTTAATAATGTTAAAATCTTTTCCTTTGATAACAATACAGAAAAGAAATTTTTTTAACTGCATCAAAATATTATAAAAAATACTATCAAAAATATTTTTGAAAAAAATTTTCTGCAGTCACCTTTAGAATTGTTTGAAAAACTTTTCTGCATTAAAATATTTTTTGGAAAAAATGGAGGAAAAAAGTTGAAAAATTGATTTTTTTAAAATTCAACATTTTCGATGGGTACTTAATGGGTTAATGAAATTTTTGCATCATTAGAACGGGATTTAATTGAATAAAAGATTAATATAAGAAACCTGCATCAAAACATCTTTATTATACCCAAATTTGACAAATTTATGCTGTATGAAGACATTAGTGGTTCACTGTAGTCAACCGGTTAATACAAATATTCCAGTCTACTCATACAGTTATAAGAGATAAGTTTTTTGCAAATATTATAGAGAAGGAAGAAGTTGAGTCCAAGCATATTTACATGTAAACATTTGATTTGAAAAGTTGAAGCATCAAAGTAAATTTTCAAATATCTTTGCCACTTAGACACATCAGTTTACACATAATCTTGTAAGCTCATCTCACAGTTTGTCTGTCAATTTTGTGTCACTGTGCGCTGTGCATGATGAATGTCCAGGTTGGGGCATTGGGACAATGCTCTCGGCTTTTCTCACGCTGTGTTTGAGGCGTCGTCTCGTATGTTAAACTGTCGCTTGCAGCCAAAAGCGCAATTAAACAAATTGCGAGCCACAAGAAAGCCAGAAAGTCAGAAAGAACTTTTGCTTTATATATATCCACATATATATTTTATTTTGTGGCCAGAATTTTATTTAATTGTTGCACAAACGACTTAATTATTTTGGCAGCCGGCCCAAAAAACGCAACGCAGCCCCAGAAGCATTTGGTTAACTGCAGGCGGCATATTTTGGGCCAAATCACATATGTATATAGACATCCTTTCAGATGTATCTGTATCTGCATCTGTATCTTTAGCTGTATCTGAGTCCAGAGATTTCAGGATTGCCTCGGGCTGACTTTCAGCTTCTGACTTTTGCTTCCAGCTGATGTTTATCGCCTGAGACTCAAGGAATTCGAGACATGAGACTCGTGTCGACGGCTCAGGTTACACACATTCAACACACACACACATACATACGTTGTGTTTTGCATGTAAACAAATCCTAACATATCCTGGCAACAGCAGCCGGCCAAGAACAAGAACGACAACTTTGTCAATGTGTATTGATATTTTCTTGTATTTACTACATTTCCCATTTTCATTTCCATTTCCATTTTTCCATTTTCCTTGGAACTGTGTATTTGAAATTTCGCCGACAACAACAGAACGAGACCACAAACACAAATCTCACGCCTAACAAGGCTCTTAAGCCGCATTTAGTTGCGGCTAAGCCACAGGATCTGGACTACAGACAGAGACTTCAACTTACATACCCAGAGAAAGAGAGGCAGGAGAGAGTGAGTGAGAGAGGAAGAGATAGAGAAATCTCCTTTGCTGATCTAATCTATGCGGCAATCTTTAAGAACATTTTGCATAATTTGCGGCTGTCGTAATGCAAATCCCATTTGCGACCACCGAAGGCTCCTAAAATCCACAATTATGACAGACACAAATGCAACTCTCTGTCGACCGTTGATAATAATGATAGCTTTAAGGCGGACCAACGATCAGCACAGATCTCACTCTTCATAATAAGCAAACATTGTGCGCATTGTTGCTTCATCAGCTCAACAAATACCGAAAGGAAAAAAAAATAGAAAATTTATTTGTTTATTTTAAGGAAGGCAACAAAGTTTTCAATATATTTGAGAAGATTTCGGCCTTAAAAAAACATTTTTTTTTTCTTAACTTTATTAATTTGCCTATTTTATTTTGTTTAGGAAGATTTCTAACTTTGATAATATTTTGATGTGATAATAAATTTTTGATTATAAAGGTCTGTTCAAAGTATATTGATACCAATTCTTACATTTAAAATTACAAAAGCGTTGTCAAATTTGAGCTGACATTTCAATAGTTTGTTGATATAAAGAGATTGATAGATGATAAAAAGAGCCCCCCTAAGGTGCATATTTACTATATATGCTAAATTGTGCTCTTACAAACAACCTAAACATGGCCTCAATCCAATACTATAAATAACTGAACACCTTAGCCACTGTTCTAGTTAAAAATGCTGTCAAGTTTTGTGCCACTGGCAACATTGTTGCTGTCGACATGTTGCACACGAATGTATGCAAATAATGTGTGTATGTTGTGTGTCTGTGTGTGTGTGTTGTATTGCATAATCGTAATCATAATCATCAGGGTACAAGCTGCAACGTTGAATGTTGCACATGTCGTGGGCGTCGCCTGTCAACTGCTGTTTAATGTCTTTGATTTCGTTCTTGATTCCACCATTGGCAAGGTGTGTTTTATGCCTATGAGTGTGTGTGTTTAGTGTGTGTGTGTGATGGGGTTAGCAAGGTGTCACTTGGGTTTCATATTTGTCTGCCAGGACGTAGACAAAGATTGAGAAGAGGACGTGCCATTGCTGCAGATGCAACTTGATTGTAACCCATTATCTCTCTCTCTCTCTCTTTCTTTCTCTCTCTCTCTCTCTCTCTCTGTATCTCTCTCTCTCTCTCTGTCTACCCCTTCTCAATGTGCAGCCCTTTGAGGCCAGTTTCCCGGGGCAGCTGACAACATTTCGACAACAACAACAACAACAACAACAAATCGTGTAAATTAATATTTTCTGGGTGTCTTCTTCTTTTTCTCCTCCTCCTCCAGTTGCTGTTGTTGTTGTTGTTGTTGTTCTTATCACTTGAGACGGGCGCACGCGTTTGCACATTTCGCCGACGCGTCGTCTTCCTGTTCAGCCCCTGCCACTGAATCAGTGTCCTAGTCCTAGTCCTTGTCCTCGTCCTCGTCCTGTCCTCGTAACGGGGATCTCTCTGCACAATTTGCAGCTTGTCTATTTGATACCCTTGCGGAGGGTATTATCATTTGGTCACAAAACGTGCAACGAATTCAAAGAAACAAGAAAGATTCCATAGAGTATATATATTTTGTCTGATCTTCTACAGTCGTCGGATAAAGTATTTTGACAAAACTGAAGTTGAATCTACTCATAATTTGAACTTACTTTGTGTTAAGTTTGGCATCAATGGAAAGGTCATTTAAACTCCGTTTGAATGATACAAACTTTCCTTAACCCATTAGGTACCCATTGAACATTTTGAATTTTTGTAAAAGTCTAAAAAAATGTTTTGATGCCAAAAATTTCCCTAAACAATTCTCTCTCTTCCCTAGTATTGAGTACAGGTACACAGCAAAGGGTATCAAATACTCGGCTTGCTGAAGATAACCTTACTTTTTTCTCTGTTCGTGTTCATGTTGTTGTTGTTGTCGTTGCTGTTGTTGTTTGTCTACGCGTATTTGGTCTGACTGGCGCGTGTGTGTCCTGTGTCTTGAGTCCTCGACGTCCTCGTCGCCGTTCTCGTTCTCGTTCTCGTCCTCATCCTCGTCGTTCTTGTCGTCGTCGTGTTGCGCTTCCTTATAAATATTTATTTATTTGTTTGCATATCCTTGCTAGGGACAACACTCAGTGGTTTTGCCTTGACGCACTCCTCGCGTTGTTTGCACAGCTTTCAATTGACATTTGGCTTGACGCATTCGTCAATAGCATTTACATATTGATTGAGCGAAAGAGAGAGGGAGAGAGCTTAGAAGCGATAGAAAGGGGTAGAGCAATAGTGAAGGCATGTGGGAATAACTAAAGAAACATTAACGAGTCAAAGCAAAGGAGACAACAGAACTGTGGGGAGAGAGATATATAGAAGAGGTAGATACAGATAATTATAAGATAAATAAATTACTATTTTAAACAGTAAATAATTTAAGTAGTGAAATAAAGGAGAAATCAACAGTAAAAGAAAAAGAGATGAAGATGTTGAGCAAATATTATTTTCTTTAAATTAATTAGATATTTTGATCTTGTATTAAAAAGCATCTCAGCTTTACGATTGAGTAAAAATTGTTTAAAATTCAGCAATAAATAGTGAAGAGTAACTTTTTTTATTAATCATTTTTTATTTGAAAAAATTTGTTGTTAGTTTTCTTAAACTTTAAATCATAAAGTTCTACAATCAATTATATTTTTGCCCTCTCTCCATCTCTCTCCCTCTGACTTTTTGCTTGGATTTACATATACTAGTTGTTGGAGCTATTCATCGAGTAAGTCTATTAAAAGCAGAGACAACCATAAACGACACCAGTGAGAGACGACAAGTGCTGACCCGAGTCTGTAAATTTTAAATGTAATGAGTATGGATTGTGGTGACCTTGTAACTTGATGATGATGATCATTATTTAATTATGATGCTGACGATGACGATGACGATGAGGCTGATGAAACTGATGGTATCGACAAAACTTGATTGATATATTGTTTAAATATTTTTGTTAAACATGCCCTGTACTAATTAAAAAACAAACTGAAAAGGCAATTTAACAACTTTAACAAATTAATAAAAAAAAATATTTTTTATAGTATTAATAAAGTCTGGCTGACTTTTCTCTCTTCTCTCAAACCAATTAGAAAATTTAGAGTTTCTTCAAGATAGAGACAAATAATTGTTAAGTATTTGTAATTCCTATAAAATATTTCATGTTTTCCCTAGTTTAAAAATCATTGAAACTTAATAAGTTCAAATTGATCAGAGCTATAGGATGAATTTTGTATCTGACTGCTTCAGATAGATCGCGTACAGGGTATTTGCTGGGCGAGCACACTCAACTTGCAAATTTCTTGCTAGCAATTTTAGCTCGTAAAGTCGGTTTTTGCTTTTGTTAAATATTGCAAATTGATAACGTTCATTAAAATCAATAAATTTATAATTAAGTATTTACGTGTGCTTCTCTCTCGCTCTAGTTCCCTCCCCCTCTCTTCCTCTCGTTCTCTAGAGGAGAGATAGGAGAGAGGAGGAGGAGGAGGCTGGCTTGTGACAGGGCAATTACACGGTAATCAAACAAGGCTGACAACAATTGCCATTGCCGTTGAGCTAGGAACTGGGCGCAGCAGCTCCTGACCAAACTGCACCACACAGTGGAGCACAGCACAGTGCACCACACCTAATTGCAGTCAGCTATGTGTCCTTGCGCTTGGCAAATTCCTCGCCTGCCACAGGAACAGAATACAAGGAGCACAATGCAATTCAGAATTAAGCCGAAGAAGAAGCTCATAAAATAGCTAAATAGACCGCAAAATAAGATGATAAAGAAGAAGCAGCATTAAGAAGCTGGAAAAGAAGAAGAAGATGCAGTGCACATTGGTGCAAATTCACTCTTTTGTTGACATAAATTAGACGACTGATACAAAAATGGAATATTTTTCTCAAATATATGTTATATTGAAAGTAAAACAACTTAATTACTGAAAAAAAATTTATTAAAATAATTCATAGTTACGCAATAAATTTAAAGTTTTGTCTAGTGTAAAAATGCATTGAGAAAAGACTTTTTTTACTATTATCAATTATTTTTATAAAAAATGAATGATGACGATTTCAAACAGCTGAAAGCATAAAAAGCTTGTCAAAACTACAGGGTTGCTCTAAAACCTTAAAAAATTTATCAATTTACTATACAAATATAGGGTTTCTTTAGTATCAAAATTATTAATTTATATTACACAAGTTGGATGAAAGAAAATTATATTTTAATTCAACATAAGTATATTTATATTTTATTTTCGAATTTATACCCAAAAAGACTGTCTGCCCCACTGTGCAGTGGGCTAAAGAATCCAGCGATGTCGGCGAAATGCTTTTGTAGCTGCACCACCGTTGGGTGGGACGACAAGTGTTTAATCGTTGCTAATTATACGAGTACTCGTACTCGTACCACAGCCGCAGTCACAACTTGCAACTGCGCGTGTCACTGTCAGTGGCACTGTCGACTGCAACTCGCAACTTGCAACTGCAACGACGACTGCGACTAGAGACTCGTATTGGAATGCCAAGCGTCAATTTAATTATGCGAACAATACAAATTGCGGCGCACAAAAGAAATGATTATGTCTCCGACTCAACTGGCAATGCAACAAATTGGCGCTGGCCACAAACCAACTTGCAACGCGGATAACCAGGCAGCGTGGCAGCAGCCTGGCCAACTGGCAACCTGACAGCCTGGCAACCTGACAGCCTGGCAGCCTGGCCACCAGATCAAGCTTTGGCCCCACTAAATAATTACAAATAAATCAACAGTTGGCGGCGAGACAAATTAACACATAAATTCTAGCTCACTTATGAGTGCTGCAACACTGGAAAAAATGCGAGGATTCAAGCAAATTAAATAGAGTAAGAAATACTTGAATCAACTACAGTTTTTCACTACGCTCTCTGCAAATAATTTGATCACCAAGATTTCAATAAAAATTCTGTACTTGTATATTATAAATATTTTGGGCTTATAGTCTTACTTAGATTAAAAAATCTATCCTCAAAACTTTAAAAAAAATTATATTAATAATTGGGAATTTCAAACTAAAGTTTTAATTGAATTTTTTTTGTTGGCTATGTGGGTTCGAATTTAGATTAGCAGATTTCAAAGATCTCGATAATACTCAGAAATGGGGGTAAACATTTTATTTCATGACACATTACTAGATCATCCGATTTGAAAGTTCTCAATTGAAGAACTATTTGCTGACCACATGCATCTAAAAAAATGCTTAAATCAGGAATTGTAGACTTGATTCATAAGCCCGTTTTTTAAAATGTCTAAATAAGATATTTGAGAGCTATTCAAAATATATTATGATGTCAAATTTTAAACTGTACCTTGTATGAAATTTATATATACATTGATAAAAACAGCCTTTAGAATGATTTTTTTGCGTGTACCTCTACTCTCCTTCTCTCTTACTCTACTTCTCTCTCTCTTTTTATCTCTCTGTGTCACTCTGTACTCCTCTCTCTCCCACACTCTCTTAGAGTGCTGCCACTTCTATGGGGCAGCCAATTAATAATATGCGAGCAACTGACACGATGACAACGCCAGATACGCGTAATGCATGGCGCATTACATGCCGCTTATAGTGCCACCTCCCTCCCCCCCCCTTCTTTCTTACTCTCTCCATCTCTCTCACGTGTTGGTCGCGTCGCATCGCGTCGGCGCTGCAATCATTGATCATCGTCAGAGTGGCCAACGAGGGGACCCGCCATGGCTTTTACTTAAGCTTTTTGAGCTTTGGCGGCTTTGCAACCTGTACACATTCCCCCACCCCCTTCCCCTCACTACAATCACCTTTCCCTCCCCCTTTCCACTCGTTACTGGCCGGCAATCTTGGCCAGATCAGCCGCAGTTGCATTTTCAGTCCCTTCTGTGATTCGAAAATTTCATTTTAATTAAATTGTTGAATGCGCAAGTGCAACGTTAAGTTGCCATTTAGTTGTCTCCCTCTCTCTCTCTCTCTACCTCTCTCTCTCACTCTCTGATAATATCTCTACAACGGTTTATTACTTTGCCGCAAAGCGCAAAACATTTCGCGCCTCAAATTACATTTTAATGAGCTGTGAATAAAATATTTGGAGCAACACTTTAAAGATAACCCCGAACCGCTTACAGATTACCAGGGATACCTCCTTAAAGATTGGCATACTCCGCTTTTGAGATTGCTCCCATCCAAGCCAACTCAAAAATCTCACCAAACATTTCGCGCTAAGTGCGGGCAAATTATTCATGTGCCAAGTGACAAATATGTTATGATTCTTTCAATTCTCTTGTAATTATTTGATTTAATCTTTCATTCTGTATAATAGTCCAATGGAACTCAGCAATTACAAGTGCTAGAGCTATGAAATTTGGTATGTGTGTAGTTACCATCGGGAGTAGATGTTGCAATATGTATTTATTAAGAATTTTCTTTAAATCTTCTTATAAACAAGTGCTTAATCGATTCTAAACACAAGTTTTGAATGGTTTCATAATATTTGTATTGTTATAACAATTATGATAATGCACAAGATGAAATGTTTTTGCATTCTAGTATAAAGAAACTGTGCTAAGCATATCCTTAGCATATCAAACAGGACACTTGATGCCAGTCAAGATTTATAGACACATTCGTCAGAGTGTCAGCCGTAAAGTGTTTAATGAATGCGATTCGATTCGATGCGATTGGTTTTTTCGCAGTGGTTTCCATGGACTGCACTTGTTGCAAGTGGCACGTTGCACTGTTGCACATGTCATGCAAATCGAAGGATCATCAAAAGGATGCCAAAGGATCAAACAATAAGCTGATGATGAAAGAGAACAAAGCGAAAGCCACTGGCAACAAAAGTCAATGTGGCACTTGAGCACACACACAGAAAACACAATGCCACTTGTGGCAGCAACAGCAACAACACTCGAACTTGCCACTTGGCATGATTGACTTATCAAAAGGAGTAGTTGACTGAACACAGCAACAACAACAGCAGCAGCACCAGCAACAGCAACAGCAACAACAACAACAAAGAAATGAAGTGTTGACAAGTGGCAAGCAAAAGGAATGTGTGTGCAACGTGAATCAATGAGCCCAAAACTGGACGCACTCAGAAAGGTGGGACGCCAGTCAAAAAGGAGGGAGGGAACAGGCTGGCATGAATGAAAAGCGCCTTGACTGCGTCTGCACTATGGGAAAGAGCTCAACATTTTCGCATGAGCTCTAAATATGAAGCTTGTGTCTTGAAATCTGTGAATGAATCTTAGTTCAAATAATGTAGAATTTTGAATGAGCTTTACTTAAGCTAAGGTAGTATATATAAATACATTTTTTTTAAATGTGGACCTTGTTTTTAGCCTTCTTTCTACTCGAATCAAGGAACATTTTTCGTTATAATTTTTAACTACTTATAAAGCTAGTTATCTTAAACTTTGCATTATCACTAAAAAGACTAGAACAGAATTTACAATTTCTTTTGTTTTTTTTAACTTGTCTTTGTCTTTTCAAAATAATGAAACATGCGACTCTTTTTATCATATGAAACCTGCGACTCTTTTTATCATAAGAAAACTCTCAATCAGCTGACTTTTATTGAGGTCCAATACATTAAGGGTAATCCTAAATATTTTTGATTATCTTAAGTTATCAGATCAAAAAAATTTCAAATTACTGAATAACAAAGAAAGGTGACTTTGTGCCGAAATATTGAGCTTATTGACCATAGTGGTGTGCAGCATGGGGCGGCGGCGTGTTGCATGCAACAGTGCAACCCGGCAACCTGGCAACCCGACAGTCAGCCCCTGAATTATGCGCACGCATTGTGCGCACGTCATGCGGCAGCCTGTGGCAACCAGTGGCAACATGTGGCAAGCCAAGCAGTGGCAGCCAGCAACATGGCAACCTGGCAACCTGGCAGCCTGGCAACCAGTGGCTGCAACACTTGTCCATGTCCAGAGTCGACGCGATTTTCTGACGAAATTTACAACAAGTGCGCGCTAAAAATGCTAAAGAGACGTCAACGTCAACGGCGACGTCAACGTCAGCGTCAGCGTCAACATCAACGGCGGCGTCAGCGACGACGTCGACGCTGCCATCGATGTGTTGGGTGATTTATGATGTGCTTGAAAAGCCAAAAGACAACGACAGGAAAAACAACAAGTGCTTTTGGCATCAGAGAGTTCGACATGCCACGTGAAATGGCATTGATCGCTACCAAAATGCTGTTGTGACAAGACGGCAACCCGAAACTCCGTAACCCCTTAGCCCCGACCCCTCTCCCCCGCACCCCTCTCTCTATGAGTACTACCCCCGGTCCGGCCAGTTGGCATCCTTCTTTCTTTAATTAAAACGTGAAGCGCAGTCATGTAAAGCAGTCCCGAATTGCAATTGCATAACTCAATCAATTTGTAAATTCACCGAAAACACAAAAAAAAACAAGAAACTTAAATTTAAGTTTTGATACAACGAAGTCTAAATACTCTTGCTCAAAAATTCACGGTTTCTATGAGCGCAAACTTCATCACAAAATTAAAACTTCTCTTGTTAAAATATTTTACATTTAGTTGATTTAAATTCTATTTTTTGTGTGTCGATAAATCTAGTAAAAACAAGGGTGATTATGATCAATTTATAGTTTCAAAAATTGGGTATGAATAAAATCCATAGATGAATTTTTAAATTAACACAAACAACATTTTGCGTTTTAAAATTTGTATAATTTGTATTCTATTGACTCGATAAACTTTTAATTTTTTCCCGATAAATCAACAGTTCAGTGTAAGGTTTGTAAAAATTCATTGTAATTATGTTAAAAATTTAATTATAAGTCCAAACGAAAGCTTCTTCTTTAAGCGCTTGTTACATTGTTATATTCAAGTGTATTAAATTTTTAACAGATAAAAGTATTTTATAATTCTTAAAAATATGAAATATTTTATAAAAAAATATGCAACTTTTATCATTTGGTAGAATCAATTCTTTGTCAACAAAATGTGACAAAGACGTCCAATTTGACTGGCATGTGAGTAATATACTGTAATATCCCCCTGCTAGAGTATAACCAGGAGACGACTCTCCCAACAACCCATAAAACTTTGCCCAATCACTTAATCTGAACTACAAAAAGCCAAAAACAAAAAAAGAAGTTAAAAAACTGAACTCTTTTAAATGATTTTGGCTGACGTTGCGGCGATAAACGAATTTATTGCAACAACGCACAATATAATTGGACTCGCGATATCTGCCTCACAGAGAGAGAGAGAGAGAGGGAGAGAGAGAAGGAGAGATGGAGACGATCGTCGCAGATCCTTAAACTTTATTAGCGCTGCATTCTCCCTGGGTGTGCTCCAGTTTCAGTTTTAGTTTCAGTTTCAGTTTCAGTTCCTGGGTTGTCCATTGTTTGCACTAAGAAAAGAGCGCGAAAGAAAGAGAGAGAGGGATAGAGAGAGTCATAACAATAAGCCGCAACAAAGGTTGAAATTAAGTTGCTTCAAGTGGCCACCAGAGATCGACCCCCAGCTACGATCGATCGTTTCATTTTGGGGCCTGGGAAAAACTCCAGTACAAGGGGGCTGCAAAAAGAAGAGAGAAGGAAAGTGAGGGGAGTGAGGGGTGGTTAGCCGTAGCCCCAAACTTAACCGTAACCAATTCCAATTTCAATTTCAATTCGATGATTGTGTGTGTGTGTGCGTGTAATTTATCACGTTCTTTATTAGCGACAAAATGAAGACAAAAGGCGCAGTTTTAATCGATTAACGATCTTGCGTCCGACTGATTCTCAGATCTAGAGAGATCTACAGATTCTGCTGTGATCCTCCTGTGATCCTGCTGAACCTGCTGCCTGCGATCTTCGGCGGTGTTTCGTAAATTAGTGCATTGTCAAATGGCTGACAGGCGATGCTCGTACTGAGATCGGCAAGTAACCCCAGAAGAGATATACACTATACATACATACTCGTATAAGTAGACTACAAGTCCATGCATATGCATAGCTGCTAGGCTGATCGTTAAAAATGCCAACAACATAATCACGATCCCTTCATCGATCGCCTATCGCGACAATCCCGCTGCCTATTAAAATTGAGTAGGCGCCTAAAAAGAGTCGACAGAGAAATACCCTAAGCAATTGGCTGAAGAAGTCAACGATCGCGATATCATTCAAAGTCAATCAACACAAAACATACATACACAAATACATACATACATATATAATAATAAAAATAATATTTATAATTGCTTTAAACTAAATTTGATTTGAATTTAGCGTAAATACAAAAGCTTGCCTTAAGCGGAATTAAGCTTCTTTAAAAGCTCTTTTACAACTATTTTTTAAACGCTTAAAATAATTAGCAATAAAGCACATGGAAGAATTTGAAGTGTACTGATATTGTCTCACAATTCGTAGGAAGCTTTTAAAGCTTTATTTTAGAAATCATAAAGATAAAGGAAGATAAGTTTTCTCATATCAGCGCTTTTTAAGCACATTAATGCTCTATTTTTAAAGTCACATTTTATAGAATTTAATCAACCTCGCTTCAAGCTGACAGACAAGACGGACAATCATCTTTTTTAACTAAAGAATACTTAAAGTTTTCTATTAAAGCTTTTATAGCTACAAAGAACTTGTCACAAATCACGATCATTCCGTTGAATGCGCATTAAGGCTTTAGGCTAGTGCGATGCCATAACAGTACATTCAATTAAGCAAAAAAAGAAGCACGCAACTGAGCTTTAACTGATTTCATCAAATTTGTCTCAATTAATCCAAATTCTTGTCGGGCTGTAGATCAGCAATTTGTGCAGACACATGACAAAGTGCTGAAGCTTAAAGTGAAGGGTATAAAAATGAAGGAAAGATCTTAAATATAATGAAGCTCATAAACTGACACTCGCACCGTGGACTGCAGACTGCAGTCTGAAGCTGAGATGATGCCCAATATGATGTGGTATGATGATCGGGATGCTGTGAGATCGGCAAGCGCCGAGAGCCATGATCAAAGTCATGATCAGCGACGACAAGCGGCGCATATAAAATTCATCAAAACATTATTAAAACGTTGCAAACAAAACTGGCAAAAAGAAAAGTTGTAAATTTTTAAATACAAATACAACGATGATGATCGGTCAGTCCAGCGATCGATAATCTCAGTGGCCCTGGGATGCGAATCTGCAACTGAAATGCGGCCCTGTCTCGGCCCTGGCATACTTTTACTAACGCTAATTTAAACGATGCAGCGTCGCGACGTTTCATTGGAATAAGCCCAGCCGCATAATTTGCATATCAGCTTAATGTAAGGCCAAGGGATCTTGTGGTTTGTAAAACGCGTCTTATCGCCACAACTGATCATGTCCGATGCCCGATGACAAAACTGACTGTCCACGTACCAGGCGGAGAGCATGGAGGGGAAGGGAACGAAACAAGTTGCAAGTTGCAGGCGTGCCCACAGTTTTGTGGCCGTTGCATTAATGAATGCCACAGGCTGACACTTTAATTTTCAATTACAACAAATTGCCTATAATTTCTATGCTTATCGCCCTCGAAAGAGAGTTTAATTGCGATCGCGAGGCGATCTAATGACAGCTTACAACAACATCGAGAAAAAAGAGCAGCAGAGTATAGAGTACAGAGAACAGAGAACAGAGAGTCGAAGTACTACTCCGTGTTGTGTTATCAAAATCGACGCAATCTAAAATCAATTCATCAAACTCAAAGATTACAATTGATTTTCAGCGATCGCCAGACTAAGAGACAGCGACAGCGAGTGAAAGAGAGATAGATAGAGAGAGCAGGCGGATCCATAAATAAATGTAGTGCATTCAGCTAGTGCGTGTGCAGCATATCCGGTCTTCTTCTCGATTCAGTTTCAGATTCAGCAGGTCCATCAAATGTGCAAAAGAAACAGAATACAGAACGATCTACCAAGGAGACATGCCCTATAATAATGAAATGGCACAAACTCTGAGACTCGGACCCAACGATCGTGTGTCTCTGTCTCTGTCTCTGACTCTGACTCAGTTCTCCATCCTCTTCTCCTTCTCCCAGAGAGTCTGTGTCTCTGTGCCTCGCTGTGATCGATGTGGCAATAATTTTTAAATAAATGATCGCTGCCTGTAAATGATCGCTTAGTTCCTGCTGCTGCTGCTGATTCTCCATCTCCAACTCCAACTCCATCTACAACTCCTGCTGACTCTCAAGCTGTGCCTGCCAGCTACCTATAGACCTAGTCCTAGAATCCGACACATCTTTTTGTAGGTGTTGTCATTAACTTGCCGGTTAAGTAATTTGCCATGTACACCAAAAACCATTAAGCACTTACACAGATTAAAATGAAAACACGCAACAAGAAAACGATCAGGAAAATTAACGTTCCTCAATTCGATCGCCGAAGATTTAATGCACTTGCAGATCGTTTCAGGGGGAATTGGATATTAGCAGGGTGTCTAGAATGAATTAAAAATCATTCTAAAATTCAGGCTTCAATTTATGTTTTAAATTAAAGATCACAGAACTTCTGACAAAGTTGGAAATCGTTCTTATCTAAAAATGTCAGACCATTAAATGAGAAATTCTAGCTTATGATTTGAGTAAGCTCTTGAAAGTAAATTTAAGTGTTCAAAAAATTAGATAGAGAGCTTTTGAGAAAGTTTTCGATACAAAGATTAAACGCCAAGAAAATAGAGGTAAAAGCGTAAATCTCACATGGCGGAGAAGAAATGTTTGATATAATATGATTTGATGCTGCCAAGAATCACAAATTTCAATAATAGATATAAATATATGGTTACATAAATTTGTGAAGTTTTGATATGTAATATTTAACAAAATTAGGCATGCAAGGAATTGAATGAATTTTACTAAATCAGCTTGGCTTGCTAAAAAGATAGAGTAATAGAAGTTGTCGAAAATATAGAGTACACATTTTTATTATTCTCCCAAGTGTATGAAATTTGTGCATATAAACACTTATATATTTTTACCATAAGAGTCTGAGCTTGAGGAAAGGAAAATAACGTGCGAAATAAAAGTAAATAAAGTCGTATTTTTTTCACACCTTCTCTGAGAGACAGTTGTTGAGTTGGTTGAGAGCCTGCGGCGCTAGCCAAACTGCCAAACTGCAGTCCAAACGAATCCAATCCCAACTCGACGCCTTCGCAAAACCACACACAGGAGTTGGAAGGGGAGAGGAGAGGGGGAATGAGGTGTTGGGGCCATGCGTGTGTTGCCATCGAAGAGTTAATCCAATTTAAGCATATAAATTATGAGCACGAAACTGAAATAACAAATCGCTTTATTAACCAACGCAAACATTTATCGCAAAAAGTATAAATATTTGTTATTGCATTAGGCCCCCAATGGATGTTTCCCCTCCCCTTCCTCTCTCCCACCAAATATCTCTACAAGCCAAAAACTTCAGTTTAAACCAAACAACCAACAAACGGCCAACGCATCCTGTGTGTGTTTGTGCCCCCAAAACAACAACAACAACAACAAATATGTTAGGCATGCCACAACTTAGAGCGAGAGAGAGAGGAGGGAGGGGGAGAGAGAGAAAGAAGAAGAAGAAAACTGAAGCTGCCACGTCGCATTGGTGATGACAATCTCGGGAGCAGAGACAGCGACGACTGCGAGGGTGTGGCAAGGGGCAAAGGGGCAAAGGGGCATGTTGCGTGTTGCTGTTCGCCTCAATGGATGCGAATTTGGTCTAACCGACAGCCCAGTGGTCAATTGGCTAAGAGCAATGAAAGCCGAATACATTGAAATTCATTAAATAGAATTGTTATAACAATTATTATACCCTGGGGGTATATTAAGTTTGTTCAAAAGTATGTAACAGGCAGAAGGAAGCATCTCCGACCCCATAAAGTATATATATTCTTGATCAGCATCAACAGCCGAAACGATATAGCCATGTCCGTCTGTCCGTCTGTCCGTCGGTCCGTGTAAGCGAAAGGATCTCAGAGATGGTAAGAGCTAGGACCACCAAATTTGGAATGAAGACTCCCTATAATGTCAGGCAGAACAAGTTTATGTTAAAATTTTGCCACGCCCACTGTGAGGGGCGTAATTCATAAAAAACTGACAGCACCTTATATTTTGGCTTTTAAGTTATTTTTTTTTATATCAACGGATGTGGAATCATGCCCAGAAGCTAATCACCAACTTTCATCCCGATTGGGCCATAAATAGTGAAGATATTAACAATTTTGTCCGAGGTATTTTAATGGCAATAGAATTAATGGTCAATTAATTCATTTAACATTCCCTCTGCAAGAATGTTTATCGAATTTGTCATGTTCAATCCAAGTTGCGGCGTGGTGTAAGTGATAAGTGCTCGGCAGGCGAAACGGGAGACCGAGGTTCGAGTCCCGGTTCTGTCGATGCAAATGATTTTTAATTATTAATTTTTTTTTATTATTTTTATTTTCTTATTTTTATTTTCTTATTTTTAAAATTGGTTTAAATCACTTATCTTATTGTACATGTATGTAGCTGCCACAAAAACGATAGGTCGATATTTGAGGATAAGTACGAGAATTGAATGTGCATCTAATCTTCGGCATGCCGAAGCCTAGGCCCAGGGTATATTACTTTCGAGTGCACTCGACTGATCCGCTTGTTTCAACTTGTGTTCATCAGTTGACATACGAAATTGTATCTTAAGTTTGCAGTAGTTCCTAAGTTACAGACACAGATAGACAGTAAATATGTACATAATTTCAATAAAAATAATTTTATGTTAAAAATATATAAAAGGTATTTGTCATTATGATTATTGTTTCAACTTGTACTCATTCGTTTACTTACCAAATTTCAATCTAAGATATCACGTAGTTCCAGAATTATGATCGTTAATAATTTTCGGAAAACTTAACAAGCAGGAATGGCTTTAGTCGAGTTCACGACTATAAGATACCCGTTACTTATTTATGGCAAGCATTTAGTATAGCAAATACAAACTGTTGCATACTTATTGGCCCATAACTTATGTAGCTAAAAGACTTAAATCAGCCATTACTTCCGATTGTGTTGCGATTCAGCAGGATGAAAGAATTTGATCATTCTATTAAACCTCGAGGCAAAACTAACGCCTTATTTAGAAATAACTATATAGTAGAACTCAGAAGAAGATATAAATAAAAACTTAATATAAACATCCGAAATACTTTATGCACTGTTTGGGAATCCGGGGAAGTAGGAAATTAGTTTTCCGAAATTTGGTATAAATAAAGTCTCTATTTTGATTATATTATATATTCAAGTTGTTTATTTCAAGTTATGATCATATAAAGTAGCAGCTAAGGAGTTGATGTTTGGTCAATTTTAGACAAACTTTTAGAATAAAAGTTAGCATGGTCTCAAAGCGAAACGATGAATAACATTTCCATTGGGCACTCGGCCGGAATCAAGAGCAGAACTAACGCCTTAATTATATATGCAAGAAACGCAATGGCAGATATATCACCAGACCAGACCAGAGAGGATGCTGCAACACGCAACTGGCCAACTGACTGTGGACGGGATGAGGGGGGATCGGGGGATCGGGGGATCAGGGAATGGGATTGAAGACTTCATTGACTATGCAATGCAGTCAGCTAATCAGAAACAATTTAAAGACAGAGGCTCTGTGCAGCAAGCGACTCTCGAAGTTGCAATAAAGATTTGAGAGTCGCTGCGAAGGTGTTGAAAGTTTTATAATACAGAATGCGAATAAAAAAGCCGTAAGGCATCGAGGCAGAGTCGAGAGTCGAGAGTCGGAGTCTCCACCCTCAAAACGAGCAACTTCGTGGGGGCTGACTGAGTAATGCTTTGCATATAATTCATGAAATTTTATTAGTAAAAAGCGCAAGAAATGCATTTTGGCCTTCGACTGTCGACTGTCGAGTGTCCGATCTGCGATCTGGCCGTGTTGGATGCTTGATTGATGGCCCCAGCCCAAGGATTGCTAACATTGAGACCAAAAACAAAAACACGACAAAAAGACGAAGGAAGACGAAGGAAATCGACCACATGTCAACTTCATTTCGAGCGTAACGTTTTAATTTCTCGGCCATCAAACGTAACAGCAGCAGACACCCAGAGATCTCCAATCAATCCGCGCCCCCATCTCTGCTCGAGAAAATACACTGAACAAAATCATTGTTTGATTCAAATTAAAATGTATTAATTTTATCATTTACTTTTTGAAGTTAGTTGTCGACTTAATCGTTGGCATTGCGCTTTAAAACAATTTACTCGCTCTCATCCTCGTCCTCGTCCTCCTCCTCTGAGGACTCCTTCTTCTTGGTTTTCTTGGCGGGCTTGGCGGCGACCTTCTTACGCTTCCTGGCCGCACCGGAGTCTGTGCCGCCATTTGCCTCGTACACCTCCACCGCCTTTTTGTAGTTCTCCTTCAGCTGGATGGCCTTCTGCTCCCATTCAGTCTTGTCGCTCAAGCCGCGCCACAGCTCGCCGCCTCGCTTGGCGATATCCGTGACCTTGCTGCCGGGATTCTCCGCCTTGATCTGCTCACGATTCTCCTTGAGCCACAGCATATACGCTGACAAAGGACGCTTCGGACGCTCTCCACTCATGTTGGCGTTTTCTTTTGTTTTCGTTTATCAAATGAAAATATCGAAAATATGAAGAGTTTTCAAATGAAAATATCAAATATATGAAATGATTTCAAATGAAAATATCAAATATATGAAATGATATCGAATGAAAGCTTTCGCACAGAGTCCTATGTTCAGTAGGAAAGTCTTCAATGTTTAGAATATTTTTTATTAAACTTGTACAGTAGTCAAAAATACCAATATACATATAAAATGTGATATCACTCGATATCGAAATATTTGTTGAAAAAACTGTAATTGCATTAAGCATTTCATACTTGGTTTAAGAAAATACGGAATCACCAAATTTCCGACACCTCATCAAATTGACTTAACTCCAAAGTGCCATGTTTTTTTCCCTGTGTATCCTTAAAGAATCAACACAAGCTACGGTATATCAAGTTTAGTTTTCATGCTATTTTTTTCGCTCTTTTGCCGCCAGACACTGAAGTAAATCACAAGGACTTTGACATTTTGTGACAAAAGTTTGTCGTTTTATTTAGTTTTTTCATTGCAGAAACTCGGCGAATCTCCAGCCTCTTCTCACAGTCTTAGTGGGTATTTTTATGGTGGAAGCTGATTTAAAATTTATAATGTGTGGTCGCTGAATAATTTGAAGGCACCTAAATTGGTGCATGTCTAGATTTAATGGCTTAATTGGGGCACCAAAAAAATCCAAAGGCAACGGCAAACGGCACCTAATCAAAATGTTCAATGCAGATGATAAAAACAGGATTATCTCATAATGAAAGTCTAACCAAAGATTTGATCGTATAAAGAGCCGTTGTAAGGATCCTCAAGGCTAATGCTGAAAATTAACTATATTTGATTACAATTAATGAAGCCAGACTGACAAATACCCTTATAAAAACATCGAATGTTGAGATTTCATTACTAAATGTAAGAAATATTAAGACCATCTGTAAATACCCTATCAAAATAGATCGTTAATATAATAGATCTTTATATAAAATATAAAATCCATATAATACAATATAATTATAGGTAATAAATATAAATAGAAATAAAAAAATGAAAAGAAAAGAAAAGATTGATAAACTTAGAAAGTCTTGGTAGGAAATTCTGTATAATCTATAATCTCATTAAATTGCTTATTCATAAGATGACCGTTTTCTAAAATCAATCAAATTCTTTATAAGTATTTTAATTTTAAGAGATTTTAAAAACTCTCTTAGTTCTAAAAACATTAACTGGCCTTGAACTTTTCAATATAATTAAATATCTTGTTAACAATCAGGAATTGTTCTCTATTTTATAGATTTAGATGATAATTTTCAGTTTTTAAAATATTTCTTAGCTTTGAACCTCTTCGCTTTCAATTAAATATTTTTAGAACTGGATCGATTTCTACCCATAAGATCAAAGAGGTAATTTCAATTAGTTGAGCTTTCATTATAAGAACACAAATATAAAAATTGCAGCTGCCGAGTGTCTGACATTTGACTCGGAGTACTTTACTGTCTGATAGATGGACGATCCATTAAGTTGGCGCCGGTGCCACGGATTGAGAACTGAGGGTTGTGTTGTCCCTGAAACCATAAATACACTTAATGTGTACACTTGGTAGGCGTGAAGTTCATAGAAATTAGTCGTAACTTTGGGCTGGGCACAAGACTGCAGATGCAGAGGACTTGAGAGTCAGGACTTGTGGTCAATTGAGGCAACGGGGACAAGGACAGGCCTTTTGCGACCTTTTGCCAGGGACGCTGTGTTGTTATGTTTTTTTTTACTTTTGCCACGTCTGAGGTGCAAATTGGTTCGCACCTTTTTTTTCGCAATATTTGAAATCGATCTTGGGACTGCGACTGCGCCTGAAACTGAAACTGAGTCTGAGACTGAGACTGGGGTTCAGTTTAGTTTCCGAGCATAGTTAAGCGTGTGATTAATGAGTTTTTAAAAGGCTCACTTGGCATTTTAGAGAACTTTAATTGGAACATGCTGCTGCGTAAATCAGCTTAAAATTGCCACTAATAGGCTCCGATGAGATCCGATGCTTGTCTCGTGTCTTGCCTGTTCACACCTCTCTAAAGACTCTAGAGACTCTCCCGAGAGTAGGTGTGCCTCTTCGTGCCAAAAACCAAAAAAAAGGTGTCGAAGCTGAAAGAAAATTAGCTGCGATATTAGATGCACAGTCAACTGAGTTTGTGTCTGGTCAACTGATTGATGATTTGTTGCCAAATATTTGGCTAGACAGGAAGTGATCTAGATTTAAAAGGTAGACTTTTTTTGAAATTCCTATCCCTTTTGCCACTTTGGTACTCGGCCACTTTGCCTTCATTCGATCACATCAAAAGTGATCGTTGTTTCGTTCGCTTCATTAAAAATCAATAAAGCGAGCTGCCGTCTCCCGTCGTCGTCTGAGACGGTAAAAAATGAAAAAGAAACGAAGACAAAATGAGTTGAGAAGCGAAACAAGTTCCAGAAGATCGCGTTGACCATTAAAAGGCGCAAAATGTTGAACGATCGTTGTTTTTCTAGGACGTCGTCGATCCACACACGGACACCGAGACACAGACACAGACACCGAGAGAGAGAGACATTGTTACAAAATTTTATGCGTTTTTAAAATTAAACGTTATATGCGCTAATCCCGAACTAAACTGCGATTTACGATCGCAACGCGAACGAAAAATTGATTAAAATTTAATGAGCCGCAACTGTGTAAGCCATAAATATTGTACGGCCAAATGGCTTCATTTGCATCAGATTGGATCAGATCAAGTTGCAATATTCATATGCACCACAATATACCGAGATAATTTGAGGAATGCATTAAGATTCCGGAATATTTTAGTATGGAAAAAGTTAATAAGTTTTCTTAATCTTATCTTTTACATTTGAAGCCTTAAAAACAATTTGTCAAAACATATTTTTCTCACCAATGCACACTGGGCCGGATTGACAAATAAGTGGCATAAAGTCGAAAATTTAATTGAAGCAAATCTACATTTTTATTTAACATATATATACTAGATTCCCTCTGTAGAAAGCATCAATAAATATTTTTGCTAAAAATGCAACCCTGGCATTTTTTATCAAGCTCCAAAGTCAGCCGATTAAACAGCTGACTTTTGTGACAAAATTGGCGGCAAACTTTTGTCGACTTTGTGCGCTTGGCAATTCCACACGATAAGCAAATTGGTTATTATTTAAAATGGATTTTGAAGACCTAGGTATGTAAATTGGAGTTGAATGAAAAGATTTTGTGTCAAAACTTGTTATATGTGATAATATGTGTATTGTTTTGTGTTGTTCAATAAGAAAAAATTTAACCAAAGTGTTCGTCTTCTGTAGAGAAAAAAAAAGTCTTCTGCGTATTTCTGCGATGTGTAATGTATGTTGAAAAAAAGTAGAACCTATTCATAAAAATATAATAACAATTCGGTTTGCGGCTTTTTGCGGCTTTTCCGATGGCTGTATTTTCTAGATGTGCTTGTTTGTATGTAAATATAATTTAAATAACGTATACGTCATGTTGTCTTATATGGGCAGTCGGGGTAGGCGTGGTCAAGCTTACTCAAAATATTGCTTAAATATTTAGAGTGGTATATTTAATAAATATGCCAAGTTTCAGCTTGATATATGCAATTTTCGACTTTATGCCACTTATTCGGCAATCCGGCCCAGTGTGCAATGTAAATGTATATTTATTATATCTTTTTTATTATTTTTATTCGACTTTAAATGATGTCAAGAAATTGTTTTGACAAAATGTTTTTAAGGCTTAAGATTTAAAAGATCATATATATTTTTCCGAACATTTAAGCCCTTTGGAATTGCATGCTGTATTAAATTTTTTTATATTATTTTTCAAAAATATTTTGTCAAAACGTTTTTTTGTTCTTTTATAAAAATAATTAAATTCAATTGATTCATACATATATTTTATTTACCTAACATGTTTTTAAAACCATTAAAAGCAATTACAAAATAAGAAATAAAATACATATTAACATTATTTTGTACGTTTTTGCAAAAGAAAATCAAAGGATGTGCCTTTTTTTTCTTATTCAAAGCTGTTTTTTGGATGATGATGTCTAAATATCGCACTAGAAATCCAAACAAACTTTATACAAAAAGTTCCACGCTTCAAAACACTTTTCATTTCAATAATTTTTTCTCTCTCTCTCTGTCTATGTTTCTGTCACTCTCTCACTCTTTCTGTCTTCTGTTTCTGCTTTGAAAATGGCGCGCGCCAGTTCCTATCCCTAGTTGTTGTTGACCCCAAAAAAGAATACACAGAAGAGCAGATGTTTTCATGTTGACCGCATCTAATGGTGCGTGCTACTGCCGTTTGTTCTTGCCTCTTGCCCCTTGCCCCGTGTTTCTTGCCACTTGCAACTTGGCTTCGTTTCCTTCTCATCATGATGATCAGACACAGACTCAGACTCGGTCTTGGTCTCCGTCTTCGTCTCAGATTCAGTCTGAGCCTCAGACGCGGGCTCGACCGCAGAAATGTAGCCAAATACAATAACAAAAGCCAAATACACTCTCGCACACACACACTTACACACACATTGGCACACTCACACACACATTACGCTGCGGGTAATGATAGTTATCAGCTGTGTGTCTGTCTCTGTCTCTGTCTTTGTGGCCCGCGACTACTCATAAAGCAAACCCCCAAAAACAAAAATACAACAACAAATACAAATACTCGAAGAGAACCAAACTTTTCTATGCAACAGGCACCGAAACTAAAATGCTCTTACTTGGTTAGAAAAGAGATTTGAAATTCTATTTGATTATGTTAGCTAGCAAAAAGTCAACTAAATTGAAAGTCAACTTCTTAAGCCGATACTTATCTCGCGTAGTATTGATCTGATTGGTCTTTTTGCCTGAATTATTCTCAATCTTTGAAACAAATGTTGAGTCGATGATACAATTTAAAACCTTCTCAGTCACTAAATAAAATTATTATTAATATAATTTAATTGTTTATTTCACATACTTATTTTATAATATTAAAATTCTATCAGTTTTGTTCTCTCTGTCGGTGCTCCTAGTCGGCGTTTCAGATTAAATCAGTTATGAACATATGTGAATCTCACTAAAACCAAAATATATAAGAAAATTCTTAAGATTGTCAGAGAATTGTTTGAGAACTAAAAGTTTACTATAGTTGGTAAGTCATAATTTAATTACTGAATTTATATTAAAGTTCTTTATAAATATTTGCAAAAATGTTAAATTCAATTTTAAGAAAGTTCATCATGGTTTAAAAACTCAACAAAGCCAATTCGCAGGGTAGACAGAAAAAAGAATAAAAGAAAGAGGGAGAGAGAGAGGGCGAGGGCGAGGGAGAGAAAAAAAGACAAAATCAGAAAGCTAAAAGACGATCTCAGTCGCAGTTTGATTTGTCTTCGCTTTGAACTTTAGCTCTGTGCAAAGTTCAATGAATCGTTCGCGTGGCTTCGACTCTTTCGTCTTCGTCTCTTCCTCCCCACTCTCTCGATTCCCCCGATTCTTCCGACACTCCCGACTCTCGACTTTGGCTTCGGGCTGTTGGCTCCCCTATTTTTTCTGGTCTTGGATACAAAATGCAACCCCTAGCAAATGTTTTGTTTTTTTATAGTGTTGTCTTTTCATTTTCAGCTGCAGCTAAGACAGACAGACAGAGAGAGGGTGAGGATAATAGCCGAGTGAAACAGAGTGAGAGAGAGATAGAGAGAGAGAGAGTGAGAGTGAGAGAGGGATGACTGTCTAAGCCCGTGCCCCGACAAGATCCTGGTGCTTGCAGCGCGGTAAATACACCTGCCACGCGTCAGGTCGCGTTGCGTCGCGTTGCGTTGCGCTGAGAGAGTCCTGTGTGCCTGCATTTAATTAAAATATTAACAACGAAAATGACTGGGGAATAAAATAACAACAATAACAACAACAAGTAGTCGTTGCCAGGGACTGGAAACAGGGTCCAGGGACATAGGCCAACAAGGGCTGCGACGGGGATCAAGTCCTTACGGAAACTTGTTTCAATTAACATTCAACATTCAACATTCCTTTTTTGCATTTCAAGTTTCGAGGAAAAACGCTGAGCGCAGTCGCAGTCAGGATATTGCCAGTCCTGTCTTTATATGCCTCTCTCTCTCTTCCTATCACTCTCTCGCTCACACACAATTAACGCACGCGCCCTGAGTCCGCGGCCCCGGAACTATGCTTCATATCAAAATAATTATGCATTTAAATCTTCCAAGCGTTGCAAAGGATATGGCACGGGCGGAGGTGTTGTTTTTGCGGTTGCCAGGGGCAACAACTTCCACAAAATAACAGACAGAGAGGGATATATAGAGAGCGAGATAGAGACAGGGAGAGTGATAGTTACAGAAATGCAATCCATTCCACTGCAGATCTGCTGCTTAATCTTAGCATGTCTGAGATCTGTTTGATCACTTGATAACACTTCATCTTTCAACTTCAATACTCCTTCTTGCTTTCCCAAAAATCACACCAAGATTATTAAGATTACTGCTAAAGAAATAGACCAGGTAAATACAATGATAATGATCAAAGATCAGATCAAGTGTTCAAGTGCAGATCATATGTGTATTTCCGACTTCTCGATCGTTCGAGATCATCATGTGCTCAAAATAATCTCAGAGTCTTTGATCGCAGCGATCGTTGCTTAAATTAAGGCATAGTTTATTTGAATGTTATAGGTTATTCATATGGTGATCTTATCGGATTATTTATTTGCTGCGATCATTCGAATATAATGAGAAAATCATTTGATCAACTATTGTCACTTGAGATCACATTTATCGATCTTATAATTTCTATAATATTTTCATTCTAATCTATAGATTTATACAGCAGACTGATCTCAAATTGTAGTCTGAAGAATTAAAATAGATCGAGTGATCGTTTGATCAACGATTGTGGCTAGAAATCACATTTATCAATCTCTTTGCTTCTTTGCTTCAGATTGATCGAAAATCGTAGTTAAAGATCTGATAAATTAGAATGTAAGACTGGCATTATCAAAGATCACACTTTATTTGGCATGAGATTCATGTGATCTTGAGATTATTATGAGATTTGTTAAATTATACGGTCTAAAAAACTAAAGTTTTAATCAAATGTTTCTTACTTTAACTGCTTTCGTTTTCAATCTGAAAGATCGATTAATTTTTAGAAATTCTACTTAAATAATTATGCATTATGATCCTTAGATCAACTACTGTCATTTACCATGAAAAAAGTTATTATTTATTTTTATTAATGGGTCGTTCGTTTAATCTATTCTATAGACTGATCCTCACTAAAATTGCAATTGTTAGACCACGATTAGTGCGTAATCCCGCGATCATTTCCCCTTTATAGTTGCCACATTGACCAGAAACCAATCCAATCCATTTTGGCATGATCAATTCACCATGGTCGGCGATCATTACGCAAATGCACTTCAAAATCAATGAATACGCCACATATGGCGGAACTGCAGCTAAGTAGAAGAGGGACTGCAATAGATCACATTCATCACAAAAGCCACAGAAAGAAACTCAATCCTATTCTGTACATTTCAGCAGTCACAAATTGTCAAAGGCCGAAAGTTGCATTAATCAAATCAATTTGAATAGCAGGCGGAACCGAAAAACGATGTCAAAGGATACGAGAATATGCGGAAAAAGAGAGGAAAAATCTGCGACACGATTTTGAACAATGAAAGTGTTAATGATGCCAAAATAATGGAGTCTAAGTCGGCTGGACACTACCAGTAAAGCCGGCTCCCTGAAGCCATTACAATGCACAAAAACCCCAGAGACTGAAAGGGAAAACTGAAAACGGAAAATCGAAAATGGAAAATATGCGGCATGCAAACAAGGAGAGAAAGGATTTTTGTCAAAAGGATGCAAAGTACACAGCGCCGTCATGCCTGAAAAAGGGATATTATTATTGTCAAGAGTTTTTGGCAAAAATGTGAAAAATGGAAATGGAAAATTTGAAAATTGACACGGCTACCGAATCGATCGACAACGTTGATCACGATGATGGTTCAGCAAAAATGTGGGCTAACCTTTAACAATGGGAACGAGTTGAGGGGTTAGAGGAGAGAGAGGTATAAAAAAAACAAAGCAATAAACGAAAGACCAAGTTACACCTGGCAAAAACGCATGCGGTCTGCAATCGATTGATGTAGCGAAAAGATATAGGTAAAAGAGCGCAAAAGACAGATAGAGAGAAGGAGAGAGGAGGGGGAGAAAAGTCGAGGTAGCTGCGACAGTTTTTTTCTTGAAACGGAAGTGAAAAACTTGTGATCTTGTTGATCGTTTAATTAGAGGCATATGTGAAATTGTTTGAACACCTATCGAGGCCTGACTCTGCATATCTAATGAGCACGAATGCGTCGCCTGAGAAAAGGTGAGAACCGAGAGAGACTGAGGGCGCCCAGAGGGGCAAAAGCAGACTACACTCTGAAAAACGAATAAATATTACATTTTTTTCAGAAAATTCGCATTGCTTTTAAAATTGTCATCAAAGTAAGAAAATATCCTAAAAAACTTTTTTTTTAAATCGCCACAAAAGTAAGAAAACTATTTAAGTATCATTTATTGTAAATTGTCAAAACTATCAATGTAAGAAAATTGTTAAAATATCATAGATTTTTTAAAAAAATTTATCTACAGATAAGGTAAGCTTAAATGTCTAAATATCGTTAATGTTATTTTTAGAAATATTATTTTAAATATTATTAAAAAGAGTTTCTCTCTTAACGTTAGATTGTCAAAATTAATTTAGAAATGGAAATTTTAAGAAATTACTGTAATGCAATTAGGAAACAAATATGTTATGTAATTCAAGTTTATAAAATAGCAAAAATAATATCATTAAAAAACTACAATCAAGCTTTAATATATATTTTACAAATATTCGCTACTGCGTTTCAGAAAATGTGTTAGAAAATATAACCATAGTTAAATGAAAGACTGGCGAGACAAGCAGGCACATTTTCTTAATTTTGTAGAAAATAATGATATATTTTTGCGAGTGTATAGGAATCACAGCACGATCGTCTGTTGACATGCGCATGCCAAAGCGTTGCGTTTTAGTGGGCGAAACAGACGGACTTGGACTTGAAGTTGGTCTTCAACTTGGACTGCAATTCCGACTGTGACTTTGACTTGGAGTTGGAGTTGGAGTTGAAGTCCGAGTCGGAGTCCGTCTTGGCCAAGTTTGAACGGCGCTAATGAATAGGGGCGTGTGCGTGAGCTGCACATGAAATTGGGGCTGTGGGTTCGCAATGGATTCGCGAGAGAGACATTTGCTAAGTTAATTAACACGGAAATCAAATTGTTGGCATGCCAAAAAGGCAGTCCAGACCGAAAGGACAGCTGCCAAGAAAGCGAAGAGCAGAGAAGAGAAGAGCATAAGCCTCCATCTCAACTCTCGACTGATCAACTGATCGTCAACTGATCCTGAGGCTCAAAAAAAATCCCAAAAAGAGCGTAAATCACTCAAGCTGAGTGAGTTACTTCATGTATCTCTCTCTCTCTCTCTTGAGTTGAGTATTTTATTAGAGTGACTGCTTATCAGAGACAGAGCGAGAGAGAGAGAGCAGGTAACGATCAGGCAAAGAGGGAGCGAAGGAGAGGGAAAGGTAGTAAAAGAGAGAGAGCAAGAGCTCTACCTGTAGCGAGTTTCAACTCAGTTGCCAGGTGCTTGCAGCACACAGGTAGCGAAAGAGAGCGGCCGAATGAGAGAGAGAGAGCAGACACTCGCAAAAATAGAGAGAGAGAGTCGTCGTCAGTCGTCGTTGGTTGTGAAAGGTACAAAACATGAAGGTTTAGGACGAAGGGACTCATTCTTGTGCAAGGTGTCAAACGATCAACTTGAACGAACAAAGCAAAAATCAAATAACTGACTTCAAATCGACAATTATTTAAATATTAAAAATAACAACATTTAAATTTAAATTAATTTTTTTTTGCAACAACTAATCACGTGTGTGTGTGAGAGAGAGTGTTAAATAAAATAGATAAATATTGAAAATGTCCAGTGTGGTGTTCAATGCAAACGCCGTCGGCAAAGCTCAAATACAAAACGCCATCGAATTGTTTCCCACGACAATTGGAGGCGCCACCAAAATGTATCAGCGCTATCAGCACATAATGCCAGCTCCAGAGCAGAAGATGGGAACAGGAGCGGGAACAGGAGCAGGAACTGGAGTGGGAACCAACTCCAGTCTGGCCATCAAGACACGCAAATATACGCCGCGTGGCATGGCCACAAGTGGCAGCCAGAGCTGCTCCTCGGCCTCATCTTCATCGTCCTCCTTGTCGCCCTACAATGTGGATCAGTCGCAGTCGGTGCAGCGTCGCAATGCCAGGGAAAGGAACCGTGTCAAGCAGGTGAACAACAGTTTTGCCAGACTGCGTCAACACATTCCGCAAACGATCATCGCCGATTTGACCAAGGGAGGTGGACGCGGACCGCATAAGAAAATCTCCAAGGTGGACACACTGCGCATTGCCGTGGAGTATATCAGAAGACTTCAAGATCTGGTCGATGATCTCAATGGGGGACCAAGTGCCACAAGTGGCAGCAACAACAACTCAGCTCAGTTCAATCTGTGCTTGGATGAAACTAGTTCCAGCTCCAGTGCCAGCTCCAGTGTCTCCAGTTCGGGTCATAATCTCTACTACAGCAGCAGTTTGTTGGCCTCCGCTTCCGCCTCCGCCTCTGCCACGCCCACTCCGCTGCAGCAGCAACAACAATTGCAACGCCAACAGTTTCCCAATCATCCATTGACGCCAATTTCACTGAATGCCTCAAACGGAATTGGAGCTGGAATTGGAATTGGCATTGGAGCAACTGCAGCCACATTGATGACAACAACGGGAGTGGGAAACTCCAACTCTGCCTGTCATTCACCCACATCCTCCTTCAACTCGAGCATGTCCTTTGACTCGGGCACCTATGAGGCAGCTCCTCAGCAACTGTCGCCGCCAGTGCCCAACTCCACATCCTCGTCAACCACTTCCACCTTGGATGCCCAGCTCCAACTGAAATTCGAGCCGTATGAACACTTTCAACTGGACGAGGAGGACTGCACGCCGGATGATGAGGAAATTCTCGACTATATATCCCTGTGGCAGGAACAGTAGAAGCACTTCCCCCTCCTCCCGCTGCCAGTTGCTTTCTAGTCAATTATTTTGAGTTGAACCAAGTGCCTCAAATTGTATATAGACTCACAGACACGCCCCCTTAAGATATTTCTAGAAATATTTTATACAAGTTTTTTTTTTAATATAAACATTTTTTTTCTATTATTTAAGTTAATTTTTTTAGCACATAAATTTAAGACACTTGAAACCAGTTCTTTTTTTTATAGACGTAATAATAATATAAGTAATTTTTTTAAATGTTAATTAGTTGTTGTAATGAAATAAAAGACACAATATAAGCATAAATCTGAGAGATTCTATTTAATTGGAGCACACACACTTGATTTCAGCTGAATTGCAGGAATAACTTTTCTCTCTTCCACCTTATAAGTGGGGACTCATCATAATTGAGTCGACGATGGGACATTTCATGCGGGCAACTTGATGCCGAGAGGAATGCGAATCCTGTTCCTCGAGCAAATTGCGAATATTACAGAGATGATGATGGCACCACAAAATGGGAACAATAAATATTGATTGGAGATGTCTGGTCTCTGGTCCAGCTGTGTGTTCAGAGTTCAGGATGTGCGGGCTCTGTTGTCTGAACACAGTGAATAGTCATAAACCGTTAATACTAATCTCAAATACGATGATCATGTGCCGGATTAGTGAGCGAGTAAAGATCAAAGGGTTTTTAACCCTTTTAGCCCAAGTCGAGCATTTTGACTTGGCCTAATCAACCGACACATAAACACGCGCCTCATCATCATCATCATCATCACCATGATCGTCATGATCAGGTAGCCAGGGGATTAGGGGAAAAGTAAAAGTAAAAGCCCCTAAAAATTGTAACGCTTCTGGCACGTGGAAAACAGAATAGAAATGGAAAATACAAATATAAATGTAAATTAGTTGAAAAAGCGCAGGTAGGTTCCAAACTCACAGGCCGCAAGCTGATAAATAAATGCTCCCTCTTTTTTTGACGCGTGCTAGTAAAGTGTCAGAGAGAGAAGGGAGGGAGAGAGAGAGAGAAAGATAGATAGATACTACTGAGAAACCTTATCGCTTAACAATTTAAACACTTTTCAAGATATATATGCTATTTCGAATGAATTCTAACAATTTGCAAAACGGAAATAGGCGGCATCTACTTTCAAGACGGAATCATCAAAATTATCAGAGCTACATACGTCATCAATATAGGAAATTTGAATGGGCTGATCTATTAAACAAACGTATTTCTGCAGTTTTTCAAAGGTTTTTAAACGAATTTTAATGTTTGTTTTGTAGATACTAGACAGTAGAAAAATATATTTAATTGATTTAATAAAGAATAATATTTGTAAATCCCCAAAAATTTAGTTCATTTATAAGCATAAGGCTTATATTATTGTTTGTAAAATTATTTGATATTAATAAGTTATGAAAAGTAATTGTCTAACAACTTCCGCTATCATCGAGGCTTGTCCTGTAAGAAACTTAGTATACTTCACTAAGAATCTCTTGAGAATTATTGACAATAAATAAAAAACATTGAAATGCTTTTATGTGGCTGTTTTTTGTTATTAAAACCAGATCTGAATTAAATAAAATATGTCAGTTCTATTTATAATATTGGGAAACATCTTTTTGTACTTAAAATAAAATTTGATTCAAATTGAAATTTCACATTTATTTATAAAATGCTTTCTTAGTGAGGAAAAACAAATGCAAATAGTTAAATTAGATTCAATGATTAATGGCAAGCATTTAAATAAATTTCTTAAGTTTTTCGACTATCACTATTCCGACTGAATGTTAAATATTCAACATATATTTATCTCGCATTAAGCTACATATTTTGTTTAACATATAAGATTTGAAAAGTAAAAGTAACTTGTATTAAATTATAAACTCTACTCTACATTTTGAGTAACTTTGACTGTTTCGAAATGTTTCGAAACAAAACCTTTTGCTAGTATTTTCCGGCTTTCCCGTCAACTCGGCTCAGTTCTTGAGTTGAAATCCTTTTTCAGAGTTGTGTTCAACGCTCCCACGCCACAGATAGAGACGAAGCTGAGGAATAATAAATCATTTAGCATTACAAAAAACCTCTAGACTATATTTTGACACATTAAAGAGCATGGGAACAAAGAGGTTTAAGGACCTCGAGCTCGAATGCATTGTCCAAAATTTGAAGATCTAGGTCGGGGTCGTGCTCCACAAGGAAAAGTGGGAAAGTGTAAGGGTGACTCTCTCTCTCTCTACTTTTATCTGGGATTTCGGTCTATTCTTTCAATGTCAACGCTGACACTTGACAACTCAATGCAATTGTTGTCTCTGATCTCAATAAAAATGAAATGGTGGGGCTACTGCACCTTGTATGATAATAGTAGGCAAGGATTAGAGGGCATTGAAAATGACAGCGCCGGAAGAACTTTCACCTTTCTTTCTATTTATTCTATTTATCTATTTCTATTTCAGTTTTTTATAGAACTGAAAGAGCACTGAAATGAGCATTTGATAAACAGAACTGGCAAGTTGCTATTGTTCGTATTGTAACCCCTTGTTTATTTTTATATGAGCATTCTCCTCTCCTGCTGTACAGCTGCTTTTTCCTTACACTAAATAGATTCTCCCTTTTTTTGGATTTTGAGTTTTTTTGAGTTTTTGGCTTGCCACATGGCCAACTTTGTGTGGCAAGACGAAACGCGCCGCCGTCGCATCAATCAGTCCAACAAATTTGTACAAATTATAGGTCTCACTCTCAGTCTCTCTCTCTGCCTCTCTATGCTAAGGACCCACAGATTGATGGGCCCAATGCTTAAAACCCCCTCGATCTGCTGTTAACTGCCTCCCTTAAATCCCAGCTCGAAGTCCTCAGTCCTCTTCAACGTCTGTGGCGCGGGCGGAGGTTCTGCTTTTTAGTTTATTTTCGAATGTGGGCTCATAATTCAGCTCTTTAAGAAGTTGTTACTTTAAACATTTATTTTTACACCTAAGGCGTGATGCGAAGACTGCGATAGCCCCAAAAAAGCCAAATCAAGTATGATTTTCGACGGCGAGTCGAAGATTTGATGCTCTTTTTTAATTTTCGACCGATTGTTCCTATGAGAGCTATATAATACATATTATAGTGCGAGTTTATCTCAATAATTTAGGAATGTACATAAATCAATACCAAATACACTAGTACCGAAAATCCAAAAATTTGAATCGAGTTTAAAATAGAGAAGCAAAATCGTATTTTCAATATATTTCCAAAAAAACTCATCGAGATAAAATACTTGAAAAATACCGCGAAAATCGAGTTGTCGGTTTTTGATTAATTTGTACAGTATTCAAGTACACTATTTTCGAGTTTGTTTATAATTTTTTTAAGGACAATAAAGTTTTTAAATATACTCTTTGCTAGGGTATCAAAAAAGCAAGAGTAAAACTTAAGGAATATCCAAAAACAAAACATCAACTAAGAGTCGTTTGAAGCCGAAGCGAACGCAATCAAAATGTGGTCAAAAAGGAGGTTTATTTGAATTTCAATAAGGCACCAAGATGTTAGGGAAGAGGGAGTGAAAGGGAGTGGAGGGAAGGGGGATATCTTAGGCCTGAGGTTCGAGCTCGGTTCATTATCCTGTTATGTGCATAAGGCGGCATTTTTGGCTTTCATCTCGCACGCAACATTTGAACGGGGCGTTATTAATTAGCGTTATGAATTATTGATGGGCAGACAAACTCTCAAACTCTCTGCTCCCCCCTTGATCCCTCTCGATAGGGGGTAAATATGTGGCTTTGAGCAATTTTGATAGTCGCAAACTATTTGCACAAGTGCAACAGCAAGTGAATGACTTTGAGAGTCTTCTGATATCTTCATTGTGCAACGAGAGGATGCATAAATCGTAAATATGTTGCACGTACATCATCATCATCATCATCATCATTGTCATGATCATCATCATGATGATGGAGTTGTGAATCCGTTGAATTGAGTATCCAAAGAGAAGAAGATATGTTCCAATTAGCGAAGTCCCAAATGCGACAGCTACGACAACTTTAAAGTCTGCAACGAGTCTGGAACAAGTCAAGTCTCCATCTCTTCCATCCTCCTCTTGGAGCTGAAGGTTGTGGAGGGAATCGAGGCAAAAGTTATTCGAGTTGTCATATTAGATTGTGATAAATGTAGTTACATACCCAATGTGATAACTTTTGCCGCTGCGCCGGCGCTTAGGTAAAGATCCCTCACGATTCCTGTCTCTCAAATCATTTCTCATGCCATATTCCTCAACATCATCATCTCTCTCTCTCTTTTTCTCTGTTTTACTTTTGCCAAGTTTGAAAATCATTCAAAACGCATTTATGACATTCGGGAAATTCCTAGAGCTGCTTTCGTGCTGCATTTCTTTTTGCTTCAGCTTCTTTAGGCCATTTTTATGACCCTCAAGGACTGACCCTGACTTTACAATTGATGTCCTTTTGCCTGGCAGAAATCCCAGAAAGTATCAGCCTGATCCCTGACCCTGGTCCTTGACGGCTCTGACCTGTTTAGGGCGCTTAATATTACACCTGCCCGCGGGGTGGCTCTAAGTCTATGTCTCGACCTCTGAGCAAGCAGACGTGTCCCTAAAAAGGGTTCAAGTTGCTGTCTACCTGCAATCGAGGTTCGTCAGTCCTATAAGCATAACGTGGACAATTGGTGCGAAATTTGATACCTTCTTCTTGGTGACAGTTTAAAGGTTTACACGTAAAATATTGTTATTCGACGAGGCATTAATCTAGAGAGGATTTCGTCAACGGAAAGAACTATGTGGATCCTAAGGTATTTAAAGGGTTTTCCTGAACATCAGATCAAACTCGTGCTCAAATTTCCTTTAAAGCATTTGACATTTAGTATTGAAAATTGAACTACAAGTGTTAAACTTTCAAGGAACCAAACGTCTAAAAATTAAATATTTGCATGCAATTTTTAACTATATCAGCTAAAATTTGATCTCAACAATTGAAATCTCTCTCTTTTCTTAACAAGAGTTAATATTTCCGATTTTGTATTGATTAATTATAATATTTATTCTTTATAATACATATACATTATATTGTTTCTACAATTATACATACATATGTATAATACAACTTTCATAGAGCCAATCGGCTGAATATTAAATTTTTGGCTGTTTTTTTCTAATTCAATCAAATCGTTAATAATTAAAATTGTGTAATCTTAATAATTATAATTAATAATAATTTTACTAAAATAATTCATCTACACGTTTCGACATTTAATATTGTCTTCAGAATTGCTTAGGGAAAACTTCATGTTATTGTTTTTATATATTCTTAATTAAACTAAATACTTAATTTTTGTTGAAAATCTATCATTTAGAATCTTCTGACAATAAAGTACACTTTTCTTACTAAATTAGAAATTGCCTTTGAAATATAATATTTTGTTGAATAATTCATATGAGTTTTTGATATGATAGAAATTGGTTAATTTTCTTCTTCGTGATAAATTTAATTATGAACTTGCTGTAATATTGTAAGCGAACATACTTAAATTGTTAGGAAAACTCTCCATCTCATATCTAAAATATAGAATCTATGTTAAATAAAAACTTATTTAAGTAAGTCATTTATTTATTTAATTCATCCCAATCTAATCTAGTATTTGTTTTTATTCCATCTATTTAATTTGCACCTATAGTCAAGTGCATCTTCTTCAAGTCCCGAAGATTCTTTGACCACCAACAGCGTTGTCTCAATTAGAAACTTGAGCAATTACTTCATGTTTATTTACTTTTGCACATTATTCAAGACGAATAGGATTAGTAAGATAGAGATGGACAGATAGTTAGAGATAACGTGACTGAGTCGAAGAGAGAGACACAGATACAGAGAGACTGAGAATGAGAGCTAGATCTTATCTAATCCGATGGGCTGTCAACACAAACAGTTTTCGAACTTGCTACTGGGCGTGGCAGGCTGCAACATACACTGCACCAAACAGAATGTCAAGTGGACTGCAGTTTTTTATCTCTTCTCTTCCTTTTCTATTTTTTCTTCCCATATTTTTCTTGTTATTTTGGCATCTAATTGCCCAGCACTTGAAATGCGATTTTACTATGAACCATGACAAAGACAACAACAACAACAGCAACAACAACGACAGCGTTTGACATTGCCACACGTGCCCCAGTGTCCAGTTGCACAGTCAGAGTTGCCGGTGGCAGTTGCGAGTTGCAGATGTTGTTGTTGTTGTTGTTGCTGCTTGCAACCTCACAAGAGTTTGGCACGTAGCAACTATATAGAGAGGTGTCTGTCTGTCTCTGTCTGTCCGTCTCTGTCTCTATCTCTGTCTGTGTTGTTGTTGCTGCTCTTTTTGCAACGATCTCGCATTGAAATTCCGAAACACGTACGCGAACCGTCTGAGATGTTCTTTGATGGATTATATGGATTTTGCTCATAAATGTGAAGTAAGGCGCAAAAATTAATATCGCATCGCGGCAAATAGTTTTGAAGTTTCCTCCCCTCCCCTCCCTCCCTCTCAAGTCAAGGCAGATTGAGGCCAGACTATGCTTCATATCTCCCTCTCTCTCTCTATCTCGCTCCCTCTCTCTTTGTCTCTGTTGTGTCATCAATCTGCGGTGACGCTGTCGTTGACGTTGACGCTGTTGCAAGTTTGTCAAACACTCTCAGTGCCCACATTGTGGGTGCGGCAGGGTCAACATTGGGAGAGTGAGAGAGAGAGTGAGATAGAGAGAGGAGTGGGGGAACTATTGCATTTGCATAAAAATCGCCAAGACGCATCTGCAACGCATCTCTACTCAGTGTTGTTGTTTTTACAATACCCTGTAACTATTAGTTGCTTGCAATAGGGTATACTAACAAAATTATGTATATAAACTTGAACTAGATTAAATCTTAAAATTAATTTTTATTAAATATCATATAATATGATGTTACATTTAAAAACTCAAAAATAAACATCTTGAAATAAAAACTTACTGTATAAAAAGCAAATAGTGACAAAAAATTAACATGTTACAGTCGAACTTCCCTAACTCGAGCTTCCCTAACTCGAATTTCTCCTTAAATCGAACAAAATTATTGGCCCGTGCTTCTGTAAGTCGAATTTTTCGGGAAGTCCCCAATAAAGTTTGAATTTTTTTTCGTTTCTGTTTTATGCTTTGCTACCGGCTGGTTTGGATATGTTATATTGATGTACATTAACATATGGTGATGCAATATAATAGAATATTGCATCAAAAATTACTGAAGCTTGTGAAATTGCTTTAGGAAAGATGTTCGGAATGTACTTCTTTGTCAGCGCATCAGCTCAAGATTATTTACCATGGCACCAGCACGTGTATTCAAATTTTTATCTCTTTAAGAAATCTTTAAACTTATTTGTTAAAAAATTCAAAAGTGGACAAAAAAATTTAAGTGGCTGAAAAATATGGTATCTCATCGAAAAAAGTTTTCATTATATTATAAAATGGAAAATTAATTATGTCATTTGAATCGGGAACTTCTTCAGGATACAGCAAAAGAACGATAAAACCTATTTTTGAGAATATCGACAGGTCTTGAACAAACTGGAATCCTTTTTTGTTAAAAATAACAAGGAAAATTTGCATTTTGAAATGTATTTATGAATGAATGAAATTGTAGTTTCATTTAAAAAACTAAAAAAAAAAATTCCCTAACTCGAACTTTTTTCTCGGATAATGGTGATTCGAGTTAGGGAAGTTCGAATGTATTTAGTTTTGATAAATTAATTTTTGAGTTGATAAGATCGATGGTGTTAATATTCATACAAGTTTATTCAAAGTTATCTTCTATCCGTTTCAACCCAAAAACAAATTCGGTTCAATTACAAGTTATTTATAAAATTTCGTTTCTGGTTATCTTTTTTAGAAATGTTCTAAATTTAATAAAACACACATTATAAAGTTAGATCAGCTCAAATATGGAATAATTTTGATTTAGTTTATCTGAATTACTGTCTCAACTATTTATCTGAATCGCTGATGAGCGTCAATCAAAGTTTGAAAAACGTTCTTGTATTTTAATGGAATCTCATATTTGATCTAGCATCACCCAAATTTTATAAAATTTATGTAAAATATCAATTAAACTAAATAAAAGCGAGAACAAAACCGTTTCCCTCCTTCTCAATTTTAATATGATTTGCAAGCTTGATGGACAACAGTTTAAATACTTATATTTTGATATTAAACAAACTCTTTCCACCAAAAGATATTAAGAGAATATTTACATTTATTTTTTACACAGCTTAAGCTTTTTTACCTAATTTACATTTGTTGTCTTTCGTTTATTTTTAATAATAAACAAACATTTTTTAGGCTTATTTTTTATTAAATAATTTATTTTATTTTTATTTATTTAATTCTCATTAAACGATGCCCTTTAAGAAGGCATCTTATTTCATCTCTTTTAAAGCATTTGAATTGATATAAAAATATGCTGGGTATCTGCAAGTCGTTCCCCATGCAACGTTTATTTCATTCCGAGTTGCTTTCATTGCCAACTGAGCCACTGAGCCACTTGGCTGCCCCAAAGGGGCCAAAATGGGCGGACAGAGCTGAACTGATCGATCGATTGTTGTTGTTGTACGTTGGCTGAGGCAAGTTGCACGTTGCACGTTGAACGTTGCTCGTTGCACGTTGCCCGTTGAGCGAAGAGTCGCCGCTTTATTTTTGGTTTTTTTGGGGCTGCTGCCTGATCATAAATCATGTGGTGTAATTACCCGTTGGCGCAGGATGCATCGCATAAGCCACGCGCAACGCGCTGCAAGTTCCAAGTTGCCATGTTGCAGGTTGCCGGTTGCCGGTTGCCAGTTGTGAGTTGCAAGAGTTCAAGAGTTTATCGCAACGATTGGCGCTTGTAATCCTTTTTACCTTTTGTTCTTCATTCGGGCAGGACACAAAAGGATTGATGACCAAACAGTTTCTGGCCTTTTGAAGTGCCCACATCCTATGTCTATATTTGTTTTGATATGCATGCAACACACTCCCAACATCATACAATCACACATCCTTCTATTGCCGCATTTATCCTTGTGTATCCTTTCATCATCAGCCACAACAATAATAACACTTGAGTGCCTGCAAATATTTTGAAATGCAAACTCATAGATCCATCGATATTTATGTCTTCATGTGTCAATTGCCAGTTCTAGGAATACGTCTATTGACCTCTGTCTCTGTCTCTAACCGATTCTCTACGCAACTCTCTAAGCACTTCAACTCCTTCTCCTCGAAATTCTCCTTCTTCTCATCTTCTGTCTCCTCTAGGCAATCAACGCAACGCAACCGCAGAAACCTCAGCGATAAACTGTCAAATGAAATCAAGCTGATTCTCTACTCCACAAACAGGGTATTCAACTAACTAATATGCTTCGCAATGCATAAAAGATAAAGTTGAAATTCTATAGAGTAAAGAAACACAGGTGTCCTAAATTGACTGACTGAACCTTAATATCCAATTTCAAAATAATGAATTGGGTCATTTTCATATTTAAAAGTTACTTTTATTTTGAACCGACCTAAAAAGGGCTCAGTGTAATATTAATTAATTAATTATTAATAATTACTTATACCAGTCCTTAAATAAATAAAAGACAATAAAAATAAACTAAGTGATGAAATTGGGCAAAGAAATTGCCAAAATCCAATGAGTTTTTTATGAAAATTCAAAATAAACTCAACACAATATAATTTAAGAACATGTTTATAATCAATAATTATCTATTGCGCTAAACTGAAACTAAGAAATTTTAGTTGTAATGACAGTTAAACGAAGATATTAGTAATTTATTATTTAGATATTAGATATTTAGTACTATTATTTTATCAATCACAATAAGTCTTTTAAAACTTTCTTTAAAAGGTTCTGGAATATATTTAGTAAAAAAAGTTATTGAAGACTTCTAATTTCACTTTCTCTTATGATAGACAAAGAAAATTGAAGTTAACATTATTTGTTATTTGAAGTCTGACTTAATAAAATTCTGTTAAAGCCATAACATAATATTTATAGAGAAAGACTCAAATCAATTAAATCAATTGAAATGCATTAAATGTCCACAAATAACTCTTTAAAGTGTTTTCTACGCATTTCTTTTAACTGTTACCAATTGTTTTATAAATTTATATATATCTCTATATATTTTATTCAATGCATTTCTTCATAATGTAAAGTGTATACATAGTTTGTAGCATGTTACTTGCATTTTCATTCCAGTTTTTTATTTATATTTAGTTTTTTTATTTGCCTTTTAGTTATACTCTTGTTGCTTCTTTTTTCAGCCTCTTTTAATGCCTCTGACTTGCCCACTTCCCGTACGGGTTTTGGGCCAAAACCAGCATCAAAAACAACAACAATATTGACGACGGCAGCCAAAGAAAAAAAAGATAAAAGTATCCCCAATGCTGTCAGGTTTTGTCAATTATCAGGTGCAGTGCGTCTTGCAGTCGCAGTCGTTGCATGCCCCACTCCCTCTGCCTCTTTCTCTCTTACCGTCTCCCTCTCTCTCTCCCCTTTCCACTCCCTCGTATTCTCCTCTTTTCCTCATCGTCTTTCAGTCAGTTGTCTGCTTCATTTTGCAGCTTGAAGCGTGTTTTAAGCGTGCGAAATTTTCATTCATAAATGCATTGAACTTGCTGCAAGTCGTTGTGGCAAGCAGTGTGGCACAAGGGGGCACAAGGGGTAAGTTGTGGCCTTACATAATGCTCCACACTGCCAGAGTGGATAATGTGAGTGCATTCAAATGAGTTTCGCATGAGTTTTGTATGCGATTCGTATGAGTTTTGAATGCAGGCGCCATGCAGCGCAACTGATGCCGCACGTTGCAAGGTTGCAAGTGGCAAGCAGACAAAAAAGAATGCGACAATGTGACATTTGCTTAGTTTGTTTGCCAACACAAACTGTAGTCAAATTAATTTCACATTTCGCATTTGTTTTGTGTAAATATTTAGACGAGCCATGAAAATGGCAATTTCAGTTGGCCAAGTTGAACAGTTGACCATTTGGCCAGTTGGTCAATTTCGTTCTGGTTGCAAGGTCAAGTTTTTGTCTTTCGACTTCGACATCTGTTGCAGCTGTATGCGGTCGTCCAAACGGTTCCAAACGGTTGCACATTCGTTGCACAGTAGCCCGTGGCTAATTCACAAATATCTCAAGGCTCAAATCCAAATAAAATCCAAAATCAAATGGCATGTGCCTCTGGTTTCACTTTACACTTTTCATTTATATTGTTTTTCACTTGCCACATATTAAATTTCTCTCTCTCTTTCCCCCTTATTATTTATTAAATGTATTATTTACATTTAATTTTTTGCAGTTTTTATTGTACATTCAGGTAATTGAATTCGCCGGCCCACCCAAAAATCCGAAATTGCAGCATAATTTTGATTTGAATTTAATGACTTTATTTAACAGAGAGTTGAGTTTAAGCTCGGACAGTATCCAGATCCAGTTCGGCTTCCACTTTTGGACGATCGATCCTCAGCTTTTGATCCCTTTGCAGTCTGGAAAGTCTGCGAAGTCTGGGAAGTCTGTGCGTGTCAGTTTGTGACCATCTTTCAGACGGTCTTTCCACAGACAATTGATAAATTTTCGTTGGTAAATTGCATTTTAATCAAGTCTTATTAAAATTAGTTTAGCGCTCTTCTCCTGTGAGGTCCTCTCAGAAGATCCAGCCTCGGCACGATCATCTTAATAACATTTTAACTAGCCAGTTCCGCATGTTGTTTGCCAAGTTGAAATAAAGTTATCAACACTTGGCCAGAATTGATCCACTCGCAGTCGCATAATTGCTCTCATCTCCCTCTCCATTTCCACTCTTCACCCAAATTCTCCTCCTGCCCTGTTGATCTTTGGCTCATCACGCGTGTCGAGTCAATCAACAATCAAGCTGGCATTCAAAATAGCAGACATGCACGCAAATAGGCGGCTTTAAAGATGCTCCACGGAGTTCCAAGCATGCTTCCCATTCAGTTCAGTGAAAGTTAACACGCGTCAAGCTACCACAAAAACAAAGACAGAGTAAGAGAGAGAGAGAGAGAAAGGCATATCTGAGAATCGGTTAAAAACAGCGACAATAGCAAAAACTTTCTGACAATATGTCTTCAAAAACTAAAAAACGGTTTTTGAAAGGGGACCATCATAGCCCTAGGCACAATTTCCTCACATACTACAATTCACTTCCTTTATTTAAACTTGAATTTAGCTATATTTACTATAAACTGCTTTATGATTTAAATACTATGAAATTTTTATTATGAATAATAGGAAATATAAATTAAAGAGGTTTTCAAGCCTTTTAATAAAAATTAATAATGAAACAATGTATTTAGTATTGTTGCTATTTTTTCTCCAAATAAATATTATTTTCTTATTTATATTTTTTTATTTTTGTAAGATCTAACTGAGTAAAAAAAGTTGTTTTAATATTTAGAAACAAAATATAATGACATTATTAAATAAAAACTTTTAATTTCTATCACACACTATATTAACATAATTAATATGGACGATAACTGTTATGATAAATAACTAAAAAAATCACCGTAAATAATTACATTATTTATTTTTTGAAGCAAATCTATTTGACTCATTATTGTTGATGAAATTAATAAAAAAATTTACAATGTTCATATTTTTTTAAAGTTTTAAATATAATTAAGTACAATTTGATATACTTTAAACACAAATCACATTTGTTTTTATAGTTGATTTTACTAGTTGAAATTTTAATCAATATCAAATTTTTTCAGTCTTTAATGGTAAACTAAATTTTTAAATATTACATATTTCGCTTAATATTCTTGAAACACCTGTAGGTATTTACCTGTGTTCCAGATGATATAAAATACATTTTTTTAGGTCATATAATCTGGTTATATAATATGTTATATATTGTATGGATCAAGTGTCAAGTGGCTGTATATATCGGTTCATTAGATCGCTTAAATGGCAATTAAAGACAGCGACACGTTCCAGCACTTTTCTTTTTTTCTTCACTGAGTCGAAAATGAGTTTGGCCCAAACCAAAAAAAATTGTGGCCATAATAATAAAGATCTGAGCTGCAGATAGACGGTGTAAATTTCCACAAACTGCGATGACCAAACATAAAAAAAAACACACTAATTCCCGAGTCAGAATGAAATATGAAATTATTAAAGCGACGCTGCAGGATAACGTTTTTTTTTTGGTCCTTTTCACTCAGCGAGATACGCGCAGATAACGAAAATGAAGGAATAATAATAAAATAGAAAATACAAAGAAGATGAAAAGTATTTGTAACTATTTTATTTTTCCTTTTGGGGAATTAATGCGCTATTAACGACCGCAGGATCGCAGGCAACCCTCCGAGAAAATGCATTGTCATGAGTTGGCCAGAATAAGAACAAGTAAAAAAAAAGAAGAACAAACTGTAGTCCTTGCAGGTCGCGTTAAATAAGTCATAAATTTCACTGACTTTATCCTGGACTGACCATCGATTTTTCATATTTAATTCCCCTTTGTTCGCGTTTTGGGCGCTGTCTTTAATCCTTTCGGACTCCGAACTCCAACGCATCAAATCATGCGGGGCATATTACTTACATAGCTCTCCCCAACTCTCTCTCTATCTCTATTAATAAGTCTCTACTTAAGTCAAGTCCCAGTCTCAATGTCAATTTCAGTTGCATTGCAATTGTCAGTTTTCGGTGGAATTAAGTCACATAAATCGTGTTGACTTAGGACTTGATTCCATCGATTCAATTCAATTGATACTCATCGCTGGAGTAGCCTTTGATATAATCTGAGATTGTAATACTTCAGATCTCTTGCTATGTTGTGTGGTCTAATCACGATCTCTTTCTATCATGTGGGTGCTGTGTTGTCCTAAAAGAGGGTGAAGGCGAATACTCGTAGAGGGAACAATTCAAGCAGCTTATGTCTTACTTAATGTGAGCCAAGTTAGTGATTATGAAGAGTTCTGACCCTTGACAGCTGTAAGTCCTCCATAAGATGTTCACTTCTACATAGTGTCCCAAGTATTAATTATTATTATGCTAGCCTAAGTACAGCTTAAATCAATTACTTAGCTTTTGCTCAAGTACAGGTAGAGTTTTAAAGATTTCTGTGACCCTAAAAATACTTGAAGTTTTAAAATTCGAGGGGTGTAAATCCAAATAGTGCGTCGAGCTGAAAATTTAAATCATAAAATTAAACTCGACAAAAAACGAATCAAATTGTCAATATGATTCCAAATATTAGCCATATAAATGTTTGTAAATGTTTGCTTCAAATTGGCTATTTGAAAAATCGAATCAAATTTGAATAACATTGCCAAAACTGATCCGATTTACAATCGGAATCTCAACGGAATCAACTCCATGCGTCATCATTAACTGAACTTGATTTTGCAAATTACCTACGATGAACAAATTCTTCTTAGCTGTGGTGCTTACTTAAAAATCGACTTTTTTAATTTGATTGATTTTATAACAAATTTATCGAGTTAAAGTACTTGCAAATCGGTTCAGTGAAAATCGATTTGTTCTTTTTTCGATGTATTTTTACATCACTTATTAATACTACAAAATCATTGAAAGTAATCATTTTGTTTACTAAATAAAGTTCAGAATCTTGGCATTCTCTTTTTCTTCTCCCCTACTAAGTCTTACAGCTTACATCATATGTAAGGCAAAGAAAACTACTCAGTTTCAGGTTCTTTAACTTCAGTTCCAACTTTTTATTTTTTTTGCGCATTGATATCGAGTGTCTTTGGACTTGGCAATGGCAATGGCAATGGCAATGGCAATACCAACACCATTAAGAGGCCACCGAGAAGAGGTAAAAAAGAAGGGAAAGAGAGTGGGAGAGGGGGAGAGAGAGGAGGGAGATTGGCAGTCAAGGGGTAATATAGTTCAACACCAATTTAGACACTTCATGCATCTTGTTAGCTGCACCAAAGAGATATTGCAGCTCGGGCCAAGAAGTAATGTGATACGTCTGCCCCAAGGCAACAAACAGGGCCAAGAGAGAGAGTGAGAGAGAGGAGTGATTAAGAGGGAGAGAGGGGCCTAACAAAAGACTCTGAAGAGCGTATTGATTTCAATATTAATCGGCGTATATCACCAGATACAACTGCACCCAAAGGAGATCGAGATTTCGAGAGCCGTCTTTGTGTAATGTTCCTTGCCCGCTTTGTCTTATAATTGGATTTAGATTAATTGCATCTGCGTTCGAATCGAAAAACGCGCATGAAAAATTACATCAAAAAAAGGCAAAAAAAAGTGAACCAAAAAAAAAAAGAAACTGTTTTCTAAAGAAATTGAAACACAAATTGTAACAAGGAAGGAAATTCTGCGAATTGGCGGCGTGTGCTACTGACCATTGTCCTGCTGTGATCCTTCATAACCGCAAATTCATTAGCATTGTTTGTTTTCGACTTCATCAAAATGTTATCATTGCATTTCACAAGAGATTTCGGTCCGAGTCCCGTGTGTATATATATTTCGACTATTTGTTTTGCATAGCTCGTAGTGAAATATCAACGGGAGCTCAACTGCATTTAATCATTAATTAGCAGTTAGATCAATCTCTAGAAAAGTCTTTCTCTCTTTATGACTCTCTCTATCTCTCTCAGGCCCTTGGGGGCAAAGTTTGTTCCAGTTTTCTGCCTTTTGCAGCAGTCATGTTACTTTTAATGATAATTACTGCCTCACAACTCATTTCTCACTGTGATAAATTCGCTTCGCGCTTCCACGGTCCCCATCTCATGATCACGATCACCATCTCGATCTCGATTGCGATCTCCATCTCGATCTCCATCGCGTTGACATCAATGTCGACCGACTGGCTCAACTCAACTCATTTGTATGCGCCCAAAACTGTCATCACGTTGAGCTTTAAAGACACACGTCGGACCCTGAAACACACCTTGCGATTCCACAATTTCATAAAATACCTTATATAATTTCAGTTTTTGAATGAGAAGTTCAGAAAAATAGATTTCGGAACACTGAATAGTAAAATTAAGTTTAGCCATGGTTATTTTTTAGTTATTCATCCAAGTTCAGGACAATAATAAGATCATAAAATAATCCCAACTTACAAAAAGAGTTTCAGCTAGGAAAATAAAAAAAAATACACACACTAAATACTTTTCTATATCACAGAATTATTTAAGACTTTAACTAAAAATACATAGACATGTTTTTTTAATAACTATTAAAGTTTTTGATAGCAATCAGAAAGATATTTTGACATAAAATCTATAGAAAATTATGTCAAATTGGAAACAATCTTTTGGATAAAATAAATTATAATCTTAAAAATTAAGGAAAATTAAAAACAAACGTGAAATTATATTAAAATTAAAAAATGATCTAAAAATATTTTTTGAAATTAAAGAGCAATATGTTTATTTTGTTTTGAAAATAGTCAAACAATCGAATTTTTACAAATTTCTTCATCAGCTCAAAGTAAGTTTATGCTTCAAAGTAAAGCTTTCCGATCTAATCGTCTTTTAAATGGAGTTTAAAGAACTTATACGATATTTAATGCTATAGTCTGACTTCTCTCAGCCATGACCTGTCCAATAAAATATCGTCACGCTTGTGAGCTGCCCAAAAATAAAAAAAAATAAGAATTAACCTGGGCCAATGACGCTTTATGGCCGCTGCAAAAGCCACCTGAAGATGAGGCAGAAGGCGAGGAGAAGATGGAGGGGTATGGAAAAAGGAAGAGAAGAAGAGAAGCTACCACAATTTGTCTTTATGGCTAAAGGAGCCCAAAGCGCTGTCAAGGCAAAGATCCTCAAAGGAACTCTCCATATGTCCCAGTCCCTGTCCCCCTCTCTCTGCTCTGTGATGTCTGTGGCCATAAACCATTTAAACATTTTCAACTTGTTAGCAATTAATTAAATAGATCGGCCCGTGGCAACAAGTTGAGCCTCAGAGTCTTTAGAGTTTTTGTTCAGTCTGTCATTATTCTTGCGGCCACTTGAGGCAGCCACAAAATGTCCCATCGATTTATATACCTCTCTCCCTCTTTCTCTCTCTCTCTCTCTGTCTGTCTCTGTCTATGGGTTGCGTTAATTACCACAACAGCAACATTCAATTTTTATGGAGGACACACGCCCCATTTCAGGCATTTGCATGCTTCCACAAACGATCTGGCAACGCTAAACGCGCTTCAAACGTGACCGCTAAAGCAGTTAACGATTAATAAGGTGAGAAAAGGGAGGAAGGGAGATAGGGAGGAGTAGGGTTGTCTACCTATCGCAAGAGGGCTTTGGGCCAAGCGCGTTCGTTGTCTGCCAGTTTGAAATTTATTTCGCTGTTTTTGCAATTTAAGGTAATTATTATGTACCTTTGGGGTAATTTTAACACCTCGACACCATCGACAAATATCATCTTCAGTGTTGTGTTGTGTGTGAAGACCCGGTACCGGTCGTACTTCAGAAGTAGCTGCGCCTTTCATATCAACCATCCAAAATCACAACAACAACAGCTACAACAGCTACAACAGTAACAACTACAACAACAACGACAAACGTTTCTTAGAAGCGCAAAGCTTTCAACACCTTCGATGCGTGCCCAGGAACAGGCTTCGTATTGCCATCTCTTTCCCTACCTCATCCCTGCTCTACTCACTCAGCCCCATCCTCCTCCTCCACCTTGTTCACCACCTCCTCTTCCTTTCGCTTTGCTACTTTGGGTACTGCCCCTACCTGGCCAGTTATTTTTCACACCTCGACAACATTTTTCGATACTCTCCTGTCCAAGGTACTTAAAGTTTCAAACAGAAGTCGAGAAAATAAGTTGATAAATCTGTAAGCAAAGCAATAAATATACATATACATAATCATAACTTTACATCTTGGATCTTGGGAAAATAATTCTAATTCTTTTAAAAAATATATAAATATATTTAGTATTGGAATAACTTTTAATATTTGTGCCAGATGTGTCCCTAACTATATGAACTAAGCTTTTAAAAACGCCAAAGTGCTAAAATTTATTATGAGTTCTACTTTTCAGAAATGTTACTGCATACGTTTGTCTTCGGCTCACTCGGAGAAATACATATTTCATATAAAGGAAAATAAATTTGAAATTTCATTCAAATATTTAAAACACTTCAAGTGTTTGAATCAAGAATAATAAAAGAATTGCATTAGATTTGGAGTCTTTCAAGTAAATACTCTCTTACTTCTTCTTAATATTTTAATAATATATTTCTAAGGTGGGCACGAAATCTTAATTCGGGAGCACTACAACATAAACGACTACAACAACAACCGTATTAGAGTCTGCCTACTTGCCGAATAGGTAGAAATATAGTTGGGAGCAGCCGCTAGCTCCCGGAGCTCATGCGTGCCCACCGCTGATATAATTAATTAATTAATTTGTTTTTTTTTTTAATCTTTCATTTTAAATTTAATTTTATATGTAATATTTTAATAATTTATTATCATAAAGTTTCTAATTTTATTATCAACTTTATTCGTTATTTTGGTCAACTGCTTTAAGTTTACATTTGATTAATAAATAAATAAATAAATAAATAAATAAATTAAATAGAAATCATACTTAAAATAAATATTTTTAAAATCCATCAGATTCAATTAACATGTAGAACTCATCATACTCGTACAGCAACCATAGCATAAGGTGTTAGAATTAACATTAAATTTGCTTAAAGTATTCTAAAAGTTATGATGGACTTGCATTTTTTTTTCAATGGCTTTTCTCTAAGATTAGAGTAAGAGTATTTGAAAAGGCGCTTAATTTGAAACATATTTTTCACACCTACTGCGATTGTTGTTGCTTTTTCGCACTTGGCGGCGTATTCGGTTACTGCAACTACCACAAAAACAACAACAACAACAAAACAGCCGCCGCCGCCGATTGCCGCGTTTTTAATAACCGCTGCCGTTGCCGCTTCTGCTCTTCAGCTGGAGAGGGGGTTAAAGGTGGAGAGGGGAGGGAACAGAAGCAGAAGCGTCTGCCTGTTATCTCACTCAGCTCATCGGGATGCGTTAACATTGTGAGCTTGGAGACGCTCAGAGAGGAGTCTGGCGAGGAGTCGAGTCGAATATCCTGTCAGCGTCGCATTTGGCGTCGCAATTATCGCCGAGTGGCGATTGGCGAGTGGCGTGCGTGTAAATTACCGTTATTAGGTGTGATCGTGCGAATCTCGCAATGGCTCCCCATTTAAAATATAAAACATAAAACCCAATACCCAAAGCCCGCACCCAAAATAAAACAAAATCCAATCTCAACTCAACTTAACTTCAGTTTTCACTTCGCTTTCGTTTCGAAAAAATCAAGAAAAAAAGAGTGACGACAATTTCCGCTTGGAACACCCATAAAAAGTCAAATTAATGTGATGACCACAAGTGAGATAACGATAAGCGATAACGATAACACAGGCGAGCACAAACCTGACAGATTTCACGCTTATGATATCGCTGGAAAGACAAATCCCTAACTCTGACCTACTCCATCACGTTTTACACTTGTCGCACTCGATACGTGATCGGGTCAACTCTGAAGTAGACAGTTCTTAGTTCTCAGTTCTCAGTTCTCAGTTTTCCAGTTCAGTAGCTAAAGTTGTAGATGTTTAGAATTCTCAATTAGTCTTAATGAAGCGGCAGACAATAAAATACGTAATTAATTGTCATATTGATATCGATATTGGCTAGAGCGTCCAAAATTGACACTACACACTGTTGTCACTTGGCAATGTGCTTCCGTCTCATCGCCGAGTTTGCAGCTTGCCAAAGGACTCGGAGAAATCCAAGACATGTGTCTGAGTTCTAAGAATCCCTAGAAACACTTTGCGTGTCAGATGAGAGAAGTTGCGTGACTTTGACTGTATTTTTGTATTTAATTGTATAATTTATAAAATGTTTGAAATTTCTTATCAATAATATTTAATATTATTTTGATGACTTAGTAAGGTGAAAGTTTTATTTATTTAAGCAGATCATAAGTCAATAATTTGTATAACGAATCATAATAATTTAACAAGCATAAAACGCAGTCGAAAATTCAGCTGAGCTAAAAAAGATTTTTAGGTTGTATTATTTTTAAGCCTGAAATTAAAAATTATTTGTACAAACACCTAAACTAACAATCTAAAATTCTAAATAGAAATTTCTGCTTATAAATAATTCATATTCCTTAATTAATAAATTTTTCCAAAAACCTAACTAATTATTTATGATAAAAATGCTCTTTGTTAAGTGTCAAATTATATATGTTTTTTTTTTTTATTATAACAGGATATTTTTTAATGCATTTAGATTCATTATCAATTTAATTTAAATAATAATAGAATTTTAAACTAGTGCAATAAATTTAAGTCAAACTGATCTAATGATACTAATAATACTGAGAAACCGCATCAACACATTAGCTGGGAAGGTTAGAACTTGCACATAGTCATATTTCTATAATTATTAAATCTATAACAATTTATTAAAATCAATAAAATTTTAGTAGTTCTTTATTAATATTTTCAAATTTCACAATATACTTTAATTTATAAAATTCCATTAAATATCAATATTTTTGTTATAATTTCGAAAATTATAAAATCTGCAAACATATTTGACAATCAATTAAATATCAATATTTCTTCATATGAGTTCTCCTACTATACTCAATTGGAATTGTTTTCTAAATTCCAGACATTCTGTTTAGAATCTTATTACAAATCTAGTAAGTAACCAATCCCAACGCTAGAGGGCGCTGCTCCGTAACCTATAAATTCCTATAAATTCCAATTAGCATGGTACATGATAGATAGATGTCGCTGGCTGGCATTTTCTATTACTGTCAGCCTGGCAACCCTATTCTGATCCTGTCGTTTGCTTCTACCTGGCTTAGATCAGTTTTCTTCTACCCCCTTCCACCGCGAGCATTACAAGCACTTTAATTAATCAAAGAAATCGAAAAAAGCAGAGCTAATTAAAATGCTACCAAAACATGTTTTTCTTTCACACACACATTTTTTGTGGGTGTGGAAGGTGCAGAAAGAAGAAGCAGAAGAAGCCGAATTAGAGCAGTTAAAAGGGGTTTCCAATCGGGAATCAGGATTCGGAGGCAGGAGGCGTGTAGGCGATGACGCAAAGGATTTACCCCGTTTTTTATTCATTTAATTCATTTGATTTTTGGGCTGATCCTTGGATATTAGAAATGCATTAGTCGAACAATTTTAATTCTAGAGCATGCCACAATCGGTGGCAGCTTTTAAAAAACGATTAAATGATTTAAAGGCTGCGTTGCAAGAATTGTGCTCTGCTTGAAACTTGCCCCATGCCGTGGCAGCTGCTTTTATAATGTTAATCAAGGGTTTTATGCATTTATTGGATTATATTGGATTATTGGCGGGGCACAAACTGTAACGGTGTATTGGTTGGGGCATGCAACAATGTTGCAACAAGCAAGCACTGCACAGCCCATAACAAATTTATGATTGGGCGCTTTATTGGGGGCCACTTCACTTGTTGCCAGTTGCCAGTCGGTTGTCGGTTGTCGGACCTTTAAAAATAGCCTAGCGCCAAGTCAAAGGCAACAGGCAACAGTCACACTTACCCCCCCGCCCCCCTCCTTGCTCTCCCCTTGAATGCTCCTCTCCCTACCCAGTCTTGTCTTTAACCAGACTCACAGACTGTCTGTCAAGTTCGTCGGTCGTCAAGTTGCAGCTTCGTGACAAAGCTCATGCAAAATGAGTTGCAACCTTAAAGGGGCAGAGACTAGAATTCTCTCTTCTTCCACTTTAAATGCATGCGACGGCACACACTTGTGGGATTTGTTGTTGTTCTTGTTGTTATTATTATTATTGTTGTTGTTGTTGTTGTTGTTGTTGCTTATGTTAATCACCCTGATCGGAAGCACGTGTCAAATGCGGCAATGCGGCAACGCTTAATGCAAAAGAACAGTTGCGCCTCAGTTGCGCACCAAGGCCAAGAGTTGCCCCAGACCCGAGAGCAAAGATTCAAAGCCTTGAGCTGTGTCACAATCAACTTGCAACTTGCCACTTGCCACAGTGGTACAAAGATGCATATACATTAATTTCATTTCTTTGTAACATCTACCAAGAGCTGTTGACCTAAAGTACTTAAAAAGTGTACAATAAAATTAAGAAAGGTTGAATATAAAGTTTAATGTAAATTTTTTATTATTTTAATTTTAAAACTGAAAGAATTTAAAATAAATTAATTTAAAAAAAGTGTTAAAAGCTCGTACAATAAGGTAAAAATGATATTTTTTATTTTTTGAATTTAATTCGTTTATTAAACTAAGAGATTTGTTATTCAAATAAAGTGTTTGGAAAGCAATCTTTAAAATATATTATTTATTATTATTTTCTTTTTTTTTAGTTAAAACTTAAATTTATGTATAATTTAAAGTTTTGTTTAGTTCGAAAATGATTTTCTGTACTTGGGTGGAAATTGAAAGCAACAGTTTCTTAATTTAAATACAAGTGAAACAACTTATAATAGGCTTATTAACATTTTGTATTATTTACTATTTTTGTTGTTCATATTTAAAGAAAAAATTCAATTTCCAAATATGTTGGCATATAGAAAAGATGCCATGGCTTCCCTTTAGTAGATTTAAGTTTTGTAAACATAAGTCTACTCATTTAAATAAATAAATAAATAAATAAATAAGAAAAGATAATTTTTAAATTGGGTTAACATTGATGCAGAGATTGTGAATATACAAAAAATAATATTGTTTTTTCGCAAATGGTATACTAGAACTGATTTTGATTATAAATTGGCTTTTTTCTATTAAATAATAAAAGGTAAATAAATATAGTTTAGAACTTAATTATTGATATTTTTATTATAGCTATTTATTAGTATTTAAATATTTTTGCACAATTTTAATATGTATGTATAAGGAAATATTATAAAAGTTTTAATAGATTTAAATGTTACTAAATTTTTTTTATTATTATTTAAATAAAATCGTTTTATTTTAAGTTAGTTTTATTTTCATTCAGATTAAATGTTTTATGTTACTTTTAGTAATTTCAAATTATGATTATAATGTTCTGCTCATTTTGGCACCACTGTGTTGGGGATCTGTGGTGGGAAAGAGTGGGGATGGGGTAGGGGGTAGGGGGTAGGGGGTATGGGTTAACTGGCAGACAGTGAAAGTGATAAAGGCAGTGGCTCCTCATCGAAATGTTGGCCAAGTTGCTGCGATGATGGATCACACGCGAGTTCTGAACCGAATTGTGCGCAGTTTTTTATTCACATTTTCTTGTCCCTTTTCATTTTCATTTTCATTTTCAATTTCATTATTTATTATTATTATTTTTTTCTTTTTCTTTTTCTTTTGCTTATTCTTGTACTTTATTTTCTTGACGACAAAAGTGGAAGTGCATTGAAAAGCGAGTCCTTCGTCTTCGTTTTCATTTTCTTATATATTTTACTGTGACAAGGATCAGCAGTGTGAGGTGTATTGTGTGCATAGATTTAAGTCTCGATTTCGATGTAGTTTTTCTAGAAGAAAATGAAAATGTGAATGTGAATGTGAGTGTGTAAGAAATTAAATGAGTAGGGAAGAGAAGAGAGAAGCGAGGAAACAAGCAGCGTAGGCAGCAGACAAAAGGAGCTGTGACACAAAGGACAAGTAGTGAATGAGGGAGAGAGAGAGAGAGAGAGAGAGGGAAAGAGATGGAAAAAGGCACCCACATGAGCAGAGCAACCCCTAAGCATTAACCCCTAGCCCCGCAGAAAGAGAGCGAGCGCTCGAGAGAGGGAAACAGAGAGAGTCGATCACTTGTGCCAGAGGCAAAGGCCCGAGGCCCGAGGCAGGTAGCGATCACAGCAGCAGCAGCAGCAGCAACCACCAACACTCGCAGCAGCAGCGCTGTCGACATCAACGTCGACGTCAGCAGAGTTGGCTGGCACAAAGTACTTAAGGGCAACGCACAGGACGAGAGTTTATCATTGCGGAATTTGATTCCACACAGTCAACACACAGTTCTCCACGGATTATATTCATACTACAACCTACAACTTGCAACATGACGAGCGTGTGCAGCAACAGCAACTATCAGCACTTTCAGCTGACCAACGGCAACATTATGTTGCTGCATCAGCAACAACAACAGCTGCAGCAGCAACTGCAGCAACATCAGCAGCAGCAACAACAGCAGCAGCAGCAGCAACATCAGCTGATTGCACCCAAAATGCCACTGGGCAACAGCCAATTGCAGAACATGCAACATGTGGCTGCCACTAACGTGGGTCCCATGCTGGCCAAAAAGAAATTCAGCTACTCGCAGTTGCCATATGGCACAACGACGGAGCCACAACTGCCATCGGTTGCCAGGCGCAATGCCCGCGAGCGGAATCGTGTGAAGCAGGTTAACAATGGATTTGTGAACTTGCGTCAACACTTGCCACAAACTGTCATCAACACGCTGTCCAGTGGTGGACGAGGCGCCAGCAAGAAACTCTCCAAGGTGGACACTCTGCGAATTGCCGTTGAATACATCAGGGGACTTCAGGATATGCTCGACGACGGACGTCAGCCGAGGCGACAACTCTTCAGCGGTGGCAACTCTGCCGATGAGAGCAGCAACGATGGCAGCTATATTGACTACAGCAGCCTCGACTCGCCCAATCAGGCCCAATTCACGGGCAACTCTTATCACTCCGCCTCGCCAACGCCCTCCTACAGCGACTCGGATCTCTCAGCCAGCTATGTGAAGCAGGAGCTCACTGAGAATCAACCACAACAACAACAACAGCATCAGCAACAACAACAACAGCAATTCAAGTTCGAATCCTTCGACAGCTTCAGCGATGAGCAGCCCGATGACGAGGAACTGCTCGATTACATCTCCTCCTGGCAGGAACAATAAGTGAGGATCCTGGTTAGATCCGAGTTCAAGCCAAAAAGAAACTCCTGTACAAAGTCTGTAAATATCAAAAAACAACTGTTGCCTTAGTGAAAACAACAACAACAACAACAACAAGTCCCAGCTTCTATAAGTTCTAGACCTTAAGATCCCCCAACAATTTTTTGACTAGCCTAAGTTTAAATGGAAGACAATGATTTAAAACAAACAATTTTTTTCATAGTTTTAAGTTTTGTTATAAGCATGGAAGACACTAAACTAATTAGTTTATAAGCATTATTTTTATTATTATTATTATTGAAACGCAATAATAACAACAAAATACAAAAACAAATTGAAAACATAAATTTATGCAAAATCTTTTTATTTAAAAAAAAAAAACATTTCAGCTTAAACTTTCCGCTTACCTTCAACATCTTTCAGCGTTCAACGATAAATTGTTTCTTGAGAAATAGTTTAGATCTGCTGAGAACAATATAAACAAAAATCTACACAAAATTTCTCAACTTTCTTCATATCTTTCGCAATTGCCTCTCGATCAGCTGATCTTCAGAAGTTTAGAGAACTGCAGGAGTCTGATAATCGTTGACTTTAAGAAAAGACTCCTTAACAAGAGTTTATAATAAAATAATTTCGATTTATAAATTTCATCGCAAATTTCAAACCTTCAGCTGAAAATCCTTAAAGCTACAGACAGAGGATCTATTGATCTTCATACTCTAATAACGAGCTTAAGTTTTCAAAAAAATTCATAAAATGTAAAATAAATTGGAAATAAAAGTTAATATTGATTTTTTTTTTGGTACTAGCATGACATTATTACTAATGTAAGATGATCTTGATAAAACTGTATGCCTTCAAGATCACCTGCAAAAAATTATCAGTAATTTTACTAAAAATAACTGAAAGTAATCTTCAGCTTTATAAAGAGTTACTTAAAAAACTTGCACTTAAAAATCATTTGATTAAAATCTATCTTATTTTAAATGAAGATCAGCTTAGGAACTAGCTATACATCAATACGACCACTTTCATTTTTTCTTAAATAAATAAAACCAACACAGTTTAATCTATAAAATGTAATATTGCAATATATATATCGAAGTATCCAGTACTTATGAATAAAAACAAATATCTTATCTGCATGTCTGGCAATGATTTATAGCACTCTCTCCAGACTCCAGACTCAAGTGGATGCACAGTAAGTATTTTCAAAACTCGAATATGAAACCAAGTCCATAAATAGAAAACATTTGAAGTCCAGTTGCTTCTGAACTAAAGGACCTAAAATTGTCTAATTTTAACTCAGTAGAAATATTAACAGTTAAAAGTTGTTTGACTGGAATATAGAATTAACTTTTGTCGAGATATGAACATAAACAATTAAAGCATTTTTATCTTGAAGCTGCAGATACATTTGTAAATTAGTAGGAAAACCCTTTTTGTTTTTAGCAATATCTCAACCAATTTCACAGAATTTGCATTTCATGTTGTCTAAAACAACCTGATCAACTTTGTTTCACATTGATCCACTACATCATAGTTATAGCCTCCAAAGCATTGATCTGTTCAAAATAAACAGAAAGTATGCACATTTTTGTTATTTCTAGTTATATCTTATATTTGGTATATTCTTATATATCCTGATAAAATTTGGCCAATATTAGACTACATTAAGTAACTATTTAAACGAAAAACATTTGATGTAATTAATAAAATATAGTAAATAAATAAAATATAGAATATAAATAAAACAAAATTCTTTTTATTATTTTAAATAAAAATTATTAAAACTAAATTATTATTTATGTTGCACTTGGATAATAAAGATTATAAATACAAAAAAAGCATACCATATACCTAGCTGTTTTCAGAACGATCAGTCCAGAATTGAATAAAGGTCTTTTCTATTAGTCCAAAAAACACTGCAGATAAGATTTGCTCTCTATTTTTGTATTATTTTTTCTATATCTCTATATCCTTGAACTTATATCAACTGCTGAATGAGTCACGCTGTTCACACCCAGCCCAATTTTTGAAGGGCTCGTAGAAACTTTCGTCACTTCCGGCGCCTGGGCAACCCACTCAATAATCAACACACAACCGGAAATTGCAGCAAATATTTGTCGGCATATAGTTTTTACTATATTTATGTGTGTTTTCTTGTTTTTTATTTTTAACGAGTTTCAATTTGGTTAGCTGTGTTAATGGCGCATAAATTGCCCTCGGGCAGGGCAGAAAATTAAGCGGAAATAGGCAGTCACGCCTGAGAGGCTGAAGCGGACCAGAAACGAGACGAGGAACGATCCGAGTTCCAAATTCCGAGCTCTAGGACTCGACTCGACTCGACTCGACCACGTGTCTGGCGCACCCCAAAATAATATATTAAAAAAACAAGTTAGAACTGAAAGCTGGACGATAATCATAAGGCATAAAATGCACTTCCGCTTTTGGGCTGGGTAGAAAGTTGCCAAGGATCGACTGACTTACCCCTAAAATAAGCAAAAAGAAAGAAGTAGGGGAAACACCCTAACTAAAGTGTGCCAAGACACGAGTCGCGAGGCAAAGGACATTCAAGACATTCCTTGGCTGAAATGCAAATGAGCCACGCCCACAATTGATGTGTATGCAAAACTATCGAAAAATCAAAGGACACGTGCAGCAGAGATCCTAGAAATAGGAAGAGGGAACAGGGAGGAGGGTAGGGCAGGCCAGGCCAGGGAGATTGGAGAATGGAGAATGGGTGTTCCAGCCTCGCAGCTGACCCGCCTCGCAGGACACACGAAGCAGGAAGCACACAAAACTGCGAGATTATGCCTCAAAAAAATGAAAAGAGAGAAATAATAAATGTGTAAGGGAGGCAGCAGGAAGAGAGCGCGTGTTAGGTAAAAGGAAACTGAACTGAACTGACAGACAGGACGGTAGCCTGGCAAGGACAATGCGAAATGTGATTGTATGTCAGCTTAAGATGCGACGGCCAGGATAAAACCAGGAAACGAACGAACGAAGATGAGATGCGATGAGATGAGAGACGAAATCCTTCAGCATTGTTACCGGATATCAAAAAAGAGAAGAAGCTTAGGACCTGTGTATCCATGTCCTTTAGCCGGACTTGGCCATATAGAGTGCGAAGGTGTCAAAATACGAGACTAAGCCAATGTCCTTTAATAGGCTCGGCGACTCGCAGGAAGAATTTATAAAGATGCTCGCAAGAGTTTTATGCAATTTTAGCTAAGAATTCAGAACGCTGCTCAAAAAACTCGGAGACAGTTGAGGCAATTGCAATAAATTCATTTTGGGCTGGTCCTTTTGGTCCTTTTTATTTTGGATTTCGTTTTCTTTTTTTGGTTGTTGGCTGGTCCAGGAAGTAACTTCTTTTGTGCGCCACTTTAGATGAGACATGTATGTCCGCCATGTCTCGCAGGAAGTGCGTATTTGTTTTGCATCTCATCTTGTCCTTAGAATATGTCCTGTGTCCTGTGCCCTGTGCCCTGTGAAGTGCTGCTCCTCTCAATTTATTTATTTGTCTAGCATGCGCTTCTGAAATTCGAGACGTATGTTATTTTATCATGTCGCAATTCAAAGAAAACTGGGCGCTGTCTCGTTATAGGAGACTCTCTCATTCTCTTTCTTCCTCTCTTTAACTATCTATCTTTAGCAAGGACACTTGTAGCTGTACATGTATCCTGGCACTTTGAGTTATGTGACTTTATGACGGCGTCTTAGTCGCATTGCTCGACTGGACATGATTTATGTGCCATGTGTCAAAATACGAGAGCGCTTGTTGCGCCTTAGATTCGTTTTTTTCCTTCCCTTTCTTCGGTAGTCCAGCTCAGTGTCCTTTAGCATTTTCAAGTTGCTAGCATTTATCACTTAAACTCATCCTTGTCATATTTCGCACTTAACCAGGCGTCAAGTGGCCCCAAAACGTGCGATCACCTCACATTCCTGGTAGCTCATTAACAACGGCGACAACGAGTGCCGACTACCAGAATACCAGACAAACTTAAGTCTATGACTTGATCATAGACTTGTCTTGTCCTGGTTTTCGAATTGAGTATTCGTCGTCCAGCAATTCGTCGAAACGAATCAAGTGTTGACTCTTAATACTACTGAGAAATCTCATTAAACTATTTTACTGACACTTGACCAAAAACCATTTAATTATCGTTTAAGCAGAAAGATCATTAGGTTAGCAGATTGATCTCTTAATATTTTACAATGTTGAGAGTAGTTTTATCAGAAAAAATATATTTCATAAATTTATGATCTAGGTATTTTGTTGTAATGATCAACTGATTCATCTCTAATATGATTCATTTCATTAGCGATCATAGGCAGTTTATAGTATTACAGATCGATCACTCGATCTACCAAAGTCACAAACTAATAGTCATCATAAATATTGTGAAAGCGTCACAAAAGATCTTCATGATTGTAAAGTGATCATTTAAGAAATCGCGAAATCGGAAGATCACTCAATGGAGTTCCTACTAAGCCCTAAAAGCCCAGCGATAAACTATTATAATTAAGATAAATAAAAAAAAATGAATAAATAATAATAATATATTAATAAAAAATAAGCTGATCGCTGATCGCGATAAATTTGTGTTACCAAGATCGCTCTCCGACTCTGCTCGATCAGTTTACGAGTGACGAAAAAATTCAAAACTGATTACTAAAATTCTTAAATAAAGTTGAATGTAATGAGCCTAAGATCGTTTGTTCAAAGCGAAGATCAGATACTGAAGATCAATGATGATTCAAATAGTATTGAATCAACTTAAACACTTTTAACTCAGCTGAGTGAAAATCATTACCAAATCAATTACAGATCTTCTTTTCTTGAACCTGCTCGATCAGTTTATTGATAGCTCATACAATTACATCTACGAGTAGAATGAACTCAGCACTATTCAAAGAATACTCTATCAGTTTATAAACTCAAGCAAATTACCTAACAAATCAAAATAAATATTTAATTGAATGATTAAGTAGCTTATCATTCTCTGATCATGTCGTTTAACAGTTTTTATCAGTTTCATGTGCATTTTTATGGCAAAAACTCTAACTTAAATCGCAATATATTTAGGTAACAGCGTGATACGATCACTTTGAAATAAGATTATTAGAACTTTGCTATCTGTTGCAAACCTGCTGGATAGCAACCCCCGCGTATTTTCATATCTCTTAAGACAACTCGTATCTACAACATGTTAGGGTAATCTTCGATATTGCATTTCACTTTTTTTGGTATCGTATTTTATTGATCCTCGACACACGCTACATTTAGCACAGTGTGAACTGTCGGTAGTTAACTGACTTTACTGAAAGACACTGACAGACAGACAGAAAGACAGTCAGAGAGACAACCCTTCAGAAAAGGTAGATAGATTATAGTACACGGCGTTTTCTATATAGGGGTCTCTCTTTAGACAGTGTCGATGTTCAACTTTGACTTGATTGTTGACATGATGAAAACTAACCGCAGTTGATTCACAATGAAAGATCAAACTGAAATGCAGTTCACTTACACACACACACACACGTGTTCCAGCTCATATGCAGGTTCTTCTTTGTGAAAATCTTTAGGATTCAATAAACTATCGCAGGCAATCAATGTCAGAGCGTTTTTAGAGCAAGCAAAAGCCATTTTCGTATCGATGGAGAGCACAAAAGGCTGAAAAGTAAAAAAAAATCCATACAAGCAAATATATTCCATTGAAAATATTTCACTGGAATATCCTCTTGGCCATTGTGTCTCCATTGAACTGAATTCTGCGCATCAAAAGTGATTTCTTTCCATAGCCGTCTCTATCTATCGTATACTTCTCTTTCCCTCTCTCTCTCTGTTTTTCATAATATTCCTTTTGATTTCACGACATTCCCGTAGCGCGAGTTTCCATTTACACATAGAAATTGTTCATTGAAGCGTGTTCTAGACTTTGGATACTCTACTCCCCCGTCTCCTTTGTGTGTGTGTGTGTGTGAATTCTGATGCTGCGCCATCTCAAAAGGTCAGCTATAAAGGTCAAATCGACTTCAAGTCTCAAAGGAAACTTTATGATGCGCCCAAGCGAGCCAAGCGAATTGCGCAGTTCAAGAGTTTCCCAGTCTTTTCAACTGTCTCTTTCTCTCTTCAACTGCTTCTCTTTCTAACTTTCTTTTCAATTTCATTTTATTTTATCTTTTTTGCGCACCTTCAAAGTCCTGTCACAGTTTTGTTTACCCCGTAACGAGCGTGTCAAATGCGAAGGTGTCGCTACGCTAATTTCTACCTGTTGTTGCTTTTGGGCAAACCCAACGGGTTTTCCACCCGTGGAAATTGTTTGCCAAAAATGCACAAGTGAAAATGGCAAAATTCACATTGTGGCAAGTGGAACCGGAACTGACGCGAAGAGAGAAAGAAAGAGGGAGAGCGTCACATGTGTTTGCTATTAAAGGCGCGACAATGTCACGGGCCATGGCCAGCAACAGATCAGCGAGAGATCAACCTTATGTCCCATGCTAAATGGCCAAAAGTAACAACAACAATACATTCCCTTTCCGCCTATTATGAGCCAGAACTAACTTGCCTTCAAATATACTATATATTGTGTAGAAAACTCAGATCGACTCTAAGGAGCAAAGATTTTACACAGGATATTTTAAAAACAGATTATTTATCTTATTTTACTTAAGTTATCTAACAACAAATAATTCACAATTAATAAGAAAAAAGAAATAGTAATAAATTGTCAAACATAATGTAAGCTTTAGTTTTTAGTTTTAAGATCAGATTTAATTTAAATATATTGTTGAAATATTGGGAATTATAAATTATTATTTTTGTATTTTTTTTAATTTTTATATTTTACTTTTATTTAATTTTTTTATTTTAATTCTATTTTAAGCTATTTTTATGTAGCATAATTGAAACATTTTCCAACATATAACCTGGAATGTTAAGTGACATTCTAAGATTTATTATTAATATTAGGTATAGTTCTAAACTAATTAAAATCAAGTTCACTTAAAAAACTTATATCAAATAAGTTTCACCAATGGACTTAATCTTGGTTAAATAAGTTGAGAGCTTGACAAGTTTGAAGCCTTTTCAAAAAGTAGTTTTATTGTTAGAAAAGGGAATTCAATTTTAAAATAAATTTAAAATTACAATTTTTTTTTTGTATAATATTAAAATGTTCGAGCTAAAAATATTGCAATATTTTAGTTAATTAATATTATTTATTCAAAATTTTTGTAGAAAATGTACAACATTTTTCAAATTACTCTCAAGTCCGCCGAGTTACATTATAAAATCAAATATTTAATAAAAGTAATATAGATATTTAAATTCATATAAAAATAAATAAATTTGTACCATTTTATTTTAGTTTATCATATACCATAGCTCCCATAAATTCTACAAATTCCTTTAAATTGAATATAAAATTATCATAGATCTCCCCTTTCTATATAAAACATTTCGATATCCCACAATAGCTGCTCTCAAAACCGAGATATCCTACGATAACTGCGCCAATCTTATCACTGGCAAATTCTTAAACTATTTACACTTGACCAGCTTAAGCTGCATTTTAGTCCCATAAAAAACCGCCGAGTTGCCGCCAAAAAAAAATAGATGACAAGAAGACCAAAATAGATTTAGTTAAAATCGCATCGTGAAATCAGATTTTCAGAGCGAGCAGAAAGAAAAACAAAAGCAAAACAAAAGCAGACAGAGCATAACCCGCGCCAGGGTCAAAGTTGAATATAAATGTGGTTGTGGAAAAGATGGAATTGTATCTGGATCGAAGACGACTTTTCTGGGTCGGGCCATACCCCATGCGGGGCATCAAAGAAAGTCACCGACCCTAACATGGAAAGAACACAGGACAAAAAATGTCAACCACAAAACTGCGGCTAACAAAACAGATCGAACGATCGATCGATGGATCTGCATTCAGCGACCACAAAGAACTGAACAGAGGATAATGATGATGACGATGACGATGAGTTTGAGAATGAGGTTGAGAATGAGTTTGAGAATGAGGTTGAGGTTGACGATGAGAGTTTCGAGGTCGATGTTAGATGCTAGATGGACATTCTGAATGCATTCAAGGATTGCCCTTTGATGACATTGCCGACTCTAAAAGACTTCTCACTCACTCACTCTCTCTCTATCTTTCTCTTTTCGCCCGCTTTGTGCTATTTTTGCGGATTTCATTGTTTTTTGTGACTGCCTCCTACGATGAGATAATCGATTTATCAAAAAAGCAAAATACGCTTTGCCAAAAAACTGAAAAAACTCCAAGTATTTCAAAGTGCAAGCCGACATTCAGAGTTGGTCAAAGGTTGGCGGTGATTTCGATTTTTGTTTTATACTTTTTGTTAACGCGCATTGATGTGCATTAAGATGTGAAATTGTCACCATTGTCCGTTCCATTGTGGCTCAAGCAATGGCCCACATTCTGTTGCAAACAGCAAAGAGAGCAGCAACCTCAGAGAGTTGCCTTTAGAGTTGCCTCAGAGTTGCCTCACCGAGTTGTTGCAACAGTCGGCGGTCTCGCGTTGACAGCATTAAAAGGTCATGTGAAAAGGACATGCTGAATAGAGGAATCCATCGCACGCATCTTGCCACAGATCTTTCAATTGTGTCAACTCTCGGCCTGCTTGCCACACCCACTTGTGGTGCGACCGAAGGGCAAAAAAGTGGGTGTCTACTCTCGGCTCTCTATACAAATTTTACAGCATCTAAGGTAACCGAAAGATACAAAGATACAAATGTATCGCAAGGCATTGAGTGTGCACGTGGTGCAAGAAATGTAAGAAACAACATTTAGTCAGTAAAATTTGTAATATTCATATAATATATAACATCTATCTATAAGACACATTTGTATTTTTAGCTATACCTGTCAAAGTTACATATCTAATTATTATATCTATGCGACACACCTATTTATATACAGTATATGTAGATTTTTTAGTCAAAGATTCAAATGTATCTCAAGGCTTTGAACTTGTATTTGTTAGCAAGAGATGCATTTAAATCTTTTAACGATAAATTATCAAATTAAGATATTAATATTAAAAATATTCTTATACATACATACATTTGTATCTTTCGCTATCATCGTGTGATATACACATCTTACTACTATATCTGTAAGATACATTTTTAGATTTAGCAAGTCTTTGACCATGCAAGGGATACATTTATATCTATTAGTGCCGAATGACAGCATTTACAGACTAGCGTTGAAATTAGTAAAACCTATAAATTCAAGTACTAACATGAATCTATAAGATATATTTGTATCTATAGCTATTATAGTTGCTATGGGCAATGCTACATAATAAACATTTAGTGATAAAGACAGATTAAAATATAAATGACATGATAGATACTTTTACATCTATAGCTATCATGCTGAAAGATACAAATGTATCTCAGCTAAATTTCTAATTATTAGTGCTAATCGACCGCATTTAAAATAGTTGTATTAATAATGTCCTCAGGTACAAGTAAATAAATATGTAATGTATCTACACGATACATTTGTACCCTTAGATATCTAATCGCTGGATGACAGACTCCGACTCAGCAAACTAATCGCAATTCCAATCGCAATTCCAATCGCAATTCTCGCTGTGTTTTTCGCCTAAAAACAAACTACAAGATACGGGATAGAGGCAAAAGATACTGTATCTTGTAGCTGCAATTAAATGCTAGCAGCGGGCAGCCCGATCCGACTCATATCCCTTGGCTGACCTGTCGCGCAGCAGGCAAAATGATTTTCCAGGGATTTTCCTGGGAAATCAGCCTTGGCCCGATTTCGATTGCGATTCGTTTGAACGAAATTCAGATACCAACAAATGCGGCACACGCTTCAGCGTTTAGCGGCGCTTTGCATAGGAGTCAGAGCCAAAGTCGGAGTCTCATTCTGATCCTGGGCTGGGCAGGATGTGTTCAGGATGTTTGGATAATTAATGTAGGCCAAAAGACCGAAGAAGAAGCCGGCGCATCAAAGTATCTATTACGCGACCAAGGCGTGAACAATTATGGCCTAAACATTTGCCTCAAGCATCGACTACGCCCCTGAAAGAGACGCTGTGAAAGAAAGGGAGAGAGGAAGTAAGAGGGAGCGGGAGAGAATGAGAGAGGGAGACACATTCATTCTTTCAATGCTTTTGCTTCCGCCAATTTAGAAATTCAGAGCAGACGCCGACATCGCAGCAGGTTGTCTTTTAATTGAGGCGCAGCATTTCAGGGAACAAGTGCCAAGCGGATCCATTGACCAACTCTCCAGTCTCCAGTCAGAGCCAATTCAGGGGCGGATAACGGCCCGAAGTGGCAGGTCAGAGCTGGAAGAAGAAGAGGGAATGGAAAATAGGGCAGAGTCGGCGCTAACAAACAAAACATTTTGCATAACCTACGAATATGAAGTGAAAACGTAGACTAGTTTAACTAAACAACAGACACAGGATACAAAGAAGTTAAGCCTGTTTAATAATCTTAATATAAACTCACCAGGATATTAGCGATATTATATACTAGCCTCTCACATGCTGAATCTTAACTGAAAAGACATGAACTTTGGAGTATCTAAAAAAAATTTTATCTAAAAAATATTTAAGTTTCATAGATGTGAATTTGGGAACCTTTCTTCTTGGAATAGAGGTCAACTTTATTTAACTTTCATAATTAACGTATTTTCATCACCAGCGTGAACTACTTTTTATACATTTTACTCTTTAATCTATGAGCAAATTCTACATTTAACGCTTCTTCACAAGTATTTCCATAAGCAAAACCATTTAAAAAATAATCTGTTCCGAGCATTAAATCCAAACTAGTCCTACTTTCGTCACTAGCTTTAAGCATTTTCTCCACAAAGTTAGGTATTTACTTAGTTAACGCTTTCTTCGCTTACTTGCGACTGATTGATAAAGTCTTAAAAGTCAAAGCCCAGCGCCAGTCAATACATAATGAAGACAGACGCAAGTGACTGACTGACGGACGGACGGACGGACGGACTGACTCATTGACGGACTTGACGCACTTGTGGATGCTCGCTCATCCACAAAAAAAAAAGAAAAAATCCACAGAGAAAGGTTAACTTTGGCACGCCGAAGTTTTGATACCCGTGCCGATCCCAATAGATATTTAAACAGTTTTAATGTTATGTAATAAAAATTGCAAAAAATAAACAGCATAATTTAGTTGAAATTCGTTGAGAAGCGTAAAAGATTTGCATAAAACATTGAATTTTAGCAGCTATATAATACAATATAGTAGTAAGATTTTATCCAAGATTAATCAGAATCGATGAGACAGTAACAAATACACAATCTGTGAGTTTGGTTAAGATATCTCAAAACACAACAACGTTTTTCATACTAAAGGTGGATTTTCGATCGATTGTTCCTATGTGATATAGTGATTTAAGATATATCAAGGAACAAATAAGTTGTTACCACTAAATGTTCATTTTTGAGCGATCCTTCCAATGGCAGCTGTACGTAAAAATTATCAGATCTTCATAGTTTCGGCATATATACTGTCAGCAGCAAAAAAACGGATCTGAATCTAGTTTCAACAAGATAAGTTTTGAATTCAGATATTAGTTTGCATAGAAACAAGCGGACAGACTTGTCGAAAGTATATATATACCTTATGGAAACTGTAACGTGTGTTTTACATCGTTTATTAGAAATCTATAATGCCCTTTTGGAAGAGTATCTGCAGCTCGGCGGCAAAACTGAGGCTGGGACGGACGGACGCGTGTCTGGTTCGTATCTGGTTGTGAAAGAGTTTTGAGTTTGGAGCTGCATATCGTGACGTGTAATTGACAGGCAACACGCGTTTAAATCCGAGACTCGCCTGTCATCGCCTCGAGAGCAAAACAAATTTAGATATCTACGGACATTGACAGGCACACACTTGGATAGAGGAGTGAGTGGAAGAGAAGGAGGACGACTTACATGTGTTGGAGCACTCTCTCAAGTAGATCAGCCACCGTTTTGAGCATTTGAAAGTTGCCAGAACCGAGCAAGTGCCCATTGAGCATTGAAAGCCAGAAGAAGCTGAAGAAGAAGTTGTAGAAACTGCAACTTGGCAGCAGTTTGTAACACTTTAGAAAAGTAGACAGCCGGAGTGAAGAGTGCTCGACTAGAAGATGCTCTGTAACATGGAATTTGACGGGAGCCCAATCTAAAATATCTTTACTTTAGAATACATTTTCTATCAGAATGGAAGGCCTAATAGTTGCAAGTACTCTTTAAAAGCTGTTAAGCACTTCTGATATAATATTATTAATATTCTTAAATTAAAGAATATAAATAAATCATACTCTCTCAATTTAATATATCCAATGAAGAAAAAGTTAATATAGTAGTAAAGGAGAAAAGGTTAGCTAAGATTTAGAGACTAAGATATTATATCTCTTATCTACAATATTAATAGTATCCTTCCAAAACTGTTTACCACTTTTGATATAATATTTTTAAATTATAACTAATATTGTGAAAAGGAAATAAATAAATCAATCTATCTGAATTTACTGAAGTACTATTGCGCTACGAATATATGAAACAAATAAATAAAATAAAAAAAGGTTAAAAAAGATAGTAAGAGAAGAGCACGTTAAGAGTAAAAAACCTAACCAGGCTTTCAATGTATAGAGACTTGTCTGTTCTATCGCCTATCTACATCATTATTACTATATTTCTAGATAAAAAAAAAAAATACATTCGACGTTTGTAATTACAAGCTAAACGGAAGGAAATGCGAATTGAAATTGCTTTTGTATTTGATCTTTATTTATTTTCTTTTTTTTTTGTAAAAAAATATCGAAAATTGTTTGTGTAGACGCCTAAATGCTGGGAAATGCTATCAAAACGAGGAGGAAAACCACAAAAATAACACAAGATAGGAGAGGAGAGGAGAGGAGAGGAGGGAGGAGAACATTGACACCTTGCACAGGATATAAGGATACAAATTGAGTTGTTTCCTGTACAAAATTTTGAAATTGCACACTCACGAAACGACGGCGTGGCAAATATGATTATGATAAGGAAAAAATGTATTTTAGAAATTGTAAATTGTAAATTGCTGAAAATGTGTCGAAACCGTCGCCCTTCGGCTGAGAATTACTCGCATTACAGTCGAGAGAGAGAGAGAGTGAGAGAGAGAGAGAGAGAAGGAGGCTGTCTAAAATTACCAGCGTAATCAGAGATTTCCAACACCTTTTTTTCTGATGGTCGTTTGGTTTTTAACTAATTAATTTTCATCTCTCTGACAGTGAAAAGTGGAGAAAAGTAGGCAGAAGGGAAAAAGGAAATGCGCATCGAATGCGCTTAACAGCTTTGCCCGCACTCTCCCTCTCTCCTCCTACTCCTCCCCTCCCCCTTACTAAGAAGCATGCCCTGATCCTGACCAGAACCTGGACATGCTTGACGCTTGGATTAGTCTGACGTAATGAGCTCTGATCCGTCGAGCGGCACGCGCAACAGCAACTAAAGTGCACTCTGTGCATGGAATGGAATGGGATGGGATGGGATTGGGGGGCGTGGCAGCTTAGTGCCTTCTTACTGCAAGATCTTGAGGATCTAGGCGCACTCCAGGCGAAAACTCTATATTGACTTGTCAGTGTTGCGAATGCACATGAAGATATCTTTGAGTTACTTTTAAGACTGACAGTTAGATTGGCCAATTATATGATAAAACGAAAATACGTGTACGCATCTCAAAAACTTTTAGTTTAGCTCGTCATTAAACACTTTATATGGTATTTGAGAAACATCTTAACTGTTTCTTGATGTTCTAACCGTAAGTCAAAGCAGCTAGTATATAGATAGATACTAAATATTTCATAATGTAAAATGAAATAAAAAATTTCCAATCTGTGAGTTTGTTTGAGATATTAAAAACCACAACATATTTCATACTAAATCTTAATTTCCTATTTAAATATAATTTGGTCAATATACATATATGGGACCCTCCCATTTGCATAACCTGTCAGATTGGTTCAGATATTTTAAACAACAAAATAGTTTTTCACACTGAGACTTGATTTTCGACTGATCGTTGTTATGGCAGCTATATGATTTAGTGGTCTGATTTAAAATTAAAAACAAACTTGATCTGCGTCCGGTATCCGGGAACCTACATACCAAGCTTGAGGTCTCTAGCTTCAATAGTCTCTGTTATCGGTTGCCTTAAACAGACGTACAGACGGACAGACAGACGGACATGGCTAAATCTACTCGGCTGTTGATGCTGATCAAGAATATATATACTTTATGGGGTCGAAGATGCTTCCTTCTGCCTGTTACATACATCACACAAATCCAATATACTATTTTTGACCATTTTCAATGGCCACAGGGTATAAAAAAGCTAATCTACATACTATTATTGTTATTTGACAGTTGGATTGATAAAATTTTAGTTTTTTAGTCCAAACAAATATATAAAATTTGTATTATTAAGATCCTATTGAATTTGACAGAAATTATACTTATATTTATAGCTAGCTCACATATTGTGGATGTAGTCGTTAATTTATCATAGCTTAAGTTTTCTAGAAGTTTTCTTAATAATGATTTTCTCCAAAGTTAACATTTGATAAACTGAAATACGAAACAACAATATAAGAAAACACCAGTATAGATCAGAATGCCTGCAGAATTCTACCACGTGTGCCTACAAATTTCGAATGAATTTCAAGGCAATGGAGCCTTAATGAATTTCAAGGAAGAAGACAGAAGGAGGGATCGCAGGTCCCTCAAGGGCCAACTCCAAACAATTGGCGTAGAACAATGATGGAATTGAGCAAATGAATTTGCGGTCGTTAGAGGTGAAGAAACAAAAAGATAAAGACGAAAATCAGCTACCGCACACAACGCGCCTCAATCACGCCTCAATTGTCCATGGGCCAAGTTAATGCAATTTCAATTTCAACTTGCGGTAGCTGCAGATGCAGCGAAAGAGAAATAGCAGAACTCGAATCTTATCGCAACGAATGCATCTCGAATCGGCGAATTGCCAATGAACAATGACAAATAAAGAATGGAATCTCAATTCAATAACAATTGACAACGAGAGAAGAAAAAGTCCAGCTAGCAAAATGGACCTGGGTTGAACATTTTCCGAGTTCAGCCATAATAGAGAGATCGAAGGCCAAAACAAATAAGATGTCACGCATATAAAACGCGACACTGTGACACTGTGACAATGACAATGAGTTTCGTATTGAACACACAACAGTTTTCGAACTATTTAAGGGGACCACCAAAAAATCAGAGTGAGTTTTGGGAGTGAGTTGATAACTGAGTTCAAGTAAAGAGAACGTGTGTGCGTAGATTTTGCTTGCCTGGACCTTTTGTTTTTGGTCAACAGCGGGGGATTGTGTATATTTTGGTTTTGGCAATGCGGTCAAAACATTGTCTATGAGAACAATGCTGGTACACGGGACCTCACAACATGAAAACTAAAATACTCGTACCTTGAAATGAGCAAAAATAGCAATTTGGGCTCTTAACTGTTATTAGCATGCTGCGCCAGGGGTTTGAGCCCACAAAACAAAGCAGAGAACAGAGAATATAGAAATATAGAAAGACAGAAATATATATATATATGTATATGAAAGGTAACTCAGTCTGCATCATGTCGAGTCTGGTCACAAAGCTAAGCAGTTTCTAATTGTCATTGTATGTGGACAAATCTATTAGAATAGACCGACCATATTTGTTGCTCATTTGCCTGGCTGAGTTCAGTGTGCCTGTGGTTTTTAAGACTTGTTCTTTGGTCAAAATATTTATACACAATTAGCGCAAATGTTTGGCACGAGGACACAGAGGATGCATGGGATACAGGACATCTTCCTGTGCCAGCTGCGACTTTTCGCCTTGACTCTAAACTCTCAGATACATTTGCAAGCTACACCTGGCAGCAAATATCCTTCTCTTGCTGTCTCTCTGTCTGTCTCTATTGGCACCAGCATTTTTTCAGCACACGCGCCAGACACAAGCCAACATCTATCTTTATGCTGGTATCAATCTATCAATAACTGCAATTCTTGCTAAACTACTAGACACACTTCCTGCCATCGTCTTCTATTTTTTCCAACTCATCTTGGTACTGAGAATTGCCAACTAAACTCGCATTCTCTTAACTCTTCCGTTTTTCTGGCGAAATATTTTGACACTTTTCTACATTTTGTTTTCTTGTGGTCAGCTTCTGTTCCGCCCTCAATCTAAATATGTTTTGTGCTCAGACAAAACAAAAACAGACTCAATCCTTTTTCGTGTGAACAACTTGGACAACTGGCCATTGGCCAAGTGTTTGCCGGGGGCTGTTACCACTTAAGTGGTTTAGTTGCCTTCCTTCAAGTAATGATAACAACAACAAACAAACAATAACAACAACAATTCACAGCTAAAAATTCCAATGTGTCCCCCTCTACTCATTTGTCGTTTCCCTTGTCCAACTGTCGCCAATAAAAATTTACGCCTAATTTTCCCCCTCTGTTTTTTACTTTTTATTTTTGCTTCCGCGCATGCGCAGACAACAAGCAGCATAAGAAGAATCAGAAGCTCCTTCTCTTCCCTCTCCCCTTCCCTCACCCCATCCTTGGAGAGCCCTCGTTTCCCCAACTCAACACTAGGCATGCAACGTTCCAGAGTTGCCTCGTTAGCTTTGGCATTGGCCGATTTCATTTTTGATTTGTGTCGGCATATTTTGCATACAACTCTGGAATCTGGAATGGGTGCAGCAAGTGGCTAATGCGAGGGCAGTTTCAGCAGTTGATCAGAGCGTCTGCATCTGTTTACTCAATAGTCAAGTTCCCATTCTTTCACTTCAATGCTCAAACCTAAAATCAATTTTAATCTTTAAATTTAAAATATTTTCAAAAATGACTCATTGTAAATTAAAATTGTCTTCTTTATTTTTAATTTTAATAACGAATAAATATTAACTAATAATAATTAATATTATCATCTTTAAATAGCATTTATGACTATTGGCTATTTTTCTGTTGTCTGTTTTGACAAATTTGATCAAATCTAATGTTATACTCGTATTTAGTATTATTTAAATTCTTAATTTTAATTTAATTTCTTGTGTTTTTAAATTATTTTCTTCTTTTTTAATTAAATCTTTAGTTTAATAATAATATTTTAAATCTTTTAAAAGGATTTTTTTATTTATTAAAACACTTAAATTATTATTTATTTGTTCTATCTTAAATTAAAAGACTTTCCTTATAAAATTTACAGCTTTAACTAGTTGTTGTTTTCACAAAATTTACTTAAAAAAAACTTCGCTACTTAAAGAAAAAAATCAATTTAAGCTTTTTGAAGTCTATGCAGGCCTTACATAAATTTTCTTGGCTTTAATTTTTTATACAGCACAAGAATATTACATAAATCGCAACTTTATTCTAGAAACTCTTCTTTAAACTACAAAGGAGCTATGCTTGAATAAAAAAAAAAGTTTCTTGTCAGCCTTTCAGCTGCTTTTCTACTCAATGCATACAGTACTCGTGTGGCAACCCTCGCTGGCAAGCATCGTCTGTGAATGCTCCCCACGCTCCAACGCGGTCCAATCAGCGCCGCAAAGGTGGCACAAGAAAATTATTTAACAATCAATTTCTTGCAGCAGCATTTTTGCCATCTAATTATAATCGAAAAGGTCCAAGGGAATACAAAACAACAATCAAAAGAAATGCGCCGACAAACTAACTAAAAAACGAAATTAAAGTAAAATTTAAAAATGAAAATGAAAATGAGAATGAGAATGCGGACAATTTCCCTAAAATAAAGAATGAAAGAAATTCCAAGCGTTGCTCTAATTAAAATTGAAATGGAATGAAATGAAATGAAGTGTCTGCGCATGCGCAGGCTCTAAAGTAGATCCTTTCACAGATCCAGATTCAGATCCCATTCCCATTTTTGGCCTGAACACTCACGGCAATAAATTTTCGTATCACAGAGCATCTTTTAGGGTGGTCTCAGCTCTCATTTCTGAGATGTGATTCCGAGTCTGATTCGGCTTTGGATTCTGTTCTCGTCCTTTCGCTTGGCACGTTCGTTCCCTTTAGTTGAATTCAGTTTGACCGAGAAATATTACAGTAAAAAACGCATTTTTTTCTCCAGCTCTTGAATATTGTTTTTTAGGTCTTCTTGATGCACTCATTTCATGCCAAAAAAAATAAAATAAAGAAGAAAAATAAACTCTAATCCCGCGTTGGCGCAGCCCACACACGTCTCATACTTTTTGATGGACAAAAGGATTAGCATGTTGAGTTCCTTTCGAATAGTTCTTATTATTATTGCCATGTCGAATCGCCACACAATGGCGACACAATGGCCAAGTGTGAGGGCCAGTCAGCCGGGAGTTTAGGCCAAAAGGTTAAGGGTGAAGGTGAGGTGAAGGTGAAGGTCGGACAATGCCATCAATTGCAATGCGCCACATTTGCCATTCAAATGCAATTGCGCGTGTTAATCGATTCCGATTTCGAGTTGAAAGAAAACTAATTTCATGCCTGCTTATAAAGAGAAGGTCTCTCCTCTCCTTTCGTTTTATTATTATTATTACAGCTGCGATTAATTAAGCAAACAAATCGAACAGACATATCCATACATATATGTTTTCGATGTGGCCAACTATTAAATACGGTAGCTGTTAAAACAAATAACCCCAAGGCACTGAATCGAGTGAATACTCGATACTCAATACTCGTCGTATTCACAGTATTCACAGTATTCACAGTATTCGTTTCATCGTGCTTTTGGCCTAATTAATTGCCAATCATAAAGGCGAGTGCAATGTGCTCGTAAAACGAATCAGTTTTAAATGCCCAACTGCAAGTCCAATTATTCAAGTTTGCGCCTTAAGTGAAGATCGAAATGTTAACTGGACGAATTGCTGTACAAGGGAGAAGGGGAGGAGAACAGTGGTGGGAGGGGGAAGAACAGAGAACTGAGAACTGAGAATTGAGAACTGGCAATGGCACTGGGCAGTGAACTGTATTTTTATGGGAAATGTGTGTGTTTGGCAATTAATTAAATTAAGTTTTCAGCGAAAATGCCAAAGGCGTGAAGCAACAAGCACCCCAATGCAAATAACTGCGAATCGAATCATGAATACCCTTACTCTAATTTTATTATGTGTCAATTTTAAATAGCTTAAAATGTTTAAATTACTTGCATATTTAAGTATTATTTTAAATACATTATTTAAATACAAATATTCATTTTAAAATATTATTTTAAAAAGAATTATATTAAAAATATTATTTTAAAAAAAGTTATATTAAAAATATTATTTTAATTTTGTAGATATCAAGTCAAAATTTAAGTAATTGAAACTATTGAGAAGGTTCGGAAATGCTTCATTTTATTTTTCTTCAAATCATTTGAGTTACATTCCTGATTTTCATACTGATTTTGGAACAAATGTGAAATTTATGCAAATCTCAAAGTATTTTTAAGCATTTCACCGGTTTAAAAGAATTTGATATACAAATTAAAATTAGTGGAATTTTATTTTATTTAGTTTTTTTTTTCATTTTAGGTTGTGCATTATATATCAAACTTTTGAGCCCGTTCAGAAAGTGATTCAGAGCCATAACTCCAAAACTATTTGAGCCACGAAGCTGATTTTTGGCATAAGCACATTATAACAAACTTGTTTTTAGCTAGAATCAAGCAAAAGTTATTGCTTAAAACTTCTTTTACTGTTTCAAGTGTCAAGACTTAGTCACTTCTGTACAAATTGTAAGGGTATAGAACTGGGAGCACACAGGAAGTCTTTGCGCTGTGGCTCGTCAACATTAACAGCAAACAGCGATAACATTTTAATTGCGCTGATCTGCTGATCGGTTGTGATCACAGCCCACCGATCAGATCGCAGTTGATCTTCCCGATCTGTTGATCTGCTCGCCAGTTTGTTAATGTCTTTTGGCAGCAGCAGCTAAAAAGAAAGAAGGAACGAAAAACAAATACGACGAGTAAGAAAGAAGGCTATCAATTGGCAATCGTGTTAAGAGGCTCTAATAAAGTTGCTCTCAAGTTTCATCTCACCCAAGCAACAGTCTGAATGTCTCAACGTCATCGATCTGTATCCCCAATGTTATTTATCTCTTAATATATCTTACATCAACTTATGGCCGGCTCTGATAATGGAATCAACTTGCCACTTGGCTAATCTTAAAGCTCTGCCCTCTGCCTCCTCTTTCTGCCCATCGATAAGTGCGGCAACATAAGAAATCGATTTAAGATTCAACTACCTATATCAACGGCCCTCATCTGCCGGTTACATGGAAGCTTATCAGCTGGCAATACCTGCTTACATTCGAGCTTGTGCTTAACTCAGCCAGATAGCAGATCCTGCCGCTGATTGTGCTCTTTATAGAGCCAAAGATGAGCTCAGTATGTGGGTACGAACACACTCTAAATACTCGTAAAGAACGTTGTTAAAAAAACAAACTGAATATTAAAAATAGTTCAGAATAATAAGTTGAATTAAGTGAACATATCACTCTTAAGAAGACATCTAGTTTATTAAAGACAGCTTAAGACAATAATCAATCAAGTTTTTAGCAAAGAGGTCAAATATACTTTAATTTTTCAGTTACAAGACTATTCAAATTTAAATGTAAGCGAAAGAAAATAATAGTTTACTAAATGAAGTAAGGTAAGTGAAGAATAATTATCAGCAGTATTGAAATTTAAATATTTAAGTGTGAGTGTTGAGGAGAAAAAGCTGAATAGGCTCAAGTGTACTTCTAATTAAATGTATCAGAATATAAATAGTAATTTTCTAAATGAAACTTATAGTGTAAGGAGCATACATTTATCAAGAATAATATTGAAGTGGGAATGCTGAATTAAGATACATAATAGACTTATAATCGAGGGAAATCTCGAAAAAAGAATTTGTGATATTAGCTTTGATAAAGTGTAAGTTATTCTAGATTCTTTCTGTCTCTTTGAAATAATCAAATGGTAAATAGTAAAAGTTTATAAAATTTTATAAAATATTTCTTAACAAAAAATTCGATATCTTTATAATAATCCTAGTAGAAATGTTGTGTCACACAAAAATATGTACATATGTATGTACTGTGTAGTAGCTGTTGAAAATGGACAGTTACCTGCTTAAAACATACGCGACTCCCAGGAGAATAGCACGTGCAAAAACAGCCCCGGGAGATCGGTGAGTGATCGGCAAGCGATCTCAGAGTTTTTGCATAAACATTAAGGCACATTAGGAAGAGAAAAACACACACACATGGGACTCGGGACACTTCATTAAATACTATTTTGGCTACCTAAAGTAAACAAAGAACTGACCAGGACCAAAAACAGGACCAGAACAAGACCAAAGACAATACGCATAGTTATAGCTACGTATTATGTGCCTTATGGACAAACATGATGATGGATGGATGATGGAACTGCTTGATGACTCAATCATTGTGCAATACGAACGTGTGATGCCGTTTTTGTGATTACCTTTTAGATTTGCATTTTGGATAAAGACATGTTCTCGAACCTAGATCAAAGATCAGTTCAAGAAATTTCAGTTTACACATGTGTATAGATTAAAGATCAGTTAACAGCGGACACGTGTGCTAATTACCAGGAAGAACATGTCCATCCAAAGATTTGCAGCTGATGTCTCATCCAAAGAAAAGAAAGAAAACGAAAAAAAAAATACTCTGACGAATAGCTGTAACGGGAAAACAGTCACAATTTGAATACAGCTAAAGATATTCATATGAGTATAATATGCAAAACGCAATCAAAAATCAATTCATAATCATTTGCAAGGTGCAGACATCAAAAGACAAGAGTCGGAGAGACAGAGAGAAACAGAGAAGACTGAGAATCAGGGGCCCCCACCAATGGCAATTCAATCAAATTTGTTATAAAACTGTGAAAGTCTGCGACAGCGATCGGAAACAGGACTCAAAGTCAGTCCGAAGAGGAAGAAGAAGCAGGAGACTGCACAAAAGCTAGAGGAGATTTGCATGTCCAGAGGCAATATTATGCAAAAGATAAAAGACAAAAAAGAAATACATACAAGAAGAAGAAGCGCTGATCGTTTTGCATACAAACTTTTGTTGGCGATCGCAACAACCGAATCCATGCATCAATATCAATATCAATGTCTGGCGATCAGTCGGCCAACTTGATCGTCAGTCTGTCTCTCTGTCTCTCAGTCTTTCTGGCCAACTCACGCACTGATCGACAGCAAGACACAATTCAATCATTTCAGTTTCGATGTACGTAGGACGCTGCCAGATCTTTAGCGCTAGATTAAACGATCAGCGGAGACAGGCAACTACAGGCAGCTCCAACTACAAACTACTATACAAACCGTCCACTTGTTGTACTTGTTTTTATTTTCTTGTATTTTTCTCTTCTTTTGATCTGTTGTCTGGCATTGACTACTGCAATGTGTGTAGGTCGATCGGCGATCGTTGATCGTTGATCGTTGGTACCAGCAAATTATTTCACTTGGCTCTTTCACTCTCTGGTGGTCTCAATGTACAACTTGATTTCTGTTTCCTTTGCTGCAATGGCAGTTTGATTTGTTTAAATTTAATTATGCATCAATATCAACGATTGTCGATCGTTTCACGATCCTTTTGCCTCCTTGCGTAGGTAGCAAAGAGTAAAAGAGAAAGACAGAGCGAGAGCAAGAGCAAAAGAGAGATCTTAAGGTTTGAAATTATGATGATTCCATGAACCTGTGTGTACAATCACAATTTCTCGATCTGGTCTTGTTCTCATGACGATCGATTCGTAAAAACCTTTGATTTGATTATCAACATTTGTTGACGTTCTCCACCTGAGTGAAAGAGATGCTGATGGCAAACCGCCAAATGATGATCGATGCCAATGTCGTTTCGCCTGATTTTACTTATGTATTTTATTTTTTTTTGTATTTTCTGTGGTTTCACTGCATTTACATTTTGCTGTACTCTCTCATTCTTTGTGCTATGTATGAAGCGATCAATCAAAAATGCAAACAGCTCCCAAAATGAAAATGAGCTGATCGAAGCAAGTGAGAGAGGGAAGAAAGAAAAGGGAAATTTAACAACAATTCAAAGAAGTTCACTTTTTGGTAGCCCCGTTTGAATCTGACAGCAGACAAAATAGTTTATGATCGTTGTATGATAAACTACATGCAGGATATATGGATAATATAGTACATGATCTCGAATCAATGTATGCATGACGATCCTCTCGCATCCTGCAGCACAACATGAATACGAAAACTGTCACTTAAATGATGAAGAGTTTGTTAGAATTTGAATTGTCCGGGGCGCATCGTAAATTTTCGCTTTTTTGTCGGTATCAAAGCGCTTGCGAGTGATCGAGTGATCGTGACTTTTAGATTAAAGCATGCAGAACAAATTGGAAAAGTACTTAAGAATCTTTCGACCTGATATACATAAATCTTTTATTTAAATGGCATAGCTTACTAATCATCTCTAAAAGTCATTAAAATGGTTAAAAGTGATCTTTATCTAGCCAATTAGCGATCGTAAAAAAAATTTAAAAATATTTAATTTTTATAAGTGCGCTAATTGGCAAATATTTGTTTATATGATGTTATGTATATTCGATTATAGATCTCAGCAACTGATCGTGTATTTTAGAAATCTCTATATAGCAAATAATTTACATTTGAAGTTAAAAAAATTGTATAAAAAACTAAACGATCTACAAAATACAGATTTAATTAATGTTTTAAGCGATCGTAACGAAAAGTCAATGTTATTTCGTTATTGATGAATAAAAGATATAAATGTGATAGAATAAAATCCCGAATACCGAAGCGTACGATCCTTAAAAAAGCGATGAGCTAAAGATCAAAGGAAAGCCTAAATGATCTTCATATTTTATAAATGGGATATTGTTTTTCACTCTTTGTCTATTTACTGAAACGTCTGAATGATCTTCTGCATTGGACTTGTTTTTTATTTGCACGCTCATAATAGTCTCTCTCTTTAATTTTTACCCTTTGCTGTGACACAGTTTGTCCGCCATTTCCGCGTGCTAAAAGTCGCAGTGTAAAATGTAAATCACTTGGTTAGGCAAATAAAAACATAGCTATATCTATTGATAGGACGATAAGTACTTGGACGGATTAGTTATCTCCAACTGAGATATGACAGAAATGTAAATGCCAATAGATACTCGCTATATGCATTGATAATCACACCTACACATGGCGCAGAGCACAACACAAATTCACTTGAACAAGACAACAACAAGTCAGTGTGCGAAAGAGAGAAAAGTGAGAGGAGAGAGAGAAAGAGATAGTGAGTGAGTAGAAGGAGATACGCGGTGTTTGTTTAAGGAAGATTTTGGCGCGAGTTCTTGTTTTTTGTTATTATTTTCTCTCTCTCTCTCTCTCTGTTTTTTATTTTTATGACTCTCAAACTGATATTGGAAGAATTATTTACACAGAAATTTGTCGATCGTTTTTCTTTTTTTTAATTTTGTTATTTATTATGTAAATATTTAAGTAAATGGAATTGAATCGACTCATTCAATTTGTGGACTGCGTGGGTGTTGTGTGTGAACTTGCATAACTGTGTCAATCGACGCGTGCTGTGACAACACGCCAATCGAGCGATCAAGAATTCAACCAGGTAACCCAATCCACCACACAACCACTCAACCACACAACCACTCAACCAGGTAACCGGGTAAACATTTGCCGAGTGTGTCAAACGCGCGTCGCGTCGTTCAATATGAAAACGGCAAATTTAAATCAATAATTCGAATGGAAACTCTTTGGAGATAAGCTCAATTCCTGAGCTCTTCCTTCTCCTTCTCCTCCTCCGCCTCCAACTCCTCCTCATCACTAAGCGCGCTGTTTACCCGCCTACAACAACTGGCGGTAAAGTCTTGTTCGACCTCTATATCTACCTTTAGCTCGTACCTCGGCACGTCATTATCATTAGGACATTGCAGTCATATATCACACTGAGCTCTGCCCGTCAAGCATCTCTCTCCAGTCTTGATATATGACTCGCCCGCGCCTAAATTATGGTACACAAAAACAGATACCCTCGGAATTGTGCAAATAGCCGCCAGCAGCTTCGGGCTATAGACAAGACAATTGCATTGCGGGCAGAGCTGAGAATGATGACGATCCTCTTCCACCTTCCGAGAAGGTGTTTAGATGCAAACGCTTCCAGTCTTCTTCTGAGTTCTTTTTTCTTCCACTTTTTGATCAATTGAGCGATCGCTGCCATCCGGCTACGATATCGCAATAATAATCCACCTTCATCTAATGCAGGTTAACTCCAAAATGCAGCTTGTCTTCTGCGAGTTTTATCCATAATTGAAATGATAATCGGCATCTGGAGTCGACAATTGGCCCATTGTGGCACAGTGGGGCCAATTGAGAATCGTATGAGAATCAATTCTTAGTTCAAGCGATCAGTAAGGAACTTTAGCGATCAGTTGATTTCATTATTTTGCTCAGCACAATCTAAATTCTATTTCTAAACTCAATTGTACAGTGAACCTTAATAAGATTTGTTTCCACTGAAGATCATTACATCGATTTTTGCATTTCTCTTTTGCGATCTCTAGGCTTCATCGATCAGTGGAACTTTGTTGAGCATTCTAAATTAAAATCATTTCTTCTGTTCTAAGCTTCATCGATCAATAAAACTTTGTTGTACTTTTTATGGTGGAACACTTTACTGCTCGTGATCAGTTTTCAACTCGATCGATCAGCACAACTTTGTTAGTGCAACTGATTGTGGACAGACTGCGATCATCGCTTTCATTTCGTTTTATTTAGATAATTAATTTGAAAAAGTGAACTACTAATCGAAATTCGAATTGATCATGTAAGAACTAATGATGCTTCTTAAGTGTAACTTGACACTAGAAATATGTACACTTAATTTCAGATCATTTAACATTGGATGTGCACATTTTTTTCCATAAAAATACTCTTATAATTTGAGTCAGAAATATATGTATATGTGTAAATACTAGAGCGATTTTTAAAACTTAAACAATATTCAAAATCAAACTTATTCACGCCACTCAAATTTATACTTAAATCAAGAAGCTTGAAGCTATTTGCTAGCTTAAATTTGCATGTTGAAGGCAATAAAGCTCACCTAATGTGCTTTGAAAGCACTGTGAGCTTTAAGTAATGTTAGTCTTTAGTTTCCCACAATATTCAATATTAATGCATTATTTGCTTACAGTCAACGCTGTATACTTTTCACGCCCACTGTGCCGCCCTTAAGCCACACAGAGGAACAACACTGTGAGAGAGACAGACGGAAAGAGACAGGAAGATAGTCTGACTGACAGACACAGCGTGTCGTCGCCTGAAGCTAGTAGAAGCTAAAGTCTGGAGCTGGACACAGAGTCAGAGTCAGAGTCTGGAGTTAGAGTCATTCATCTGACATGCTGTCCTGGCCAGCAGAGATCAGTCTATCAAGGCATGGGGCATGTGGCATGCTGCGTGGCAGCGGCGACATCAACCGCCAAAGCCGAAGCCAAACAGCAGTCAAAACTCTGTCAGACAGTTTGTAAACAGTTTTCAAAGTCGAGCACAATCAGTGGCTACATCGCGATAAAGACGCGTTTGCTTTAAGCCAAAAAGACGCGTCGACTTAGATGCCACAGAGTGTGAGATAGAGTGAGACAGAGAGAGAGAGAGAGAGAGAGAGTAAGAAAGATATGTAGTCCTCTTGCTTAGTGACTGATCCGCCTGCTGTCTGTTGGCTCCATTTCAAAACTGTGTACGACATTTGCGCCATTATAACTTTATCGCTTTTCGGACAGATTGTTGTTTTGGGCCAAGACAGGCATCTTGCCATCTTTTTAAGAGTGATGGCTGAATGGCCTGAATGCCTGCCTGCCTGCCTGCCTGCCCGATGATCATGATCATGATGAGGGCTTAATAGCATTAGTTGTGTTCATCTACGCAGCAGTAGTTCCTTCAGTCAATAAAGGTCTTCCTATAACACTTTTTACTCTCTTCCAGCGCTTTTTCTATATCACATTTAATACTCGGTACCCTTAAAGTATAGAAGTATTATAACTATGTGACAATATACATACATTGTATATATTAATGACAGACCCAATCTATCCAAATAATTATAATAAAATCGAGAAAATAAACACAATAGTTGCTTATAGAAAGGTTGTTTAATATTCAACATGGGTTGGAACCCGAAAGAAATGAAAACAAGTGCAATATTAAAGCTATAGTCTTTAATTTGGGTTCACTTAATACATTCCTTTATACTTGCTTGTTCAGACAATTTTTAAAAGTTATTTAAAAAAATTGTTTAACACAGGCTCGAGCTCCGAACAAATTAAAGACAAGTGCATTATTAAAGTTACGGCCTTGAGAATCGGTACACTTAATATATGCTCTTTTATCAATCTGTTCTGATATTTTAACTAGGATCGAAAAATAAACACAGTTTTTTAGAAAATTTGTTGAATATTCTAAATACCAGGTTCCGTGATCATTATTCAAAGATTTTAAAGGATTTTCTTTAATGATAATAATTAATTTTGAGCGAAAAAATAGAATTCACAAATAATCATTATTTATGATTTATATTTTTCGCTCAAAAATTAAAAATAAAACTTATTTGTAGTAAGTTGTGATACGAAGTTGTGGATAGCGAGTATCTCACAGTCGAGTTCGCTCAATCGTAGCATTCTGAGTGGATCTCTCTCTCATTCATGCATTCTGACGAGCTACTTGTAATTGTCTGTATTGTGGCTGCTGTGCAGATTATTAACTCTGGGCCAGCTCTGAAGGAACTGTGGCAAGCGGCAGCTCTTTAAAAACCCATTTAAGCTTACAAGCTTGTTAAGCTTGCCCCAAATCCGTGGCACCACTCGGCGCTACCCATTGCGGGGAGTCAGTCATTCATTCATTCAGTCAGTTAGTCAGTCAGAGGCAGTGGAAGTGGCAGTGGCAGTGCCAGTGCCACGCCGTTTAATGCAATTTCACGTTCAGTTTCAGTCTTTAATTTTTTTCTTTTCTCTGTTTTATCGCTGGCTAAGTAGCCACTAAACGGCAGCTCTTTAATCTCAACGACTTAGCTCCCAGTTCGCAGTTTGCAGTTTGCAGTTCGCAGTTTAAAGTCTTAAGAAAGCCTCATTTTGTGTCGAGGCCCACTTTCTTTAAGGGGGGCATGTCCAAAGTGCGTTGCGCCCACCTTGTTAAGCGCTAAGGACAAACTGGTATCCACTGTAACTGATTGTTACAGTGAGTCGCAACGGTGCGTGCCGCCAATCGAGACGCACACACACTTTTGCCCACAGAGAGAGAGAGAGAGATGCCAGATTCAAGATGCCAGATTCCAGATTTCAGATTCCACATTGAAGCTTTATTTTTAGGTTTTTACGCTAAATTGAACCGTAGCCTCGGTCTCGGCAAAGTGGCAATCATCTGGAGTCTCGAGCGGAATACGCGTAGTAATTGCGGATTAAATGCATCAACGAATCGCTGCGAAATAAAATCTGATTAAGAATATTTCAATTAGCAGCGTTGCCTTTTGCCTCAGGACCTCAACCTCAACCTCAACCTCTGCCTACTCCTCCCTCTCCATCTCCTGTTCCACCCAAAAAAAAACAGAAAAACAAGTAAAAAGAAAGTTTCGCTTGAATGAAAATTGCGCATATTATATATTTTTTGATTGATTCCCAATGCATTTTTCGCATGCTAATTAAGTCACTCGGCCTGTAAATGCACCTGATCAGATCGGGCCATCTTCTGCTTTTAGGCCCTCTCAGCATTGGCTTAATGAGTTCAGCTTGATAAAGCGCTAATTTATGCCACATTTTTAAATGCTTTTCATTCTTATGGCATTATTCTTATAACGAAACATTTAGTATCTACCTCGATTAATCTGTTATCATAAAGAGTTACTATATGTATAAAAAACAAGATGTGAAATTTAATGCACTGCTGATAAGCTGATCAGAATGGAAAGAGATAAAGCTCTAGGAGAGGCCAACATGAATGTATCAACAATGAAGACACTAGTGTAGAGTCTGTAAACTAGCAACAACTCACTGTAGTTTGTTTATTGTAGCTCATTTACAGAATTAAGTTCAGTTAATTATGACCGGAATTTATGAAATGCTAAAAATTGAGATTTAAAATTTTGTACTTTCGAAAAACACATGGTGGGAAACTTTTCATAAAATTCGCATTCTTGCGTAAAAAAACTATTTGATCGGAATTAGTAATGAGGAAATGAATAATGAATGAATTAAGGGCCAAACCATGATCAAAATGACATTTCGCGTCAAAATCTGTTTAGTTTTGGGAAAGCTATGATTTATTATGAATTTATTTCATCACTGTCTAACTTGTTATCTTTACATTTTCTCTCTTTACAAAGACTAGACAATTTTAAGATAATCCCTAAAGGGCTATTCAAAATTCTGATATCTATTTTAATGATCATGGAAAGCAGTGCAAAACGATTGTCTGCTCTAAAATCGCACTGCTTGCATTCGGGGTCTCTGATTTGGCAAGCAGTGCGTGAAAGAAATTGGAATATTTGAAGACATTAGTTCAGATCAATGATTGATCTTACTGCCCTCTACCTTTTCCAGCATACCCTCATTTCAAATGCGTAAGGGGTATACAGTTTTAATCTCCAACTTTCCCTGGCTGGTATTTCTTTATATAAATTCATATATGTAGTGTGCAATCCTTTAATCCCTGAGGGAACTGAGTGCTCGCTACTGTTGCCTACAACTTGATCGTTGCTACTGATGTAGATCATCATCATCATCATCATGATTGTGATCGTTATGATCAGAACAACGTTCATTTTTGTGGAGTGCTACTATAAAAAAATAAGGGGGGCAGCAAATGATGACCAAATTATGCCATAAATGCCAAGGCGAAATAAAAGTGGCAGACAAATTTCAACGCGCTTTCGAGGCTGAACTCATAATATAATCGTCATCGTCATCGTCATCGCCATCGTAGTTGTAATTGTGATTGTGATCGACGAGTGATCTTCTCCCAAACTGTATATCATAATCCAACCGATGGCACAATCAAGCCATCAAAAAAAGCTGCCAACTCCCAAAGTAACGCGCATGAAAAACACTTTCATTAAACTACATTTTTATTGTGGCACCAGGAAACTGAACTCAAGTCCCGCCGAATGGACAAGGAGGAAAAGGGGGAATTCCCCTTCAATTTCAGATCGCGTTCATATTCATTTATGGCGGTCAACTATAAAAGTTTGACCCAATTTCATGGTGCATTTCAACATTTTGTTACTGCCGCCTAAAATTGCTTTGCCTGGGCGCAAAAGTGTGCCGCATGCGTGCCTCACATTCTTCAGGACAATTGGTGGGGAAAAGGGAGGAAAAGGGGGGAGCAAAAGGGGTTAGCCAAAAACTTTTACTCATTGCAATTAAGTCACAACGCGATGGAGCAGATTAAAGTAAATAATATCAATAATAACAGCAGCAGCAGCGGCAGCAACAACAATAACTCATAAACTGTAATCACTTACACCGTCGACCCCAAAACAAAAAATAAAACTTGTTATCGGTTATCGAAATGATGCAAGTGGTACACAATGCTCTAAGACAGCAAGACTAGCAGTTACCCTAAAATAATAATCGTTCATAATAATCATACACCAGACCAAGGTGGATTTACTATTATACTTATTACTATAATAGTAAATATACCTTGCACCAGACAGTTTTGCCACCACAACTTCTCAATTGATTTATCGATAGTTCTGAAATTTTCAGAATTTTTAGACAATAGGTTTAGAAAAGCACAGGAAAAAAATCGAGACCTAATCGTTTCAAATGTGCATTTGAGGCAAAATTAAACAAAATACTTGGCTTAGAGAAAAATTCATTATTGCGCTGATTATTACAGAGAAGCTTTACTAAGTGGTATATTTTTCAATTGTAGGAATAGAGAATCGTGTGTACAAAATATATATTTGTCAGCTCTCATAGTTACTGAGTTCAAATAGATTGTTGGGTCAAAGAAGACCATATATTAAAATATCTTCTAGTATCTAATTTAATTTTTGAGTTTTTAGATACACTATATACTTATTAATTTTACTTTGTCCCAACTTAATTTGACTAGTACAGGGTATCAAAAAAGCTCCCTGAATCGAATCGCACTGAATCGCATCGAATCCAATTGGCGTCGCTTCTTATCGCAGTTATCCTTTTGATTTATCTCTCAACTCACACGCCGCACTCTCGTGGCCCCATACTAATTGCGTTTATAATAAACAATTTTACAATTAAGTATTACAACGAGGCGAGACAAGTTGGCAGGTCCGGCAACTTGGCAGCTTGGCAGCTTTGGCAGCTTAACAAAATTTATCGATTGGCTTTTCTTATCAGATGTGACGTGCTTCTTATTACGCTTTCTTTCTTCGTAGGCCAAATGGGAAATTGCTGGAGTCGCCTTATCTGCGCACTGAGAACTGCTAAGAACAACAGGCACTCGATAGCTTTATCAGTGACTTGACATCTGGCAACGCTTCCGACGAGTTGAAGAGGTTCATTCTGTCTCTCTCTCTCGCCCTCTCTCTCACTCTGAACTGGCATCAGGTAAGAGCTTTGCCAAATAGTTGCAAGCTTATTTACATTTAATTTGCATATTTTGGAAATACACGAGGGTCTTTCAGCTTTGGGCTTAGGGTTTGCCTTTAGGGTTGTCGCATACATATTTAGCTGCCAATAAGCAAATATATATTGAAGACGTTGCAACGCGTCGTCGACGTTGACAAAGTAAAAAAAGATTGCTCATTTGACCAGTTTTAAAATGTTAGTATTAGTTGGAGTGGAAAAAAAAAAGTAGAAGTAATAGAAGTAAAAGTATCAACTGTAGTAGTAGTGCGAAAAAAATAAGAAGTAGGTGTATAAACATTAAAAGTTGTGGAGTAGTAGAAGCATATAAGTTTTTAATAAAAGAGTTACCTAACGCTTAAGGATTTCAAAAGCTAATACAACGAGAAGGAATAGTAGTAAGAAAAGTAATATTAGGTATAGTAGTAGTAAAAATAGTAGTATCTAAATAGTAGCAGTTGTAATAGTAGAAAAAGTAGTTTTGCAAATTGTAAGTAGATCGGAATGTTTTAGAAAAATGTAGTAGCAGTACTATGCCCAATAAAAATTTAATACTTGAATAATATTAAGTTTCTCATAAACTTTCTTCAATTTAAATTTCCATTTCCTTCAATTTCAAGAATGAAAATTTTTACAAATTTTCCTTTTGCGAAAAATTTACAAAAAACGATCATGTAAAACTTATCTAGAAAACTTCAATACAATGCATTTAATTAATAAATAAAAAATTAAATAAAAATCGCAATATTTCTAATATTTTCATAACAATTTCGAATAATTAATTTTATTATTTTTTATTTTTAAAAGAGAAATTTAATCATACAATTAAAAAACGATTAAGTGCGATTATACCAATTTATGTTAAAAAGATGGTTTTGCTAGTTTTATTTTCTTAATTTTAATCTTTTCTTTTATTATTAAATTACATTTTCTTATTTGCTCCATTGCCATATATTAAACCCAACATTTTTTCTCGAGTGTATGAAGAGACTTAGCGCAAAATGCACAATTTGCAGATTATTTAAGCGACAAAGCCGTTATCAAAGATGTTTGTGTGTTTGATTGCCGCTGATTTGTGCAACATTTGTTGGTCTGTGGCAAAAAGTAGTTGTTAGTCTTATCGACAATGTGGTCGTTGTTGTTGTTGTGGCTCGAACACACATTGATAATCATTAGTTAAGTTGTTAACTGATTTCGTTTAGAGATTTGTCAAGCTGAGCCGCAGATTGGACCGAAGTTTGAGACGGCATTAAGTGGTTAGTTTTATTTTGTTTTTTGCAAATATTTTAATGTGATTTATTGGCAAACAACTGCAACAAGAAACAACAACAACGAGCTTAACAATAAATCAAGCGCTTTGGCAACTAATGAGACAGATTGCTGCGACCAGAAAGACAGAAAGAGAGAGAGAGAGAGAAAGAGAACATGATCGAGATCAAGATCGAGATCGAAATCGACAAAGACAACAAGAACAAGAGATCCAAAGCCTGATCGAAACTTAGCCTGAACCTCGAACCCAACGCGACTCGACGCCAATTGAAGCTGAACTTAGGGTCAAAAGCGGAGCCGAGAACGTGGTCAGCTACCAATTACAACAAATGATATTTTATTGGCTTTTGATGAGCGTCGAAATGTGCAATTGCTTGGCCAATAAATAAAAGTCGAGCAGCTTCCAGAGTTGCAAGCGTTCCAATTGCACTTATTAAACCCAACGCTCATTAGAGATCGGTCCATCCAAAGATTCATCGTCCTGTTGGCCCACCAACAAAGTTCTTGTTCCAGTTGCTCTTTTTTTCCACTCCTCCTCCTTTCTTTTCCTTTTCTCATGTGTGTGTGTGGGAGCCTTGTGTATTGCGTATAATTCCTAATCCCCGCACAAGCACAAAAAATAACATCACATAAATAATGCGAAATGCAGTTCACTTCATCTTCTCATCATCCCAATGCCTCTGCTTCTCTTTTACAATAAATCACATGAATCGTTGGCGGCCCAATTAAGCGCAACTTGGCCAAAGATTCTCAGTTGTTTCTGTTTTTTTTCTTAATTTTTTTTGTTGTTCTTCATGTGCAACGGTTTTCAGTTCCAGATGCAACTCAATCAGCTGAGCTGCAGACAAGATTATCACTGGGATCTACTTTTTTCAAACTCGGCGAATCTTCTCTTCATTTGCAACTCAAGTTGTCTTAACTCTTAATTAATTATTATTGTCGTATTAAAAGTTTTCAATCATTGATATTTTTTAAGCAACATTTTATTTTTCCATTCAGATTCATTCAGATATTTTTCCAGTGATGATTTTAAGGATCCAAAATTCAAATATTAATTTATACAATTTATTTCATATGCATTCTGCTTAACAAATTAGTTACAATACAATTTCAAAAAAAATAGCTCAATATGTTGACGAAAGCAAACACACTCCACATACTTGAATAGCTGACAAATCCGGAATTCGTGTGATTTGTGGAACTTGTGGAGTTTGTGTATTCTGTGGGGAAGACATTGGCGAATCCAATGCGTTGATTGCCCAAATCAAATTCCGTGAAATATTGTCCCAGAAAGACTTGGCCCAGGATCCAGAAAGATGTGTTCATGGTTTGAATGCCCAAAATGCACTCACCATCTAATGTGAGTACATATGCAGAGGGCGGAACACCAAAGATAGTACCTCCAATGAGAAACAGGAGATTAGGCATATTGCCGACACTGGAGCAATCCACAGATCCGTCCAGACTAGCATTGAGCGTGCTAAGAATTGTATTATAGGCAGCAGAGGGCGCTATGATCATGGAAGTGCCCGTATCGAGAATCGCCTGGCAATCGGAGCACAGTGAGACCTCGGCCAAGGAGGCGGCCGTCAAGTTGAACTGCCAATAATCAGCCACGGAGACGGCAACATAGGTATGGATGGAGTAAAATGGATCAGATCCGCCCAAATACAATGCACCACCATTGGGGCCATTATCTGACAAATAGAATGAGAATATCGGTTGACTGATTAGTCCTTGGCTATACATGTTATAAAAGGGTGGCGTAATATTAGCCACTGCCAAATCTTTGAATCCCATGCCCATAATTCCATCGAAGGTGAAGTTCTGAAAGTAATTATCCAATTCGCTGGTGGCCGCGGCAAATGTTTGATTCGCTATCATGAGATTGGCCACCATCACAGAGTCCGTTGCCAGGTAACCGGTCATTCCACCTGTTCCATATGTGAGCGTTATATTCGAATCTTCCTGGCTGGTTGGCTGATATGTCGCAGATTGACTCGGATTGTATTGAGCATGGAGATCACAGGCTGAACTTGTGCAATTGTACGAAGGCACCCACAGATTGGAGGAGCCCGTATCGAACATTACTCGGAATAAACTTGGCGGTGTTCCGATCCATATTAAGCCATAGTAATACATGTTCATTGAGGACAAAGGCTCAGAGCCCATTTTGGGCGTAGTACTCGTAGTCGTAGTCGCAGTCGTAGTCGTAGTCGATGCCACGACATCCAGTTCATTTATATCCGGCACATTGTACTTGCTGCACAAATATGACACCTCGGCTTTTACATTTTGGCGACTCTTATTCGGATTCTCCCACTTGTAGATCGGTATTCGAGGAAGAAACTCGGCTCCAACGAGAATCCCCGCCAACAAACCGACTGTGAGAAGTGCCTTTAACATTTTTAAATCGATATCCAATTCAATACTGAGGTTTCTTTTACACTGTCCACACATTTTTATACTCCAACTACTTGTTGTTATCACTGTGTAGAAATCAATCAAATGCATGCAAATCTCTTATTGATAAGACTTCAAATCGATCAACTTGATGGCCACTAATAGTATTTTAAGCACCTTCAAGCAATGGGCATTTTTTTTATTTAAGGTGTTCAGGAATTCGTCATCGATGACGTGTTTTCGTAACTACATATAAAAAATCAAATCAAAATATCAATTACAGAACTAATAGATACAAACGATAAAAAAATGTTTTTTTATAAATGGAAAACTACTATAAAATTCCAATATAACAATTCATTTGACATTGGTTTTGACCCCTTTAGCTTATTTTTTATCTCATTTACTGAAGACTAACTGACTGACGTATCAAATTAACCTTTAGTATGAAATACTTTTTTGTTTTATGAAATATCTGAAATTAACTCAAAGATTAGCTCTCCTGGCCAAATCTGCACTTTTCTTTAGCCTTTTTCCGCCAAATTTAACTTAATTTCCCGCCAAATGTGACTTTATTCTTACAAAATATGACTTTTAGTCAAAGTCCAATTGCAGGGAAAAGTTTAAAAGAAATACAACACAAGAAAAAATCAAGAAAAATAAAAATGCAGACTGATGTTCTTTGATATTACAATACTTAATGAATACATAACTCAAGGCTAGCTGAAGAGTTAGCCTTGATAATACCCATTGCTTGCTTTACACATTTATTTCATTAGCTATTTATCACTGCAAGTTCGCTTGGGAGCATATCTAAGCAACTGGAGCAAATCCAATGCGGTTGTTGCCCAAGTCGAACTCAGTGTAGTACTGGCCAATGAAGACATCGCCCAAGATCCAGAAGTCGGTGCCCATGTACTGGAAGGCGGACTGGCAGTTGCCATCCGACTGGATGATGTAGGAAGATGGCTCCAGGTCGAAGCTGCCGCTGCCAATGTTGAAGGTGATCACGGGCATCGAGCTGACGGTGGAGCAGTCGACCAGACCCTCATCGTCCACGTTCAGGATCTCGTTCAGCAGCTCGTAGGCGTTCTCGGGAGCAACGATCAGAGAGGTGCCGGTATCGGCGATAGCCTGGCAATCGTCGCACAGGGAGTTGCCATCGATGGAGGCGCCGGCCATGGTGAACTGCCAGTATCCCTGCTCGGAAACGGGCACATAGGTCAGCTCACCGGAGTAGAGGGAGGAGTCGGAGCCACCGAAGATCAGCTCACCACCCTGGGTGGTGGAGGTGCCATCGCGAGCCAAGTAGAAGGAGAAGACGGAGTCATCGACCAGACCCTGGTCGACCATGTTGTAGAAGGGAGGCACCACATTGTCCTGGGCAATTGTCTGATAGCCCATGCCCAGAATACCATCGAACAAGGCGTCATTGAAGTTGGTTCCCGGCTCGTTGGTGGCCTCGGCGAAGGTCTGGCCGGAGATGGTCAGTCCATTGACATCGACGGTATCGGCGGACAGGAAACCGGACAGACTGCCGGTGCCGTACTGGATGGAGAAGGACTCGCCGTTGGACTCATAGGTGGAGGAGGCACTGGAATCGTACTGGTTGTGCACCTCGCAGGCATAGCTGGAGCAGGAGTTCGATGGCACCCACAGGTTGGAGGAGCCGGAGTCGAACAGCACCTTGAAGCTCTGTGGGGGAGTGCCAATGGTGATGGCGCCGTAATACGCCATGTTCATCGAGTTGGAGAGCTCCTCCTCGTTGCCGGAGCGGAAGCCCAGTGGGAGGCCATACTTGGCGCGCAGATGCTCCACCTCGGCCTTGATGTTGCCACGGGTCTTCACGAAGTTCTCCTGCTTCAGGATGGGAACGCGATGCAGCTCGGCACTGGCCACGGCCAGCACGACGGCAAGGATTGTGATTGCCTTTAACATAGTTGTATTTGGGTGTGTCGACTAAACTTCGACTAATTGCTAAGCGCTGCTAAGTCGCATATTTATACTAAAAATGCTTATCAAATCGTTGAAATTACTGCAAATCGGACTTAAGATAAGATTGTTAATATATCTACAAGTTGAGAACTCAACTCGATTGTATTATCTTTTCAGGTGTGCCGTCGGGATTCGCTTTGCTGGACAGTCCAACTGAACCAGATTCACGAGCCACTCGACGTTGACATCACTGATTCTGAAGAGGGCACTAGCTGGAGGCTCCTTATCGGCGATGTTTCCTACACTTGCTGGTAGCCAAAAGGGAGAACTCTTCGATAAACCCCTGAAGTGCCGCGGCACCTTAATCAATACCCTTCACTCTATGTTAACATAACACAACATAACATAACATAACATATGTATCTGCCACATCAGTTTTCGTAACCCAATGGCAACACAATCAGATCTGTAATTTAAGCCCCATTTACACGAGCACTTTTTCACCGACACTTTTTGTCACATTTTGTCAAAAAGCTGTCCGTGTGGCGTAACCACACAAAATTTCAAAGCGTCGGTAGAAAACTAACGCTCACCGAAGGAAGTAGAACACGTTATATTCCATCGGTGAGCGATGGTGAGCGACAGGGACAGCTTTTTGTCAAAAAACCGACACATTTTGTTAAAAAAAAAAATTTTTTTATGATGGAAAAGTCCCTGAAAAGTGTATAATAATTTTAGAAATTTCTTGGTTAGCTCTAATTAAATTTAATTCAAACTAGATTTTTAAAACAGCCAATTCCAAGTAGGCACCCAGATTCATTGCTTGTAATCAGAGAAAAGATTTTGATTTTTTAGTTCTGTTGTATTTTTAATTCTCTAAAAATTTTGTAATTTACATTTGTCAGCAATTCAAAATTTTTAATAAAAGGAAAAAAATGTGTAAAATCGAAAAGAATATCCTTTGAAATACAAAGTTTTCAATACACATTTTCTTCTTGGAATCTCATAAGCTTTCTTCAGTTTCTCGCTAATCAAAGTCACTCAAAAGTAAAGTTAATTGATTCTATTTTAGGAGTTATTCTTTAAGGCGTAAGAACTTATTTTATACCATTCAGAAGACTTCCCTTAGATGAATTTCAACAATATTTTTGGGAAAAACAAATATATTTATTATATAGATTGATATAACATCATATAAATTTATCTTAATTTTAAATGGAATAAGAATTAAGTTTTTCTTAATTTGTTAAACATTTTGAAATTATCGGTTTGCAAACCATAAAATGGAAAACTATAACATGTATCAAATAAGTTGAAAGTATTCAAGGCGAATATATTAAATGAAGATATACTGAGTTTCTCCTTTGGAATGGACATTATAATAAAATATAAAACTAAATATAAAGCCACATTTGGTATATATTTGTATAGTGAAATGTAGCCTTTAGTATACCCTTCTTAAGTTATAATGCCCAACACGGTAACTTTTAAATCAACCTTCGAATTAAGGGCACTTCAGAGAATTAATCTATTATATCACTTATAGAACATTCAAGTAATATTACAGCACATCAATCGTTGGAATGTTGAGTATTTCGAGTGCTTACAGTTCGAGACTGTTAAATTCACTAAATTTCGAAAGTCACTCACAAAACAAAAAAATAAAACAATTACGATAGTTTTGCTATAGTCGATTCGTTTTATTTCAATTCTTAAGCCACTGGAGCGAATCCAATGCGGTTCTGGCCCAGATCGAACTCGGTGTAGTACCTGCCGATGAAGATATCGCCCAAGATCCAGAAGTCGGTGCCCATGTACTCGAAACCGGACTGGCAGTTGCCGTCCGACTGGATGATGTAGGCAGATGGCTCCAGCTCGAAGGTGGTGCCTCCGATGTTCAGCTTGAGGACGGGCATGCTGTCAACGGTGGCGCAGTCGACCAGACCGTCGTCGTCAACGTTGAGCAGATTGTTGAGGATCTCGTAGGCCTCCTCGGTGACGACAATCAGGGAGGTGCCGGTATCGGCGATAGCCTGGCAATCCTCGCACAGAGTCTGGCCATCGATGGTGGCACCATCCATCTCGAATTGCCAGTAGCCTTCCGAGGAGATGGGCACATAGGTCAAGTCGCCAGTGTAGAGGGAGGAGTCGGAGCCACCGAAGATCAGCTCACCACCCTGGGTGGTGGAGGTGCCATCGCGAGCCAAGTAGAAGGAGAAGACGGCGTCATCGACCAGCTTCTGGGAGACCATGTTGTAGAAGGGAGGAACGACATTGTCCACGGCCAGTTGCTGATAGGCCATGCCCAAAATACCATCGAACTTGGCGTTGTTGAAGCTGGTTCCGGGCTCCGAGGTGGCCTCGGCGAAGGTCTGGCTCTTGATGACGAGGCCGTTGACGTCGACGGTGTCGGTGGACAGGAAACCGGACAGACTGCCGGAGCCATACTGAATGGAGAAGGACTTGCCGTCGTGCTCATAGGTGGAGGAGGAGTCATGGTCATACTGGTTGTGGTTCATGCAGGCGACATCGAAGAACCAACACGTGCTCGACGGCACCCACAAGTTGGAGGAACCGGAGTCGAACAGCACCTTGAAGCTCTGGGGAGGAGTGCCAATGGTGATGGCGCCATAATAGGCCATGTTGATGTAGTTGGAGAGCTCCTCCTCGTTGGCCTCACGGGTCAGGGGCAGGCCATACTTGGCGCGCAGATGCTCCACCTCGGCCTTGATGTTGCCGCGGGTCTTCACGAAGTTCTCGTGCTTGTAGATCGGCATGCGGTGCAGCTCGGCACTGGCCAGGGCCAAGACCACGGCGAGAATTGCGATTGACTTGAGCATATTTTATGGTTGGTTTGTCTACTAAACTTCGACTAATTAAGTGGCGCTGCTCCGGCTCCTATTTATACGAAGGCTGTTATCAACATTGGCCTAGGCAATACGCGTGCAATTCAATTCAATTCAATCAAATCAAATCGAATCATTGAAGATCTGCAGATACGAGTATCTTCACTGGCTGCTTCGTCTACGGATCCCGATTATAGGTATTCTTATCAGTCAGGCGCAACGATCAGACGAGTGCTTCTAGGCTCGTTTCAGTTCGTATTTGTTTTTATTCAATTCTAGTGTTTACGTCATTGCATTAGGTTTCATCAGCAGCTAAAGTAATATTCAAGTGCGAGACAACTTTAAACAATTTGACCACTTTATTCAGTTAATTTCATCGTGACAAATCTATTTAGACAGCAGTAAAAAAATAATAATATTATCATCACTCTCATAAGAACACCTTTTAAAATAAAAAACAAAATTGATTACATACCATAGTTAGAATTCATTAAAATATTATCATCAATTATTTAAAGCAACGTTTCTTAGATAACAAATAAAACAAACAATAAATTTCACAATTTTACTCTTTATAATTTTATTTCCCAAATAAGAAAATATATTTTTTATTTAATTATTTCATTGATTTATTTTAGCTCCGATTTTTTTAAAGTTAGAAAGCTTTTTATTTTATATTTAAATGTTCAAGCATTTTAGGAAAATTTAAAAAATAAGTTAGAAAAAATTTAATTTTTTCGCATTGACATTTTTCCAAAGCTTTAAAAATCCGTCGACTTCTGCATTTTATTTTTTTGATTTCTAAGTTTTTTTCAGAGGTCTAGGTTATTTCAATTTATTTAATACCGTGATTAAATTCGCAGATACGTTGTAAGTGTTTGTTTCAAGCTTTTTCAAACTTCATTGATAAGGGTTTTCCCCAACAGATATAGAACAGACAGAACTACTTGTATCGTTGTTTACTCAAAGCTTTTTCAAACCAACTACTTAACAGGCATGTGAGACCTTCGCCTCGTGTTTCAATTACTATTTATGTAAAAGATAATTCAAATATACAAATATATGATAATTCTGACTCACTTTTCATTCAACTAATTGATTTTTTTATCAGTAATTGTCTTAAGGTCATGAAAACTGTTTGTCATTTTCATTACAGTCGTATGGTAAAATGATCGTTCTAATCGCAAGATCATTTGATTTAAATGCAATTATTTACAGGGTTGATATTTAAACTTCATAATCTGCAAATAAAAAGAATCATTGTCATATCTATTGTTGTTTATAGTTTATTAAAAGTAATATTATAAAGAGTGCTGAAATACTCTGTAAAACGAAAGCCGTATTTTTGTTTATATATTTCTTATGAATTGATTAGACGTTTCTCAGAATAATTTTTAAGATAGTTGGATGATATGATAATAAATGAATTTAGGATTTTTTATGTTTCATAATTTTCAATAGTGTACAACAATTTATAAATAAAACCAATCTATTAATTTTAAACGCTTGTGGAAGGCCAAGTAACTCGAGGGCCAATGCAGATTACATTGAAAAGTGTTTAAACTTTGCTCTGATTTTAAGTTATCACATTTTAATCATATCTATAAGTATTATGGCACGCCCCAAAAGAAATATCAGATGCTGATAATTTTGGCTATACCCAAAAAAAAAAGCGTTCAGTTTATCGAACCATGTCACGATTTTGGTGCGAAACAAAATGAAAATATTTAATTCTATAAATATAAATACGTTCTTGAGATACGCTGCTATCAAATTTCATACATACAGATAGCAAGCCCAAAGAAATTAACAAAGAATATAGTAGAAACAAATGCCTAAATCGAAATATATAACTGAATAACCGCTAGGATCATTCAAATGTATTTCGGGTTTTTTGGATTATGAGTCTTTGATATGCTTGATTGAGTGGCCTCTTCACTGGTCAAAAACAAGAGTCACAAGTTTTTAATTCTAATCACCTGATTAAAATCTAATACCTATAGATAGTGGTGTGGATTTTAAATAATTTTATGTTATACTTAGTTAAATAAAGTTTAAGTAAATCAGCTGGGAAATTCTATTTATGTGGGGATAAACGAGCAGAAGAGCTAGACTCACTGGAAGCAGAGAGTCATCTAGTGAAACAAGGAATGAAATGAAACGGTTCTAAGATAACTCCTTAAATTCCAATTGAACTAGAGATTGAATTTCATTGCACTTCATTATAAATTCTTACCAAATTAAAGTAGAAAGAATGTCCTTCGTTGACAGGAAGTGATGATAGAATGAAGTGCCTTAAGAGCTACATTCAAAGGGAAATTGATAGAGAAAATCATAAAGTAGCCGCCGTTTAGCTGGGATAGTTTCAAATGCTAATTAACTTGCCGGGCATTACTAATGGACTTGTCACTTGCTCAATAGATAATGGTCAACTCTCTTTCACTGTACACTGTCTCTCTTTCTCTATTTTTCTCTCTTTGTTCCGGTTGCTGGGAATATTTATGAGTTGGCTGGACCCACCAAGTGGTTAAATGAAACAAGAGTATGGCACAAAGAGTTATTGTTTTTAATATATGCAGAGGGATAGACAGAGAGATAGAGAGAGAAGGGATGAAAGAGAGAGAGTGAGAATGAGAAGTCGCACAGTAGGTAGGTGTAGGAGTAGCTGTAACTCTGATGTGGCATGACCTAATGTTGCACTACACACAATGGGCCATGATGAACGTCGGCGTTTTTACTGCTTTTACCCCGTGTCAACTGAGATTCGATGCGCTACCAGCAGCCGCTCAATGAGAGTTGAGAATATATCGAGAAATATATATACATACGTTGTGGGTGTCTCTCTCCTTTTCTTTCTCTATCTCTGTGTGAGTCACACTTTGACTTTGAGCTCAAGTCAAACAAATTGAAAATTTATCACCCCACAGATGATGACTTCTAATGCCAAAGCAAATGCATTTTTTACACTTGCCACACTGTGCATCGGAAAAAGTGTCACAAAGAGGCGGCACGGCGATGGGATGGCATTCAACCATTTGCAAATTGATTTCAACTGGCAATGATCATAGTGCCAAAGACACACAAACGGCAGCTCTGTGCCCAGCTGTGCTCGAATCCAGAGCAAATTTCTTGACTTTTTCTCTATGCTGTGTACGGTATGTTATAACCATGGCATTCGTACATTCATCGAGTCTAACTGCCAACCTATCCAATTTCAAAGCGAATTCACACGCAAATGCCGACACTCGGTTTAAAGTTGAATGCAAAGTCATTGGCCTGTTGCACAGCATCGAGATATGGCATGGCTATATCTTAAGCATGCCATATGCGAGGGCTGTCCCTCTAGTAACTATATTCCAACTAAGTAACAAATTTGTGAAGAAAAAATCAATTGATTTCAGTAAAAATCTATATTATGAAATGTGACATTTAATCCAGATTTTAATTATATAAAAGAGTAAATATAATATTTTTCTTTACCTCTTAAATCTTTTTTGAGCTCAGCTCTTAGTTAAGTTATATAAAAGGAATTTGCTACAAATGTATTTTATACACATTCCTGTACATTTGTATTTTATTATTAATCGATCTATGTCACATCCTAAATATCTGAACTCGACTCACAGACAAGCTATATCTGTAAAATTTGTTACAGTTGCTATGTATTATATTATATGGTAGAATAAAAATTTATTTCTTGATATTCTTTTTTTATAGATCCCATTCATCAATCTTAACTAAGTTTTTGGCTATGCTTTTCTGATAAAATTTGGTGAAGTTCCCTTAAATTGTATTATATTGAGGAATGTAAATGTATTTACTGACTTTCTATATATTTTAGATGATTCATCCCGTTCTAACTATCTGAACTTAGACTGTGGCTGTATACTATTATAATACATTGTTTACTTATTATTATTTCGAAAATATTATAATTATATAAACTTTACTTAATATTGTCCTCCACTTTACTCTATATATTTTAGATAGTTTACTTACTGATCAACCCTCGTCTGCGCGTAAATCGCAGATATACTTAAAGCGCCACAGGCCCTGAGCTCTTTTTAACTTCAATTTTCATTTCGCACTGATCGATTTTTGCACGCAAAGTGTGAGGGAGTCACATCCAGCGATCCAGCTTCGATGCATCCGATTTCTTCGATTCTTTCTCGATGCTCGATGTCCGATGTCCGATGCTCGATTCTTTGATTCGTACTTAGCCATCGAATTTATTGTGCTGGCCATTGCAATATTTTATTGTTTGGCTGGCAAACAAGCAAACTTCTGCACCTCCAGACAAGGTTCCAAGCTCCGAAGTTGCCAAAGACTCAGCTGCGGTTAAAGTCGTTGTTGGTGTCGGTGGTGCGTTATCAGTTTCAGTTCCACCTTCAAAGCGCCGTTGGCTACCGGCCTGTTGAGCAGCCTGAGCATCGGATTACAGGCAAAGGGGGGGATTATAAGAGGGAGTTCAGTTTGGGATTTAGGGAGGCACATGCAAAACAATAATCAATGCCGCACTGCTCGCCATTCCATTTAAAACGTGTTAAAGAGGCAGCCAACGATCCAAAGATCCGACCACAAGAAGACACCTTTTTTCTACCACCCTCCCCCTCTTCCCCGCTTTGTTGCCGCCCCCTTACACACGCCTACACTGCGCCGCCCCGGCTTATTTGATTTTAGACGCGTTCATTTCGCACCCAGCGGCACTTGAGAGCATCGTTTTGGGTTTCGAGTTCGAGTTCTGGCATCGGGATCGGATTCAAGTTTGGGTCTCCTCTGCAAACTGAATTTATGATGTGATTTCGATCATTTGACATAATCTATTTAGCGTACGCGCATCGCGAGGAGCGTGCAACATGCTGCATGCTGCCCGTGCTGCATGCTGTATGCACTGCTTTCCGCATGCCCCATTCAGCATCCACATCCACACTCGACTCCTCCTCAACTCTCTGAGCATTGCGGGCATAATTTGTAATGAGATAATTTTATTTGCTTTGCGCAATGGTTTTGCAGTTTGTATCCCTCCCGTTTTTATATTGTACTCCCTCCTCCCCTCTATTACTTCCTACATTCTCCCTGTAATTCCCAACTGAAGTGAGCTGCAGGAGACTTTGAAATCAGTTCAAGAGGTGTGTGCGATAGTGTATCGCATTTGGATGATATAACAACTATTATAACTCTCTGCCAGATACAAGTTAAATCATTTTCCATGCAGACATAATTGAATTCTAGGGCTAAATACCCTTTGATATAAGGTTGTTAGGGGGAAGGAGTTCAATACGTTTGGAAATGAAAGTGAATGCGAATCTAGTCAAAAGAGGTTATTTAAGTCACAGGAAATTTGTTTTAGAAATATAATTATTTATTAGATGGTTAATTAAATATATTTGAATTTATATTTTCAGCTGATAATTTCAACAGGTTTCAAATTTATTTAAAATAACTATAAAATTTATATTAACTTCACAGAGAGGTACAAGTTGAAGTTGATAAATATATCTGAGCTAATTTTTAAAATATTTCTTAATATTACTTAAGAAAAGTAAACAAATTTAAGGTGAGGCTCACTAAAATTAATTTATATGTGCATCTTCTTAGTTGAATGCAAAATTGACATAAAAAACTTCTTATATACATATTATTTTATGAATTATTTTACCAAAACATAATTTATTAATTTCTTAGTTGAAACTAGATTGTAGTACTTGATTTTAAAAAGTAAATATTGTAAAATATGTTTTAATTTACGGGAGCTCTTTAAAAATTTCTAATTCAATTAACTATAATATAATTATCTAATAATGCTCTTTGATTGCTCAAATAAAGCAAACTTCTTTTACTCACAACAATTTCCTTAAGAATTCAAAAATTTTTAAAAAATTGTTTGCTTAAATTGTTATAATTAACACACTGATAAAATTGATTGTGTGAGTTGCCCACAATTGACCTTAACACGTTTTTAATTTGAAACAACAGTACGAAATTTACGAAATCTGTTTAAAATTTATTCAAATTATGTATGGAAACTAGCAAGAAAATTGACAAAAATCGAAAGAAAAGAAAACTAAATAAAATGCGAACGGAAATTATCTTAATGTATTCGTACTTTGTGTGCAATTTAAAAGTCTGCATAAGTGATATGGCAGCTTGATGGCCAAGTGCAATTATCTCACATTGTTGGGCAAGCAACTAGCCCAGAGGTAAAAAGATTTAATGTGGTTCCAATTTAGTTGCCGTCCCAAATGAACATCCATTAGCTTTTATTGATTTTCGTGCAACATTTTTCTAATTTGCAGCCCAAAATGAATGCAAAAGATGCGCCACCATTCCATCTGAGCCACTGAGTGGTTATCCTGTGGTTGCGCAGTGGTCGGGCAACCTTGGTGGTAAATATTGACCACTTGGGTGGTCTCTGGTCTCTGGTCGCTGACTGACGCACAAAACCGAACAGAATACCGCTGATGAGGATGGCGACGCCGGCGCTGAACGCTTTTTAAAAACTTAACTCAAGTTTTGTGGCATGTAAAGCAAATGAGACGCGTTTTATGCAAAAACAAAAAAAAAAAATGAAATGATAAAAAAATGGAAAAATAAAGAAAAGCAAAGTAAGCAAAACAAAAATTGCAGAAAACGTAGTTGAGATCGGCGGCCCATCAAGTGAGTTGTGATGGCTATCGATCAACGTGCTCCCAGCTCCAGTTCCCAGCTCTTCCAATTCTCCCAGCTCCCATCTCTCATCACCCAACTCTTCCAATCTTCCATTCTGACCGTGGAGAAGCGAAAAAAATGCAAAGATTACAATCAATGCGTGCGCATAATCCCAAAAACGATATTGTGGAGTACCGTTGCAAAGCGTACGCTCAAAAGTGCTCGAATAACAGATACCCTGCTGACATAACATGAAGATAAGTCAATCATAACATATTAAAAATAAATAACTTTTAATTATTTAGATTATGTTAGAATACATTTAATTATTACTACTTATGTACACATTCAGAATCCAAATTATATTCTCAAAATTGTCAGCTTGAAAGTGCTCGACTAACAGTCATATAACTTTTGCATTTTTCAAGCAGTCTTTATGAAATATTCAGAATAAATACTTAAAATATTTATCTATAAGTATAACCAAAATCGAAGTTCTATATCTAAAATTGGAGGCATAATTGACATTAGAAAAATGCGACAAGTGGGGAAAAAATATCTCACTTTTCATTGACTCATTAATTTAAGGACAATTGCAGTATTATCTTCTAAAGACAGTTTTTTGTTTTAGCACCAAATTGGCATACCCCTTTAAGTCCTCTGTAATTCTTACAAGGTATACAACAACCGAAAAAACAAAACAGTTACAGAACAGAACGGCGCGCTAATAACAAACAATTAGTAACTATATCCAGCACTGGCATTAACGAAGCTCTTAAACTGACCCAAACACACACACATACACACACACACAGAGATACACACACACTGAGGTTGACCCACATTGCCAGCCCTGAAGATTGGTTCATCTTTGGCCCATCAAACATTTCATTAGGCCGCAGATCGGCAACTTTAATTACGCAGCGAAAGAAAGTGTGCTGCAGGATGTGGCCAAAGGATAAATACTAAAATAAAAAAGGGATATCTGGTTAGCTGTGGGTCCTTCTAATTTCTAATTAACAACCCTCTCTCTCTCAGTTTCTCTCGTGTCTGATAGATAGAGATCAACAGCTCGCCGACCTTTAGCTACTGTGTCGACTATCATCCATGTCCTGTCCCATTTGTTTTGTCGCTTGTTTCCTATCGCCCGGCTTACTAATTGACCCCAGCAAGGGTTAACGCATTCTGCGGTAGGTGAAAGTCGTAAAACTCTCTAGGAATCAACCAAATAGAGGAGAATGACAAAAATTAGTTATGCTCGTAAAAGATTTTTGGTGGTGTCAGGCCAAGAAAGTTGTCATCAGGATGCTGTGGCTGTGGCCGTGACTCTCGCTGATCCTTAGTGCGAGATAGGTCCTTAGAGACATGACAGTTACCAAAATGATCATGACTTACGACTCGACCTGTGGGGTTGAATTGACCTAAGAATGTGTCATTAAATTTCAAATTTATCCTTCAATGATGACACACAGGAGTTTTACTCTCAATTCAGTTCTTTTAACTGCAATTTTAAAAAATAACTCACATAAAATACCCTGTACGCATTGAAAAGGGTAAAAAACTCAAACCTACAAATAAATAGATATAATATAAAGACAATAATTAAAGATTTGAAGGTTTCCCAATATTTCGGTTAATTCGATAAAAAATCGTAAATTAGGATACCTTTTGGTTCATCACTCCGTAGCCTTTTCATTTCCGTTGAATTGCAGTTGTATTTTTAGTATTTTTGCTTAATTTGTGATAAGTCATAAGACGTGCCATTGTAAAATGCAGCGAGCAATGCACATTTCAATCATGATAAAAATTCTAAAATACAAAATTGAATTGCTCAGCGCGCCATTGGAAATATTCTAAAATTGTAAATTCAATTAAATTGACAAATTTTAATGTACTGCTAACTGGAAACTGGTCGCGGAAATGTTGCCTGAGGCCTGTAGCATAAATCAGCGCCAAGCCGAATCGCTGACAACTTGCACAGTTGTCAAAGCTGGCAATGGCAATGGCAATGGCAAAACGAACCAAACCCGATCAGATCCAACCAGACCTGTCCAAGTGAACAACTGACTCAGAGCTCAGACTTTTGAACGATTAAAAATGCATATTAATTTTTATGTGTGAAACGAGCGAAAACGCAGCTCCCGGTAAAGAGCCCAAGAGCAAACTAAATAAAGACGATGCCAGTCTTAAACAAAAAAAATAAGAAAAACATTTAGTGCAGCTAGACGAATTTTCATTACTCTTTGAAGAATATATTGGTCTCATGAAAGAGATTGGACACATCATAAAACAAATAATAACAATAATAAAATGGTGATGAAATTTATAATGCTAATGGTAATGGGAATACAAAGGCATATCTTATTTTAATTATAATAAATGCTTATGGTAATGGCATTGCTAATGCTAATGCTAATGCTAATGCTAATGCTAATGCTAATGCTAATGCTAATGCTAATGCTAATGCCAATGCTAATGCTAATGCTAATGCTAATGCTAATGCTAATGCTAATGCTAATGCTAATGCTAATGCTAATGCTAATGCTAATGCTAATGCTAATGCTAATGCTAATGCTAATGCTAATGCTAATGCTAATGCTAATGCTAATGCTAATGCTAATGCTAATGCTAATGCTAATGCTAATGCTAATGCTAATGCTAATGCTAATGCTAATGCTAATGCTAATGCTAATGCTAATGCTAATGCTAATGCTAATGCTAATGCTAATGCTAATGCTAATGCTAATGCTAATGCTAATGCTAATGCTAATGCTAATGCTAATGCTAATGCTAATGCTAATGCTAATGCTAATGCTAATGCTAATGCTAATGCTAATGCTAATGCTAATGCTAATGCTAATGAAAATAAAAAATATTTAATATATGAATAGTTAACACTAGTAAAAATAATAATGAAATGTAAAAATGATAATAATTTGCGTTTGTGAAAAATAGAGACACCATAATATATTTATCTTATGTCAATGCGAGTGCTAATGGTATAAATAATTAATTAATTACTAATTCTAGTAAAAAAAAGAAACATTCTTATGTTATTTTGTTAGTCTGTAGCATGCCACATGACAAACTCATACTACCCCATCTGAAGAATATCAAAAAGAACAAAAACTGTTTGATAAATCTGTGCAGAATTAGTGTGACGGGGCAAAGTCAAAGCTTGGCCTGAAATCTAACCATGGCCAGAAGGAGCAAGAGGTCAGAGGGCAATCCTAATGAATTTGATATGCAGTCGCAGCCGCACGCTTTGTTTAAGGATGTGCAAGGATACAAACAAAGGGACACGGCGACAATGACAATGGACAGGGACAATCGTAAATTTGTAATTGAAAACGTATTTGAAACGTATTTGTGCATTGTCTAGTGCATTGTTCGTTTTTCACACGCATCAAAGTGCGAGACAATGGCGAAAAATAAAATGGGAAACAAAAATCCGAAAATCTATTTTCTTTAGTTGCGGAGTTTTCCTCGGAAAACGGCAACCAACGCGTGTCAATGTGGATTGGACCAGACATGATGGCAATAAGCGAACAATCATAAATTAGAGCAAACTCTAAAGTTGTCAGCGCTGTCGCTGTCGCTGCCGCAGTCGCTGCCTCTGCCTCTGTCTCAGTCGCTGCCTCAGTCGCAGTCACTGTCTTCCCCAAGTGCAATGCGTTGATCCTGTGCGCCGGACATCCGTTGCAGGAACCTCATAATAATCAAGTTTTTGGATACAATGCGTTCAAGTTCACTTACCCGAAAAAAGAAGAAACCAAACCAAAAGTCCAGCTGTGATCTCAGGTGTGTAGACTGTGTGTGGGTTCCCAATGTCCCTTCATCCTTGCTCCTTGTGCTCATCCTGATGCTCATCTTTTGCTTCAGTCTTGTGTCTTGCGCTGACAATTCAATTTTCGGTACTTGGTCCACGGGCCGGAAATTGTTGGCAGACAGCGCTTCCCGCTCGGCTCGACCAACGTCCATTATGCGATCTCCTACTTATGCATCTCCTCAGTCTATTGCTTGGTTAATTGAGCTGTTCAGTTCTTCGGTTGTTCAGTTGGTTCATTACTTTTTATGCAATTCATGGACATGCATTGTGCTCGCTGCTCGCCCTGCATCCTGTTGTCCTGTTGTCCTGGACCACACACTCCACACACTGACCCGCTGCGTTCACCAAGGTCCAAGGTGGTCCTTCCAGTGGGAAAAATTGAGCTATACTCGTATCTTGTAGTTAAAATTCACTTTTAACAAAATAGTAAACTAATTAACTGTGAGAGTAAAGCAGAGGATCAAATTTAAAAACTTTCAAAATTCTTGCATCGTTTTCCTGTATTTTACATGTTAAACACAACAATGTCTTAGTTTTATTTTTATAAGTACGCTTTTATGAACTTTTTATGCTTTACAAATTAATGTTGCTAATGTTTCAAGCAATAGCAATTGCAAATATAAATAAATAAATCACTTATTCACATCGTTGAACTATTCAAATGATGAGAGCTTTGCTGAATTTACTAAGCGAGTCTTGAGTCACCACAACTAAGCATTTTCTTTTAAAAGACGTTTATGTGCATTCAAAAGCTTTTAACTTGTCCTTCGTCTGGAGCTAATAATAAACTTAATTCCAAAGATTGATGTGCTTTCTATGATATTTATGTTCATTATCTCAGCTTACATTTACTTCAGTGATAGCTAGATAGCTGAGCGTTTACCTTTTTAAGCATTTAATCACATTTCCCTAATACTTTTAAAACAAAGTAGCTTTGAAAAGCTTTTCAACACGAATTTACAAGGCAGATTGATTGCATTGTAAGTTTTAATGAGCTTTCAATTACGTTTCTGTATATCATCTTCTCAAAATTACTGAGCTTTTTGCTTTCAATATTTTTCAAGCAAGCAATCGCGCTTTTGTTTACCCTCACGCTCAAATTCACTCCATTGATAGCTAGACAGCTGATCTTTTAAGTTTTGAGGCATTTAATTATATTCGCTCAATACTTTTTAACTCGCTAAAAGCTTTTCACGCTGTCTGTCTGTCTGTCTGTTATTTGGAGCTGTGCCGACTTGTTGACAGCTTCTTTGGAGCTGGTTAATCTGGAATGTTGACATGCGGCCGATAAGAGTCAACAACTTGATATCTGATGGGCCAGCTAATCAATAGTTATACAACTCTATCCAATCACTGACACAGCCAGCCCTCTTTTGTCTTCCCCTCTCTCTCTCTCCCTCCGTCTCTGTCTCTGTCTGTCTCTCTCTCTCACTCTGTGGCAAGTGGCAAGTTGCAAGTGGCAAGTGGTTGGCCCAGTGGCCTGTCGTGCTGTGCACGCATCAATTAAAGCCGCACCAATGTTTTCGCACCCGGTACGCAAATCGATTAATTCCGCGCCTAAATGCGATAAGCCTCCACTTCCCTCTCTCTCTGTCTCTCTCTCTCTCTCTCTGTCTCTCTCTCTCTCTCTCTCTCTCTCTCTCTCTCTCCCCTCTCTCTCTCTCTCTGGTCACACGTCATCGCCATCGTCAGATCCAAAGCCAGCCAATATTTAACTTTGAACTAATTATTTCAATGGAAAGGCAAATAAGTTGATTTTGCTGTTTGTGCAACCCGTTGTCCCTTCTCCTCCCGCCTCCCGCCTCCTCCTTCCTCCCTTGTCCCTTGTCCTGGCTCCTGCTCCAGCTCTTGGCATGTTTTTTTTAATTATAAGCAACACGCAGGCGGCCCAGGCCGTTGACTGAGCATGCGCGTGGTCACATTCGACATGCTCCAGCCTCAAACACTCAGCCACATTCACATCCCCAGCCTCAGCCTCAACTATATCCTCATCCTCATCCACATGCTCATCCTCAGTGGGGGCAAAGCTGATGCGCGCGCGATTTTTGCCACTTAATAGCGCTTAAGCACGAACATTTTGAATTGTGTTGGCCCCAAAAAGCCAGTCAGCCAGTCGGCCAGCCAGCCAGCCAAATGGAATCAATGTGCAGCGCGTAATTGCGCGGCCTGCTGCCCAACGGGAGCAGCCATCGAGTCAGCCCAGGAAAAAACAGGGAGAAAAAACAAACAAACAAACAAACAACCAACAGACAAACAAACAAACCAACAACGCTCTGTGAATCCCGTCACAAATTGTGGTGTGAACCAGTAGGAATGCCTTAGTAACGGCTAACAAATCTACACAACCACAACATACCCTGTAAAGCAGCGCTTTAAAATACATCAACCAAAACCAGAAACAGCTGAGGAAGTCAAGTGAGTACAAACAGACTTTCTCATTCGCTAGTGTCGCCATCTACGGTTGAAGCTAGGAAGCACCCCTAAAGTCAGTTACAAAATGAAGCTAAAATAACATGTAGAACTTTAACATACTATTTAAAAACTAAAAATGGAATTTAATTCAAAATAAAACTTTAGTATTGCATTTTAAACTATTTAAAAACTTGTAAAGTACCTTAACGAAATAGAAAATCATGTTTATACATCAAATAGCTATTAAATACCCTGTAAGCTCACTAAAACTGAAAGCTAACGTTATAACTTTATTATAAAGCCATCCTTAATTTTAAAATATGATGAAAAGCCAGAAGAAGATTGGAAAATGTTAATGATCAAATCAACTTTTAGATATTCTCTGAAATTACTTAGACTAACGTGAGCTTTAGCTTTTTAATTTTATAAAGTCTAGTTGAAACTGAAAACTTAAAAATTTCAAGAGCGAATTCATTATTTACTAGCGCTCTCTGTTGTCGAGCAGACGCACTAACATGGCGCCAGAGCGAGAAAAAGGCAGAAACGAAGCAAAATATGCAAAGAAATTCATATTGTTAGGCATAGTCGATGTCACCCCTAATGCACTAAAAAGTGCTGGGTATCTGAGCGCTTGTGGCTGCCGCTGTCTCGTGGATTTGTGCCGTCTGTACATAAATTAATTTGTGCACATAATGCGCCATAGAATATCCTGGCCAGCCTCCTCCGCATGTGCGTGGCAGCAGCGCATTCATCAACCGCCATTCGCATTTGTTTGCTGACAATGAATTGCACACAGTGCAAAGCAGGCAGCCAGGGAGGGGGAGAGAAAAAGGGGAGCCACAAAGATGCAGTAGATTCAGAGTGCAAGTTTGGGCCCAACTCAAATTAAAATTCTTATGCGCTGGCGCATAATTAAAAGCCGGAGCCTCGCTTAATGAAGTAATGCGGCATTAGACGACGACGAAGACGACGACGACGACGACGACGACAAACGAACCCTTCGACCATATATCAATTGGCCCATTGACAACAGATCCACACTGGAATTGGGAGGAGGAGCAAGAAGCAGAGCAAGCCAAATACTATAATCAACAGTTAACTGAAAGAATTGGCGAAGTGAAAATACTCTTGCATATGGTGTAAGAGGAATAGAGTCAATCGGATATAGAAATTAACCTAAATCAAGTTTAGAAAAAATAAAAAAATTTTCGAGACACGTGTCGAATCTAATTTAGCATAGTTCTCTAATAATAAGAATAAAATCAATCGAATGATTTCGAAATAATTTTATTAAAATTTCCACACATTTTTCCTCTCCGGTCACAATTTTAAACTTTACATTAACCACATAAGGAGGAGTATTTCCAAAATCACCAAAATACGTATCACTTTATTTTTATCACAGATCTTTTGAAATGAGTTTATAGTTTATTGAATTAAGTAAACAATTTTGCTCTTTTTACACCGCATTTTCTTCTCGAGAATGTACTAGCTTCAAGTCTCTTCAAACAGTGTGCATTCCCTTTTCAAAAGTGTATTTTAAAAGCCTTTATAACGGAGCCACGCGAGTTGCTTTAGTCCCACACTCCAAATGCTGTTTATTCTTCTTTTTTTGGGTATTGCCAACTGTGGGATTTCGATACGTTTTGGTCTTTTCTTTTATATGTATGGCCTGTGAAAGGCGCGCTCTCTATATAATTGCCCATCATTATCGCTGATGAGTGAGCAACACCAACGATGTCTGAAAAGTTCACTTCCTTCCAAAAAATAAGAAATAAAAAATGAAAAAGCCACAAACACGTGCAACTCGAAAATCAAAATCAAATCGCGCACAAATCAAATACATCGTCGTCTGTCGTCTTCAGCTCTTCCTGCTCTTGATCCTGTCTCCTTGTCTGCTGATCCTTAGATCTGAGGTTCTTTAGCTGCACAAATTGCCAAGCGCCTGGCAAAAGTTGCAGCCCAGTCAAAATTGTGTTTAATGAGTGACTTTAGCGCTGGAATGATGGCCCAAACCTGACGTTGCTCCTGTTCTGTTCCTGCTCCTGTTCCTTCCATCTTCCATCTTCCATCTTCCATCTGCCTGCCTTCCATCTTGTCCTCCCTCTCAGCTCAAGTTCACCTCAGCTCAGTGGCTGCTGAGGTAGCTTAGCCATTATTCAAGCTTTATTTATTTTCGCCTCATCCGCGAAAATTAAAAGTTAGCTGCGTTCCAAGTCAAAAGTGCAAATTTTCGCAGCCCAGCTAAATCTCTTTCTTAACTTCCAACCGGGAATCGGGAACGCGCAACGTGCAACGTGCAACGGCAGCCACATCAGACGTCATATTAGCGAATCAACTGACAAAGCATATGAATATCAACAGCGTTTGAACAAGTGGATTAAGACCAGGCTCAAAGACCCAAGTCACAAGGCACAGTCAGTGGTAGATTCACAGTCCCAGTCCCAGTCCCAGTCCCAGTGTCAGTCTCAGTCAGCGGGCTCTGTCTTCAGGTCTTCTTCTTCTTCTTTTGTGGCGGCTTCATAATTAAAATTGGTAGCCAAAAAGGAAAATTTGTATTAACCCGAAACATTGATACTCTATAAACTCAAAAAAATATTAATGAAAGATCTCTATTACTTTAAGCATCGATTAACTGAACTCATCTCTCAGCTGACAAATTTAGCAGCAGATCGAAGATATATAGAAATTAAGCAGATCATGTAACTAAAGATATATTAAAGCTGTCATGAAGTTATTCAGGTTGTTTATGCAAATATGAAACGAAAAGTTTATTTGAACGATTTTATAGCTAGTTAACTAATAGAGCTATCAATATTTCTATTGACATGGAATGGACAATGTGAACTTTATTATTACTGTAGGTATTAAGTCATAAAATTTAATAAAATGAACTCAGAAAATGTAAAACGTATATTTTAAGTAATTAATTTTGTTGCAATTTAAAATACATATTTAATTTAATAACATTAATTTAGAATAAAGCAATCGATTTTTGTAACTAAACAAATATTAAAAAAAAAATAAAAACTCTGATATAGTATTTAAATTACATAGTTAGTTAGTTTAATTTCCAGCGATTTAAAAATGATCTTTATATGAACCGTTTTCTTTCTACATAAAAGTCGATTTCCAAAGCGACTGGCAATTTCATATGCTCATAATAACACAAGAGAAGACAGACAGGAGGACAGATGAATCTGTGGACAGACAGAACAAATGCTGAGCTTAAATTCCAGTTCCATTTTAGACGATCACAACGATCGCAACGATCTGCCAACGATGAGAAAAAGAGACGCTGACCTGTTGCCTGTTGCCGGTTGGTAAAATCGGGTTTCGTCTGTGGCATCGAGTATATAGTATGGAGTATGGAGTAAGGAGTATGTGGCATGTTTTCATTCATGAGACTCCTTGCTGTGCTTAAGCCGCTTAAGTTCTCAGTGCAACTTGTATTTCTTTCTTCTTTTTTTGTTTTGTTATTCTTCTTTCAATATTTTACTCGCTTTTTTCATATGCATTTTTTGACTAATGTGCAGCTTACACTTGACTGGCGCACAATCAACACCATCAGCATCAACCTTCTGGTCGTCATCATCATCATCAGCAGAAGAAGCAACTGGCAGCTCATCACATTGCCACTTGCCACTTGGCAGTTGGCAGTTGCAACAGCAACAACAGCAAACTTGCTGTTTGTTGTATCCCCATGCCGATTACTCGTATTAAGCCAAAGCCAAGACACGCGTGTTGCAACAGCGTAAAAATTCGCAAATTTACTGATGTGCCTGTCGATAGGCGCCTCTTGCCACTCTGCCACTTTGGTACTCTGCCACTCTGCCACTTGCCACACAGCTCTACAGCCAAATGTACCGTTGGTTTTATTTGACTTTGCTACGCCCCCAAAGGCATCAGGTCTAACGGCGCTTCAGATTTGCCATCGACATCGCCTTTTTCCATGGAAAGCATCAACAGATCAGCCAAAAGCTGCATGCCACGTGTGGCAACATGTTGCAGCTACCGTTTTGGCCAGTTACTTGGAGTCCAGCTGATAAATGAACTCTACGGCTAACAACATCGTGTTTATCAAACAAAAAATAGGCTTAAATTCAGCTAGATTCATCTTAGGCAAAGACTGCATCCAGAACTTAGATGCCCTTTTATACATTTACAGGGTACAGATGCATTTCGACTCAAATAACACATCTCCCAATAACGCGTGTGCTAAACATCTTTTAAAAATGTTATTCAAATGTAACAAATTGCGTGGTATCTACTAGCCGATTACTTACTACCAATAGAATTCCAAACTATTTGAGGTGTATTCACTTGCAGTGTCTTTGCTAATGATATACAAGAATGTTTAGCTCGTCCAAACGCCAAAAATATTTAACACGTGGTATCTACTAGTCGATCACTTAAGCGTAAATCAGAAACTAAACATTTGCTAGTAAGTAGTGTCAGCGATCTTGTCTCACTAAAATCATGTGCAAAAGCTTACATAAACTTTATATTCACACATAGTCGACTAAAGATACCCTGTAAATCAAAAATAAATAAGAATTGAGCTATGGTTTGTATAGCACTCAGTTTTGCTTAAGTAGACAAATCGATAAAATTTCTAATATTCATTTCTGATGAATTTGAGATGCCCTAGACTGCATTAAAATTGAAGGCGTCATATCTGATTGTCGATCACTCAAAGCAATTGCACACAATCATTTAAAAATGATTAAGACATTACTTTTCAATTGCTTCTTTTTGTCACTTGATGAGTTTCTCTCTTCCTCTGTCTCCTGCTATCTTTATCAGATATCATTTCTCTCTCTCTCTCTCTCTCTCTCTCTCACTTTTATCATCTTTCCCCTTGTTATATTGATATTCGATTATTGCCTACCTGTGTCTCTTCATTTTTCCAGTCTAATTTGCTGACCAAACCTCGAAAAATTAAAAATATAATAAAAGCAATCGCAATTTATGGCCCATTAACTAAATGACACTCAATGCGCCCCAGGGGGCGATGGGGGCAGCTCCATTCCTTGTACCACAGAAGAGGAGAGAAGCTTCTTTTCGGCAGAGACAAGTGAAGAGAAGTTCTGGGCGCATTGGCAATCAGATGCCAATGCCAGCCCAAAATTTGCAGCATATAAATTAAAACATTATTGTCAAAAAATGTAACAAGCAACAAGTGCTCTAGTTGTGTGAGCAAGACGATAAGATACCCTGTAAACAGCAGATAAGGCAAAATTAAAATCAAGTAAGTTATTTTGTTACCAAGCAATATTTGATTACTTAAAGGATATTAAATATTTAAGCTATAATGTAAACTTATAAATAAAATAAATTAAAAATTTTACAAATGATTTGGAAAAATAAATTGAGAAAAAAAAAATGAAAGAAATCTGAGCAGTCAAGCCTATGAATTGTTTTTTTAAAAGGATTTGACAAAAAAATGAGCATGCTACAATACTCTGCACGTGAGCAAGACAAATAGATACCCTGTACACAGCAAATATAGGAAATTTGTATAGCGTCAAGTATGTGAATTTACGATCTTTAAGGAAAAACCGAACAAATAAGCATTAAAGTTTATTTCTATAGTCTTTAGTCTCAACTGAACAGACAACTTTAATTCATAATATTTTTACAGGGTAGAATGTGGGTAAAATGTAACAAATGCAAATCGAAAGTGCGCATTCTTCTTTTTTATTTTTGTAAAGATCCTGAGCAGTATTGGGGTAGAAGGCAAGGGTGGGGAGCACGGGGGCTGAAAAGGTATTGACAGCACTTAGTTAGTTAAATATTCGCCCGCAGTAGCTATTTAAATGACGGCCAAGGACCCAGGCAATTACCAAGCAGGGCACCAGCATAAACGGACTACATGGGGGCCCAGACTCAGACCCAGACTCAGTTTCAGACCCAGACCCAGAGACAGAGACAGACTCAAGACCCGAACTCCAGCTGACGACGGAGATTCAAAACTGAAACTGAAACTGAAACTCAACGTGGGCCGCATGCAAAAAAATAAAAGGCAAAGGACTGGAAACTGAAGTTTTTAATTTGCTGGCAGCCAAGCAAATACGACAGCGTTGATGATCATGTTAATGAGGGGCAGGTACAGGGCACAGGGGCATGAGGCATGCAACATGGGGGCAATGGGGGCAAAAGCAGGCGGGGAGAGGATCACTGAACGTGCCACAAGTCGCTGCTGGTGTTTTTAAATACCCTAGCCGAGGGTATTTTAATGTTGTCATGAAATGTGTAACACATTAATGGAGGCGTGGCAAACTTATATTTTAATATTTAAATTAGAACGATAAATCGAGTTGATCAGTCGAAAATCAAACTTCTAGTATGAACAAATTGTTTTTTCTGTGAGATAAATTAAATAATCTTAGAGAATATGTATTTTATGTTTATATTAAAAATACAGACCAAATTCGGCTTAAATGTTTCCATTTTATCATATGCCATTGAAACGATTAATTGAAAATCAACCTTCAGTATGAAAAAATTAAAATCTTAGTTGTTTCTAAAAATATCTAGTCAAATTTCACAACATTTGTATATGGCATTGTATTGTATGTATATATTAAAATATATAATAAAATAATCAATTTTAAATGTTGAGAAATGCTCGGTAATTTCACAATTTTTTAAATCGAGTGCAAAATACTTGATTTAAGTACGAATTTTCAATTCCTATCGGGGCTATTTAAGAATTAATTTCGTAAAATCTAATGTCTTAGGTTTTCTTGACTTAGTTTTTGTTAGTTTTAATGCCCAGTATTTCCTATCTGCATTTTGTGATATTTTGACAATAATATCCAGGATACATACACTTAAAAATTACATGATTAAATTAAGAATTTTAGACTTTAAATATTTATTTTTCTGTATATACAAAACTTTATTGTTTTCTGAGATGTCTCAACCATTCTGACAGATTGTTTATATGATAATTTCAGCATATAAAAATTTGCCTAAGGTCGGACTGTTAAATTTTATAGGAAAGTTTAGTCTAAAATATAATACAGCTGCTCTGCAAGGGTATCAAATCTTCGGCGTGCCGAAGTAAAGCTTTCTTTGTGGATGTTCTTGATTTTTTTAATTTCTGGGAGAGGCGCGCGCGCTCGTATGCAAAACGTCAGAGCGTTGACGCAAAATCAAAAGATCACACAGGATCAATTACAACTAATGATATGGAAAGAAGCGACTCACGACTGGAGACTGTCGACTGACGACTGTCGACTGTAAACTGTAGACAGTAGGCGACTGTTTGACTGAAGACTTCTTCTTCACATTTTGGAGCCTTGACTTGCAACGTCAACGGGGCTGACAGACAGACAGAGAGACACACAGACAGACAGAGGCTGAGTAGTTGCCACATGCGGGACCCGGTGCTAACAAGTTGCACAGCTAAAATTACCCAATTGATGATGTTGTTGGTAGGTAGGTTGGTAGGTAGGTAGCTGAGCAAAGGGCTTCCAAAAGTGGGGTAGATGGGGGGGGGGGAGGCGAGGAAAGACGGTAGACAGCTGCCTTGAGAGATCGCATCATCATCATGTCGCATCGTTGTCACCTCATGCCAAAAAATTGCCCATGTTCTCGGCATAATTAAACTAATTGTTCTGATCTGTTCGCCGTTTTTTGTTTTTGTTTGATCTTTGATCTTCGGTCAATGATCTTCAAGAGAGATCGAAAGGACACTTTCAAATCCCTTGGGTCCAATTCCAAGTTCAGCACTTGCACTTTAAATGTAGAAATTACGCGTATTTCCTTAAAATTCCATTAAAAAAAAAACTTTAAAATAAAAACTCATAAAAAGAACGTAAATTCTACAGAGAGTTATGTCATCAATGTGGCAATGTCCCAAAGGAGGCAAAAGTTAAGTAATCAAAACGTTGATTGAGCCTCAATATGTTGCAACTCTTCTTTTTTTTTGTCCTGTCATGATCAGTTGCTCTTTTTTTTCTCTGTCTCTTTTTTCTCTTTTGTTTTATTGCTCTCTCGTTTTCTCTGACTTGATCAAGCTTAGCCAAATGATAATAAATAAATATGCCGAAACACTAATAATACGCTTAAAGATTGGCGCAAGTTGGCGCTTCCTGTGTGCAGCTCTCATTCCTTCGATCGCTTTGAATCTTTCGATCGTTCGACTTCGATTCAAAACTCAAATTCAAACCCAACTGCAGAGTCACCAACAACAACAAGGGCAACAACAACAACAACAGCTTCTTCGTCGTGTGTCGGATGCGATTTAATACAATAAAATATCACAATAGTCCTCAGGTCATTTAGTTAGACTTGCAGTTTATCATACACACATATACACACACACTTGATCTCTTATAGATCGCTGCTTCATCTCCTTTTCCCTGTCTCTCTCTCTCTCTCTCTCTATCTTTCTCTCTCCCTTATAGCCAGAGAGATCTTCAAGATTGATGTTAACGGAAAACGTCGTTTCTCTCAACTTCGATGTCTGTCGATGTCGAGTGTGGATTGTCTCTCTGTCTCCCTGTCTCTCTCTCTCTTTCTGACTATCCGTCTGCCTTCTGTATCGAAACACAACCGACAGCCGACAATGTTTCATAAGCAATATACAAATTCAATATTTCTAAGTTTAACTGTTTGCTCCTTAAATTTGTAATCAAACCTTAATCGTTATATTTCTAATTTTTACAAGCCAAACTTAAATTGTTTTTATATCAATCGATTTTATGAATGTCGTCTAGTGTAAAATCATAGCTAACCATTCACAGGAAAGATTTTTATTAAAACCTTCACATATTCATTTTTTTTTTAGAACTTAAAATCAATATGACATTAACTTATATAGCATCAGTAATTTCTACTTCTATTTAAATAGGTTTTTAAAATCAATCTAAAACGATTTGTCTGAATATATCTCTTTTCAAATGATATTATCCATTAGATTTTTATAATATTTTAAAATTGTATTCGAAAATTCAGAAATAAGTGTGACTTATTTGATCTATATAATTTAATAAATATTTATTTTTATAGCATATTAACAAAAAATTTAAAATTTCTTTATGGTCTAATCTCTTTTGATGAAAAACAAAAAATAACTGTTGAAATTAATGTTTAAAATGAAATGAAAAAAAACATATTTTATTATTAAAAAATGAAATAATAACAATAATAATAATAATTATTATTATAATTATAATATAATATAATAATATAATAATAATAATTATTATTATTATTATTATTATTATTATTATTATTATTATTATTATTACAATAGCAAAGAGAAACTGAATATAAGAGCTTACTTGTGCAAAGCTTTCAAAACTCGCAAATCAAACTCGACGTATTTGTGTGGTGTACCTGTCAGTTTGCTATTAGCAACTTGTTGCACTGTCTGTTGGCTGCTTCTTTTGCCATTTTTGCCATGTAGTTAACATAAATGCAGGGCCTAGAGAGCCAGAGTTCGATTGTATTGTAATTGTTGTTGTTGTTGCTGGAGTTGTTGTTGTTACAAGTGTAAATTTTATTGCATTTCAATTTGGCAACAAGATTTCCCCTTTCTTTTGTCAGCAGTGCACCACAACTACGTACAGCACCGCTGCACCACCGGAAAGCGAACTCATTTTTGTGATTTCCGCTCGTCATTTGAGGCAGGAAGTTTCATAATAAAGACGATGCATTCCATGTGTGTGTCTGTAAGTGTGTGTGTGTGTGACGTCATCAGATCAGACATTGAACCCGGGGGTCATATGGATTATGCAGTTCAAGTAAAGGGCACCAACCCACTATGGACAAAAATTCAAACATATTGGCATAAACACAAGATACATGTAGGTATATCTCTAGACTTAGAATTTTGAATACATATTTTTTGCAATTTAATTGAACCACGCCTACAACGCCTTCTCATATATTCGATGATCTTAGCAAATATATTTGCTATATATGTACATTAAATTTGTATTCAACGAATTTTTTTTTTTTTTCGATACGTTATCAACAACATCCACATAATAAAAGAAACAATTGGCAAGAGTTATTTTAAAGCTTTAAAGATTTTATATTTTAGAAACTTCTATCTTTTAAATAAAATAATTCGAAATGAGGAAGGAGTCTAGTGACGAAAGCATATTTAAGCTCCAACATTTCTAGTATTACAATTTCTGACGAGGGATATTATTATATTTAATATTTGAACTATTATAATAAATAAAACCAGTAATTGAATTTTCGATGAATTTGCTTTTCTAATGAAATTCCGTCACTTGCGTTCCCGTACTATATCTGAAATGTAGTCCACAAAAATGTAAAAAATACTTTTAAGTATTGGGACTTACAAAATGAGACAATTTATAAAACTTTACCATAAAATAGTATTCATGCCAAAACATCGAATTATTTGTTCCATAGTGCACACACTCTGTCTCTCACTCTATCACTCACTATCTCTTTCTCTCTATCTCTCCCGCCCCCTCTCTCTCTCTCTCTCTCTCTCTTACCGTCTTTCTCTCTCTCTCTCTCTCTTTATCTCTAAAGCTTCAATTGCAATTTAAGCTACAGCTTCAGTTTGGCGCTTGCTTTCGTCTGCTTTCTTTCTTGGTTGTGCGTGTGTGTGTGTACTGTGTGTTGTGTTGTGTTGCGTTGTGTGTGTGTGTGCTGTGTGTCCTGCGCACGCGCACCTGTAAGTCGGCAGCTGTGCTGGCCTGCTGCAAGGATCGCAGGTGCAACATTTACCGTTTGCCACGGCCGCGGGCCAAGAAAAAGCGGAGATGAGAGAGCTGCAGAGGGGGAAGGGGCAACAGGGGAGCTAAGGGGAACTAAGGGGAACTAAGGGGAATCCCAGGACCCTTACATATCCCTTTTAACATACTCGTATCCCTTATGACCTGTTGTTGCTTTTGATTTGCTTTTGTCAATGCTTTTCGATTCATTGAGTTGAAATATTTGTAATTTATGTTACAAAACATTTTCATTATGGTCAAAAGGGATTACATAACCAACAACAAAAATAAGGGGGACAAACTCCTGCTGACCAGAAGAAGAAGAAGGCGTAACAGAGAAGGATGAGAAAAAAAGAAGTAGTAGAAGAAGTGTAGAGCTGGTTAAATTTATGGTCTAACTGAATTCTAATTAAGCCAAAAAGATGTCAGGCTCAAGATACATAGATGAAGATTCGGCTGGCAGGTAGAACTACTGTGCTACCGTCTTTCAGGTGATTTCAACTGCAGGTGCTGCAACAACAACAACAACAACAACAACACTATCAATAACAACACTAAACATGACATAAACATAACATAGGGGACAAAAAAACCGTAGGTGGCACCACTCGCGCCTCTTGCCCCAGATCTCTGAAAACGCTCCACATTTGATTTATAAGCACAATCCTGGCCAGAATCTTGTTGATCTACAATCTGATATTATGGGCGTTTTATTATGCAATCAGTAGCCAAAAATAAGATGAAGAACCTGATCAGATCCATATCAAAACGACCCATATACAATTTCACTTTCATTTCATTTCAATTTGTTTTGTTTTGTTTTTTGGTTTTTATTTTTGGTTGACAATTTCCTATGAAACATCATGTTGAAATTGATATGTTGACATTGATATACCCATCTATAAAAATTAGTTTTGGGGGGTGTGACCAAAAGGCCAAAAACAATTCTCAATCTTCTATTAGTTGTTTTTGTTAGTGCTGTATTTCAGTTGAAGTCTTTGATGTTGGCACTACTTAAATGTGACTGAGATTCTTAATTCTCAGTTAAGGATTTGGAGAATTGATTGATTGTAAATAATCTGAGATTATTTGTACTTGTAAAAAATAACATCGTAAATTACACAAGACCTAAATGAAACGCTTGAGAAGATTCAAAGTATATGATAAAAAGAGGAGTACTGAGTGGAAATATCTTTAAGTCAGTCTGATTAACTATCTGAGTGAAGTTTTTTTGAGAAAACTTTAAATAGATGTATCTTATTATAATATGTGAAAATTAAATTTTTTATAAACTAGCCATTCCTTATTCTATGTAAGGTTTGACCCAATCAACCTAGCTTTCTCTTTCTAACTTTCATTTAGTTACAGAAAATTAATTTAAAAATTATATTAATCAACTTGAATAATCTCTCTACACACTTTTAATTAAATTTAATCATTATCTGAATATCGTTACATTACTTCCCTTTTCGTTTCCTTCCTGTTCTTTTGCTGAGAAAAAAACCCCAAAACCATTTAAGGGCGTACTTATTGAAAATTATGTTATCTTGCGTTGAGCATTTATTTCAGTGAGTTCTTGCGATTTCGATTTGAGGAAAAAACAAAGGAAATTCCCACACCCTGTACACACCTGTAGGTACGATATAAGTACCCTTTAAAGCTGATTAATTGAGCTGCTAAAGCGCCGTTCAGCCAGTTGCCATTGCCATTGCCATTTGCCATTTGTCGGTTGTTTGTAGTTGTTGTTGCTTCTCGTTTGTCGGTTGTTTGGCTTGTCATCATTGAGGCAAACAACTTATAAACACGCGCAAGGTGGTCTTCCACTTGCCACTGGCCAAGAAGTCAATTAGCCTAACAAGACAGCTCCCAAAATGAGCTGACTTACCTTAGACTAAGGTAATACCTGTCAGACTCACACACACACACACACACACACACACACACACACACACACACACACACAAACGAGTTGGAGTGTGGCTGGCTATCAAATTAATTTCTCAAAGTCAATGCTCAGGGCGCTGTGTGGTCTATGCCAATCAAGCACTTTACGCCCTGCCTTCATTAGTCCGAATCCACCGACGATCCACCGACGATCCTCCGATCCACCGTAACTCTTCGAAATTCCCTGCGATACTCAATTTTTCCGATCCTCTCTCCAAATCCTGCATTGAGCCACTGTTTATCGTCGCGACGCGACAGATAGCGCTGGGCATCAAACGATGGACTCGGACTCGGACTCTGGCTCGGAGCTCGGAACAACACTCAGAGAAAACAACAACTAACTATTTGTCGACTAAAGGTGAACCTACAATTTGGTATACAAATATAAGACTACATTAAAACTATCAGTATTACTATGAAAGTTTACATTTTACTGCATTTTTAATATATAGTATCAGGGGTGCCACAGGAATCGCTTTCGCTTGAATGTAACATTAATCACTGCGGACGGCAGTCCGCGCTAGTGACGAAAGCAGCACGAAGTGTGCGAAAGCGACTAGCATATATACACAGGAAGAATGGAAAATTTGCTATGACTGCCCGATCAGGTCGAGCTATATACCGATCGAAAGCTATCAACCTAACTTACAAATGTGCATACTAAGACTTTTGAAAACTCACCTGGTTCGTGAGATAAACAGGTGTAAGTGGGAGGGGCAAAATTTAAATGATTGGAGCTAATGGGGCCGTTGGAGCCTTTTTGATTTTTTTTTTAATTTTTAACTATTCTAATCAAAAATACGCGTCGAATGACACCTTGATCATCAAAATCCGATCACTGGTTCAGAAGATAATTAATTTTGAAACTTTTGGTGCCCTTCTCAAAACGAGATGAAAAGTCAGTCTGTTTGTTTGTTTGTTTGTCTGTTTGTCTGTTTGTTTGTTTGTTAGGATCAAATCGTTGATTTAGCTTAAAAGTTTGAATGAGGACTTGTTCCCGCCCAAAAATCTAGAAACGTTTGTTCTACGACTTTTTCGAAAAAAAGCTAGTTTAGCGGGAAATCGCTAAAAACCGCTAAAATAAAACCGCTAGATAAAAGCTACAGATGCGATCTATATATCGTTGAAAAGGTATTTTGAAGGGCTGTTATGCATACCTTTAAACTTTTTCTCTAAAGTATATAGGTAAATTGCTACAGGTGACATAAGGTATTTTCCTCCACATTTTGGCGGTTTTTGAGAAAACGCCGCTAACGATTTTTTTTAAATTTCAATATGTTTTAGTTTGTAAAATTTCGCGTTGTTTGATATATGACACAAAAAATTTTACCGTTAGGTTTGGAAGATATAACCTATTAACTGAATATATACGTTTTACTTTGAATTGGAATAGGGCAGCAGCAACAAAGTGTCATAGCAGCCAGTTTGTTTGTTTGGATCAAATCGTTGATTTAGCTTAAATGTTTAAATGAGGACTTGTTCCTGTTCAAAAATCTGGAAACGTTTGCTCTACGACTTTTGCGAAAAATCGCTAGTTTAGCGGGAAATCGCTAAAAACCGCTAAAATTGAAACCCCCATAGCATCCAAACGATAGAAGCTACAGATGCGGTCTATATATCGTTGAAAAGGTATTTCGAAGGGCTCTTTGACACTGCTTGCAGCGTAATGCGGAAATTACCTGTTAGCTGAATATATACATTTTACTTAGAATGGGAATAGGACAGCAGCAGCAAAGTGTCATAGCACCCAGAGTTTAAGAGTGTTGATAGCTTTTGCGCTGGGCATGTGTGTTTGTAAAGGGGACCAGTGTTGCCAGACAGTTTGTTTTAGCTACACAAGCAATAAACACAGTTGACAAAGCTATACTGTCAAAAAATATTGCAATTTCAAAATTTCTGATGTCGTATTCAAAAATTTCTGATATCCCATAAAAAAACCTCTTTACGAGGTAAAAGTCTAGTGACGAAAACATTTTCATGCCCCAAAATTTCTGATATCCAATTTTGTGACGAATAATATTAAGTTTTTACACATAAATTATTTTAAACAACATTTTTGCATTCGGCACTGCGCAAAACAGTAAGTTTTATTTGGTATGAAGAATTGAGACATTTTAGCGCAATGTGCCGAGTGCCAAAATGTTGTTTAAAATAATTTATGTGTAAAACTTAATATTATTCGTCACAAAATTGGATATCAGAAATTTTGGGGCATGAAAATGTTTTCGTCACTAGACTTTTACCTCGTAAAGAGGTTTTTTTATGGGATTTTAAACACATTTGAGTCAATTATAAGCGAAAGCGATCTCTGTGGCACCCCTGTATTTTTACAAAACACTTAAATAACCAATATTCCTAGCATGATACTATCTGTGCTAATTAAACCAAGTTTTCATTATAATTATTAAATGCTAAAATCCAATTTTGTAACTTTAATTTTTAACTTTAACTAAAAATCTTTTTAATGACATATTTTCAATTTCATTAAAATAATATTTTCATTAGCATTATCTGAGATCTAGAATAATACAAATATATTTAATAGATAATGAGTTATTAAATCTCATTCAGCCTAGATACAAAAAAAAATGATCAAATTCAGTTGACTTTCGCCTTAGACAGCATAAGTTACCATTTCATACTATTTTTCTTTATTTTACTATTTTCATTAACAATAAAAATCAAAGTATTCGCTCGACTGGTGTCTGACAAACGGTTAGAGCTAGAAGTCTTATATTTTCACAGTAATAGAAACGAGTCAAAACAATACATAGTACAAATGGTATATTCATATTCATATTTAATGTGTTTATTTTATTTTTATTAATATAATTTTAAATGACATTTCTTTGAGTGTGCTACTGATTGTGTAGGCCATTTTAAATGTGATTTGTGAGTGCGGAATTTATGCGGAATTTCAGCATTTTTGGTGTCTAGCATCCTCTTTCGAGAGCTGGACGGTAGTAACGAGCTGGCAAAATGACTTAATTAGGATGCAGCAGTCACAGCCCAAAATATTTATGAGCCAACATTTACAGAGCACAGAACACAGTCGGGTTCTAGATTTCCATCTCTCTCTCTCTCTATATATATTTTGCTCCCTTTTACTCATGCATTAAGAATTAAGTTTGCAACATGCGGCACAACAAAAACTGAGGCAAATCAGCAACATGCTGAGCACTAAGGTATATATATATATATATATGAACCTCTTGAGTCTCGAGTCTCGCTCTTATCTAAATAGGCGCGTCCCAAAAAACAAATGGTCAAGTGGCCTAGATAGGCGACTGAGAAGCTGCAAGACGAGTCTTTTTGGCTTGTCGTCTAATTTGTGCACAGTTAAATAAACAAACATGCCAAAAGGATCTTCGGACACTTGACAACGGGCCCATCGTCGGCAAAACATCTAAAGTCCCATTTCACTTTTGGCCCACGACAAGCCGCCTTTTGATAAGAAGCCATGTCTCAAGTGTCGCCAGCACCACGCGACCAAACGACAAATGGCAAAAAGAATGCAATTCAACTAGTAGGGAAGTAGAGTAGGGCAGCAAATTGGAAATCGGATATTAAAGATACATTTATGTACTTATTTTAGACAGAGGAAATCGGAAGTGCAGCACTTCGAATTGGAGATGAGCAAAACAGAGTGGGACAAAATCTCTAAATAGATCAGTGAATAGATTTGCATTTAAAATAAAGTGATCAAAAGTGAAGCTCAGATATTTTTGAGAACAGAGACGAGCGAAATTGGGAAAAATAATAGCACATGAAATAGAAATGGGAAACTTATTAAAGATAGATTTTAGTATAGTAGAATATACAAGTTTCAGAAAAATCAAAATACAGGTTTAAATAATTAAAAATATTCGTCTTAAAACAGACAACTTTATGAGAGAATTAATAGAAATTTATTTAAAAAAATCGTTTACATTATATTTTTATGAATTGTTAGTTCTTGACAAATCTTTAACACAAAAAATACTCAGATTTGAGGAAACAAAACGCTTATTTTGGAAAAAAAAAAATAGAATTGATTCAATATGACCTAGTAGATCTTTACTTATATAATATTTCAAATCCCAAATAGATATAATAAATAAAATAAGAACAAAAAAGATTTTTAGGTATAACAAAATCTAAAATCTAATTTTTTTAGATAACAAAGTTAATCAAGCTGAAAATTGAATGTTTTCTTATGAATTCATCAAAAGAATCGATAAAATTTCAAATCAAACATAATTTTATGATCAATAATAGACAAATTTATAAACATGTGTCATATATCTTCTTAAGTTCTTCTCCCTCCGCCATGCAGCTGTCACTCCCCCCACATGCAAGGACATCAGCTTAAGCAAAGCAAACCCTTTACATGTCCTGGCAGCATGCTTAATCCTTTCGCCAATTCTAGAATACCAAGAATTGCATAAAAAACGATACACAAAATCGCAACATTACACAAACATCACGCACCAATCGCATCGAGTTTTTCCCAGTTTCCCAGAGTTACGATGGCAATGGAAACGTGAGAGACAATCTAGAATCTCTGTTTCAGGAGACATTCACATTCCCAGAAGCTGGAACAACAGCGTTTTTGTACCAATTTTTGTGGTTTCTGCAAATGTTTTAGGCCAACAACAATGGCCAACAGCAGTGATATATCTTATTGACACAGCCTGCCAGGACGACGGACGAAGGACGAAGGACGAAGGATGAAATCCGCACATGAGGGGCGATTGTTATTATGTTGAATCTCGTCGTCGTGTATTCCCAATATATTGCAGTTCATATTTGCGCAATATTCTTGAGCTGCAGCTAAGAAAATGTTTTGGCTGCTGCTCAAAAAGGATTAGTCCGCTGTGCAAGGAGCTACCCTGTGCCATAAATACGAACATAAACATTTGCACAGCTAGACAACAGAAGCAACAAGAAGAAGACTAGATAAAGCAAACAGATATCAGGCAGCTCTCTACAAAAGAAGAACATTCTCCAAAGTAAAGCATATTTTTCATCACGCAGTGTAAAGAGTTGAATTTTGTAATCTTCTTATCGAGCGTGTCCCAAAAAAATATAAAGACCAGCATATCATACCATCTTTTTAATGGACTACTATACTTACTCCCATAAGAACTAATTCTTAGAAATCAATCGTTAGTAAGAAAATCTCCACCAATCTAACAAACTGTGCATTCGGTATTGATTTATACTCCCTAAACACTTTGACAAAATTAAGCTATTAGATCTTAAGCCTGTCGTCATAAAAATTATCCAAAATTTAAAAGCTTGCTTTAGAATCTGTTTAGATTTTAAAAAGATTTAAACTAAATTATATACAAGCGTTTTCATTTTTGGGAAATTGTTACAAAATTTTACATATAAGTAAGGCATTTTTTAATAATCTATATAGTTCTTTAATGGATTATTATCATAAATTTCGAACATTAAAATTTTAAATCATTGGATTTAACATTCAATCAACTCTTTTTAACTCTAGTAATTTATCACGAAAAATTTAGTTATTTAACTCGATTGATAGTAAAAAAAATATTATCGAGTTAAGGTATTAGAAAATCATTTTTGCGAAAATCGAGTTTTTGACTTCGATTCCTCGATGTAATTTTACATCACTTCTTAAGCCAGTACCACAAGGTAGATTGTTTACCTTTAAGGCAGAGTCTGTCCAATAAACAATTAAATGAAATGACGATCGTTCGTCGTATAAAATAAAGGCCATATATATTTAGTTGATTTTTTTTAAATGCCATTCGTAATTTCCGTGGAAAATGCATAAAGAATGCAGGGAGAATGGAGAGGAGCCAACAAATTGTTGCAATTGGACAATGCATGAAATTTTTCACAATTTTGTCCATAGACAGAGGCAACAAACGCACAGCATGTGGGCACATTGAGCAATCCCAAAGGCAAACCCAAAGAGTCACAATGGGAAAGGCAAAAATCACGCAGCAATAACAATGAACAACCTGAGGAAACTGAGAAAACTGGTAGGAAAAAACACACCAAGAGAACAAATGGAAGGAACTTTTTTAATTGAGCAAAAATACAAACAAGTGCAAAAAATATATGCAATAAAAGGACGAGGGACAAGAAATAATATCACAAAAAAGAAAATAAACAAAGTTGTGAATACAAAAAGTGCAAGATATATAATAAAATAATGGAAAACGGGGCGTTTGTCTTGTTTTGTTTGGCGAGGGCATGTTTTGAGTAAACATTGCAACAAGCCAATATAATAGGAGACAGGTCAGATCAGATCAGGGAGTGAGTCCATTCACAGAATGTTATAGGGGCCAGTTCTGGTCAATGAACAAGAAAAGAAACATAAAAGTCTAAGCTAAATGCACAAATCATTTAATCAAACAAGACGATTGAAGGCTACTGTCTGTCGTCAAAGAGGCAATGAAATTCCATGAAATTGAAAACAAGAACTGAAAGAAAAGAGCCAAAGCAAACTTATGATTAATCATAAAACGGGAGCTGGAGAAGAAGCAGAAGGAGCAGAAGGCGCAGCTGTAACAGTATCTTATCGAGAGAGCCATAATTTGTCGTGCGCAGGTTGTTAGAGTGACAGGGCCAAGTTAGTACTCGGTGTCGGTATCGGTATCGGTATAGGTATCGGTATCTTATCGAGCAACAAGGCACAGAGCAAGCCGCATGCCAAAGTGCTACAACAGCGATTAAAGGTTAATTGTCATCTGCCCGAAAGCAATTTGTGTTCTATTCCAAAATTCAAGTGTCCTGTAGAGCGAGAGAGAGAGAGCACACTCTACAGTTTGGCGACAGCAAGTAGTCGATCCTGGACTGTGATCCTGGCGCAGCGGCATACTTCAGTAGCGTTTAATCCTTGAGCTACATTCACTTTTGACGCATTCAGAGCGCGCTTGAAGATCGCTCAAGCGATCATTCAAGTGCATTTAAATCCTCATCGAATGAAGGCTCTCTCTCTCTCTCTCTCTCTCTCTCTCTCTCTCCCTCTCTCGCTCTCTCGAGTAACAGGAGCTCACTGTCTAACCGCATCGGTTAAATGCAGCGGCCCGTAAATATTTTCAAATCCCAGACAGTACTTGGGCACAAAAGGCAAAGCCAAACCTTTTGCCAATTCTCAAGGATGCAATGAAGCGTGGCTTCCACGAATATCAAAAAGAAAAATACAAAAAATGTATATTTGTATAAGGAACGGGTTGCGGTAATTACGCCAAATGTATTTTCCACAAAAGAGAAATATCATCATCATCATTATCATTATCATTAGTGAGAGCAGGAAATCAACGCTTGACACAGAAATCATTGAATCAAAGCAATGCTAAAGACCCTTAAATTTAATAGACAGCAAAAAAGAAAGATATTGAGCTATGGTTGGAGCATGAAAAGTTGCTAAAACATATTCGGGATCGTTTACATTAGCAATAAAAAGACTATTTGAGTTGAAAAAAGTAATATACTTTGGAAGTTCACAGCATATTAAAAGGTCTAGTAAAGTACAAAAAAAATTAAAATTTGATTTTAGCAAAAATAATTAAAATGCTAAATTATACTAAAAGAAAAACATGATTAAGAAATTCTGCTTGGATAGAGGATAGTTATCCCAAAGCTATGACTCTCTGAAGCTCTCAGGAAATAAAATAAAAAAAATTATTGCTAATGGCCGTGTTCACCAGAACTAATCATTTCTTTTTTAGTCAAAGTTTTTAATACTTATTAAAAAAATGCAAAACAGTTTGGCGCAAAATGCTTTATTTTCTTGAAATGAACACAGCAAAAGGCCAGATTTAAAATAATAGATGATATGTTGCATTAATCAATAAATAAACCAATATTGTATGCGCATTTAATATTTTATATAAAGCACTTTTCCTAACCATATTCCTTAAAAATACGCAGATTCCAACGTATTCTTTGCATTTTTTTAAAATTTATTATTAAAAAAAATTGGTATTAACTAATTTTATTTTATTAATTTTGTAATATTTATTTTCAGTCCTAGTGCTCTGCTGATTAAGATTTGTTGTATCGATACAAAGCATCACAAATTGTGATTGTGATTCACAATCACAGAATTTCAGCGTACTATTTTGGTGATGAATTTTCAGTCATCATAATCACAAAATTTGAAATCATGATCTAGCTCTAAGATCTTTATAAGTCGACAATCTTTACTGATCTGTATAGATCCACATAAATACTTAATAAAAAACGGCCATACAACAAATCCTTACTAATAACAAAATACCATAGCAATTTATAATAAGCTGCACTAACTGATAATATTAATTTAGATCAGTATGTATAAATAATTAAATAAAATACTTTACTTGCGTAACCCTGAGAAGGAATTCGTATTCGTTTTGGGTAAAGGTAAAGGACAGTCTAAGGGTAAAAGGGTCTTTTGCCTAAATAACTTTATAGAACTGAAATACAAAATGAGCCAAAGGTTGTATTAAGGAATCAGAGATGCGTGCACTAATTAAGATCCATCAATGCGAAACCCCTCACTTCAACGCACTCTCTTAACCCGGAGTAGCATGTAAAATTATGCTAAAACGCGGCGAGTTGAGTTGAGGATATTCGAATGGCAGCGATCCTCTAAAGTCCATTTAGAGTCGTGTCGAGTCGAGTCGAGTCCAGGCCGGGCCAAGCCGAGGCTAGATGATGTATAAGGCGTAACGCAACCAGTTCATTCAACACCTGCAGCGGCGCGACTTCAAAACGCGCGTGCGCACAGTGGCAATGACAGGGGTAGAAGCAGGGACAGAAGCAGAGAGAGGGACAGGGACAGGGACAGGGGCAGGGGCAGGGGCAGCGTAAAGGTGCTAGGTGATAGGGGACACGCGGACAACTGGCGGGCACATGAGGCAAAGTCATTGATTTCATTTGTGTGTGTCCCTTTGCCAGTTGTGCCACACGCGGCTCATTAATATGTAAGCCTCGGTCCAGCTCTGTCTCTCTCCCTCTCTCTCTCTATCTCTCTCCCTTTCACTCCCTGTCTTTCTTTCCCTGGCGTCCAGGTTCCGACTTCTCTGCAAGGTCATTTCGTTCGTACAAATTAAAGTGGTTGATTTTTGTCCATAGCTCTATTTGATATTGTTGTTCCCCCTTTTTTTTATAGAATTTCATTCAGTTTTCCCTAGAAAGAGGGTATTATTATTTGTGTAACGAATTGAAAAAAATGTAAAAATATAATAGAATATTTTTTGATCAAAAGAATCGGTTGAGTAAGCCTGTCCATCTAAACTGATCCCTTAGTTGAGCGATATCATATTTCATCATAGAATTAGTTATCGTACCATAGAGTAGCATATAGAAGATATAGATTCAGAGCATTACAAACTTTATCAACTGCACTAACTAACTAACTATCTAAGTTATTAATAAATTCTTGAGGTTGGCTATTCGTTTAACTAAACTTATCTCACAATAAGGCTATGATAAACAAACTTTGGATCTAATCAGATTGTAAATCATTTTGCTACCATAAGAGTATTAAATTAATAATTATTGTTTTAATTCGGTTCGCTAATTCTTATTTATTTTAAATTTTTATAGAATGTGTTATGAAGAAAATTTAAAAAAAGCTTAAATATGGTGCATTTATTTTTGAGCTTTACTAACATAAACTTTTACTAAGTATACCCTTTAGTTATCATCTATTTTCGATAAATTAAAGACATATCTTAGCATCTAATTTTGTTCATTTCATTCCCATTTTCTTTGCGTATTTATATGAACTGTTAATTCTTAATTTACAACTACTTAATTTAGGTAAATTAATTAAACATATATTTTATAAAAGTTTTTTGAAGAAATATTTTTTGAGTAATTAACATTTCCCAATTATGATAAATTAAGCTATGTTTTATGAATTTATATTTTTAAGGGTATTTCAGCTTCAATTTTTTCTCCTCTATACAATTTTTTTTTGTTATTTAATTCCAAACTTTTAGTTGTTATCCCCTGAACCCACTGCAGTTTTATTTTAATTATCGGCCACGATATTTGCATAATTCCGGAACGCTGTTGCCGCTGATTAAATCCTTTTATGAAGGACCCTTTGCGCGTGCGCAGCACCACTCACCCCTTTATCTCTTGTCCCTTGTCCCTTTTATCCATTGTATCGCACCCCGCACCCCTTTTCCATTTAGCAGGCGGCAACGGCAACAAGTTTTTTATGCATCGCCCAAAGAGCTTTTTCGATTTAATCAGTTATTCAAATAGATTTCATTTCATTTCCAATTGTTCACATATTATTTTTTCTCATTGTTCACTCACTCTCTCTCTCTTTCTCTCGCTCTCCTCCTTTTGTTTGTTGTCGCTTTGACTATTGTTGCGCCTGCGCAGTCACCCTCTCGGTTCATTGCAAAAAGTTGCAATTACACACACACACACACACACACACACGCACATGCGATGCATACATTCCTTTGTGCAAGTAAACATAGATTGGGGTGGGAAATTTGAATCAATTTGGTTGCGGCTATGGCGACTGTTGTATGCGCTAAGCATGAGAAGAATAAAAGGCTTTAAGCTTGGTTGTTTAAAACAAATGAGTAAAGCGGAGCGTAAAATCAGAAGAGCTTAATGCTTAAGTAAATAAAAAGGCTGAAGACATCTACGGAAAAATTATAAGTTTGCCAAAGAGTTCAAATGAGGGACAGTTAATAAAAAAACAGAGATTCCAAAACATTTCAAACATTTTATAAAACTTCAAAAATGTTCTAGAATCTTTAAAATAGGAGAGTGTTTTAAATTTTGGTAGTATTTTGGTAGTATTTTAGTATTTGATGGTATTTTAAAATATTGAAAGTTTTTGAAACATTTCACAAATGCTTACATTTTTCAAATATGAATAGATATTGAATCATTGACAGCATTTTACAAAGTCGTAACTTTTTATTCAACAATTATAATTAATTATTTAATTTATTATATTTATATTAATTTACAAAAATATATTTTAAATACAAAAAACAATCTAAATATTCTGAGAAATTTTCGACCTTTAAGTTGCATAGTGTCTAGAGTTTGCTAGAAATTTCCTGATCGACAAATCCTATAAGAATGTCTTTACGACCATCATCTTTAAAGATTAAACGAAAACGAAAATTCTTGTGATTTTTAGTAAATATATGCATGAAACCATTACACACATTTATATAAATTCGAATGCTTTCAATTCGATTTAAATGTTTCTCGATGTATCCATGTCAATGATAAAATCAATTTCTTTGCAATCACAATCAATATCAAAACATATTTTAATCTTCGCTGTTTATACTGATATTTTGATTGAATTTACAATATAATTTAAAATGATCAAATTATTGCAAGATCTCTTTTCCAGTCCAAATGCCTCACATTTAAAATTTGACTGTAGCGCACAAGAAAAGCCCAAAAAAAAAAGTTGCTGCCGCCCCGACAGGATCAAGCACCACCAACAACACCAACACACAGAGACTTGTACATAGCGTCACTAATCCTGTTGAAACTTAATGTGCGGGAAGGGGAGCGTAGGCAGAGGCAGAGGCAGCGGCAGCGGCAGAGGACGCATGAAGTATGAAGGACGACGGCGCGCGCGCTCACGCACACTCCAAAAGCAACTCAAAGGTGGACATTTGTTGTTGACAAAATGCCAGAGCAACAGCAACAGCAACAGCAACAACTACAACAACAACACCAACGAGAGCAACAGCAACATAAAACTCCAATAGGGGTTGCACGTACCATTTACTGATAGTTTGATTACCAGGACGAGGACGAGGACGAGGAACGAGGCAATTTGAGCGATTGCAGCAGGAGCAGATGTTTTTCGCGGCTGCCAATGGCGATCCTTGTCCTGGGCCAAGGCACGGCCACGGGCACGGGACATGCCAACAATGGGCATTAGTTCAGGCAAACCAAACAGAGACAGAGAAGTACATACATATATAGAGAGAGGGAGAGGGAGAGGGAGACAATATTCCGGGCCACCACTCGCACTGTTTGTTGTTGGCGTTGCTTTTGGGCCCATAAACCGGTCCTGCGGTGTCCTGTCGTGAACTTTTTTTCTTTTTTTTTTGTTCAGTGCGCCCAAAAGCCATAGATTCATTTGTTGATTCCACCCAGATTGAGAGGGTGACTGTTATTTATTGCCAGATCAACCCCCAACACCCATTCGCCATAGCAATCCCTATCGAAATTCCCATTCCCAGTGCCATCAGCGAAAAAACATTCCACAATGGTACTCTCAGGTAGCATTTAATTCCTCCTCAATTCCTTTGCATATATCCTGATCCTGGTCGTGGTCCTGCGCACGTGCGCTTATCCCGCACCCCGATTCCATTTTTGCCATTTGCTGGAAAATTTCAATTACAATTTCGCTTTTCACTTTCGGAGCGTCATTGTTGCTTTGGCTAACTGGACGTCGACTCTTCCACACGATCGCACACTTTCGGCGCATGCCGCTTCTTGCTAGTCCTTATATGGTAAACAGGATATAGAAGGATACACAATCCCAGTGAGGATTCAGATACACTCTGCACTTTCGAAATAAGAATGTCTCGTTATAATCTAGAAACTGATTATAAAAGCGTATTTTTTACGAAGCTTAGTCACGCTAGTGACTAAATCAATTATCAGTATTAAAATGTTATTCAGGCATGCCACAGAAATCACTAGTGAAAGCGATTTCAGAGAAAAGCAATTCCACTTCGAAAATTTCTCCGTGCCACAGAAACTCGTGTGATTTAGGTTTTTTAGCATGTTCATCAACCTTTTCGTACTAGGTTGGCCCCTTCTCAGATTAAATTTCCCAAGGGTTTGTTTAGCAACTTTTTAAAGTTTATCATTGCAGAAAATCAAATTTTCATTTTAGTTCTTATTTAATTTATATAATTCAATTTATTTATATAATAATTGATATTGTATAGCTTAAAAAAATTTAAAAGTTATTGGCGCGGCAAACAATAAAAGTTTCTCGACAACTCTAAATTCAAACATTCGGACAAAAAATGTGACATTATTCTCATGGCATCGGATGCCAGTGAATTGAGCGATGATTTCATCTCACTCAAAATTGTTCAGGTGATTGGACTGTGGCACGGAGAAATGAAATTGACGTGAAAGTCAAGTGAAAGAGATTTCTGTGGCATGCCTGATTATGTCTGTCGATCTTCTGATGGTATCGATCTTTATGACAAATAAATCACATTCCTAGGATAAAAAAGCAATTTAGATTTTAAGACTAGTAATATTACACTAGTGACGAAGTAGAAATAAAAAAATATTAAATCCATGAGAACACTTTACTACCTCAGTAAAAGAATAGCAAGTCACTGATGATGAAAGCGTATAATCCATCTATTGGGTCCTAAATCTTAGCCACGCTAGTGACTAAGGCGGCATTTACACTAGTTGACTAACTGGTTAATTTCATCTCAGTAGGCTGGAAATTTGGATGGCAACTTAGTCAACTCTAGGGTAACGGGTGGTCAACTCTAAGCTAAAGTGTGTTGACTTCGTAAAAGGCACAGCCCACTGAGATGAAATTGACCAGTCTGTCAACTGGCGTTAACGCACCCTAAAGCAGTTATCAACAAGAATATAAGAAGAAAAATTTGTCATTTCTAATTTTTTATTTGCAAAGATGAAACTTGTGTCGAAATCACTTTAAATGGATTCATTATATTTAACAACTAGAGGAGAATTTATTATTGATAACTCTTAATTTTTATTCTATGGAAATTTTAATATCACAATTCTTAACTTATTTTTATAAAATTGCAAAAAGAATGTTAACATTAACTAACACTTGTAATTTTCTAATATTTTCTTGGATTTATAATGCTAAGAATATAATGTTGGGATTTCATCATCTACGGATTTATAACAGCTCTTATAAACCTTTTTACACTTGTAACTAGTGACGAAATCATAAATAATTTTGAGTTTACTTCCTTTAAATTTATTTTTAAAGCTTTATAAAGCTAAAAAGTAAGCCTAGGCCAACTTCTTTTAAAATGTTTAGATCCCGCAAGTGATAAAATCAGATTAAGAAAAGTAACTAGTGACGATTATATGTGGCTTAAGATTCAATAAGTTGAGAGCTAATCTTAATTATAACTTATTTCAAGCTTCCAAGCAAGACTCTGATTCAGAGTTTCGTACTTCTCATTCTCAGCTCTCTTCTTCTACTCAGTGAATTTTGTTGATTCCCACTTGACATATCCTTGTTACCCCCCCCCCCCCAGGCTTTTGATTCATACGTTGTGTCAGACACTTTTCAACTGAAAAGTTGGTGCCTCCATAAGGGATTTCCGTTTGAAGTTTTCTTACACGCTGCTGGCAATCGAATGCCCAAAGTGTGCACTCATAAATTCATAATTCCCCGAGTCTGCACTCACATGTTGTACTCGAGTACTCGAACTCGTACTCGTACTCGTGCAAGTGAACCCGAAAAACAAAATCTGCTGAATAGAAAAAGTCAATTTATGTGCGCACAACTGTGCACAGATGCCCAAGAATTGAGGCAATGGAGACAGGAGGCAAGGACACATACTTCCACGTGGAGGGGCACTTGAGTCGACGACAAGTTGTGTTGAGTTGAGATGAGGAAACTCGGGATTTCGAAACTACTACCGTGTACATGTATTTCATCATTCAGCTCTTGCCTCGATCGGATTACAACAAGAACTACTCCTCGTAAAGCTAATTTTATGACAGCAGAAAAAAGTGGAAGTCGAAGAGAGAGAACAAAAAGTGCTTAAAATGTTTTGCCTGATTGATTTACGGGCAACGAGTGTGAGTTGACACTGAGTTGAAAGGGATGTGTCTGCTTTCACTCTGCACACCAATTTCACTCTTCATCTATATTCATATTCATTTATGCTATTCATTCATACGAGTACGGCTACATTCGGTTCCCATTCCCAGTGAAATCGATGCCCCGCAAATGCAAATAAATCCCAAAACTCGAATCCAAAAACCAATTTCAGAGCAAGGTAGCGTCCTTTATAATTTTGTTTACACAAATTGTTGTATTTTCTCAAGCCGCCAAAGATGAAAGTCAAGAAAAATTGAAAAATAAAAAGGAGCTGAGCACAGAATCCTGGACAGGATGTGCGCAAGATTGAAAGTTGAAATCGTATCAGGTTCGATGAAGATGAAAATCTAGTTAAACATTGCTCCAAATTGTTGAGAAAACTTAATAAATTTTGTTGTTGTTGTTGTTGTTTTTTTTTTAATCAAACTGTTATTTCAGTTGCAATGAAGTTTTAAGGGTGGATTGCAGACGGAACCCAAAATACAAAATAAAAAAGAGACCACAACAAATCTCAGTTATTTATTATGCGGCACATATAGTATGCATAATGTATCAGGCCCCCTTTGAGAAAATTAAACTAAAAACCGAATTATAAAAAACAAGTAAGCATTGCCAATTAAAGAGATGTTTGGACTAGGAAATACCCTGCAATTGAGAGCTAATAACAGAACTGATTGTGTTTGAAAAAGAAAATAACTGAATGGAATCTTAACGCTAATGTGGAAACTTCATAAAAATGTATTAACCAAAACTGGGAAAGAAATCAACTGATTATGAACCCTTTAAACAGAAATGAGAATATAAATTATTATAGCTTATACGCTAGTGACAAAATAATAATAGAAAATTTGAACTTTTTGTAAAATGATCGTGCTGAAATTTTAAAATACAGTCGAACTTCCCTAACTTGAATCACCATTATAATTATTTGTCTTAAGTTTATTAATTTTACTGCCACTCATTTATGTTAGCTTAAGAGAAATTCGAGGTATTCAACAGTATTTAAAATTGTGAAATTTTAGCCTTTAGCATACCCTCTTGTGTCACTTAGTGACTACAGGGTATTGTAAATAATAATTATTATAATGCTTATAATAATAATCGCCCAACTTGACATATTTGTGAGCAGCGCATTAATGAGATTTCAACCCCGTCAGGGCGTCGAATTGAAATTATAAAACCCGAGACAGACCCTACAACATTGAAAAAAAAAGGGGTTGCTCGATCAACGTGATCATCTCATGATGATGATGATCAACAGTTTTGAAATTTTATTTATTTATTTATTATTATAATTTGTTGCTGTGCTGGTAACTTGACTTGCGTAAAGCACAGAAGCTAGATGATGAACATAGCCTGATGATAAGCTCGTCTGTGTGAGAGATCCTTTGGGATCGCTTAGATCCTTGCTCGGGGCGTGTTGCGATCTTAACGGCAAAGTGGGACGCAACCAAGTCAAAGCGTCGTCGTCGTCGTCGTCGTCGTCGTCTTCGTTGGCAACAAAAGCGATCAGGATCAAGCTGGAAATACACACACACATACACACGCACACCACTATTGACTCCTTTTTTTGTCGAATGTGAAACAAGGAGCTGAAAGCAGTTGGAAACCGGTAGTCCTTATCCTTATGCTGCTTCCTCTTCTGTTTCGTAGACGTTTCCTTGAACTTTTCAAGTGAACTCAAGTTTATAAATTGTGTAGCAAGTACACACACACACACACACTTACACACACAAAGGACACTCTAGTTGTGTGTTCAGGTCCTTGCTCAACTACCTGGCACAACACACAAAAAAATAAAAAAATAAAAAGCACTAGAAGGAAACAAAGTTACTCTAGCATGTCAGAACTAAGAGGATCGAAGAGATCTATACCCGAAATTATTTCAAACTAGTTTGTATCATAGACTCCTCGGCCAGCTTCTTGAAGCATCCTTTTGAATATGTATTTTTCCCACCGTTGAGCACCCTAATTGGCCTGCCATTTCTCCAATCCTTACTCAATAGTTTCCAGCCCATGGCTAAATGCTGATCTTGTCAATTTTAATTAGAATTTATAGCCATACAAATCGATGAAAAACTTGTCCGAAGTTTTATTTATTTCATTCCTTCTTTTTCTTTTAATTAGTTCAACAATTGGCAAATGATTTTGCACAACAACAGGACAGAAGAATGGAAGAAGACAAATGTTCAATGATTGAGAATTATGATCATGCCACACCCCTCACCCCTCAGGGGGTAGAATCACGAATCACGAATCTCGAACCTCGAATCAAAGTGAAAGCAAAGTGAAAGAAACAACAGTACCCTCAACATCATCACAGATCTTTCATCTACATGCACTCATAGATCCTGCCAATTTAGAAGGCGACAAGCGTAAAAGCCTCACGGAGCTAGAAAAACTCAAGGAACAATGCAATATCACCCAAGTGATTAAGTGGCAAAGTTAGCTCAAGCTGACGTCCTCAATGCACAGATATTGTTGCAAAAGGAACATGTGAGAAAATGTGGAAAAGTTTAGAGAACTCCAGAAAATGTTGCGAAGAAAGCATCTTGGGAGATTTTAAACTCTTTAGAAAGAATTGAAGCTTAGTAAATTATTAAATATGTTTTGTTTTTATTTAAATTTTAAATAAGACGACCCAAAGACTTCTGTGAACAAATCCAAGACATTAGATTGAAAATCGACTCATGAATTAAACATTTTAAAAAAGAAAATATAAAACTTATGAGGGAATTAAATGATGTGAGAACATTAAATAATTAATAATCGTTTTAAACTTTTTGAAAGGAAATGTATGTATTCAATATATATCAAATTATATATAGACATACAAATACCGTTCAAAGGCTGGAAAACCCTTTAAAAAAGATCTTAGCAAACAAGACAAATGTACTTGAAAAGCAGAAGATTGCTATTAAAAGTACACTGATGAAAAAAATCGTTTACTTAAATCAAAATTAATTGACATAAATATTTTTTTGAAAAGTAATAAACTCTTATTTTTAACTGCAATAATACAACTTTAAAAGAACTAAATACCAAAATTTAAATAGTTAAAAGATTTCACAACCAAGTGGTTTTCTCTTATGTTTAAAATTAAAATTCACGACAAAAAGTTTTTTAGATTAAAAACTTAATCTAAATACCAACAATTGTTTGTCTTCGTTTTTTTTTAAGTTTAAGAGAAAATTAATTACAAAAAATTAAGTGATCTCACAATTAATTTTGTAAAAACTGCACATGGAAAAAGTCGTTTTGTTTTTATCAGTGTAGGAATAAGCTTGACATACAGTTGAACTTGAACATACGCTAGACAGTCGATTGCTGGGAACTAGAGGAAGGGAAATAAATATGTATATATATTTCCTATATGTTTAAGGTGATCTATGCGCCTGTGTGGGAACCAAGGTGTATGGCACCGTTGTCAGTTATAAGTATATGAATACGACTAACTATCTCACTCTAAAGTCTTTTGCTGTCACTCTCTGTCGCCTTTTGGGCTGGGATCGCGTCCAGGGCTACCCAAAGCTTATGTTTATTGTACTATATGTGTGTGTGTGTGCGAGGGGCGGTATATAAACACGGTTATGTAAAAGGCAAAAGGCGCAAAAACTTGGACCGCAAACCACCCTTATGGGAAGGAAGGCAGAAAGGTAAAGCAGAAAGGAGTCGGAGCAGGAGCAGGCGGAGAGCAGGAGCAAAAGTAGGATCAGAGTCAGAGGTAGTCGCCGTTGCGATCAGATGTTAGTTTTCCCAAAAGCCGAACCGACAGACCAACTGACTGAGGTGTGTGTGTGTGCGTGTGTGCGTGTGTGTGTGACAGGGAATGGGAACTGGGAATGCGAGCTGCAAAGCGAGGGACACCCAATACCTAGGGGATGAAAAGTCATGTGTGTGCGTGTGTGTGTGTGTGTGAAATAAATGCCGTTTGTTGTTTTCATTTCATTATGTTTTACATAAGCGACAGACGCAGGCGCTCTGCCAGCAACGTCAACGTCAGCAGCGGCAGCGACAACGGCAGCGAAGGATACCCAAGGATACGTTATAATTTTTTTTTTTTTTTTTTTTTTTTTTGGTTGCTGTATTGCATTGTGTGTGCGCCATCAGTCAACGAAGTCATTTCCGTTTTTGCCGCTCGCTGCCGGCAGCAGCAGCAGCAGCGCTGCGAACGTTGGCGTCAGCGTCGTGCAACGTCGACGCCCCATGACATTTTGTCGGGCACGCGACACAGAACGCTAGCAGCTGTCCTGCCGTAAGGACCTATCCAAAAAATTACCAAAAAAAATAAATAAATTAAATTAAATTAAATTAAAGTACTAAAACTATACAAAATAAAATAAGAAATTATACAAAAGATTAAATTTGTATTAAATAATAAAAGCTAAGAAAAGTTAAGTCAGCTCAACAGTCAAGTCCACAATTCAAGTGCAAACAATTCTCACCTGGGAGAAAGCCAAAAACTCAAGGAGTCTGCAAGAGAAATGGCAGCTCTAAGTTTCAGCCCATCGCCACCACCAGCAACGACGCCTCAACGCAACAACAGCAGCAGCAACAACAATCACCAAAACAACAACAACAGCAAAGAGAACTCCCATATAAATCATGTGAAAACCACGTTGGGCGCCAACAAGCCCTTTCAAAAGATCACCGTGCACAATGTGCTCAGCGAAAGTGGCGCCAATGCGTTGCAGCAGCACATCAGCAACCAAAACACCATCATACGCAAGATCAAGGACTTTGGCATGCTTGGAGCCGTACACAATGCGGCGGCAACAACAACAACAACAATGCCCAGGAAGCGTCCTCTAGGCGAGTCCAAGCTGCAAGCTACAAACAAGCCGCCAACAAATCCAAAACGCATCAAGTTGAGCAAGAATAAAAATCAAGCGCAGCCGCAGCAGCAGCAGCAGGAAAAACTCACATTGCGTCAGCAGGAGAAACTCGAGTTGTTGCAACGTCCAGCGGGCACGCCGGGCAGAAAGGGATTGCCACTGCCCCAGGCGGTGGCCAGGCGCAATGCCCGCGAACGGAATCGTGTCAAGCAGGTGAACAACGGATTTGCTTTATTGCGGGAACGCATTCCCGAGGAAGTGTCCGAGGCATTTGAGGCCCAGGGTGCGGGACGTGGGGCGAGCAAAAAGCTATCCAAGGTGGAAACTCTACGCATGGCTGTCGAGTATATTCGTAGCCTGGAGAAATTGCTGGGATTCGATTTTCCGCCATTGGGCTGCAGCAATTCGAATAGTTCATCGAGTGGCGATGATAGTTTCATGTTTATCAAAGATGAATTCGATGGTCTCGATGAGAATTTCGATGATTCGTTGAGCAATTACGAGTTGGAGGAGCCGCCACAACAGCAACAGCAATTGCCATTGCAATTGCAACCTGAGCTGGAGCAGGAGGAACAGGAGACGGAACCGGAGCCGGAGGAGTTGCTGCCAAGTGTGACCACATTGAATGGCCTGCAATATGTACGAATTCCAGGCACGAGCACATATCAGCTGCTTACGCCGGATATGCTGGCAACGCAGGATAGCTCCAGTTTGGATGAGGAGCATTTTAATGCATTAATTGACACAAATTGTCTGAGCCACAACAACAACAACGGCAACAACAACGGCAACAGCAATGGTGTTGCAGCTGCGCCAGCTGCCCCAACAGGCAGCAACGGTGAATGTGTAAAATTTGCCTCGGCTTTATCGCGATCGCCCGTGCCACTGACAACAACAACAACCAGTCGCAGCTCAACACCAGCAACAACAGCAACAACAACAACACGACGTGGCAGTTCATCATTGCATCAACCACCAAGTGACGCTGCTGCTGCTGCAATTGCAGTTGCAGTTTCACCTGTCGCCGTTGCCGTTGCTAATGAACTCTTGTTGCAGGCGTGTGCCGCACAACAACAGCAACAACAGCAGCAGCAACTGATCAAACAGGAATACAGCGAGGGCGATTTTAGGCTTGTCACCAGCAACAACAACAGCCACAACAGCAATTCCCCGCCAGCAATCAACCACAACAACAACTACCAGCAACATCAACAACAACAACTCTCGCTCTGCTCACCCGTTTTGCCCGCTTTCTATGACCAAGAGCCATCTGCCTCATTCTATGACAATGTTGTTGTCGGCTTGCCAAGCTTCAAAAAGGAATTCACCGATGTCCTGCAGGATCAGTCCAACAACAACAACAACACCGCCGGCGGTTGTCTGTCCGATGAGAGCATGATCGATGCCATTGATTGGTGGGAGGCGCATACGCCCAAATCCGATGCCGGCACAGTGGGCGCCATTTAAATAGCAACACTTTATCCACCCCACTTCTTCGCCTGCCACGCCCCCTCCCGCCTGTATATAGCATAGTCAACGTAGTGATAAACCGAAACCAAAACGAAATCCCAAATATGCATATAACATCCAGAGCCTCAAAAATAAGCACAACGTTTACTTTTAATTATTACTATATTAATTTATAATTAATCCTCAACTCTTTTTTTTCTTAATTTAAGTCACACATTTTTTTGTCTAGATTTAAGCTGCCATGTTTATGATGTTGAATTAAAAGTTAATAACTGAAATCATTATATAATTTACAATAATTATATGTGAACAAAAAACCAAATCAATGTCTTTTTGTAAACATATTTAGAAATTTTAGATTCAAAAGTACTACACAGAAAAAAAAATCCGGGATATTTAGCCCGGATTCAATCCGAAACGATGTCAAAAGTGGGGTAATCTCGGATTTGCTTAAACCAAGTATGAAATACTTGATTTTTTTAATCCCGAATTCAATCCTGAAATTCTTAAATTCAGGCTAAAAAAAAATAATGTTTTTTGTTACATTTAAATTTTTTTTTTAATTTTTTTTTTAAGATTTTTTTTTTAACTTTTTTTTGTTTTTATTTTTTTTTTTATTTATTTTGTTGTTCTTTTTTTTGTTTTTTTTTTTAAATTTTTTCTTTTTAATTTTTTTTTTAATATTTTTTATTTAATTTTTTTTTTTTTGTTTTTTTTTTAACATTTTTTTTTAGTGAAGAAAATGTTTGAATGCAATTGACTGGTGGGAATCGAACCCAGGTCTTTTTCAAACAAGTCGGCGACTCTAACCACTGAGCCACCAGCCCAGTTGAAATGAGAGAGGCCGAGAGAGAATCAAGTAATTTGGGCTTATTTTCCCATTTTAATCCCGATTCAGGCTTGATTGTTCAGCTTAATCCTGGAAACATACTTAAAAAATGCAGGCTTAAATCAAGAATTTTAGGCTTGATTTTAGAACGGCATTTTTTTTTCTGTGTAAAAACGAGATTTCAGAGCTTTAAAAACATTGAAGTTTTCAGCTGCCTTTAAAATATGCAGATGTTGTACTTGAATAACTTAATGATGAGTTTCCAAAGTCACAAAATCCCTAATTAAATTAATTTTTTTAGCAAAAAAAAATTAAAACACAAAAAATTCAGAAATTCAGAAACAAAATTTTCGTTTTTTCAACTTTTAAAGTGAAATTTTCGAAGTTTTACAAATCCACGATTCTTAAATCTTTTACAATAATTAAAATATTTGCTTGGACTATAAACTTATATTAAATGGAATTTGAATTGAAATTTGTATACCTTTCGAAGATCTTGCAGCTATTTAAAAACACTTTTGAAGCTTAAAGTCTATTTCAAAGCTGAAAAGCCAATTTTTTAACTTATTGTACGAAAAGATAAGTTCCTGAGGCTTAATTGGAACCAAGAACTTGAATTTCTGCAAGTTAAAGTATTTCGTTGACATCTGCATAAATTGTTAGAAAACAATATTTCTGTGAGTTTTATTGGTCGTTCATATGATCAAATAAACTGAGAAGCGAAGTTGCTATCTGATTTTATGGGTTGCATAAAGTTTGAAATGTTTTAACGGTTTTCTTTTAATGAAAACATTTTTGTTATGCCCTTAATGACAATGAAACATGCACCGTCATTAGCATTAAATGCACTTATAGACGGGGAGAGAGACTGATAGACAGACAGAGAGATAGTTACCAGAGCCATATGTTCATGTGTGTGTGCGCTATGGGCCAAGGGTCTTAGTCAGACCGTCCCATCACAACACAATGGACTGGGTGTAGGGCATAGAACAGGGAAAAGTAAAGTACAAAAAAAGTGGGAATTAAATCAGCATATCATGTTCATTTTCATAAGCGGCGAAGCATGCAAGGACACACAGGGCACACAGGACTCTCTCTGGGATACAAAAACCATATATGTAGAATATGTATATATCGCAACATTTGCATAAGCGAACGCATTGCCCAACGATCATTCGGATAGTCGGGTAGTTGGGTAGTTGGGTAGTTCTCTCCACCTCTCTACCACCCTCTCTCTCTCTTTCACTCAGTCTAGCTCTTATTTCCCTTCTCATTCTGTTGTCTGTTGCCAAGAGCCGGTAAGGTACGGCAGTACGGCACGGTACGGTCGGTAAGGCACTGCGCTTGAGCGCCTTACTTGCTTTTATTCAAATGAGTGTCGTGCACGGCATGTCCTGATAAATGACAGCACAGCCCATGGGAATGGCCATGGGAAACGTTGCAAGTGCTTTTCATTTCCAGTATTTTCCATTTTCTATTTACCCAGGGACAGTGGAAAACCGCAATGGGTTCGCTTTAGGAAAATCACACGTGGAAAATCTCAGTGCAAGTTTTATTCAAAGCTGTTAAGGGTTACGGAGAGGCTAATTGATGATGACAGAGATTATGATGCTAACTTCATCAATTTGGCTTTTAAAGATGGGAAAATATAAGATAAGCATGATTTGCATACAAAACAACTATTAAATGTCATTTAGGTCGTTGTAAAATTTCAGATCGATTTACAATACAACGCTTTTCGTGAAATTTCTTTCAAATTTGGAATATTTGAAGCTACTAGAATATTAGGAAACTCTTCCAACGCCATATATTAAAAAATTAACCGAAATGTATTAATTTTTAAATAATAATAGTTATTAATATTTATTTTCCTATTTTAGAATAAAATTTGAAACCAGAGATAATTCTAGAATCCTGAGACATTTTTAAGGAATACGCAAAATATTTCGATATTAATAATGAGTTTATTACTCCAAATTGTATATTTTTGAGCTTGCAATTTTACAAATTAAAGAATAAATAATGAAAATAAATGACGGGAATATAAGATTAAAATTTTTAAAATGATATCTACTAAAAAAATGATCAAGAACTGATGAAAAGAAATTGCTAGACATTAAATCTTGAGCTGCTGCAGTTCAATGGATGCCATTAGAGACCGTGTTAATTGCACGTCGCGTCGTTTTCTTTATGTCCTGTGTCCTGTTTAGTCCTGAGTCCTGAGTCCTGCGCCCGCGCATGCAGCTGCCAATGGTCCTGGCGCTCGAGGCACAAGACAAAGCCCGCCAAAGCCGAAATGATGCAAAATTATTTACACACACATACGTAAACACATAAATAGTTGGATGAAAGAAAAGAAAATCATTTAAGAAAATAACTGAAAAAGGAAGAAGTAACCCAAGGATCTTAACGGCCCGTGCGCAGAGCGAGATGGGAAAGAGGGAGAGGAAGAGGAAGAGGGGGACGCTGCTGAGATGTGGCAAAACAATGCGGCAGTTGCATCTTCAGTGCATCTGCAGCGCCCATTCTCGGACTCGATTGGGTAATACGAGTGCCTGTTGTGGCCTGGCCTGAGAGTCCCGAATCCCGAATCGCCTACAACCCCCAGGCAGTGAGGCAGCCAGTCAGTCAGTCAGTCAGCAAGGCACTCAGTCAGGCCAGGTCCAATTCTACACAGAGCAAAATATGTGCATCTCTTTATTTACATTTCTATTTAACTTTTCTTATTACCATTGACATCATATGTAAACCTAAATCTCTCTTTTAATATGGACATATTAATACTGACGGATTATCATTTTTTTTAACTATCAAATCATATGAAATTCAAATATATTAGCTAAAATGTATTATATTCAAAAATTATGCCTGAATATAATTTATTATTTATTTATTTATTTATTTATTTATTTATTTATTTATTTAATGTCAATTAGGTACAAATGACCAAAATTAATGATAAAATTTAAGAAAAAGTTAAGTAATATTAAATTAAATAAAATTAAAATTTAATTTAATATAATAATTATATAATATAAATAAATTTTAATTAGGTTTCTATTTTATAAAAAAAAATCTAATTTATTGTTTATTTACTCTGAGTATTATTTAAGTATGTTTTTGGTTGAATCAAAGGAATTTATAGTTCGTTTTGATATGAATTTAGTAATTTTGAAAGTAACAACGTTAATCAGAACAAATATCAAATTTTTAAAACATTTAAGAAAATAAGTAATTACACAAATATAATATTTATCTTTTTTTTGTCAGTGTAGTGTACCGTTCCCAGTTGCCAGTTGCCAGTTGCCAGTTCCAGGTGTGTTTGTCTAGGGCTCGTACCCTTGTGGGTGCCCAAAATATGGTATGGAATGCTCTGAGTTAACTGTTCATCTCGCAGCGCCGTTATGAGTGAAAATCCTGAGCCTCGGCTCCGTTATGCTTATTAATATTGGGCCAGGTAATGCGACACGCCCTTCATCTCCCTCTCTGTCTCTTTCCACTCGCTCGCTCTCCTTGTTGATCTCACCTTCGATTTCTCGCTCTCATATTTCAATTTTCAATTCCCGTTGCCGATTCCATTTTCATTCCCGTTGCTTGTCAAAAAATCAATTTGATTCCTGAGCTCTGCTCCGTTATGTCCTTTTGTAATAAAAAGGCTTATTTCTGATTCTTCTCCTTTTTTTTGGCCTCAACTCGTGCCCTTCTGCCGCTGTATTTGGTTACAGCAAAACGTTTATTTTGTTCGCTTGTAAGCTGTGTACAGTTAGGTGCGTTGCTTGCCGCTATTTGCGGACACGCCCACAGGCGCATCATGTCAACCATTGAATATTCATAAATCATTTCATGTAATAACTCATTATCCATGTGCTCGCACTTGGCGTGTGCGCCGCCTGTTTCGGTTCAGTTTCCAATCTCCTTCACCGGCTTCTCCTTTTCCTCCTGCTCCTCCTTCGACTCGTCCTTATGATCAGCTTGCGTTCCTTTGGCATTGTCGCCAGATCCTCGGCATATTGCGTTACGCTCCAGGTGCTTCTCATTGATCCCCTGCCCGAGTTTAGCACACGCGATCAACTGAGGACAAAAATAATTGGAGACATAAAACAATTAAACGTTATCTACATTCGATATTCTTAAAACTATATCTAGAAATCCATATTTGAACTTTTAATTTTGAAAATTCACAGTAAATGTTAATTTTCAGACCATTCATTTAAGAAATGCAAAATGACCCTCGAGACATTTGATTTATAAAAGAGAACATTACGATCATATTTAAAAATATATTTAGTGACTATATGTAGCTTACAATCTACAAATTTAAATCAAATAATTACCATCAAATCTCAGATATAAAAGTAACTTAGATATTAAATGAAGTATAAATTATATTTACTTCAAATATGTTTCTTAGCTTTCTAATAATATTCCTATAATATTAAGATATCAAAATTAGATACAATCAAGTATTTAACACATAATTTGCTAAGACTATTAAGCCAGAGATCTTGGCCTGGATTTGTCTTGAGACGTTTTCATTCATAAATGCGGTTTCCATAGTACAAAGTTAAGCCTTGCATCTTCCAACTGATCTTGGATTTGAGAATTTGGCAACATTTTTTCTCTATTTTTTTTGCGGTGTCAATTAAACGATTTGGTGATTTGGCTTAAACTCTAAGCGGATATATAGTATGTGGCTGCAGCTTAAGGAGTTTTGCATCAGCAGCGTCGTCGAGTGGCTGCACTTCAGCCAACAATGAGGCACTTAAGTGTGCGCTTTGTGCCTAAGTCCTTATGCGCTTAAACCAGGTCAGTTCAGGCAGCAGGTTACAGAGGACAGAAGACAACGGCACAGCAGGAGGACAACGGGCCAGGTTTAACACTTTCAAAAACCGCTTAGCAATCGCATTTTATATTTTCTTTATATTTTTTCTCTATTTTTTTTTGCTGTTTTCTATGTTGTTGTCCTGTGGTTGACCTAAGCCCCAGCGATGCTCGCATAATCCGAGCATTCAGCTCGAAATAAATTCTTGAGTTCATTCATAAGGCAAGAGCTCATTTACATATTGAGATGGCAGGGTTACTTTTAACTAGAAATTACATCCTTTTTGATGCATGGTCTAGCACAATACCCAATTTTAAGGTAACATTTTCAAAAGTCCGGCCCGAGACAAATTTTTAATTAATAAAATATTTTTTATTTAAAAAAAAATATATTTTAATTTCACTATCTATGTATATTATTTGACTGTCGTGGCTCTATAAGACATTATTTTAGTGAAATCAAACGTTTTAGATTTTTTTGATGCTGATTATATAGTATATGCCATTATATCCGTTAATTTAGCAATAATATCCAGAGTACATACTTAAATAATACACGCTAAAACCAAGAACCTTTATCATTAATTTTATAATGTATTTAAATTTCTGTGCAAGTAATATTAAATGTAAAATATTACAGAAATATTTTAAAAAATCGATATAAAAAGTAAGTGTGGAATTGTGAATTTTGTGCCTTTCGTGACATTTCGTGGTTTTTCTGAGGAACAAAGTGTGTGGATTTTGTTGAAGAGTTCCGTGCCCATCTCTACTCAAAAACCATAAGGTAAACATCTGTTATTTGTTACAAATTCCAGTTGCTCCTTGTGTCACTGCTGCCATCCCCAAGGTCTGGCTGCACATGTTTTCCTTGTCATTGGAATTTCACTCCACGTGTGCACTGCTGTCTCTGTCGCTGTCCCTACTGCTGCCTCTGCTGGATTTGCTTCTTGTTTTGACTATTGCGCCCAGGGTGGTGGCTCACAAAGGACAACATTGAGTCATCAACTCTCAATTGTCTGACCAACAATTTTGACAGTTGCTCGAACTGATTCAATGCGACAACTCTCCAGGCAGCGCTTGCATTTTGCATTGATTGAGTTGTCCTCGTTGTCCTTGTTGTCCTTGTTCAGCACTTATTCTCACTGTCATTCCCCGAAGCTGCTCTTTTAACTGTGTGATCATTGTACAGAAGTCTATGGACAACTTGAGATTTGCCAAAGATTTGGCCAAAATACATTCGCAGTGCAAAGTGTGGGGTCCTCCATGGTGCTAAGAGCTGACAATTAGGACAATAACAGCCCGGAAACAGCTCAATCAATGGACAAAATAAGCAAATAATGCAACTCTGTCATAATATAGAACTCTTGGAACTCTCTACATTTACAGTTTACAGTCGTGTGTGAATATTGTGAACACCTTGACAGTGTGAACACCTATTTAAGCCTGTAAACCAATCGACACACATTTTTGTACTGTTTTTTTATTAAAAAAATTTATTAAAAACCAAATTCACATTCTCAATTCACAATCAATATACACATTAACTACAATATACTTTAGTCCGTGTCGGCACGATGCAAATTAAAGACAATTAAACGCATTTTTATTTTCTATTAGTAGCCAAGCGATGCAAATCAGACTCGCAACTAATCGATCACAATTTTTGACACTCTCTCTTTCTCTTACAAGGAGTCTGTCCGTCTTCGATTACTATTTTTAAGAGTGAGCGAATTAAATGCAAATTGCGATGTACCAAAATCTCTCCCACCCACTAACAATTTGTCGACTGCCTGCTCCACTCTCTCTCTCTCTCTCTCTCTCTCTCTCTCTCTCTCAGCTGCAGCTGTTTGGCAAATCATATGTAAACTAGTTATTACTACTACTTTTTCAACTTTTTTCCTTGGATTCAAACATAAATGTTTTGATGCAATAAAATTCTTCAAACAATTTTAAGAGTGGACTGCTAAATAAATTTTCAAAAATCACTTTGCTAGTATTTTTTATGATTTTTTGAAACTTGCTAAATATGACTATTTTAGCCAGTTATTCATTCTTTTCATACAAAACTTTTCTGAGATCATCCCATAAAAAAAATCATAGAAAATACTAGCGATGAGATTTTTGAAAATTCCCTTTTGCAGTAACAATTAGAATTGTTTGGAGAAACTTTTTGCATCAAAACATTTTTTGTTTGAGACCGAGGAAAAAAGTTGAAAAAGTAGACATTTACAAAAACACGAAATTTTCAATAGGCGCCTAATGGGTTAAGGAAAGTTTAGTATCGTTCAAACTTAACATAAAGTAAATTCAAATTACGAGTAGATTTAATTTAAGTTTTGTCAAAATACTTTATCCGACGATAGTAAGTATGTACTTATGTATGTATGTGTGTATGTGCATATGTATGTGTGTGTAAGTGCATATTATGCAAAGTGCATGCTGTGCGGACGTCAGTTACTCAGCGCGATTAATATCGATTTTAAATGGATCTCGTTATCGGTTAGTATGCAACGCCTGCTGTGAAATGAAACGTGAGAAATGCTTGTGTAGTAGTGCTAAAAGTCATAATTGATGGATGTTCTTTATTAATTTTATGTGCGTCTGCTAACACATTCCACAATTTTAATGTATGTACATGCGTTAATGCGCCGCAATCTGCAAACTGCAACTGTTTGCAATGTCAAAATATTGATGCGTCTTTGTCCTTGATCCCATTGGCACCCTATATGGGATGGTATGTGTGTGTGTGTGTGTGTAAGTATCTGCATATACATATTTGTTAGCATTATGCACAGCGTACCTTTCACTAACTTAAGTTGACACCTCATTTAGTTTTTTCATTTGCTTTTTTGGGGCCAGACGTTTAAGTAATGCGATTAATCGACGAGGTTATCGGCGGTGCATCGATTGTGACAAATGCAAATGCCATTGTTTGCATATTGATGTCGTTTAATCAGCATGCAAAATGTAGACGCAATCAATGGAACATTGCTCCTCCCCCCTTCTTCACCCACCAACTGAAGCTGAAGTTCAATTCACTTATCGATATTTGAAGAAGCCATGGGCTTAGGCAGGAGGCGAACGTAGGAGGGCCACAGCCCCCCTTGCATTCATAGCTAAATTTTTTAAACTTCAAAAATTCGCCCAGAGTTGTTGAAAGCTTAAATTAATGGCAGGTGCTGAAAACTATCTGAAATTAATTTTTGGCACAAAATATCTATTTAGAATTTGTTTAACGTTAGCTAAAAGTATGGAGAATCGTCTAGAATATAATGACGAATGTAGAAAAGTCTCTAAGTTTATATTACATTTGCATGGACTATGGGAAAATAAACCTTAAAGAACTGAAAACATTGTTGGGATCTTCAATACAATCTTACTTTTTTAACGCTAGATTTATCATATTTTTAAATGTTTGAAAGTTTTAAGATTAGTAAATTAAAGAAAAACGACAAAAACAAAAACAAAAAAAAACACAAAATTTCCGGTTTTGTATGCATTTAAGCTAATCCATTTTTTTCTTTATGGATACATATTTACATTAATCATTATTTATATTTGAGTGTTGATTTTGGTTGATTTCAAGGCCCAGACCCCGAGCTAGCCAAAATAAACTCTCATTCAAGTAGAGTTTTTTAATTTAATTTCTTATACTTTTTTATTATAAAACTTACTTATGTCTCGATATATGTATATATATGACTTTGCACAAAAATCCGCGCAGACTAATGATAATATATGGTGATATGATTTATACAAGTAAGATTAAAAATAAGAAATGTAAACAATATTTATTTTTATATACATCTATTTTATTTAATTTTATTTTATTTAGCATCTTATCAAGTGTAACTTATAAATTAATGTGCTAGTCGCGTTTATAATTTCAATACGAATTACAATTGAAATAAAATTAAAATAGTTTAAGAATTTGCACATCCCCCTTTGAGCAAAGCTGGCTACGCCCTTGCACAAAGCTACAGTCATTACGACTCAATGTATGTGTGTGACTGTGTGTGTGGCTGTGTGTGTGCGTATATGTGTCGGCTTTCACTTTTAAGCCTTGTTGCGCATTTTCTTATCCAATTTTCCAGATTCCGTTCGAGCATCATCGTATTACGAAACGGAAATCCTTTCGGTTTCAGCTGCACTTCCTTTTCGTAGCCAGGATCAACGGTGTTGCTAACAAGATTAATGAAGGGGGTGCAGTGCGGCCAAAAAGGACAAGAAGCAGGTCCTTACACACACACACACATTTATAAATGTATCAATGTGTGTGTGTGTAGCGCACGGCGTCATGCCGCCAAACGTTTTTTGTTTGGTCATTGTCCTTTTTTGCGCTAGGCAAATACGAGCATTGAGCATTCCGGCTTGAGCCCTGTCTCTGGCTAGGGTTACCAACAAAATTTCATTTCATTTCATTTTTTATAGCCATTTATTACCTGCAAGTACCGGAAGTTTGTACATTCATTTGCTTTTTTATTGCAACCTAACCTCAAACCCCTTTTTTCCAGATCCGTTTCGCTTGACATCCTTTTAGGACCTGTCGCGTGCACACAACTGCCAAAATACGAATGTATGTACATATATGTATACAAATAGAATCACTCTAATGACCATCTGATAAAAAATCGGCAATGATCAATGAAAATGAAATTTGAGGTTAGGTTTGCTCTGTCGGCTATAGAAAAGAAAAAAGTTTAAAAAAGACTGTTTTAAAGTGTGATGCGGCTAATTTTAAAAGTTATGCCTAAAGATTCTTTACTAAAATAAATTTGATACTAAAAATATATTTTAGATCTTTTACCTAAAGATTCTTTACTAAAATATACACTTTCAAATCAAATTTTTGTTACTTTTAACATTATTCGCCTATGTTTACGAAATTCTCAGTTTTAACTAAATTTCAAAGTTTTTAAGATTACATTTTTACTCAATTAAAAGCTAGATCTAACAAGAATATACTTTGAAAAGCATAAAAATACTTCTTTTACTAAAATATACACTTTCCAATCAAATTTGTGTTACTTTTAACATAATTCGCCCATGTTTTTAAAATATCTCAACTTTGACTTAATTTTAAAGTATTTTATGATTAATTTTTATTTAACTAAAGGCGAGATCTAACCTAAATGTGCTTTGAAAGGCATAAAAACAACTTTTTTTGAAAAAGGTGAAAAAAAACCATAATTTTTACCAACTTTTCCGTAATACGATCTATTTTATTCCTACATATACATTTACCATTTCTAGTTAATATCAGCAATTGGTAAAAGTTTCATCAACTATAAGCCGAGTTCGGATAGATCAGAAACTAGAGAACCAGACGTGATTGGTGTTTTATATTTAGAAGAAAAAGATTATTGCAAAGAGTTAGTTTTAAAATCATTCCACAGATACACTTTTCAAGTTTTGATTATTTGTACATTTTTTAAAGATTATATTGTACGACAGCTTTATGATAAAGCAATGCTTAGCATTTAATTCCAAAAAATGTACGATATCTAAGTCAAAGAAGTAACAATGCCAAATTTCAGCAAGTTAACTCATATCAAAGCTGAGTTCAGATAGATGAAACGCTAAAAGATCTGAGAAAAGTGAGAAAAACACGAATACATTTTATATTTTTGGAGCTCTTGTGGCTGCCTTTGCATTTGACATATATTTTTCATTATTTTTGGGTTTCATATAAACCATGTGACTTAATAAATACTAAAAACAACAGAAAAAAAAAATCACACTATAAACTAAGAAAAAAAAAACATAAATTTGTAGAACAGTTAGCTGTGATTAACATAAAATATATAGATTATACATATGTATTTGTGTAAGACATAAGGACACCAACCGCATATACCAAAAATATATAAAAAACGAAAGCAATGCGAAAAAAAACTATTAAAAACAAACAAAACTAAAAACTTCCTCTAAGATTTTTGCTTCCTAAACTTGTTGTTCTGGTTATTATTTAAATTTTTTGTTATTTTAAACAAATTTGACTCTCTGGCTGAATGGATTGACTGGGTTGTTAGGTGACGTTGAAGGTTCCGGTTTCGGTTTCGGTTTAGTTTCAGTTTCAGGCTACGGTTCAAGATTCAGATTATATACAGAGTATAATTTTTGGGTAGTTTTTTAAGCGACTGTTGCGTATTTGCGCTGTTCCAGCGAGATATTGAAACCATTCTCCAGCTTGAGAATAATATCAGCCTGGAGCTTGAAATCCGCCTCCGTTTCGCTGGAATGAACAATATAATTCCGCACAATGGTGGACAGCAGAACCTTCAACTTCAGCATGGCATATTTGCGTCCAACACAACTCCTGGGCCCAGCACTGAATGGAATGAAGCTATAGTAATGACGATTTGCCATGCGTTCGGGCAGGAAATTATCGGGATCGAATTTCGTGGGATTGGGATAGATGTCGGCACGACGATGGACACAATATTGCAGGACCACAACGGTGGTGCCCTTGGGCACTGTGTAGGGACCACTGGCCAGCTTGACATCGTGATCCAGGCGACGGGCAATCAATGGTACTGGTGGATACAAACGCAGCGTCTCCAGAATAACGCGCTCCAAGTACTTCATTTCCATGGCATCGGCAAAGGTGCAATCCCGCTGCATATTATCACCAAAGATCGCCTTCTGTTCGGCAAAGACACGATCCTGAATGTCCTTGTGAATGCCCAGCATGCACAGGGCAAAGCTGGAACCCGCCGATGTTGTGTCGTGTCCCTCAAACATGATGGTGTTGACCTCATCCATAATATCCTTTTCGTTCCATTCGATTTCGGGATTCTTGGCCATCTCAACCATGGCATCCAACAAAGCCAAACGCCGCTTGGCGCCCACATCGTTCTCATCGATATCATCGAGATCATCGCGTAGTCCTTCCTTCTTGGTGGAAGTGGATTTGGCACTTGGTTGCTCCAACTCCTCGATGATGGCCCGCTGATCCGGCTGGAAGTTATCCTTGCGATCCTTGACCACCTTGCTGGTCATGCCCAAAATAATGTTCATCATGCGATCTCCCTTCTCACGCAGCTTGGTGAACTTGTAAATGGAGTCCAGACGATACAAGAGCTTCACTTGTCGCTTGTGAATGATGTCGCACATGTCGACGACAGCCTGGGCATATTCAAAGCTCTTGTTGCCCTCGGGCAACTTCTTGACACCCATCGCCGTGGACAGCAAAATGTCGACAGTGGTCTGGGACATGTAATCGTGGACATCAAAGGACTTGCCAGCCTCCTTGCCCATGCGGTCCGACACGGCCTTCGAGTGATCCACAAAGGTGGGCACAAAACTCTTCAGAATGCTCTGATGGAATGTGGGCGCAATCATCTTGCGATGATGGCGCCAATGATGACCATTACTGATCAGCAGACCATCACCGAACCAGGGCTTAAAGTATCTGTATTCCTCTGCTTTGGTCAAATGCTGATGTCCACTCAAAATCAGCTCAATATCGTTGGGATTGGTGAGGAAAACCAGGAGAACATTGCCCAGCCAGGCCTTCATCGTTTCACCATATTTATTGAGGTAGCCCAAGCCGACGGCCAGAATCTCGGCATTGCTTAAGCCCGCCGCCAGATGAGCTTGTCCAATTAGCGGCAATGTTGGTGGTGTTGGTATATTGGCCACCATGCGATATTCACGTGTATTGCGATGCCAGTACTCGTAGAGTGCCATCACTAGAATCGTGCCCACGAGACCCGTGAGCAGTGGACTCAACATGAAGACACCAGCTGCACTACCGGCACTACCGATACCGGCCGCACCGCCCGCTGCCTGTTGCAGCGTCTCCTGCATCGTTTCCACAGACATCCTTCAACTAATCGATAGTTTTTTGTATGTTTTTAACTCCTTTTAATATTTTTCACGACTCACGACCGTCTCGTAACGCAGCGAGTGCTAAACTGTCTGTGGTTTGGCGCTGCCACTGGGCAATTATACTCGCCCTCAGTGGTTGGACTATGTGCCCAGAGGCTCCTCCACAGCACCACTGACCCCACCAAGTTCCAAGTGTCAATTGTATTCCGTACACGGAAAAAGTATACAAATTAGCAAATCAAATTTTTTTCGATGGAACCACCGCATTTCATGATCGCTCCACATTTCAATTGTTCTACGTCATCAACCAAGTGATTCGTGGTTCGTTCTTCCACTTCCGCAGGATGATCCTCAAAAATTCTCTCACTTTTATGCAAAATACTTTTTTCTACCTGTTCCCAAAAAAACAAAAACCTACACAATTATCTACCTGCAACGGAAGTGGGTGATATTTTTTCTTCTTTTTGTTTTCTTGCGTTTCCCTTTTATTATTATTATTTTTATTATAATTTTTTTGTTGCTTTCGCTTTTCATTTAATTCAATTTCAGCAATATTTCATTTACATTCGCTTTTTTATACCCTATAGACAGTGGTTTGCCAAGGGTATGCAGTCGATATTTTTCGTAATCAGATGCATATGTAAGTATGAAAGACGACTCAACGTTTGATTGACCTGATTGAACTCGGCAACTAGCTGCGCTAGACACATGCCATTTGGTATGTACACTTGGTATACCCTGTAAATGTTATTTTAATACGATTTTTTTAATATTTCATTTAATTTTCAAAAAAATCGTTTTTACAGTTGTAATATTAAAGTTACAATACTAAATTTGGCTCTATTTACAGTTTAGCACCATACCTACATACCCTGTAAATTTCAACAAAATTCCATCAGTTTTTCTAGATACATTTTTGCTCTTCTATAGTTAACATCTCATAATTCGTAGCCAATTTCAGTTTTACAGGGTATCTGCACGTGGCGTCGTATTTTTATTTCCTTTCCCTTTGTCTGTGACACCTGAAAGCGAATGCAAAAACCGAAATGGGCAGAAACAATGAAAAGGAAGCTGTCGCTTTTAAGGACTTGTCTCCCTGTCTCTCCCTGCCCTTAATATCCGCTACCTCCCTCCCTCCCTCTGTACTTCTCCCTCTCTCACTCTCTCACTGTCTGTGTATTTGCTCTCTCTCTCGGTTGATCTGTTCCTGTTGTTGTTGAATTTTAAGTGCTCTTCCTTTCCTATTTATTTACATTTGAGATTGGATTAATTTCGTTTCTTTATTGTTCTGTCGCAACGCGTGTGGAACGCGTGACGGGAACTGCCTTCTGTCTTCTATCCCAACATCCCAACTACCTCTTAACTCGCACCATAACCACACTTTTACCTAGCCTGAGCCTAGAGATCTGCTCTTTCTTACAGCAGCTGCACAATTTCAACTGGGTTCTTATGTGATTCATATTCCAATTGGCACGCCAATGATTTACAGTTGAGATATAAGGTCTTATATGAACAATTTTCGGTAGTTCTATTTTATTTTCATGGGCAAAACTTGGTTTACAAATAGAAATAATAGTTAAGGCGAAAAATATATATTATAACCAATTTTAAATATTTTTTCCTCTATTTTTACTAGAGCTTGAATATATTTTTGTATTTTATATTAATTTTTATATGTAGAAATTGATTATTTATATTTATATTATAGAATTCCCAACAAGTTCTTTCCTTAAAGTTTCATCTTAATATCTGAAGTATTTAGAGAGCGCGTTAAGCGCTAGATGGCGCTAGTTTTGTTTTTTCTGGTAAACACTATGAAAATTGATTTTTATAATAACTACTAACTACCTCAGGGAAAGAAGTGTATGTGGGTGAAGTTATTCAAAAAAAATGTACTTTTAACACAAAAGATTTGATGCAGATTTCTTAAAATAATCTTATCATTTAGTTTTCTTTTGAATGACACAAAAATGTTCTCAACCCATTAAGTACCCGTGGAAAATGGGTTAAAAATTGTAACCCATTTTTCCTACTTTTTCCTCCTTTTCATACAAAATGTGCCATTTTAGCAATTTTCAACAAATTATAAAAAATACTAGAACAAATATTTTTGAAAAATTTTTTTTGCAGTCACTCTTAGAATTGTTTGAAGAATATTTTTTGTAAAAAATCGAGGAAAAAAGTGAAAAAAAAAACACTTTTACAAAAGTTCTAAATTTTCCACGGGTACTTAATGGGTTAAGAACATTTTTGTGTCATTCAAAAGAAAACTAAATGATAAGATTATTTTAAGAAATCTGCATCAAATCTTTTGTGTTAAAAGTATATTTTTTTGGAATAACTTCACCCACATATACTTCTTTCCCTGAGTGTATCTATCCTATTATAACTAAAATAAACTTGATCTACATATGGCCTACCCAATAAATTTGCCGAGTTTTGAATTTTTCTGTTATAGGCTACAAATATAAATACACAGACCGAATAAAATTTATAGTATCAACGATTATTTTCTACCCAACTCATCTATTTTCATAAAATTACAAAACATTACAGTCATTTCAAATAAGTACAGGGTATAAAGTGCCCTTTTTGTTCAGTTCTATTGTTAAAGCAATACCAAAAATAAATTAAAACAAATTGAAAACACATTCGTAATATAGATTGTTTAATATATTTCTTTTTATTTCACAAAAATGCATTTTGAAAAAAAAAATAAGAATGATGTTTTGGTTCTTGAATCGAATTGAATTTGGTGACAAATAAAGAAAAGGAATACTTAAGATTAGGTAATGCATGATGTTGTTGTAGCGTTCGTTACACGATCGAATCGTGGCATTATATATAGATGCATATGTCTAATCTGAGTTTTGTTATACAATAAATAAAATGAATGCAATTAAAACTTGTTGTTGTTATTTTGTTTATGAAGACGGCGCAAATTGAATTTCGATGTTGGAAGCGAATAATACTATATAATTTTATGCACTTTATGGGAAGTATATAGATAGTATATATATATGACTTTTATCGAATTTGTTGTTGCTGCTGTTTGCATGTGATAATAATGTATTTAAATAATAATATAATAATTATATTAATTATAGTTATGTAATATTAATAATAATTAATATATTAATGTAGGTTTTTTAACGGAATCGCATTACAAGCTAACATTGTCTTTTATAAATTGTTGTTTGTAGATCGCATTTGATTGAAGGATCTTCTCCAAAAGGAACACATGAAACATGAAACGGCAGATGCACAAATAAGTATACAACAGACAGAGACAGAGAGGGAGTGGGAGTGAAACAGTGGGAGACAAATAAGTACAGCTATATACATATGAACATAATATTTGAAATCACATACAGATAAAAAGATAAACAGATAGAGACAGCGAACTTAGGAATATTATTTTTGTGACTGAGTGTTCATTTTAGAGTTTTTCTTTTCTTTGTTATAGGATGTCTTGTTGTTGTTCCGATTGATATATATATATATATATAGATATATATATGTACAGTCTACGTTGTTTCATTTAGATGCGCACAATGCGCATCCTGCATGAGCTGTGTCAGTTTCTGCGTAAACGTTGGAATGTCCTAAAAAGATATACGAATTTTAAATATAGTTTTATAAATATATATAGATTAAACGATCTTACAGTTGTCTGGCATATATCCTCGAGCGCTGTTTGCGCCACGGGCAGCGCTGCATTCACAAAACTCTCGTGCAATTGCCGTCGATCGACTTGTCCCATTGCATACAGCGCCTGGGCAATTAAATCAAAATGCAATGCACCCTCGCCGCTGAGCAGCAGATTGAGCAGAGCCCGTTGAAAGGATGCCAATAGCTGCTCCTTGAACAGTGCCCGCTGATAGAGGCGACTGCGCTCGTTCACATTCTGCATGGAGAGCAACACACTGCGCACATTGGTCGGATCCGTGCCGCTGACCAACATCTGGCCATAGGCATTCATAATGGCCATAAAGCTATCCGGATGCAAATTGTCGCTGCAGTTGAAGTTCGACTGCGACTGCTGCTGTTGGCCATTCGCTGTGCCATTGCCGTTGCCATGGCTATTACTCAGTTGATTCTTGTAAAAGAATTGCCACTTGCAGGTAAGCACGCTGGAAACAGTTAAAAATTTAAAAAAATATTATTTAAGTTATCAAACAAGACAAATTATTACTATAAAGAAATCTTTGTTTTCCTAGTTCTTAGCGACAATTTTTATTTTTATAATAAAACGTATTAGATTATTTAATTCCAAAAAAAAACAATAATTATTCCAACTATTGTTAATTGTATGTTTATTTTTGTAATATTTTAGCTGACTCGAATACTTTATACTTATATTGATAATTATTATTTTATATTATTTTCATTTTAATTATTTAATTATTTATTGTCAATCGACACAAATTTTTGTAATTGATGTGACAAAGTAAACTATTTTCTTGTTTGTTTTAATTTTTTAATTAATTCACTTAATAGATCTCATTATTTATTTTCTACTTGCTTTAAAAGCATTCATCAATTATAATTAAATAAGGCAAAAATAATACATCATGAAAGGGTATTTTTGGCAAAAAATATATGGAAAATATATGCAAATTTTGCAATTTGTCAAAAAAATTACTTGAATAATTGTTTATTTAGTCAATAAATTCGTTTAATTATTATTAATTATAATTGTAAAGAAACGTAGATTTCAAAATAAGAAGTACGAATAGAAAAGGAACTTTTTTAATACAAATCATTATTAATTCATATTTAAAATGTTCTATGTATAAATTGCGAATTAATTCGAGTTGCTGTTAATTTTAAATTTAAAAATCCAAATTTTATTAAATTTGAAAATCCAAATTTTATTAAATTTGAAAATCCAAATTTTAAAGCATTTTTCTGTAACTTTTTCAAACAAATTTTAAAATACGTGTTTTTATTTTAAAAATTATAGCTGGTACCTTAATCCACAGATTTTATTTAGCTTTTTGTAAAATATTCAATAAGATATATTTCAATTAACTCACCTGTCGAACAATGCATAGAGCAGACTGGTAATTTCGCTGCTGTCGGTGGCCGCATTTTGTTGCTGCAACAGCGGCAATATTTGCTGTGTGCTAAAGGCCAAGATGTTGGGCAACAGGGCCGAGGAGGCGCTGCCCGGTTGCTCCACAATCAGTTGAAACATTTGCAGCACCTTCTCCATGACAGCCAAGCGACTCAGCGTCAGTTGTTCCCTATTGAGATTGTAAGTAAATGGTTTAGAAAGAGCGAAAGAGTGAGAGAGAGAGCGTTGAGACTCACCTGCTGCTGACATCGATAAAGAGCGTGATCATCTCCTTGATGAACTGTGCACCCAAATGCATTGGCAATGTGCGCAACATGCTCAAGCTGAACTCCGCCACGGTTATGGCCATAGCAATGCTGCTCAGTCCATAGCTATTGAATATCACCAGCGCCTTGTTCAATATGGGCTGCAAAACAGACAGAGAAAGAGAGCGAGTGACAGTGTTAGATAGAGACAAAATAGGGAAATATATAAAATTTTTCGCTCCTACGTTTTCATTTATTGCTGTTATTTATTTGATTGTCAGTCAACAAAAAGAAATTATTTAGAATTTAATATACAAAAAGGAAATAGCATTATTAAATGAACCAAAAAAAATTTGCTGTGCATACAAATTTAAATATATAACTGAATAGATGAAAAAATGTAGTCATTAACTTTCACCTTGTTAGTTCAAGTTAGATCTAAATTTGTATTCATTAAACTTCTATTTGAAAATATATATATTTGCTGGAGTTTTTCCAGCACTACAAAATTATTACTTAAAATTAGTCAAAAAATTTAAAGAACACTAAACTCCTTAAAAAATTTGTTTAAAAGTTGTGATTACCTTTTTAAATCAATTCTAATTAAGTTGATTTTATCAACATTGTTTTGGTATTAATTTCAGCTTTATAATATAGCTTAAAGCTAAAATGAAATTTTAGGTTTCGTTTTTTTTTTATTTAAGTTTAATTTTATGTGTGAGATATTTTTAAATTTATCAATTATTTGTATGCAATTTACGTCAAAATATCTCTTAAATAGTTAGTCAGACGTAGTTAGGAGTTATTTGACAAATGGACCTTAATTTGATTATTTATCCGATACTTTTTACAATATCAATATCGGTACTTTTTCGCCGATAAAAATTAAACATTATTAATTAAATTTTAAATTTAATAATGCAAGTGATATTTTTCCATTATCCTTAACAATTTAAACTAAACCTTTTTGAAATTTGCATTGCTTTCATATAAATTTCGGTAATAATATCTGCTTAAAAATACAGTTTAAATCAGTTGATGGAGCTCACCTTGAATGTGGTGGCCAGCATGTCCTTGGCATTGGCGCCCGTCGCCTTGAAGTACTCGATGAGGGCGGTGAATGTGCCCAGCAGACTGAGTGTTGTGGCTGCCACTTTGCTCTCGCCCGCCGATGACAGATCGAGCTCAACGAAGTTGCGGGCCAACGAGTCGATATATTCACGCAGCATCCAGAGGCGACGGGGATAATCCTGTTGGGGTTCGGGCACCGATTTCCATGGCAATACCATATAGCTGACCAGACTGATGTGCACATTGATGCACACCTGGCGCGGCAATTGGGCGCCGAGGCGTGGTCCCGCCTGCATTAAACTCTGAATCTCGGGTATGTCCAGCAGACACTTGGGTCGTATCACAGTCGCTATGAAGAGCAGCACCTCGCTGGCCGCCTGCTGCACAATCGGCGAGGCGGCCGACAACGAATTGTTGCACGCAAATATGCTGCCCAATATGGCAAAGAGTCGATGCAGCAGCTGTTCGCTGTTCAGCGACTTGGACAGCGGAAATATGCTGCGTATGGCCATCAAAACTTGAGCGTAACTAGAGAAAAGACCAAAAGAGAATTCAACATTAATTGCAAGTTTCACATTTAATTAGCATTTAATTTATGTAAAGTTTCGTTTCGTTAAATTTATCGCTTTGACTACTCACAGGTTATCCAAATCAGTCTGAAAGGTCGCTTTGTCCGCATCGTAGCTTCCAATACGATTGCTGGCCAGCAGCTGCAGCGTTTGCAGCAATCGATCGGACAGCACTTGCAGTTGGCTCTCCATCTCGTCCACGACATCCGCGGCTGCTGTCGCCGTGTCCATCAAAGGCGCCAGTCGCACGACCGCCTGACAGACTGTCGCAAAATCTCTTAATATTTCAGCCACATTGGCCATTTTGAGTTTCCTGGCCGCCTCATAGCAACGCCCGCTGCCATGATCCAGCGCCAGTTCCAGCGACAACAAATATGTTTGCGGACGCGACCAATGTGCAAATACTTGTGCAAATACAATGTGAGCACCCCGAGTGCTCGCCAAAAGTGCCAGACACTCAAAGCACTGATCGAGAAACTGCTGCCACTCCGTTGTGGGGGTCTGTAATGGGAAAAAGTCGATAAATTAGTTATCGTTAGTGAGAAATACATTCAAGGAAAATTGATATATCGTCTAGAAGTATTTAAATTGCCTTAATTAAGAATTTCACACTTGTTTGGCATTATAACTCTGCAAAAAATAGAGCTGGAGTTATGAAATTTGGTATGTGGACCGATATTTGAGTAAAAGATATGAAGCTATAAGCTATTAAACACTGTAACTAACTATCATATTAATTCTAAATTAGATTAATTACTTGAACTAAATGTTTGAGACAACTAAGTTAAAAAATTTAAAATTTAAGCTAGCTTAGACAATGAACAAATTGTAAAATAAATCTTAAAGTAGTTAGGCAAAATAACTCCGTAAATAAGATAGCTTGAATGCTGAGATTTGTTAAGCCAACTACATAATGTTTCTCGAAATGATTTAAGAACATGAATTCAAGGTAGACTTCAGTTTCCATCTCGAATCCAACTTTAGTCTAAATGAATTTAAATTCGGGCTGTTTACGCACATCATCCTCCATGAGTTCATTGTCCAGCAGCTCTAGCTCCGGCTTGTTGATCTCAAATTGTGTGCGTCGCATAATCTCATCCACCAGCTTGGTCATAATATCGCCATGATGAGCTGTCATGCGTCCTGGCTGCTGTGCAATCACCTTGATGATGGGCGTCCAAATATCCAGTTTCTCGGTAAAGTCCAGAGCGCCGTGCACTGACAATACAATAAACAGATTAAAACATGATAAGAAATTCAATTTATAAGTTGCAATTCCTACATTTGGTGGTGCAGCGATAGAGTTGATCGAGAAATGACTCGAGCATTTCGGGCTCCTGCAACAATTTGCCCGCATATTTGGTGCTATAAAGCCTCAAGAGTTCACGAAACTTATCGCTATACATTTCACTCTGATGTTTCGTGCTATTGTGCTGCTCCAGCAATCCACTGACGCCATTGATCAATGTGCCCGCATAGGGCAGTGGTTTCTGCAAATAGAGCAGCTCGTTCAGCACCGAGAGTGCCGCCAGCGAAATGGGTTCCTTGTCCTGGCGCCATTGCGACAAGTCGAGTATGCTCATTAGGAAGTACTCCGAGATCAGATCAGTGCGTATCCAGGACACCAAATGCTGCACACAGCCGAGCAGCTCCAGCACTGAGGAACTGCAAGCAAGTTAATTAATTATTTGTTTATATTTTTAAATAATTAAGAATAAGGGTCATCTTTAAATTAAATATAAATGATAATTAAAAATAGCTATAAATAAATTTATAATTATAAATGATAAATATAAATTATAATAATAACTATAAAATACCGATACATTTTGCTGTTAACTAATTAGCTATAGACGATAAATATAAATTATAATAATAACAATAAAGTAAACTAAACGATAAATTTTTCTGTAAACTCATTAACTATAAATAATAAATATAAATAATAATAATTAATATAAAATAAATTAAACGATAATTTTATCCGTAAACTCAGACTAGATTGATTACTTCATCAATTTTAGTTTTTTGTATTTATGGTTAAAAATAAGTGTACTTCGACATTTAATTATGAATCTTTTAATTTGTCGGAAATATCTAAGCTTTATTCTGGGTTCATCACTTAATAAATTTTTAACTAGAATATATATATATTTGTAAGCTGAAAAAGGGATGAAATTAGACAGTCTAACATCATATATTTTTAGGCTCCAAAATTTAACAAGTGAGTTCTATAAAATAAGCAAATTTTTGTATATGCCTCGACTCGAAGCAGCGCATTTGCTGTGTGTTTAAAATGTTTGATTCTACTATGCTAATTCAAAGCATTCCCTTCGTCAGACCTCTTCAAGGCTGGAGGGGAATAGAGATAATATTCCGAGAAAGAAGCTAAGAATTATTAGATAAACTATTCCTAATCATTCGCTTCTTCACAAAGCAGATGTTCCACAACTTATTGGTCTTAGGATTAAGTAGATAGATTTCTTAAACTTAAAATCGAAATTCTAATTGCTGCATCCACAGCAGATGTTGAACATACATAACTTTTTTAAAACAAAATTATTAGCACATCTACAAAAAAGAATCTCAATCATAATATATATTAGTTACATGATTTACATACCTTAATTGATTGTCATTTGGCAGCGCTGTGGTTAGACTGAAGTCCATGAATGTGCTGGGTATGGTTGATTGGATGTCTTTGCCATTGATGTGACAAACGGCGATTAGTAGATATTTGGTGACCAGATCCATAACATCGGGTATACACATGGAAATGCTACACAGAGCAGGCACACAAACAAACAAACAATTAAACAAATACACAAAACATGGGGGCACAATTACAAATTACAAAAAAAAACAATATATAAAGAGTTATCAACGGCATGCCAAAGATTTGATACTCTTGCAGCTCAACTTATTGGATTTTTTAGATATTGTTTCTATGACATTTATGATAATAAGGTGGGTTTTATTTCACTTAAATTTGATCAGTATCTATAAGATATCTGATACACAATGTGCGGGAGATAGCTCGAAAAATACCCAAAATATGCATATTTAATCTAAGTTTCAACTGATTTTAAACAAATTAGCTAAGAAAGTATGGGACAACATTTAATCTATATTCTGTGAGATTCGTCGAGGTATCTCCAAAAACAAAACAAAAAATGCATAATTAAGATTGATTTTTAACCGATCGTTTCTATGGCAGAAATTTAAGAGACAGCACGTAATTCATATTTAGTAAGACAAGTTGAGATATCTTTAAAGATAAACAAGTTTTTTGTACTAAAGGTTGATTTTCGACCCATCGACATTTTAAAACAAATTGTGAATTATGTATAAAATAACATTAAGTTCATATTCTGTAAGATTGGTCGAGATATTTAAAATAACACAAAAATAATGTTACTACAAGTTGATTTGTAAACAATCTTTTCAATGGCAGTTATATGAATTTTTTCAAATTTTTTTATGGATGTTCAGAACACAACAAAATATATTTGCTGTGTAATTAATAAAGATATTTCAACAAAGCTTTATATTCAGTGAATTCAATTAACATATTTTAAAAGTTTGTCGTAGTTAACTACGATGGTGAATTGTCACACCATTATTGATAAGGTAGCTTTATGCTATAGTAATTTAATCCAGTCTGTTGCCACAAAGTTAACAGACGAATCTGTAACAAGTATCATCGAGAAAGCTTTAAAAGTTAGAGACTAGTTTACATAGAAAACAGACGGACATGGCATTAACGACTCGACTGTTCCACATTAAATGATGAATTTATAATACCCGCTGCAAGCGTTTAAAAAGGAATTTGAATTCAAGCTCAAAACTCGCTGGATTGAGTCACAATTTTGAATGTATGCGTTGATGATAATGATGATGGCGAGAATGATGATGATGATGACTGTGTGTACATATGCTTACCACAATTGAAAGTATTGCTTCCATTCGGTGGTCAAATCGCCACGATTGCTCACAACCTCCTCGGAGGTGATACGCAACAAATTGATGCCGAGCACAAATCGTGTTTTACTCAATTCCATGCAATGTTTCATATAGTTGGGATCCTGTTCGGGAAACTCGCGTTTCCCCAGCAAGGCAATCAATTGGGCCAACGTATCGCGATGCCGTCGCGCACAATTGATGACGGCCAATTGGGCGTAGCTGTTCCACAGTGTCTCCCGCAGCATGTTTCGATCCGCCGACGTCAGCTGTGTCCAGCGTCGCGTGATCGTATGCTCCAGCGTGGATGTGCTGAAGAACCAGAGGAATTGATTCTCGGTGAAACTGTTGCTGGTGGTAGCCACCCTTAAGCAGAGTTGCCATGCTTCTGGCTGCGATTTAAAGGCCAAGAGATTAGTTTCAATCTCCCGTTTCCTCGCATTGCTCGTCGTCGGCTGATAGAATTCATTCAATAGCACCTCCACCGACGTCATCGATGCGGCGTGCTGTGATGACGCATTTATGTTGCATTTGGAATTATTAATTTTCATTTTATTTCATTTTTTTTACTTACCATTTTGTTAGCGGTATGTGTGTGTGTGAGTGTGTTTTTGTGTGCGTGTGTGTGTGCGACCCCCCTTGTTATTGAAATGTGTTGTGTGGTATGTTTGTGGGTTTGTGCTCAGTGCGTTGCGTTGCGTTGATTAGTGGGCTTGTGTGCAATCAGCAGCAGTCGGTTGCAATAAATTTCATGTTTTCTATTTGAATTTTATCAATTTTCTTTGTGTATATACGACTTGCACATATCGGCAGTGTTGCCAGTGCAATGACAGCGTTGCCACACTGCCTATTTAACAGCATTTAACAGCACTGCTCTGTTATTTAACAGAACAGCACTCCGTTAACGTTAAGCGCTGTAATGTAAACATCCTGTTTAAATTAATCGAGTAAGAATCGATTGCGCGCTAAAATTTGAAATAAAAATTTGAAATTTTTAAAAATCAATTAAAAATTAGATAAAAACAATTTCAAAAAAACAACAAAATACAAAATTTTGTAAACTAATTAAGTTCAATCTAAAATTGGTTTGGTGCGATTTGCTCTTCGCGTTGCGAAGTTAGTAAAAAATAAAAAATATAAGAAAATTGTAAATTCGAGAAACATTCAACAAAACATCAAAATTTTCAAAATGCTAGCTTCAAAATTGAAAAAGTTCATTTTTATGTCGCGAAAAGACCGCCCTTTTTTTTAAAAGTGCGAAAAGTGGGGCCGCGAGAGGCTGCCACCATTTTTATTTTTTGGCAGTCCTAGCCAGGGCTGCCACCCTTTTTAAGTCAGGGCTGCCAGATGTTTTTTTTTAACGTCATGCAACTTCTTTAGGCCAAAGCAAAGCGAGCGAGCGAGAGAGAAGTATTCGGAAGCAGTATTGTCGCTTTTTCTTTTGTTGCAAAAGACAATTCTAATACGCTGAGGAGAGCATAAACAGCTGGAAAGCCGAAGACGACAAAGCAGAAACAGTAGGAGACGACGAAAGAAAAACGAATGGAGCAGAAGTGCATTTCTATATGTCTCAACATATAACAATAATTAATAAACAATTGTCGCTGTCGTAACAAAGTCAGAGAAATAAAAAAAAAATAAAAAACGTGAAAAAATGCACAGGCTGTCGGTGCACACAACAATGTGGAGAATTATCGAAGCGTAAAAATCAAAGGCGACAGCCAACAACAAAATCATCAACTACAACAACAACAACAAGGAAAATAATACGGAGAATATCGTAACTAAAAGGTACCCCAATCAATGGCCAATTGCAATGCACAAAATTTTGTTTTCCGAAATACCAAAATTACACTTGAAGTATTTTGATAGCCAAAGGTCTTGCAAATGAATGCAATAATGTCTGCGCATGTTTTCGTGCGTGTGTGTGTGTATGTAAGTGCATATTGTTGGAGGGGGTGCGACAGTGATTAAAACAACAATGCAACTAATAATAATAACAACAACGGGTGCACGTCAGCCAAGAGATCGCTGCACTGCTTAATCGACGATTCTAATTCTTAGCATTTTGTTCATTTTATTCCCCAATATTGCTCTTACGTATGCACATTGCATATTTACATAGATATATGTATGTATGTGTTTGTGTGTATACATATTAACATACATCTGTATATAGTCAGCCCTTGCAGTTTTGTTTTGTCTTCTGACTCTGTTCCTCTCCTTCGCACGCTCTCTTTCACTCCATGAGAGTGTTTCGTGCAAATGCTAAAATAGCCATTATAATTTAGTTTCTGTTGTTGTTTTTGGTTTGTGTATCCAATAGGTCTATGTCTGTGTGTGTGTGTATCCTTTTGGTTTCCTTTGTGTCTGCTGTTCCCTTTTTGCACACAGATGTTTAACTGTTATCAGTAAAAAGAAGAAAATAAATATATATATTGAAATTGGCAAGCAGCATTTCTTCTTTGCTTTTCTTATTTCTTGTGGTTTTTGCTACTACGCACTTTGCTTTGCTTACACGCTTATTGCGTTGTGTTTATGTGTTTCTTTTCCCTTTCGTTTTTTTTTCTTTGCTTTTGCGTTTTAAAATCTTATCAGCAGCAAACGAAACTGTTAGACACACACACACACACACATAAACGTTTCTATTGAAATGTTAACGAAGCAAAGACATTTTGAACATTTAGCCTTAGCCCATATTTAACTACCCCCATCCCTTTTTGGCTATACCCTTTTTGTCTCATTGTACACTTAAATAAGCAGTCAATGACCGTTACATGTGGTGAGCGGGAGGTGTATTTTACTCAGAATCCATGAAACGCGTTCATGCGCAAGCTTAACGTGAACTTACAATAGGTTTACCCACACACACATACATATGTTCATGTGTGTGTGCTGCATTTGACCCCGTTAGTTTAACACTTAAATCAATTCCCTTTGCAGTTTGAGATAGAGTGAGAGGGTGATGGGGCAAAACTGGGGGAAAAGGAACTGACTTGTGCGTCATTACGAATTAAAACACAAAATGAAAATGAAGGGCATTGAAAGCTTCGGCTATGCTCGGTTTTGTTTTTGTTTAATTTTGGTTTTGTTCTTGTGTGTGTTGGTATGTTGCATTTAGCGTCGTGTGTGCTTCACAGCTGCTGTCCTTGATTATAGCTTTTCTTTTGCTTTGGCAGAATATCGTGGACTGGTTGTTGTTGTTGTTGTTGCTCTTGCTTTCTGCTGCTCTTTCGTCTAATATTGTTTGCATAGTTTCGCTGCTGTTGCTCTTGTTGTTGTTGCTGTTTTGACTTTGGCTCTCGCTTTGTTATTATGATTTTCTTTGTACATGTGCTTTTGTGGGGGCCTCTCTCTCCACGTTCGTTCTCTCTCACGTCCTCTATCTCGCTCTGTCTTTCTTTTGCTGTGGCAGCAGGTTGGCGCGTCGCGTTCTCTCAATAAGTTCGCTTGAGCTCTCTTTCGCTCTCGTTCTCAATGCCTCAATGCGAGGGAGAGAACGCTCGCTCCCTCGCATTCGCCGTCGCATTTGCTGTTGTTGTCGTTGTGTGCTGCTTCTTATGCTGCTTTCAGATGTTCGTGTGCTGCTCGCTGGGGGCTTCCAAACTCTGTTGCCAGTTAATTTTCAGTAACTAGTTGAAGTAGACAACAAAAAGAAACAAGAGCAAAATCAAATCAAAAGTCACAGACACAACAACAAACGCGACCCCAAATTTAACAACAGCAGCACCAACAAAACAACAACAATAACGGCCCAAAAGTAAAGAAATAACTAACAAATAAGCAAAGACAAAGCAAAAAAAAAAACAAAATAATATAACAACAAGCTGTATGTTATCTCTGGGCGTGTGAGTGTGTGTGTGTTATGTATCATGTGTGTGTGTGTCTGTGCGTGTTTTTGTTGAAATTGTTTTCAAAAAGTTTCGTAATTATCTGAAAATGCAATAAAAAAAAATTGCAGTCAGCTGCGTGTGTCTCTTTGTGTATGTGTGCGTGTGTGTGTTGTGAAGAAGACAGTGGGGAGTGTAGAGCAGACATTGGTAGAATATAGAGAGAAAACATACAGACATACACAACAATTTTCATTTCATTTTCAAATTTGCTTTCTTTTGCGCTGCTTTTATTCGCTTGATTCTTGTCCCAAAACGGAATATTAAAAATATACATGTACGTGAATTTATAGATATGTATATATGTACACTTGTGCACATCTATATCTATACACATGTATTGTGCCATCATTATTAGACAGTCACGGTCCCCCACAGCAGCAACAACAACAATGTCTTGGAACGAAATTGCAGCTGAGTGTCATTTTGTTAGTCAACGTTGTGTTGTTGTTGTTGCTGTTGATCTTCCAGAGCACAGAGAGAGCGTGGGCTCCACACACACACACACACACATGCAGAGAGACCAACACACAGCTGAGAGACGCAACCACAAACAAAACACAGCAAAGGCAAAGGCAAAGCAAATATAACAACATCATCACATTGAAGTTCCTCTCTTTCATGTGTCTGACTGTGTGTGTGTGTGTGCGTATGAGTACAGTGAAACTTGCCAAAGCTTAATAAAAACAGAACAAGTCAAAAATTCATTTTGAAATTGAAAAGCTCCACTGTAGGTTTGTGTGTACACAAACAACAAGAGACTCGCGAGAGCGAGGGAGATAGTTGAATTAGCTCATCCCAAAAAGAGAGCATAGCTTGACCAGAGCGTGTACAGTGTGTGTTGACAGTTAAACGTCCAATCAGCACACATCTGCTAGAGCAAACATATGCATGCATACAAACAAACATACATACATATCTAAACATGTCTGTATTAACGAAGGCTTTGCAAAAGCAGACATGGCGGCAAATTAAACAGTTGTTGGTCTAAAGATGAAGATGAACATAGATGAAAGAAAACAAAATGATTAAACCTTGTTGAATTTGTGTTGTGTTTAACATTAGTTGAGCGCACTGTATATTTGTTGATTATTTGCAACTGTCAAGGGGTTGCTTTTAACTTTTCGCTCACACACTCTCTCTCACTCGCTCGCTCTTACTCAGCAAACGGGCAAGTCAGCCAATAACATTAAACAGCTGAGCTTGTTTGGAAACAAACGCAAAAAGAAAAAAAAATTATGAGCAAAAAAAAAAGTGAAGCAAGTGAATTGTGTACATATGTGTGCGAGTGGAACAGCAAATAGAATTGAGACATTTTCATTTCATTTATGATTGACAGTCAGCCTGAAAGTATGCAACAAGAAATGTTTGCGATTGTCCTTGATTCATTTTAGCATTGCATGGTGAAGTTACTACAAGGTGACTTATTATTAACTTAAAAATATGTAAGATCTAGTTAAACTGCCAACGCTGAAATAAAGTACACACAAGAAGAGAGCAGCTGTGGGCAATACGTCACCTTGTTACTAAATTCACCTTGGTGGTGGAAGGATGTAGGGGGAGAGTCAAAGTTAGCAAGAGAGAGTGTAAGGAGAGAAGAAGCGCACGTTTTATTTATCGACGTCACGCTTTGTTGTTGTTATTGATGCTACTGCTGTTGCTGCTGCTGCTGCGACGCTGACATAGTTTCTGTTATTTAGGCTGTGTGCAAATGCGTGTGATATGGTGGAGAAGGCGAGTGTGAGCGAGCTAGCATGCTCATTTGACCTACATTTCAACTTCTATTGTGAATAGACGAGATTCGACTGCAGCAGCAGCGCAGCCTCATGGTCAGTCAGCGCAGCATGCCTGATAGCATTGATAAGGATAATACACACACACACACACACACATACAAACTCCTCTATATATATATTAAGCTGATAATTGCAATTTTCGTTTATTTTCCAGGCAGACGGCAGCAGCTGCGATTGCTCCTCCAAACAATTTTTCAATGTGTGTGTGCGGCCATAGTGGAAAAGCGAGCGGGGAGCAATAAATAAAAACAAAACAATAAAACACAACAACAATACAACAACAGCAAGCAAAACAAATAGCAATAGCAACATACACGAACAACAACAACAATCACCGCCTTAGCCTTAGCCTTAGTGGATACAAACAACGATAACAAGAAGACCAAGAAACCAAAATCATAAATAAATAAAGACGACACACTATCAGCTAATAATCAAGAACCATCAATAATTAAATATAAATTTAAAAATAATAATAATACAAATAATATAAAAAACATGTCCTCGCCCAGTGCTGGTAAACGACGCATGGACAATGACGTCATCAAGCTAATTGAATCAAAACACGAGGTCACCATTCTCGGTGGCCTAAACGAATTCCATGTGAAATTCTTTGGTCCCCAGGGGACGCCCTACGAGGGCGGCGTTTGGAAGGTGCGCGTCTATCTACCCGACAACTATCCATTTAAGTCGCCGAGCATTGGATTTGTGAATAAGATCTATCATCCAAATATTGACGAATCATCGGGCACCGTTTGCCTGGATGTGATCAATCAGGCCTGGACGGCATTATATGATTTATCGAATATATTTGAATCATTTCTACCGCAATTGCTCACATATCCAAATCCGGTGGATCCATTAAATCGCGATGCGGCCGCCCTGTACCTGCATGAGCCCGAGGAGTATCATCGCAAGGTCGCCGACTATGTGCAACGGTATGCGACCGAGGATGCGCTGCGGGCGGCGCAGCAGGAGCGTGAGAGCAGCGACAGTGAGTCCAGTATGTCTGACTACAGTGAGGATGAGGCCAGAGATATGGAGTTATAATATCGGTTTACAACAACAACATTTACTGCGACAACAACAACAACAACAACATCAACAACAATTGCTGTCTGTTAAACAAAGAGATAGATAGATAGAGAGACAGAGAGAGAGAGAGAGAGGGAGAGAGAAACAACAATCAGATCGCCTAATAATTCAATACTAAAAAACAAAACATAAAAAAAAAATGATAAAGAAAACAACAACAATATTAATAATATATACAATACATATATAAAGAACGTGATTCGATACTTATAAATACGATATATATATTCATATATATATATAGAAAAATATATATGTATATATATATTTATTTATTAGCATAAGCAACAAAAAAAAAAGTTTGAAACAATTCTTAGTAATATAGCAATTAGTAGCTGATAAAAAGAATTAATAATTTTTGAAAACAAAAACAGAGCATTGAAATCTAACGCAATTAAAATATGTATATGGTTCTAAAAAGTACACACAACACCACCACCCCCTCCAACCACCCACCACCCACTACACTTGACTAGTTGACAACAACAACAACAACAACAGACACAATTTTCAATATCAATTTCCATTTCAATGTCTTTTGATTTATTTGCTTGTTATCTTAATATTATTATTATTATGTTAATTATATAATGTTTTTAATGAATAGGCAACTTAAAATTATCTATGTAATGTAAAATGCAATGCCTTTTGTTTATGTTTTTTTTTATGTCTTAATATTTATGCCCACACCTTTTTATGCCTTTTAAAATACCCTGTTTTTTTTTAGTTTTTAAAAGTCGCTGCGATGGAACAGAACCGAACCGAACAGAAATCGTTCAGTTAATTAAGTCTAACGAATTAAAATCAAACAAACAAACAAACAAACAATTAATAATAATAATAATATTAATAAACAACAATTAAACTAATTATATTTGTGTAGAGTTGTGTATTCTATATAGTTACATTTAGCGAGTTTAAAATAAACATTTTCGATGTTTTGTAAATAAATATAAATACATAAATTAAATGAATTGAGTCTTCATTCTTCAACTTTCTCTTTATGCTGCAATTTGTTTCTCTTTCATCTTAATTAGCTACAGTTTTTGTTCACTTTTATTGTAGAATACACAACTCTACACACACACACAAACACACACACACACATACAAAAACATATACATATACGAAGTGTACTTGTAGAATACACTGTTCACATTTGGGATCGAATTGTCGGTACAGTGAGAATATAACCCTGACACGGTTTTTAAGCAAATCAAACAAGAAAATAATTACAAATTAATAATGTAAAACAAAATACATATATAAATATAAATCTAAAACGTAATTTTTAACATACTATATATATACATATATATAAATATAATTATGTATTGTGCTAACATTAATAATATTTTATGCTTAAGTTTAACAAGAAAAAAAGTGTTTATGAAAAATGATTATGTAAAAATAAAAAAACCAGAGTAATATGAATTTTATTTATATGTATGGAGTCAACAATTTCCAGAATGCAGTTTAAAAGTGAGGTTAGATTGCTTTTATTTAACCTCAATCTTTGGGAATTATACAGTTTGGGGTTAGCTTTTTTACCAGGGTTGCCAAGTCTTGCAATTTTATACCAGAGATCAATCTTTATAATTTAATTCTATAAGCAATATCTGAAAATTGTTCAATTTTTACATTTACATGTGCACTAACTAACCTCAATCCTTAACCTCAATCACAGTTTGGTTGAGTCCCAAACTTACTTTTTCTTGTTTTGTCAATAAAACCGCTTAAATCGCGTGAAGTTCCGTCCTACCCTATTCCCCAGTCTATTGCCTCTACCTCTATGCGAGAACTGACATTGTCGACAAATTTGTCAACACACATTTCATCGGTTCGCCTTGGAAACTTGAGTTTGTTGATTTGCCTCAAGAAATCGTATCCCTTTTGTTTTCATTTCCTTTTTATTTCTTTTCCTGCTTCGCATTCCTAGAAATTCGGAATTCGGTTCGTTTTTTGCCAAGTTCTTCTCAACAGCAACCTCAACATCATCAACAGCAGCCGCAGCAGCGAAAGGACCAAAAATTATGGGTATAAATTTTAAAGATCTTAAAAATTTACTTGTGATGGATTTTCATTAAAGTGAGACAGTGTAAAGTTTAAAAAACTAAGTAAATCCAAAGAAAATATCGAAATTCGTGAAAAGATTTCCATAACAATCACATAACACATGTGTTTGGGAATTTGTCGATGTGCTTTTAAGAGTTGATGTATTCAAACGTAATTTGTGGACAGGGCTGGCGCCTTTTCTACTAAAACTCTACGCAAATTGAATTAAACAAAAAATATACTAATATACGGGGGTGTTAGAGAAATCGGATTCGCTTGAATTTCACTTAAATTGCATACAAATTTAAGGAATGAAAACTTCATATTACACGAAAATAGTAAACAGGGTTGCCAAGTTTTGCAAAGGTACAATACTTCAAAGTCCTAAGAAGCGGAATAGCCAATGAGAGGTGTCGCTTGGGTATCCCAAGTTGGAATTATATATATAAATTAAAAAGAGTACATTTAAAATGTATTTTGTGACTAGGGTTGCCACGTATTTCACTTCAAAATCAAAGTAGATGGCTTCATTTCGTTTTTAATCAAGAAACAAGAAGATGGAATTGTTATTTTACATGTAGTCTACTTAAAATCTACGAATCAAGCTTTTTATGAATAGAGTTGCCAAGTTTTTTATCTAATTAAAATAACATGTAGTAAGTAAATGTATCTCACTCATAAAAAAATATAATATATTAAGAATAAACACAGCGGACACTGTACATTTATCTAGAAGACACTCCTATTTGGAGTTGCCAGGCTCATCATCAATATTTTGTTTTAAAATTACATAGGATAAGAAAACATTCTTAAATTTATTCTCTTTCACTAAAAATGTAGCTTGAATTTAATGTCACAATTTACGTTGCGAAGTAGGGTTGTCAGGTTTTTCACTTTATATTACTTCAAAGCCTTTCAAAATACAAAAAGCACTTCATATCTCTTGAAAGCTATGTTATGAAGAAAGATTTTTTGCAGTCAAATGTCTTTAATTAGGGTTGCCAAAATTATCACAACTTTTTTTTGTAACGAATTCGTCTTGAGAAGACCGTAACCTCTGACCCTGCTGGCTGCAGGACGTCGCCAACTAATGTCTGTCTATCAGGTATAAGACCCAAGACTAGCTAGAGTTGCCTGCCGAAAAGGGTTGCCCAATGATATAACAGATAAAAAGTGCTTGCATGTGTGTGTGTGAGTCTTTTAAGTCTAGACTCAAGGCCTTTACAGTGGTAACACCCATTATTTTTTGTTGCTTGGGGCAACGGTAAATCAACAAATTATAACGGTAATACGCCCCATTGTTGCATACTTTCGAGCGAACAAATATCCGCAAGCATGACTCAGTGCTGTCAAGATAGATTTTTTCCGTCAAATCCGGCATTTTCTAGCATTTTTTTCCAATTGGGGAAAAAGCTGGGGAAATTCAGTTTTTTTTTTCTTTCAATTTTTTAATTTTTCAATACGCGGTTTTTTTTACGATAATTTTTAGAAGCAAACGAATGTTCAGTATTTTTGAAATCCTAGAGGCTTTTTTTTTTAGACATACAGTTATAAAAATTGGCCCCCATAAAGATATATTTTGAATTAAAAAAAAGTAATTATTTATTGGCATATTTTTTAAAATGCATAAGTTAACTTCAAATATAAGTATTTTGTTGTTGCATTTTTATTCTATTTAAAAATGAAATTAATACTGTTTATTTTAAAATTAATCAAATTGATCAACAAATATTTTGACATTTGAGAGAAACATAAGTTTTTTTTAGAAACGAGGATTTCTTTTCTACTATAGAATATACATAATAAACATAAAATATTCGTTTTTTTTTTGTTGCTTAAAAATTTAAAATTGTTTCGACTTTCTTGTCCCTAAGATAGCTTTTTTTGCATGTCAAGAGCTGGCAGCACTGACAGGTGTACAAAGTACTAATAAAATTATAGTACCTAAACGGTTCCCGACAGTAAATATGAGCAAAAAACAAACCAAAGTGCCCTATGTGGGAAGGGGCGCAGGTTCGAGGAGTCGCAAGTACCATACATGCCATTTAGTAAGACTTACTCCCCTACTTCCAATAGGGGAAAGTCTCTCGATGTGCAATTGTCGACTTGCACAGAAGTTTAGCATTAGCAAACAAAACATTACGTTAGTAATGAGTTTAGTTTAAGTTGTTTGTACCGAATGGATTGTATCTTAATGATTGCACTGAAAGAAACGGGGGGTATATTTGGTATAGACTTTTTAATTTTAAAATGTAATCAATACTCCTCTTTAGAAGAATTTTTCTTTCATTAGAATTGAGATTAGTATTAAGATTTTTATAAGCAACAATAGTATTTTAATTAGCAATATAATTGGCGTTAGCTTATCATAATTATTTGCATTGTCATTATAATTAGCATTATCATAAACATTCGAACTACATACTTTCTAGCATTAAATATTATCCTAAAATAAGATATTCTTAAAATTTAATGTAAAATCGCCAAAAAAAAATATATATGAATTTAAGATTTTTATTTATTTATTATTTTTTATTCTTTGTATTTAAATAAGTGTTGTAATGTTATGTAGTTCTAGGTTCCCAATAACAGTCCCATTCGTGTACTCAATGAGAAAATGTATTGGAAATTTTAATGATTGTCTTAACAAATCTATTAGGAATTATTATATTATCTTATCAAACTGCTTTTGTTTTTGTATTTTCCTTTAGTACATAAAGTTTATTAAAAAATACCTAATCGATATCTGGTTGTTTTTCGTACAACGATTTCTCTGAGTGCATTTGTGTTGCACACAATTTACGAGCGATACCCGAAGTTTATTATCCATTTTGGTGGCAATTTATTTGCATATTGGTCTTTTCTTGTCACGACCCCCTACTTCCAACCCACCTGCCTTTCACAGTGATTCCCACTGCAGCGTAGGATGCCGTAGGGTGTCGGGTGTGGGTGCAAGTGGTTTCTAAGTGGGTGTCTGTGTGGATGTGTGTGTGTGTGTGTGTGGAAAAGCGTGTCGATGGCGTGGATTGATTTGACTTTGACACATGAAGCACACGACACATGCACATAAAATGGGTATATGTATGTGTGAGTGTGAGTTAGTGATGTCAATTTGATTTGAAGAAAAAATAGCGGTTTCTGATGGAAAAATATGCAAAAAATAGCTGAATTGTCAATAAAAAATTGCTTAGAAAATATACAACTTTTTTGACTGTAATTTTTAAATTTTTTTTTTGTCTTTTATTTAACTTTATCATTGTTATTGTTTTTATACTTTGGTCTTTTATTTTTTCATTCAAGCAATGAATAAGTAATATTAAAACATAGCTAAAAATATTTATTAAATAGCGAGATTTCCGAATAAAAGCATTTAATAAATTTGTCTAGCAATCAACCTTTTAAAATAGCCATAAAATAGCCAAAAATTGACAACAGTGGTGTGAGTGTGTGGTGTGTGTGTGTGTGTGTGTGTGTGTGGTGTGTGTGTGTGTGTGTGTGTGTGCACAACATGAACACCCTGAACAGTGGGCATAATAACATGTGCTGTCGCATTGTTTGGCAGGCAAGGCGGGCACCTCAAAGGGTCGCTCCCCAACACCAACAGCTAAGCGCGAGAATGGAGCAGGAGCTGGAGCTGGAGGGGGAGGAGGAGGAACTGGTGCTGGGGCAACAAATAACGCGCAACCAACAACTGCAACGGCGCCAACAACAACAGATACTGTTGCTGGTGGTGGAGGGCCAACGGGAGGTGGCGCTGGAGCAGGAGCTGGAGGTGGAGGCGGTTGTAGCAGATCCACGTTACATGCGAACAAAACGATACTGAAAACAGTTTCGGTATTCCTCGCCAGCGGCAAACGTAACTCGAGCAACCAGTCGAAGGCCGCAGCGGCTGCTCTGCAGAACAAACGGCAACAGCAGCGACAGCGCAAAATGGACGAGCTGAGCGGCAAAATCAATCCCAAGCTATTGGATAATCTACGCAAAAAGACCCGATTTACCAAGTGAGTGGCGCACAAAAATATCTTGAATAATTTCAGAAATATCTTCAGTTGAGATTACTTACAAATGTGGCGAGATAATGCGGTTTTGTCGTTCTAATTCCGCTTGTTTCACATTTTTGTATTCAACTTATTAAGTTTAATTTAAATTTTTTTTGGAAGTTTCAATAATAATATTATATTTAATTTAATAAGTAAATAACTTAAATATCTGAACAAATTAAAGAAGCTTTCCCAATTGTGAAAACTTACGAACGTTTCAAGATTGTCCCAATTCCGCTTGTTTCTAACCTTAAAATTCAAATTAAAATTTTTTGTGCGTTTCACAAACGTATATAGTCGAACTTTCCTAACTCGAATTACCGTCATCCAAAGAAAAGATTTGAGTTTTGAAGATGTTCGACTTATAGAGGTTTTTTTCTTAAGTTTAATTTACTGCTACTCATTTAACTCGAGCTAAAGAGAAATTCGAGTTATAGAAGTACTATTTTTTTAACAAGTGAGTAACTAAAATATTGAGAACAACTGAAGAAACTTTCTTTATTGCGAAACAACGCGTTTCTGTCGTTCTAATTTCTCTTGTTCCACATTTGAATAGAACTAAAGATCTATTCCCTAACAAGTGAGTAACACAAAAGTATCAAAAATAAATAATTGAGATAACGTACGAAAGTTGCGAGACAACGCGTCTTTGTGATCCAATTCCGCTTGTTTCTAACCTTGAAATTCAAATTTATTAACAAGTGAGTAATTAATAATCTAAAAAAATTCAAGAAACTATCTTAGTTGAAATTACTCCCGAAAGTTGCGAGATAACGCTTCCGGCACTTCCACATCTTTTTTTTTGCTGATTGTTTCAAAAACATTTACTATTCGTTAACAAGTGAGTAACTATAATATCTAGAAGAATTCAAGAAACAATTCCGCTTGCTCCACAATTTTTTATTTGAAATAATTTCAATTCTGTTTGTTTCACCGAACTTATCAGTTTCCTTAACAAGTGCGTAACTGAAATATTGAGATAAATTAAAAAAACAATCACAGTGTTGTTTCTTTTGCCACTCTTTTATTGAAAAAGTTCAAAATATATATTTTTTTGACAATACATTAAACAGAAAATTACTTAGAGCTATCGAAGCCAAAGTCAAATCCAACAGCATTGCATTTTTGCTATGGTAATTTCTGCGATTAGAGTATAGATCACGAATTTGTTGTTGTTTTCTCGTCAACGATGAAGAAGGCGACTTTGTGACGCCAATTTGTATACCATTTTAATTTGACTCTTGTTTCCAGACTTAATTAGACTTACACTCTTTTCCTGCGTTTTACACATTATTTTCCATTATTAAAAACGATTTGTTAAATAAATTTCCAATTTAATAAGTTTATTTTAATATTTTTAATTTTTAAGACTTAACTAGAAATACATTACACACATTTCTTTTCTTCTTAAAATTAAGAAAACACTCTTAAAATTTCATGCGATTCAATTCGTTTCAAAACGTTGAGAAGACATCAAATATTCAACTTCTTAGAAATTGCACATGTTATGTTCTAAGAGATTAAATACCCGCTTCTTAAGCAACTTTATTATGGTTTTGTTGTTGCAGCTTCGCTTTTAGAGATTGAATATCCAATTCATTATTAAGTTAATCTATCAACTCTTTCTGTCGGACAATTGTGAATTTATTGTATTAGGCGGCGGATATTCAACTTCTTAGAAACTGTTCGTGTTCCGTTCTAAGAGGTTAAATAACCGCTTCTTAAGCAACTTAATTATGGTGTTGTTGTTAAATATCCGATTCAATATTAAGTTAAGCTATCAACTCTTGCTGTCAGACAATTGTGAGTTTATTGTATTAGGCGGCGGATATTCAATCTCTTAGAAAATGCTCATATACCGTTCTAGGAGATTGAATATCCGGTTCCTTAACAATTGTTATACTGTAGTTCCGCTCAAAGAGATTGTATATATATATTCCTAATACTTAGCACTTCTATTAATTTAATGTATGGAACCCTAAGAGCTATGCAAGAATTACCACTGGTGGGGTTCAAGCACTCGCCGTATGAGAAAGACTGAATTTTATTATTAGAAAGCATCTGTTTATATAGCTGATATGAGAATCGCTTTTTGCGAGACAAAGTTTGAATGATGCTGAGTTTGAGTGACATGCTCATATTTTTGGGTTATTTTTCTCAAATAATTTTGAGTTTTTCTGTTGTGATTTTGAGCTTTTTTGAGATAAGAATTGATACATTCACTTTTTATTGCTGGCGTAGGACTCGCTTATCATTTTCAACTCCCGCAACTGACCCTCTATATGTATATACATACACATATATAGTTAAGTCGGGACTGCATGCCAAGTATTTTTCACGCACGTATTTTTTAGCGAGGGCTGTCCTAACATTTCTGGTACCAATTTTAAAATGATGTGCATATTTATAGCTAGTAATGCTAGTAATGTAAAACCATGCAGTGTATCGAGTTTTTGGTTTAAAATGTAAAGATCGACCAAAATTAATTGATATGCCGATATACATACCTCCCGAAATTCACAATATATGGATGCCCAAAAAATATTTTAAAAATAAGCGGGAAAGGCTATAGTCGAGCTTTCCACTATAGAAAACCCGTTACTTTTTAAAATATACGAATATATTTTTTGTTGCATACTTTTAGGCACATACTTTGCTTAAAGATTTTAATCAGCCATTACTATCATTCTGTTTCGCCGATATTGTTGCGCTTTTGTACAATGATAGCTAATAATAAAAGATAATATTAATAACCAAAGAATTTGTAATATACTAAAAACTGTGCGTGTGGTGATTTGCGGAGGCGCAAAGAGGCGGGGAAAAAAGTTGAAGCACACTTGATCTGCGTTGGGCTTATAGAAGTCTGTATGCCGAATTCAATTGCTAGCTCTTACAGTCTCTGAGATCTAGGCGCTGACACGACATATCGACGGACTAAATCGACTCGGTTGGTGATGCTGCTCAAGAATATATACACTTTATAGGGTCGGAGATGCTTCCTTCTCCCTGTAAAATACATTTCAACGGGTATAAAAATAAATAATAATAACTTTATTCCACATTTCTTTGATTTCCCAGGGATGAGCTGGACGCACTTTGTCGCATCTATCGCAAGCTGGTGTCCAATTGTCAGTACGCGGCCAAGACGCTCGCCTCGAGTTCCTCCAGCGCGACAATTGCCAAACCGCATGCAGCAGTTGAGGTAACTTTTTATGAACCCTTCTTAACCCAATGCTGCTGCTAATTCTGTATACTTTTCGGTAGGGCATCGATCGCATTGTGTTCCGTGAGCTGTTGCACAGCACCTTTGACATTGTCACCGAGGAGATTTTGATGGAGCGCATCTTTTGTAGCTGGGACAAAGCTCACGAGGGCTTGCCGTTGCGTCTCGAGGGTTGGTTGATCGGTTTGTCAACCTTTTTGCGTGGCACGCCCGCGGAGCGTGCCGCATTTTGTTTTCGCGTTTACGATTTGAACACGGATGGATTTATCACCAAGGATGAAATGTTCACGCTGCTTCGCAACTGTCTCATTAAGCAACCACAGGACGAGGATCCGGATGAGGGAGTCAAGGATCTGGTGGAGATTGTTCTGAAGAAATTCGACATCGATAAGGATGGCAAGGTCTGTTGTCCTTTCTAATTTTCATTACTCGTATTTATTGGCTAAATTTCCCACACATATTTCTAGGTCTCTTTGGACGACTTCATGGGCACGGTTGCGGCGGAACCTTTGCTTATCGAGGCTTTTGGTCAGTGTCTGCCCACTGATAGCGCCGTCGTCTCCTTCTTCTCAACGCTGCAAATCTAGCAAGCTGATGATGCATTGCAAAATACCCTGTAATTCTAGCACATTTCATAATTACTCATTAAAAGTCAATTGTTATAGAAATTTGTTGTTTGCATGGAATTATTTGGGTCAAATATAAAAATTATTATTTTAATGTTAATGTTAATGTTAATGTTAATGTTAATGTTAATGTTAATGGTAATGTTAATGTTAATGTTACTGTTACTGTTTATGTAAATGTTAATGTTACTGTTAGTGTTAACGTTAATGTTAATGTTAATGCTCATGTACATGTTAATGTTACTGTAAATGTTAATGTTAATGATAATTTTAATTTTAGTTTTGTTTTTATTTTTATTTAAATTTTAATTTTTATTATCATCACTCATTGATTCACTTTGTTGTCTTACGAATGCTGTGAATAGTGTGCTCTTCTCTTTCCACTTATTCACTTTGAATCAAAGTGCATTCACTACAATATTGTGGCATGGCAAATACCACAGTTTTCATTAAAGAAAATGCATTTAGTTGTTAGAAAATTTAAAAATATGCCGAGTCATGCTGATTAAGTAGCATCGGTCGAAGTCGAAGGCGATTGAGGGCCATAAATTGTGATTGTGATAGGTATTTATGGATTACCATAAGCACATGTAATAAAAGTCAATCAAGTACAGTGCGCGATAGTTAATTAGCTACATTTCCCGCTGAAAATAAATCAAACAGATATTCTTGAGTTTTTTCTCCATTTTTTCAATTACAATAACTAAAAAGGTGAGTATTATTCTTTTTCACAGCAATCTCAACATTTGTTTATATTTTCATTGCTTAACCTATTTGGATGGCAAGCACTGTAGATAATATTGGAGATCGCCGCTCGACCGTTAGATTGAGATATCTTTGGCTAAGTGCAAATGTGGCAATTGTAATCTGTCGATTAGAAGTTGCCCGTATCTAAGGTCATCCAGCTGCGCGTTGCGTTGCGCTGCGCTGCGTTGTGTTGTGTTCCTGACCCCCAAATGAGCAACCAGATAAAAAATATCACTCAAAGATACAAATACGAGTGCAGCTACAGATCACGCAACGGGGTTGAGACTCGGGCGACTTACGGAAACATTTATTCACTTTCCGGCTCGCATGTGTTTAAGCACATGTCATATAATTTGTATCTTTTTATCTCTTTGTACATTCAAGATACAAATTCCATACATTAAGCTAAAGATATAATAATATAATTATCTTAAATTATAACTTTTTAACGGTTTGTGCATTAAGATACATTTTTAGTAGAAAAGATATAAAAAGTTAAAAAGGTTAAAAATTATAGATATGTAGGTTTTGGAAATGAATGAATATATATTTTTTTTGCTTGCATCTGTGATTATACAGTGTATTCAGAAATTGGTACACATTTCAAACTTTTTTATGTCTGTGTATCTTTGAGTTCATTTATTTATCTGTGTGTATCTTTCAGTTTGCATCTAATCATTTTTCTATTTATTTCAATCTTTGTTACTTTTATACATTTATATTTATAAATCTATAAATAAACATATTTATGTATGTATCTGGGAATGCTTTTATATAGGTTAGTTTACTTAATTCTGCGTGTCTTTCTATCTATAAATTTTCTTGCTTTGTGTCAATATATTTTCCAATCTATGTAAATTTGTATTTTCTATGTGTATCTTAGTACTTTAAATTGCTTTAATCCATTTATGATTGTATCTAAATCTGCTTTAATATTTATGAAATAATGAACGATTTATTTTATATGCATTTATTTTCTTATCTTTGTGTGTTTATTTAATAGATTCTTATTGAATTATCATGAAAGTTATTATTATCATGATTTATTACATAATTTATCTTTATTTCTTCATTGTATAAGTATCTGCATATTTAACTCATAAATTTAAAGATGTATATCTTAATATCTAGGTATCTTTTTACCTATAAAACTTATATCTTTATACCTCTGAGTAATTGCATTTGACTTTATTATTTACATATCTTTGTTACTATAATTTTCCCTATCTATATACATATGTATCATTATCTTTCTTTGGTGACTGTTTTTCTCAGAAATATATCTATCTATAAGTGTATCTCTTTTTGTATCTATATATTTAGTTGTCTAGTTGTCGGCAATGTGCTTTATTAATTCGATATTTAAGTGTGGGTGGCTTTTGATGAGTGCTAATAAATGTTGCATGCGGCAAGTAGAAACAATGCAACGCTGTCTGTCAACCAACACGTCAGATAGATCAACTGGACAGCCGGTCAACCCAGAGACCAACAACAATTTGTTGCTTGAACTAAATTATTCGATTAGCTGAATCCGAATCCACAAACGAATCTCGCACCCAGTTTTCCACTTGCACTTGAATTGCAATTTTCATTGCAATTGCAAATTGCACAAAAAACTCACGCCGAAGATGAACCGGAATGTGAATGAATGAATGAATGAGTGAGCGTAATATAAACAATGATATCTAATGATATGCTTACGTACTTACTTACTTACATAATAGTATGACACACATTCACATAATTCTATCTACATATGTACATACATTTATGTACTTGCAAGACCATTTAACCTTGCCACTTCCAGTTTCCAGTTTCTAGTTCTAGTTTCAGTTTTCATTTTCATCAAACATTTTATTGTATAATAATTGAAACGAGTTTTTACCTTTTTTTGAGCAATTTGTTTGAAGTGTTTAATTAATTTCCTCAAACGAAAAATATCTCATTAAATTCAAAATACATAGCAAAAATTGAATTTAAGCATGTTTGAGATCTTTTTTATTTACTTTCGCTTTCTTTTATAAGTTTAAAAAATTTACGTATCTCATATCTTTACGATAGTTCTCTAAATATTTCATTTTACAGGGTACACAGCATATCTAAGCGAAAGTTTTGTTATTATCTCATCTCTATAGTATAGTTGTAAGTCTTCCGCAAAGCGTATTCAAAAAAAGGTTTCAAGATAATCTCGCTACTCATAGTATCTTTTTGCGATATTAATGCACTGTCGCATCGCTTTACGATAGTTTTGAATATGAACATGAATCTCGATATTTGGAAAATCGTTTGAATGCAAACCTTCATCTCAAAGTATTTATATAAATATTTTATTAACCTAGACAGTTCGCATAGCATATCTATACGATAGTTCTGTTATATCTAAGGTCTAAACTATAGTGATAATTCCTTCGGAAGAAAAGTAAATTATGGCTTTAAGATTTGTCTTACTCTTCCAAAGATTCAAATATATATATATTTTTCCATAGATATTAAAATATTTCACACTACTATATATCACCACTGTACGATATTTCTAGAGGAATACAATCGGCGAACCGTAGAAATCGTATCGGTTGGTTGTCGTCATTCTCATGTTTGCCTTGTTGCCTAAACGTGTCTCGTTTCATGTCATTTCGCATATCGATTTGTTGTGGATACTACGAGAACGTAACGCCCCATTGCACGATTGAATTTCCATCGTTTCATGGGGAATTCCAAGTCGGAAAGTTGTTAAATGTTTAAATAAGTATGTTAGGTCCAATAGATCCCTGAACAGGGGTTATCTTTGGATTTCTTGTTGCACACATTTCTTAATGGCCAAAGATTACATTATATAAAAAAGGGAGAGTTAAAGATAGGCTAGGCAATACCCTGTAATTACTCTCTGCTACTATCAATACATGCAATTATCAGCATGTAAACTACGTTATCTAAAATTTAGATAACAGCTTTTGTTCAATTTACTTATTCAGGAGTCATCGACTTGTATATACCCTGTAACTATAAAATTATGAGAATATAAAATTTAAAAACTAATTTTATCTTTAAAGATGTATCTTTTATAGACTTCTATAGATTTGCCAAAAACTCGAGAAATAATTGTAATACTTTCAAAAAAATTGAATGTATGCAGAATATAAGTATTTAGGTATATAAATACCGAATTTCAGATCTCTAGCTTTATTCGATTCTCAGTTCAGTCAGTCAGTTAAACTCTAACTAAGCATAAATATATGTATGTGGGTTACAGGGTATCCGAAGTGTATATTCTTATCGTTCTAATGGTTCGAATGCAACACAAATACAACGAAATTGAAAAGTAACAACAACAGCTCTGTTCTGTATTTCAAACTCTATTTGCAGCGCAATAGCGCAACTATTTATGAGTGAGTGTGTTGAGTATGTGTTTGAGTGTATATGAATGTATATGAATGTATATGAGTCTGTGACTAATAATAAACTAGACGAGTCCAAAAAAAAATATAGGCTTGCATTGTTTATAAATATTACATATGCCTGTAAAGATCGAATGCTGATTAACACTCACGACAAAAACATTCACGAGCGCACTCACACACACACACACACACACTCATGCACACTCACACACGCTCATACACTCATTCACACTCATACGCTGAGTAGACGCAGTTGCGAGCTTGTTCTATATAGATCAGCAGCTGGGAGAGTGAGTGTATGTGAGTATAGTGAGTGTTTTTGAGTGAGTGCTTTGCGATGAATATTGTTTGTATATGTATATTTCGAAAGAATCACTCATACGACCGGCATGTCGCATTCACGTTCTGTTTACTTTCATATTGTGGCGAATTCAGTTCGAATTCGTTAACAGACGCTAACGGTTTGAAGTGTCCCCCCCGAGATCTATATACAGATCCTGAGATCCTACGTCCAAATAACCATAAACCAACCCCCCCATAAATATTTAAAACAAACATGTCCAAGCCCAATCAAAGGTTAGTAACAAAAGTGAGTGAATAATGTGTTAAAAAATTAAATAACAAATTTTTTTTGAATATTAATCAATACAAAAAGAAAAAAAGAACAAATAATTTTGGCTAGCAACTGAAGTGCAACTGAAAATTTTAATCTTATCAACTGAATATACTCATGTATTAATGTTCAAACAACAATTTTTTTTTTAATAATTTTTTTTATTTAATTATGGACACGTAATTGTGTCGAACTACCAAAAAAACATGTGTGTGCAATATGCGCTGTGTGTGTGTATGTGTGTGTGTGTGTGATTATGATTATGCCGTGTAGATAAGAAGTCTGAATGTCTGAAAGAACTATGACCCCTAGAGACAAATTTCAGTTTGTTATCTTCAAAGAAAAAAATTATAAAAAAAAAATAAATTATTAGTCTGATTAGCCATGTCCAGAGCTGTACCTTCTGACTAGACATGGACTCTATATATAGAACTATTTGAATGACTATTCAGCTGCTAAGGCGCTGGAATCTTGAATGTCATCAACATAGGTGAAAAGTAGGGCAGAAAATCGTGATACGCTTTTGTTTTACTCAAAATGCAAATTAACATCAAAAAATCCAACATTTTTTTCAACTGAAGATTTTCAAAAGATACCTCCCTAGGTGGAACATGGATAGCTCAAAATTAGACAAGAATTCAGTTTTTGTCGTAAAACTTTTCAATCTTCCCCACATTTACCTAAGTAATGAATGAAAATCATATTTTTCTAGACATTTCGAAAAACCACTCCCTCAGTTGGATTATGAATGACTCAAGCTTAGGCTAGAATTCAATATATGCCCTATAGGCTATCAATTTTATTTCTCACGTTCTTCTACATGAAAACTGAATGAAAATGACATTTTTCTAAGGAATGTAAAGTTCTAAAAAAATTTCGAGTGGAATATGACGCATGCAAGAGATCTCTGAAAGTTGAAATTCACGCATTTAATGCATTTTTTTCGACAAAGTAACCATCTCAGATCGGAATTTGGGATTTAATATGAAATCTCATCCTAAATGGAAATGTTCAACAAGCTGAACAGGTCTTGGAATATTTAATCTCCTACATGTGCTGAAAATTGGCCTCGTGTATCTAATAGATTCCGCTCGTTGCACTGTTAAAAGTTGTTAATTTATTACACAGTTATAAGTTATATATCGGAGAGTATGCACTTTAGACAGCCTTAGAAGGTAATCAAACCGGTTCAGAAATCATTCATAAATTGAAAGATAATAATGTATAAAAAGTTCAATAACTATTTAAATATTTAGAAGGAGCAACTCTTGTTAACTTAATTACATTTACATAATCCCTTTAAATGGGGCAATTAAAATTATTTGTTACACATGTCAAACAGCTGTCTAGACCCGCTCTATAGACCCAATAACAAACCCAATGAACTCGACAACTATTCCATATAAAGTTATGAAATTTGTTTTGATACTAGTAAACTTTGAACTGAAAAATACTTGATAATATAATTAGCAATGCAACTATTTAATTATATATCATAAACAGAATCTGCATTTTGTCTGATTATTCATCTTATTTTATTGCCCTCTGACGTTTATTGAAGTACAAGTTTTTTCAATTGGTATTTGATCGTTTGTTTACTTCATAAATGCTGTCAGTTGTCTAGTTACCATAAAATTGTTTATAATATGACGTTAAATAGTTATCTGTTGGATAGTAGCAATTGCAATACTCTAACAATTAACTATTTGAGAAAATAAGAATAAAAAATTGATTTAAAGACAATTTTTATGAATTTAAGTATATTTGAAACTTGTGAATTCATTTTATTTTGTAAATTTAATTTGTAACAAAAAATATTAACTATAAAAAGTTTTCCAGTTTTTTTTTAAACTTTTTGTCACAAAAACTTCCTTTTCCTGATTTTAGCTGAGTATAAAACTGAATTTTCACTTATTGTTCCAAAAGAAACATGGTTAATTTATATAATGATTTAATTTTCAAACCACAGCCGAGTTGTAGAATACAAATTAAAATACAAAAATTTAGTTAATTTATCTGAACAACTATAGCTATATCGATGATGATGTATGTATGTAGATGAAAGTGCATTCAAATTAATTGCAAGTCTTTAGTGCCAAATTTGCTTAAGTTAACTTTGGTTTTTTATAAACATATTTCATTATTTTCTTTCGACTATTTTCCTTAATGGGCTCCTGTGATCAGAGGACTAAGTTCCCGACGTTAGCAATTTTCAAAGGCTATTTTTCTAAGACAGCAATATGATAAAGTAAACCGATTCAACTTATTTCGACATATATTCAATAAGAATCAAAAAGCAACCTCTGTACCAAATTTCACTAGACCAGCTCAACAGAGAGTCGAGTTCAGATAGTTAAGATGTACAATATGTATATAAATTTGTTTTCGTATATAGTAGAACAAAGCGTTAAACGGTACGTGCAGTCTTTACTGCATGAATAGCATTACAAATGCTGCAAAATTCATGGCTAATATCAAAACACAGCAATGTGAGCACAGTTCATGAGAAGTTGTTGGTTGTTAGTTGTTGATGTTGATGGTCAGCCATGGTCAGGGTCACGACATGAGCTCAAGTAATGTTTAATCTAGTTATTATATGCAATGACTGAGGTAAAGTCAGTTTGCAGTGGGGGAAAATGAGAGGGGAGAGAAAGAGGGAGACAGAGACAGAGAAAGAGAGTCGAGCTGCAACTGCAGCTAAAAAGCTGACCAAAATTGCTGATGGAAGCTAAAAGAACTAAGATCTCTCATTGGATTAAGTAGAACTTATTGTTGGGGTCCGACTATTACGCCTCGTCTATCTTTAATATAATTCATCATAATCCTTTTTTTTTTTGACTCCTTTCTTAAAGTTTTCTTTTTGTAAGTAAAGCTATGGAAAATCTTAAACTTCCCCTTTAAACTAGTCAAGGTACTGTTCTAAAATTTAAAATAAAATAAATAAATAATTGTGAATTTAATTAATAATTCAGCTATCAGACTTTATAGTTTATTATTCAATTGTAAATCATAAACAGTATTTTGTCTTTTTATTCAGATCAATTTTTTGACATCTTACGATTATAAGAGTACGAGTAGGAATTGATATTTTATTTACTCGTAATGAAAGCAAAAACAACACTAGATTTTTGTAATTTTTGTTCATTCATTTTTCTTTTTGTTCTATTTATGATGTGCATTTTATTGTATTTGCACCTACATATATATTTTGCAGTGCAAACTGAAATTTTGTGCGAAATTTTCGAGATTAGCCGATTACATTTTTGTTTGATGACTTCATCCAAACATTTTCTGTTTCTACGCATGCGAAAATATTAACCCCTCTAATGCACAGGCAAAAAAAGGAATTTTTGTAGTAAATCTCATCGTAGAGCGGTAAAAGAAAAACTGGCTGATGGAATATTTAGTTATTCATAAAGTCTTGTAGCAACATACTTTAAATTATAAATCTAATCTAATTATATTAATTTTTAAAGTTTTAACTAAGATTTTTTTTTACCCCGCCTAAAGGCAGGGTTGGGCATTAGAGGATTAAAATGTGCAACACCTTTATTTTTAATGAAAAAGTAAAGATTGCAAAAAGTTACAATTCACAAAAGAATTTTTTTTTTGTAATATTTATTTAAAAATATTTTTTTATATTGTGTGAACACATTATAAAAAATAAAAATAATAGCTAACATTTAATAATATTTAAAAAAAAATTAAAATTTTATTACAAATGTAAGACAAGCCTTAAACAGTTTTCCTACAAAATTAATTTTTAAATTAAAGACTCAAAAAAATTTTAAGAAAAAAAATAATAATGGCAATAAAAATAAAATAAACAAGAATATTCTAAAAAGAACTCAAAAATTTTAAATTATATTTGAATACAATTTTTTAAATTTAAAAAATCTTTAAATTGTTTTACACAAATAAGTTTTTAGAATAAAGATCAACAAATTTTTGAAATTATATTTAAAAAAAAATTTTAAAAAATCTATCTTTATTAAAATAAAGATGGAGTAATGTTTTTTTGTATAAGGATTTTAACTAATCCGAGCTAAAAGGTTGAGCTTTGAATGATTATGGCTGAGAGTACCGTACCGTTTAGTCGTCTCTTTAGGCACGCCTCTTGTGAAAAATGTAGAGCTCAGTGTAGTCGCTTTTGGAGCTAATAATAAAATGTGGCCAAAGGTTAGCTGGTCAAGTGGTCAACCGGTCAACTGGTCGGAGATGAAGATAAAAGCATTTCCATGAGTTTGTGTAGCCGAGTTCCGGCTTATGGAATGAGTTGTTGTACTATAGTTGGAGATGGGGAGATCACATTTGGTCTAGACCGCATAATCATCATAATAATAGTACGAGCTACTCATAATAGATCATAGATCATTGTAATTAGCTCGCGGCACGCACTTCCACATTTACCTAATTTTTCTGATTTTCTATTTGTTTATTTTATTTTATTTTTTTGGTTTATTGTTTTTTCAGTCAAGGTGGAGGTGCCACCGGAAATGGCAACAACAATGATATCTACAACATTGTTCTGCTCATTGTGGACCTGGTGATGCTCGTCATCAAATTCTGGCTAACAATTGTCGAGGAGATTATCAAGATATTCACCACACGACCGGAGACGAATGTGGCTGGTAAATTTGTTCTGATTACGGGTGCCGGACATGGCATGGGCAAGGAGATGGCCCTGCAGTATGCCAAATTGGGGGCCAAGGTCATCTGCTGGGATGTCAACGAGCAGACAAATTCACAGGTCGTCAAGGAGATCAAACAGGGAGGAGGATCCGCCTTTGGCTACGTCTGCAATGTAGTCAAGAGGGAGGATATCCTCGAGCTGGCCGCCAAGATGCGCAAGGATCATGGCTTCATCGAGGTGGTGGTCAACAATGCCGGCATCATGCCCTGCCATCCTCTGCTGGAGCACACCGAGCAGGAGACGCGCCTCATGTACGACATCAATGTGCTCGCTCACTACTGGGTAAGTTCTAATGATCTTTTTTTGATATACAAATGTATATAGTACTTATTAATATACCCCTCCAATTCATCATGAATTATTTGTGCTTAGCGACTCGACGCGAAGCAGGTCATGCATTTTTTGTCAACTGACGTTATTTTTTATTCTTCTCGACGATCAAGAAGGCGACACTGTGACGCCAATTCGAAATAGAAAATAATAGTTGAGATTTGCTAGCAAATTGAGCTGGCCAACACTGACTAAAAAGTACGGTTAGAGTCCGAAAAATACATTAAAAAGAAACATTTCCATTATACCGATACCGAAATAACCGCTTAGAAACCGATTCATCATAATGGTTAATTTCAGTTCGGTCAAGCATTAAATTTAATTATGCTATTAAGGTGTAATGCTGGATTTCGGAATTAAATTTGATTTTATTTCTAAAAAATAAATAAAAAGATCTCAATTTTTTAATATTTGTTTTACTTTTTAAAACAATTTTGTTGTGAACCGAAATCACACTGGTATTTTGAAACCAGTAGCCGTTACGTAACCATTACACAAAAATTTGTCGAAAAATTTAAAAGCATTTTAAAATTAAATAATTTTTTTGCACAAAATTGAGCAAGTTGCGAAGCAGAATTTTGAGATCATGAATTTTGAAGGTTTGAAAGGCTCTTGAAATTTGAAAAATCTTTCTTCACGGCTCGATCCATTGAATCAAAATTTTAAAGCCTTGCAACTTTCCCTATGTAATCCTACTTTGTGTATACTCTTTAGCTAACCATATTTCTACTCTTCGCAGATGATCCAGGCCTTCCTGCCCGAGATGTTGGAGCGCAATGAGGGCAGCCTGGTTGCCCTTTCCTCCTGCGCCGGACTCTTTGGTCTGCCCAATCTGGTGCCCTATTGCGGCACCAAGTTTGCAGTGCGCGGCTACATGGCTGCCCTGGCCGAGGAGCTGCGTCAGAAGAATCCACAGTGCAATGTAAGTATACCCTGTAACTACATACAACTACAGTAGGGTATGCTCGACTGTTGGGTCAGTATGTAACAGGAATAAAATGTGCTGAGAAAGTGAAATTTAATTATGATACACAATAGTGTATAGTAAAAGCTCTCATTATACCCTGTAAAGACACAGTGTCTTGTCATAGCATATGCAACAGCTAATATAATACCTATCTAAAATAAAAAAATGCGTTAGAACAGACAAGAAAATTAAGGAAACTATGCAATACCCTGCATAAGCTGAAAATATAGATAGGATAGCACGACTTAAGTGTTAAGAGATTGTTTATACTTGACTGTAGCAGACTCTGTGCGAAGTTGGTAAGATTAGTATAAAAACTTAAGATACCCTGCACATTCAAAAATTGTAAAAAGTGCATGCACGAAAAGAATATTAAAAATATCCTTTGCACACGACTAAAGCGTGCCCTAAACATTTGTATTACTGAGTAACTATTAGTCTGATATTTTCTCTAATTACAATTTTTCTATTTCCAGGTCAAACTGACGACGATCTATCCGTATATGATTGATACGGGTCTGTGCAAGAATCCCCGCTTCCGCTTCCCCAATCTGTTCAAGCTGATTTCCCCCAATGTGGCCGCTGCCTCGATCATTGAGGCACAACGTCAGGGACTGGAGGAGGCGGCGGTGCCACGTCATTTTATTTATGTAGAGAAATTCGGTCGCCTTATTCCAAGGAAGGCCATGCGATTGATCAACGATTTCCTGGACACGGGCGTCGATTCCGATAAACATTAAACAAAGCCAACAAACAAAAATTTTATAAGAAAAACAAAAAATAATATAAAAACAAGAAAACAAATGGAACAAGTGGAAAACTACGTGACTTCCAATCACACTATGATCCAATGATTTAAGTCTCAAACGCTTTATCAATTTATTTATAAGGATCATTTTTTTTTTATTTTTTTACCTTTATCTACTTATATGTACATAAATACAAGATGTGAATTTAGCAAGCTTAAAGGTTGTTACTTAATAAATAATTCTAAATGTAAAACAGTATTTAATTCGTACTAAATGCATTTATAGTGACTATTGTCTGACAGTGTTTTAAATATATTTATATGTATATTAGGAATAATTTAGATCAGCTTAAAACTGTTTGTACCAACTTAAATCAATTTAGATCAGCTCAGATTTAATTTTAAAGTTCAGTTGTTAGACAGTATCTGAAAAAATATGGGTATTTTATCCATAGAGTTAACTTACAACCAGTTTTAGATCAGCTTAGATCACTTTAGATTACTCTAGATCACTCTATAAATACAGAACAACTAAGATTGTATTAGATACATTTTAATGGATTTTCGGAACCTTTAAGTCAGTTTGTAAATGGTTTTAAAATGGTTTAAGATACTTTTATCTCTGGTTGGATAAGTCTAAAAGAATGTTGGACGCCTTTTATTTACATATAAACAGTATTTTGATATGGAGCTCGGTTTATATCACTTATGATGACTGCAAATACATTTTTGAAACTAAATCTACATATGTAGAGATATAAATAGTATTTCGCTAATATAAATCAATTAAGATTTTTCTGGGAGCTTTTTAGATCTGCTTTGGATATTCTTAGATCTGGTAAGTTGAGTTTAGGAAATTTAAGGCGCCTAAAAATTGCATATTTAATCTAGAGTTTACACAAGTTAGATAGGATATGATACGTTCGGGTACTGTTTTAGATCTATTTGGTTTCCATGTACATTAAGATCAGTTAATTGAAATTGTTACTATATGGACAATATCTGATTTAGAGATCACTATGATCAACCTTAATTTGATTTGAAGTAATAATACTAGTTGATTGATTTTTATACTTCCATTCATCGTGATTAGTTTAGTTCAATAATATCGCATTCTATAACAAATCGGGCTATATGATCTATCATCAAATTTAGGTTTTAAAAGATTTTAAGAAAAAAATTTAGATTTTGGTTTTTATACTAATTTCAATTATGGTCTTGAGGTTATTCAGATATTATAGTTATCACCCCACTTGATGGCGTCCGACATGAATGAACCCTCAGAGTGAACTAAACTTTTTGGCATTACGGGATGAAACACTTGAGTGTTATTATTATTGTAATGGGTAACACATGTATTCTATTGGGTTTACTTCTTGCCCTTGGCCTTGGCTGCCTTCTTCTTGGCCGCGCGCAGCTCTCGAGCCTCCTTGGAGGTGATGGAACCGGCACGCTTCTTGCGCGCTTCCTCCAACTTCGCCTGCTCGGCCAGATTGTCCAAATAGAATTGCTCAAAGTCGGTGCGTTCCATGACTTTCTTTTCGGCGGCACGTTTGCGATCGACAGCCTCGAGGGTCTCGTGGAAATGGGCCAAGGCGAGACGGAACTGTTCGTCGGACTCGATCATCTTGATGAACTGATCGGGATTGTCCGGATCGAGTTCCAGATCGGGCACCACTTCCTCAACGACTGCCACCTTCGATCTTCGCTCCTCCTCCTCCTCCTGCTCCATCAATAGAGTGCGACGCTTCAATTTGATCTCATCCACGCGTGCCTCGAGGAGTTTGCTGCGCGTTATTTCACGCTCAAACATCTGAAGAAATTCAGGGATTAGAAAGGGAATAGCAAAGGAATTACCTGTGGGATCTGTTCAAAATTGCTCGATTTTTTTAGAGAAATATCGATGATCGACAGATCGATTTATAAAGACCTAGCGTTATCAACTTAAAGCACTTACAGAAAAAATATAATATTTATTATTTATCGGTACATCGACATATCGATTTTGTGCCTACTTACTGTTGCCATCGAACCAATTATCGATCTTTTGACCTTTCGATATTTTATCGGCAGCCCTTAAATAATCCCCTCATAGCATTTTCAGCAAAAATATACCGTCATCAGAAATATTTATTGATATATCGACATATCGATCTTTTTGTCGATAATGATCGATTTTTCGACACATCGATATTTTATCGACAACCCTATACCAATGACCGCACTTTTAGAAAAATCAACCTTTATGAACAATATTTATCGATATATCGACTTATCGATATCTATATCGACACGTCGATATTTTGACGCTACCAACACAATATATCGATAGCATTTGCAGCAAAAATAAACCTTCACCAAATATATTTCTCAATGTATCGACAAATCGATCTTTTTGTTGATAATGATAGATTTTTCGGCACATCGATATATTATCGACAACCCTATAATAATGACCTCACTTTCAGAAAAATCCACCTTTATGAACAATATTTATCGATATATCGACTTATCGATATCGCTGCCATTAAAACCTTATAGATAATTAATAATTAAATAAATTATCGATACATCGACACGTCGATATATCTCGATAGCATTTGCAGCAAAAAAACCTTCACCAAAGATCGATATAAATATTTGTCAACATTTCGATATTTCGACATTCTTTCAGCAAAATCTACCTCAATCAAAAATAGTTATCGAAACATCGACCTATCGATAACGTTTGTCAACTTACCGCTGCCATTAGAGCCTTCTCCTTGCTGGTGGTGCGCTTCATGGCCTCGTCCAGATTCATGATGTGCGTGTCGCCGTTGGCCAAGGAAATGGCCAAGTGCTGTCCGCCCGGCTGAAACACGACGCCCGTGATGGTCGAACGGAAATTGATGCTATAGATTGGCTTGTTGTGATTCAACAGCAGATCCCAGAAATCGACAACGCCATCGATGTCCCCGGTGACAAAGAGGGAGGCGCGTCCAGTGCTCCAGGCGCCGCACATGAGCTGGGAACGTTTCTTGACATACATGGTACTCGGGCGATTCTTGACCTCCTCGCACCAGATCCGAGCACGCCAATCACCCACAATCAAAAAGTTCTTCACAAAAAATGGATTACGATGTATGGTGCGAATGGGGCCGGCACAGATTCGATAGTTGCCCACCAGCATCTCGACGGGATTGATGCCCTTGCGATTGCCCACAAAAATGCATCCCATGTCGGAGCCGGCAATGAAACGCACCGGGATCGTGTATTCAAACTCGAGGACAGTGCAACCATGTGCATCCTGACGCTGCTGACGATACTGTGGACGTGGCTCCAGGAAGATCTCATTAGCCGGCATCTTGAGATCCCGTGTATCCCAGAACTTGATCGACCCATCCAAGGAGGCCGAATAGAATTCGGTATTCAATTTGGAATAGACCCAGACGAGGGACGAGGTCATCTCCCGGTGTGCCGCCTCCATGGGACAAATGTTGGTGGGCATGCCGCCCTCAAAGGTATCCCAGGTGCACACCTTGCCCGTATACGTGCCGGCTGCCATGTTGTTCTCCTCCTTGGGACAGATCTTGGCGCAGGCAACGATCTCACTGCTGTCATAGAAATACAACGGTTTAATCGGATTCTTAACATCCCAGACATAGAAGGCATTGGTGCTGCCATTGGTGGGATCCTCGGTGACCATGCGGCGATTGTCATTGTTCAAGGTATACAGATTACTATATTGGGTCATTATCTGCTTGTTGTTGTTGGGCATCCAGTTGATAATGGACATGTGACGCTGTGGCGTCCACATATCATGGATTATGTTAATGGTGCGCGACACGAAGGGCATGCAAATGGTGCGTCCCGCTTCCGGCGGAATATCATCAAAGAAATGACTGTAGATATTAATGGCATTGTTCTGGCGTGCCGTATTCATTGTGGTGCGTATCAATGTCTTCACCTCCTCGCCCCAGGCATCGTCACGCTCCACTTTCTTGCGATGACGCAGCGTCTGCTCCTCGTCGTTCATATTCACCTCTTTGGGCCAGCCGCCCTCATAATGAAACATGCCATGCTCATCGAATGTCGCGTTCTCTGTCTCCACCTCACTGAACGCCATCACCGAGCTGAGCTGCATTGTACGCGTCTGGGGATTCCCCATGATGTACTTTAGGCGCAGACGACTGCTTGGATGAACGCTGACCATCAGCTCGTTGCGATCCTCGAACATGCATTGGCGTCCAAAGCGACGGCGTTCGCGCGTCAGCACCACCTGATTCTGATACATGTTAACTATCTATCTTTTGCTATTTAATAAATCCAAATATATTTGCTTAATTTAAATATTTAATTGTCTTCGTCTTTTGATTGTATAAATTTATAAGGATTTACAAATGTGGCAAGCTGCACAATTTTTACTTTTGAATTGTAACTGTCAGAAATGGGTTTCGTTAAACGCTTGCTACGATTTTCGTTAAAAATTTCGTTGTGTGTGGAGCAGTTTGTTGTAAGTGGCGTAATTCTGTTATATTGACCAGAACACCAGAACAAATCGACAACAGAAAATCGATGAAATTTGCATGATTATTCTGGTGAAATGCAGTGATTAGCAATCATGATTTCAAATTTTGTGATTTATGATGACTGAAAATTCATCACCAAAATTGTACGCTGAAATTCTGTGATTGTGATGCCTTGTTATCGATACAACAAATCGTAATCAACAGAACACAAGATTTGAAAATAAATAGTACAAAATTAATAAGGAAACAACTATATTAATATTAATTTGGTCTTCTTAAAAAAAATGAAAAGAAGACGTTGGAATCTGCGTATTTTTAAGGAATATGGTTATGAAAAATGTTTTAAACTTTCTCATATAAAATATTAAATGCGCATACAATATTGGCTTAGTTATTAATTAATGCAACATATCATCTATTATTTTAAATCTGGTCTTTTGGCTGTGTTCATTCCCATTTCATTAAGCATTTTGCGCCAAATAATTTTGAATTTTTTAAATAAATATTAACACCTTTGACAAAAAAAGAAATGACAACTTTGATTTTGCCCCAAAATTTCATCAAAGCGTTCACCAGAAGCCTTTCAACAATTTTTTGATTTCTGATACATGATTACTGATTGATAAGCTCTGGTGAACACGGCCATTAATTCATGCTATTCAATAAATCTAAATATATATATATATATATTCCCAATAAAACATTAAATTGACTTCTTCTTTTATATTAATTTATGGGGATTTACAAATGTGGCAAGCTGCACAATTTTTACTTTTGAATTGTGACTGTCATCAAACGGTTGCTACGATCTTTGTCAACAGTTTGTTCTATTCTGTTAACTAAAGCATGTTAGCATTTTTACAGAACTTTTTACTGTTAAGTGCACGTTAAGTGCCAAATGCGAGCCTTTCTGTGACAAGTTGAGCGTCATAAAAAACTATCGACCACTATCGATAGTGCAGGTCTGCCATCGATGGCGGCTCGATAGTGCTTGACCATCGATAGTGCCATCGATAGCTCTCCACCTCTAATCGTAATACGTCACATTGTAGAAATTCCTAGAGGTGGAGAACTATCGATGGCACTATCGACACTATCGATGGTCAAGCACTATCGAGCCGCCATCGATGGCAGACCTGCACTATCGATAGTGGGCGATAGTTTATTATGACGCTCAACTCGTCACAGGAAGGCGCGCATTTGGCATCTGCAGAGCTTCGGAAACATTTAAGTTTTGCTTTAAATAATTATGTATTTTTATGACATGGATAAGTTCTATACTTATGGTCGAAAAAGGTAAAGAAGAACGTAACGGAACTGAACCGAGTCCGAGCGCATGTTCAGCAAGCTGGACGAAAATATTTAGATCGTCGAACTTTGGCTATTACAATAGCTAATAGCGAACACATTATTATTGATAACGAATTTTATTTATTTTTATTTGTATAATACCTAAATTAATACCAATTTCAAATTTTAATTGGAATTTTATATAAAAATTTATAATTTTTGGAATTTAAAATACATATGTATATTATCCAATTAATACACTATCGATAGCTATCGATGATTTGAAAAATAATATCGCTGACTATCGATGTTGCCGACTATCGATAGTTCTCCACCTCTAGAAATTCCACCATGGTTCCACCTATCGATTACTCAGCTGTGTTTCTTATCGATCTATGTCTACATTAAATCACAATATAATTTGGGTGGCTAAAAGTGTTAAATTATCATTTAAAGATTATATTCAAATTATTTACTATGATCAAACCCTTTATTGACTACTATGCAATTTTGGGTGTGGATCAAAAAGCATCGAATGCAGACATTAAAAAATCTTATCGGCACCTGATGAGAGTCCATCATCCGGACAGAAACCCAAAGCAAACTAAACAGCAGCTGGATTATTGTAAAGCTTTAAACGAAGCGTATGAAGTGTTATCGGACCCCTCGCAGCGTATCAAGTACGATCGAGATTATCTTCGAGGGAACAGCAGTAGCAACAATGACCGAAAACATAATAATAGTGATTGGAGCTATTATCAAAATCAAAATTTCGATTCTTATCCATTTCAAAATGGAAGAAGTTGGGAGAACAGCGATCGAGATTATCTTCGAGGTAACAGCAGTAGCAACAATGACCGAAAACATAATAATAGTGATTGGAGCTATTATCAAAATCAAAATTTCAATTCTTATCCATTTCAAGATGGAAAAAGTTGGGAGAACAGCGATTTATATAAAATTCTGGGCTTGAGGAAGAATGCCACGGAAAGTGATATTGAATATGCGTATATAATATTAAGTGAAAGGTATTGTCTAGACCATGGAAATGCTGAATATTGGAGGAAGTCCGACGAAGCTCTTCAAGCATACGTTATTTTATCTGATCCAATATGGCGTGCTGAATATGATAAGATTTACAACAATTCCAATCAGAACAGTAGTATTCGATGGATTCGATCGAGCCGCCTGAGGATCGTCTGTCTCGTTGGAGGATCCCTTTTACTGGGCTTCGCGGCATACAAATGGAAATGGACAGCGGGATCGGCAAGAGCAGCTTGGAACTGGACCCTTGGCAAGATACCTTCACTTAGCGGAGATGGGCAATTCGCCACTTCGATGGGGGCCGATAATTTGTTTGGATTCTGCCCATGGTGAAATTATTACATCAGGTGAAATTCTGGTGACTAGGGTGTTATTTTGGGAAAGTTGTTATTTTTAAACGCATACGGGCTAGATCTGTTCATTTGGTCCAAAAGCACTTGGAAATAAATTTTTTAATGTCAACTAATTTGAAATTGGTATTAATTTAGGTATTATAAAACTAAAAATAAATAAAATTCGTTATCAACAATAATGTTTCGCTATTAGCCATTGTAATAGCCAAAGTTCCGCGATCTAAAACTTTTTGTCCAGCCTACTGAACATGCGCTCGGACCCGTCTGAAGTGGCGGGCACATATACATAAATAAATATTAAAACATTAAAATTTGTATTAGGTTTAGTTCCGTTACGTTCTTCCTATCCATGTTATAAAAATATATTCGGGTGTGCTACAGAAATCTCTTTCAACTGAAAAATTACGTAAATTTCATACAAATTTACGTCAAATTCAAGTGAAAGAGATTTTTGTAGCACACCCGATTATTATGAAACACAAAACTTAAATGCAGATGCCAAATGCGAGCCTTTCTGTGACGAGTTGAGCGTCATATAGTGCTTGACCATCGATAGTGCCGAAGGTACCATCGATAGTTCTCCACCTCTATACCAAACACCGATGGTTCCGATGTTTTGCGAGCATCGACGACATCGATGTTTCACTCAATGTTTCTCCACCTCTAGAGTGTACACAAACAACAAACAAAAAAAAGTCGCTTGTGCGCGCAGTGGAATTCCGTTGTGTCTTCTGTTTGGGTTAACCAGAATTAAACCGTAACCCGGTGAATTAAACAGTGCAAAAATGTTGCCCAAATATACGCACGCAATTGTCGCCAGGTGAGTTTACAGCAGACAGCAGCCGAAAACCAACGAGCGCCAAAAAGCGGACCAGGTGCGCAACACACCTGGAGAACTGGGGTGGGGAGGGAGGAAGGGGGAGGAGGGTGCTGGTTGGGCATGGGATGTGCATTAAATTGAAATTAGGTCATGTTGCCTAGGCGATGGCTCAGTTTTGGGTGGGGCCAACACCCACACACACACTGACCCCTTGAACGAGGCGTGAATTAATTCATTCATGCAAGCAAATTGTTATTGTTGTTGTTTATTATATTTAATTGAATTTCACAGAATTTCAAATGCACTGCAAGAGACGGGCAGCTTTGATGTCCAATTGGCGAAACAGCAGCACGAACAATATTGCGCTTTATTAAGAGAAATCGGACTGGACGTCATTGAGCTGCCACCGGATGATGAGCTGCCCGAGGGCGTCTTCGTGGAGAGCAGCGCCGTGGTCTGCAACGGCGTCGCCCTCATTGGACGCTCCGACAATGCGCGGCGGCGTCGCGAGGCGGACAGCATGGCCATTATATTGAAAAAGGAGCTGGACATACCAGTCATTGAGATCGATGATCCGCATGCCCAATTGGATGGTGGCGATGTTTTGTTTACAGGTATAAAAAAACTAAGGCTATGCCCTTCCCCTTGAAACCCTCCCTTCGCCTATTCTTTACTTCTCAAGATTAAATTCTTGACTTAAGCATATGTATATTTTTAAAGTATGTATTCAGGATTCTTCAGGATTATTCTTAAATTTACACAGTATTTATTTATTTATTTGATTTGATTCCTAGCGCTACAAGACAAGTCTTATAAGTTATGGCGCTAGTCATGCTTGTTCCTTTCGAGAAATCCCTGACCCTACTTACACTAATACTCATTGTTCTTTTTGGGGTTTTTCTGGATTTTCCGAAATCCATTCAACAAATGTTGGATAATTTAATTATTTTTTAAGAACTCCCAGATTCTTATTACTTTCTTCTCTGTTCAAATTATATATTTATATATATAATATATAATTCATATAAAATCCCCAATTTTTTTTTTAATTTTTAAAAATACTTTTAATCAACTGCTCTTAGTTCACATTAAATAAATATAAGCTCAATTGTCAATTGTTACTAATGATAATCTTTCTTTTGTAGGACGCGAGTTCTTCATTGGCATCTCGGCGTATACGAATGAGGAAGGCGCCCGTGCCGTGGCCATGGCATATCCCGAGTATCCTGTGACACCCATAAGGGTCCGTTGGCCAGCTCATCTTTACAATTAAAACTTATCTAACCTGTTGTATCTGTTACTTTTGCCAGGTGAACGGCTCGAAGCGCTTGAAGTACTATGTCACCATGGCTGGTCCAGATGTGCTCTGCGTCAGCACGAGCGCCACGTGCCAGGAGATTGTGAAGCGCATGGAGCGTGAGGCGAGCTTCACGTATCAGAAGCTAACGCTGCCCGAGGAGAGTGCCGCCAATATGCTCTATATAAATGGCACCATTGTTCATAGATCACCTACTGAAATTCCAGATGCTTATAAGGTTTGAAATCCGCTTAGTTATTAACTGCAAAATTAATTGCATTCGTTATAATTATACAATTAACAATCTGCAATCAGCTTATTTATAAAAATGTAATTTCAAATGAAACACAGCAGAAGTTATATTATATACTATACCACTATAATATCTGTAGTCCTTTGATAACATATCCAAAATAATGTTATTTTAATTATCATCAACAAAGTTCAGCCACCTTTGTTTCAAAAAGTCTTCTATAAAAATTGGACACTGATTTTCATTTAAAATGTCCTTAATTTAAATCAGCCATGATTTGTATTAAAAAAAAGTCATCAAAAAACAATCTACAGACTTTAAATTTTGAAGCTTCAATACAAATGTTATTTACATATATTCCTGTAAGGACTTATTATAATGGATATACATATATATTTTTGATCAGCTCAGCGAAAAACTATAAAGCAAATTGTTGATTTTATTAATGATTGAAATCATAGAGTAATAAATTTATTGTAAATTTTAATACTTACAATCAAATTAAAAAAAATAAGTTTAGTATCTCTATATTATCGAATAAATTGTTGATTTAATTAATGATTGAAATCATAGAGTGATTGCAAACATTTTCTTTAAATTGATTGCAGATTTTAACATGTACAATCATAAAAAAAAAATATGTTTGATATCATTAAATAATGTAAATTAAGCGATTACAATCAAATTGATTGTTTACCCAACTGATAATAGCTACACATATTTATCCATTTCTTTTGCAGACTTTAAAAGAGAAAATCGACATTCCAACACGTAACATTAACATTAGCGAATTTAGCCAATATTCCAGTGGACTGACCTCGGCGTGTCTTTTGCTGCGACGCTGGAAATCCATAAGAAGCATTTGAATCCAAAAAAAAAAGAAAAACTAAAACTAGTGTCTGTTTTCTCACTCTGAGAAAACGCCACAAACTGCATGTTATTTTGTATCTAAAAGAAAAAAGAAAAGAAGGAAGAAAAACACGCACAACGCTGGCATCAAAATTGTTAAATCCACGCGTTTGCCATGGCATCAGCAATAATATCGTCGAATAATTCATATTTAAAATCGTTATTTGTTAAACTTTAAGTGATAATGTTAAAGTATTTATACACACACACACACACACACACACTGACACACACACACACAGATACACATCTCTTCGCACACATTCAAACTAACTTTTCAATTTTTGTGCTATGAACTTCAATTACATTTCACATATGTATTTGGGCGATTTTTTAACGCCCTTCATACATTTATATACATATTTAATATTAATACAATTATGAAAATACTTTTTTTATAAACGGACTCTCGAGTCCAGCTAACGAATGACCTACGAATCTATGTATCTACTTTACAAGTAGCTGTTAAATGTGTTCACTGTATCCCCAAAATAATCATAATCATAATAAATCAAAAACATTTGTAATTTCTTTACAAACCGAATGTGTTTTAAAATCAACTATAAATTTAAGATACTTACTTTTTAAAAACTCTGACTATTTTCATAAGAAAATATCAATGTTTTATAATTTCAAAGTAATTTTTTCTTAAAGTTAAGTAACTTTTTTTTTACCCTCTGCTGAAAAAGTTAGAATTGTCCGACATTGATCGGTTTATAAACATTTTATATTTGCACTTAAGATTGTAAATATACAAAATACACATATAGAAAGATTAGTTACTAAATTTAACACTTTAATCTTTTAAAAAAAGAAACTGCAGTTTGTTCAGTTTTAAGTTTGGAGTTTTCGGCATTCTCTATCTCTTTCATTTTCGTTGTGGGTGGTTCTTTCGATCGATAATAATCTCATTATGTTTATATGACGATTACAAACTATGTGTGTAGGTCGGTCATAATAAATACAGTACAAGTATATATAGCTAAAAGATTCCTATTTATGCTTACGTCAAGTGAATGGGCGTGGTGTATTTGAACAATTCATAATTATAGTTTAAGTTTAATGTACATACATATATATATATATAAAGCAGATGAACGATTTGCGATTCTTAAGATATAAATACATTTATATATACTATATATAAAGCATATAAAAAGTACAAATCTAAATGTTTAGTACTATATAAAAGTAGCTTAGAGTCTATTGAGGGTGTATGTCTATAATTTAAAACATATCTAGTTATAGATTCAAGTGTATCTAGAATTGGGCTCCAAATGTATCGATGGATCTTCAGCTTGGGTTTTGGTTTTAAAATTCTATTTCAAAATAGAGGCATATAGATATATCTTAGTTCTTTGTAGATCTGTATATTATACAAATATATCTATGAGATTACTACGATAATATGCTTATCCTAGATATATCTATATTCATTTGGGAATCCTTATAGTTTATCAGGATAGATCTTTGTGCTTGCTCAGACATAGTCGAATAATTTTATAGATCTTTTATCTTTTTTTATATTAAGACATATCTATATATTTTTGCAGATCTACGAGAAAATACTTATTCTTTTGAACATTTTTATAGTATATCTGGATAAATCTTTGTGCTTCTTCAGACATTCAAATAATTTTATAGATCTCTTAGCTTTATCTAGATATATCTATAAACTTCTGTAGATCTTCAGATATCATCTTATTTTTTTCAGTTAAATATTTTATATATATATATATCAGATCTAATTAAATCTGTACCCACATTTGTATGCCAATTTCCATCTAGATACAAGTCGAATCCGTAACTTGGTCTATATCTATATAGTATCTGTTGGATGTAGTGTCGATCCCAGCTAACTGGGATTGTTGTGGGAACTGTTGTGCTGCTGCTGCTCGTTGTTGGCCCTGGGATCAATATAGGATATGACGCTGCTCTGGCTGCTGTCATCCTCGACCGTTTCATTCAGATTCAAATTCAAAGTCTCGAGTTTGCCACTCTGTGTCTCCACCTGGCGTAATCTCTCCGAGCTGCTTGCCGCCTCCTCCTCTGTAGTTGTTGCTGGCAACTGTTGTTGTGGCTTGGAACTCTTTAAGGGACTGCGACATTTGATGGCCTCGTAGAGCTCATCAATGGAGTTGTTCATCGCCAGCTCATCTTCATCATGTTCATGATCCTGATCCTGTTGCTCCTCCTCCTCCTCCTCCGCCGCCTGCTCCTCGGCGGTGGCTTCTCCGGCACCGCCAACACCCTGCACCACATGCTGGTGATTGTACAGTGGTTCCGCCGTGGAGGAACCACCATAGGCAACAAACTCATCGTCGAATTCATTTAAAATATCCACATCCGCATCGCTGGCATTCGAGGATTGATAGCAACGAAAGTCGTCGGTCAAGGTGAGATTCAAATCATTATCCGCTTGTGGAGCATATAAGCCATGACTCCTGATGCTAATCTCCGAGTTCTGATAGTTCAAATCACTCTCGTTCGTTGGACTGGCCGATAGTAATCTCGTCCCGCTTGGCAGCTGGAAATGTGATGGAACTGCCGATGGATTCCCGTTGTGATTCGCCTGCAGCTGGGTAAGATTACTGCTGGAGCAGGAGTACATCTGTGTCAGCATCGAGTTGGCGCTGCTGCCCGCCAAGGAGCCCAAAGGATTGCCCTCCAGCAGATCCAGAGCAACTGCAGCCGGATGCCCGGCCGTGTCCGTGGTCTGTGACGTGGCCAACATGTCGCTAATGTTGTTCAAGGATTTCGACTGTTGTTGCTGCGTGTAGCGAATGAGCACACTGGGAAAATCATCCTCCAGCCGGATGCTATTGGTCACCTGCACCGAATTGGACACATAAATCTCATGCTTCTGCAGCAGCGGCTGTTCGACGTGGGCAGGAGAAGCATCCTCCCCAGCGGGCAAGCCCAAGCTATTCATGGCCTCCAAGCTGGGTAGCTTGACGGGCGTGGAGGAGCTAATGGGCGGATTACAGCGATCTGGCAGAAAGATTTCCGTTTGCTGACACGTGTTGGCATAGAGCGGAGCATGCTCGTCCAGGGAACTGGCGTCGTCCTCCTCCTGCTGCGTCAACAGCTCATCGTCGTGCTCGTGCAGCGTCTCGTCCAGCAGCGAAGGTGTCCGCGTCCTGCCCGTGCTCGTCCTCAGCTTGATCACCTCATGCTGGGGCGTCAATGTCTCCGGTATGTTGGTATAGATGTTTATCTTGTTGTTGGCCGGCACAAATCTCTTGTACTGCAATCCCTCCACTCCCAATCCGCCTCCTCCTCCGCCGCCTGCATCTTTGTTCACCGCCGACTTGTAGTGAAGATTCGTATTGTTGACCTTGCTGCCGCCGGCCAGCAGTGTCATGGCATTGTGATGCCGCGCATACAGCTGCTCCGAGCTGGCGTCGCTCAGACTGTGCTGGCTGTGCAGCTGCTGCAGCTGGAGCTGCTGTGGCAGCGCCTGACGCTGCAGCTCGAAATTGTTGCGCTTCGCCAGGCGCTTCTGTTTCTTGAAGAACTTCCGGGCCACATTGATTTGATTGGGATTGTAGAAGATATCGGCACTGGGTATGTTCTCGTGTCCGGGCACCACATGCAGCAGGGCATTCAAGCTGGATGCACTTGCTCCTCCTCCTCCTCCGCCTCCTGCTCCTGCTGCATTGTTATTAATGATAGTTATGCCTGCTCCTCCTCCTCCTCCTCCTCCCAACAGCTGCTGTGTGGTGCCATCCATGTGTCCATTGCTCCGCGTCTGACTGCGCATGCTCCGGGCGCTGTTGCTGCGCTGCTTGTTGGAGCACTGGCTGTTGGAGCGCGAGCCCGCCGAGTTGTTGGGCTCATACAAGCTGCCGGGTCCGGCTTTGTAGGCCACAATGGAGTTGCTGATCATGGCAGCGCCGCCAGCTTTGACAGCGCCCGCTGCACTGGCTCCGTTTGCAGTCGTAGCTGCTCCAGCTCCTCCGCCTCCCGCATTATTGTAGGCCACCAGGTGACTGGATCGGACCAGACGATGCTGTGTCCAGGCCTGACGTGCATCGTTCCTGGTCAGATTGTAAAAGAGCAGCAGAAACAATCCAAGGATGACACAGCTGGCCACAAAGCTGATGACATAGAGCTGCTGCTCGCTGTGCACATAGAGAGCAGCCGATAGCCAGGCGGACACATAGAGCACCACAAAGATCAGGTGTGCACGCAGATGCGACATATTGGAGCGCTCAAAGTCATCCACAATGCTGCTCAAAGGATTGCTCAAGGTGCTGTACTGCTCTTGGAGCTGCAGCGCGGAATTGCTGGCCTCCTGTTTGGAGTGGGCATTGGTGGCACAGCCATTCCCGTCCAGCCAGTCCAGATCAATGTGCTCCGTGGCCTGTGTATTGTTATCCGAATACTGTCGCTGTCCCAGTTGAAGATGTTCCCCCCGCTGCTGTGGATGTTGTTGCTGATTCTGGTGCAGCACATTCACCGCCTGCTGACTGAGCTGGTAATAGATGCAGATGGCCAGGATGCCGCTGAAGATGAGCAGAATGCCAGCGGGCACAATCAGAGCATTCAGTGTCGTCGTGTTGTTGAGGAAACAATAATCGTAGGTCGCGTATTCCGCAAGATTCACGGCACTGGAGATGCCACAGATCAGGAGAGCAATGCCCCAGCCCACCAGATAGATGCCCAGGATGGGCTTGCGCTGATGTGGCTCCACCAGCGACTGACCCGCCGACAAGGGCAGACTGGACTTGGTCAGACGCTTGTACATGCTGCTCAGACTGACGCACAGCCAGAGCAGCACACACAGGCTGAGGTAGTGCAGCATCAGTCCAAACAGCCGGCAGTGCCAGAGATTCGTGGTCTGATAGATGCCCAGCACAAAGATTAAACACAGCGTGGACAGGGCCAGCCAGGTGTTGATCAGCGCATGTCGCTGGACACGATTGATGCGTATGACGCCGCCAAACACCACAAAGGTGACAATGTTGAACCAGGCGCTGGCAAACAGCACCGCACAGCCCACATAGATGGCCAGCGGCGGATGATGGAACCGCGCGCCCGCCAGCTCGCTGCGATAATCATTGAGGAACTCCGCACGCTGCAGCAGTCCAAAGTATCCGATGCGACGACAGCTGAACATGAGCAGAGTGCGGTGTTGATAGTGCTGCTGACACACGCTGGGATTCCACACCTTCAGCTGCTCATCCCACCAGGCGGGCAGGGGAGCACTGCGCGCATCGTGATACGGATGAGCACGCAGCATTATGGTGATCCGCTGCTGATAGACATCCTCCTGGTCCATGGCCTCCATCGCCTCGCCAGAGCCCTCCTCCACTTGGTTGCTTATCAACTCTCCTTCCGTGGTATACAATCTGGCGCCTATGACCACCGAGCTGAGCGTCTCGTTCTGCTCCGACTGCAGATTGGGCAACAGCTTGGCATTCCTATATAGACTGATCATCAGCTTTAGATTCCTATTCGAATTATTGCCCGGCAGCTGCTCGTGCAGCACCTGGTAGGGCACCTGGATGGCGGCATCGATGTCGCCATGCTCGTACATGGGAATCGTATCGTTGGCGCTGTTGCACTGCAATCCCCGTTGACTCTCCTCCAGCCAAACGCACGACATGCTCAGAAACTGCTCCAGCTGGACATGAAAAACATCCACAAAGATGTTGCGCTGCTGACGCCACACGGTCAACTCATTATCAACTGTTCCCACTGCTGCCGAGCTGGCCAATCTCAGTGCCGATGCCTCCACAATGTGCAGCAATTTGTGTCCCGTGCCCAGCTCCAGCTGGGACAGCTCAAACAACTTTCCGGGCAGCGTCAACAGCTGCGACACAATGTCCATCAGCAGATAGCTAATCTCCTGCTGCTGATGCGCCTCCAGCTGCTCCAGATACTTGAACAACGTCCTCGCTATATACTCCAAGTCCATGGGATCACGCAGCTTGTGCAGTTGCGTCTGGATCTGGGTGAAATTGTGCAAACGTCGTGCAATCTCCAGCGCATTTTGTCCCTTGGTCAGCGTGAGATTCACCTTGGCGAACTGCTCCAGGATGCGTGTCGTCTCACTCACATACACACAGTTCTCCGTATCGAGATGCGTCCACTGGCCATCGCTGCCACACTCGTGGGCGGCACGACGCTCGATAGACATGTCACTGGGTTCCTCCACGCAGGCCTGGAGCACCGTCTCGCCGCGCATCGTGCGTGGCCAGTGATAGACGCCCTTGTTCGTCCGGGACACGATGGCGTCGCAGTAGAGCGTTCCCTTGGCCACCACATGCAGCACTATCGACTGCGATAGATTCGCCTGCTGGCTGCGCAACGTGCAGTCCCACATCCCCGTGTGATTCTGCGTCAGACTCCCGATCCGCAGTATCGAGTTGAGTATGCCCGAGTCCGTGGACTGTCCCGTCTCCAGATTGACGTCGTTGAACACCTTGGTCGGATCCCGATAGATGATGTCGTCCGTGGAGTTCTGTTGCCGTATCTTGTCCGACCAGCCCCAGAAAACGTAGGCCCGCGTCGGCAGATCCTCCGACTCCCGGGGTGCTCCGATGGCCACGCGCGGCGCATAGCACTTCAGCTGCAGCTCGTCGCCCTCGAAGGCAATCTGCGGATGACAAACAGGCAATTAGTTACACTAGCCAACAAAGTTCGACCCTTTAAAAAACTATGACAAATAAACCTTTTTAAAAATGTTTCTGCTATAGAACTTTTTCTTTAAAAATATATTTAAAATTAAACATTTTTTGTAATGATTTTTTTTTTAATATCATCTTTAACTTTTTTTTAATCTTTTCTTAAGGATAAATATCTTAAAAGACGCTTCATTAATGCAATTATGTAAACATCGATAGAATTAAAAACATTTCAAATTTTCCAAAGTTTAAAACAGGGATTAACCTTTTACCGGTAAAAACCGATTGTAATTTAAAACCGTAACTGAAACCGTAACCGAAAAATAAATTTCATTTAACTGAAACCTTTAAGCCGAAACTCTGTAAACCGAAATAACCGTTTAGTAACCGTTTCACTTTTAGGGGTTAGTTTCGGTTTTTCATACATAAAAAAAAAAATTCTTTTTTTTATTTTTAATTTTGATTTTTGATTTTATTTTTTCTAATGTTTTATGAAACATTAAGAAAGTAATGTCTTTTTAATTATTATTATTATATTATTAATATAATTATATTTTTGCGAAAACAATTTGTTTGTGAACCGAAACCATACCGCTATTCCAAAAACGAAACATACAATAACCGGTTCACCGTTACGAAACCTTTATTCAATGCAAACAAAACCGAAACTGTAATTGAATCCGATATTTGTTTCGGTTTTAATCCTGGTTACACCTAAACATAATTAAATGTTGTTTCGCATGAATCGGTTTTTTAACGGTAACATCGGTGGGAATAATTTTGGTTTTTGGGTTCCATTATTATAAAGTATTGTTTAGATTACGGTTTCACTAACGGTAACCAATATCATTCGGTTAATACCGGTTAACGATTTTAACCATAACCGTTAACCGGTATTAACCGATAGAAATTGGTTTGAGTCCCTGGTTTTAAGTTTTCCACTCTCAGCAACCCCAAAAATTTGATGTAATAATGAATAACTCACCTGGTTCTGTTTGGGCACTAGCTCCAGGAGTGGCTGCAGCGCCGATTCGCACCGGAAATCGATGCCCACTTTGAGTTTCTTGAGCGGCATGCCCCGAAAATTGATGGGGGAATCACATTTGGGCGCCGGTAGCAGACGAATGTCGCGGGCATTTGACCAGGCAATCAACCAAATCAGACCACAATCACAAGCCAACGGATTGTTGGACAAATCACTAACAAAAATTGATGTAAACATAAATGAGATTCGTGTCAAAATGAAAAGGTTGCAACTCTACTTACAGTTGTCTCAGTTTGGGCATCAGCTCGAAGGTGCCTTCGTAAATGTGACTTATGGAATTGTTGGCCAGTTTCAGTCGCTCTACATTTAGCAGACTATTGCCAAAGGTGTCCTTGTCCAGTTCGCTAAGTAGATTTGAGGATAAATCCAAACGTTTTAGTTCTGTAAAGCTTTGAAAATCATCTTCTGTTATTTGTGCAATCGCATTTTTGCTGGCATTGCTGTAAAAGAAAAAAAAAACGAATAAGTTAAGTTTATATGTGCTTTTTATAAATGGCAGCTTACATGATGGATATGATGTGCACATCATCGCCAAAGTTCAGTTCCTTCCAGTTAACAATATGCTGATCATCGCATCTTACACGCAATGTTTGAATATTTTCCGAGATGTTTTTGCAGCTACATTTTTTGGGGCACATTGCCTGAACAACAACAATGGTCGTCGGCTGGAACAGCAGGACGAGCAGCGGGCCCAGGCTGAAGAGCCACAGCAATTGTGTAGCATTCATTTTTGGTGCTCAGTTAGGTTGTTGCATTTGTGGCATCCATTTAATTAACAACTGATATGCAAACAAATGCATAATAAACAAAAACAGCAAAAGTTACAACAAAAAAAAATTCAACCAGTATTGCTCTATGCACTGCATTTTTCCCTATAACGCTACCGAATAGCACTAAAAAATACCGCATTTTCGATTGCACTTATCGATATAATACAATTTTAAATATTGACTTTAAAACGTTATTCAACTATAACAATTTTATTTTGTGCACAATTATTATAGAAATTCGAAGAGCTATTTAAAAATGTAAGTCCAATTTTTGTTATTGGCATTTGAAATATTTCTGCCAGTTGATATGTATGTACACACTGCGCTTATAAAATAAACAAAGCGAAATGTGCATAAAAAGGGCAAACTTGAATTGTGTTATCGAAGTTTTCAGTATTTAAAAAATGTACAGTTACTTAATAAAAAAAGTAGAAATAAACTAATATTTTTGTGAGAAATGGACAACGTTGCTTTAAATTTATGTTGAATGGAAAGATATTTACATAATTTAATTGGTGCACTTCAGTGCTGCAAGAATTTCGACACTTAAAAACAGATTAAAATCAGAATTAATAAAATAAAAAAGCTTATACAAGTAGAATCATAAAATAATAAGCTTAAAAAAATGTAAACTTTAATGTAGACAAAAACCCAAACTGCTGTGCTATTAAAATATTTTTACGCTCGTTTTTCAATAACAAACAAGGTGTTTGAAAACTATTAAAAATTTTTGTTTACGTAAAATGTTTAAAAATGTACGACCAATTTGAAACTATTTCTGATATAAAATTACAAAAAACAGCCATAGACATTTGAAAATATGCTAAATCCAGCAATAAAGAAGCTAAACTTGCAGCACTATTGCAATTATCGCTATTAATATTGATGTGTAGACACTGGTCGTAACATTGTTTTTATAAAAATTGACGTGTCAGATAAACGAGAGTGAAAATATAGAGCAAAACATATTGAACACGTCGTTTATCTAGAGCAGCGCAGCGAGTGGATGGAGTTCCTCAAGAGTGGCATCAAGACCGTGCTGGGCGGCACTGAGCCGGGCCAGCAACCGAGTGCAGCCGAAACGGTTGAGAAGCTTGTGGATCGCGTATTCTCCTCGACATTGTTGGAGGATCGTCGCGACGCTTGCCGGGCACTGAAGGCGCTCTCGCGCAAATATCGCATCGAGGTGGGCGCCCAGGGCATGCCCCCGCTGGTGCAGGTACTCCAGAACGATGGCCAAGATGCCGAAATCATAAGTTATGCCCTGGACACGCTGTGCAATATTGTGACGAGCGAGGAGTTCGATGAGGAGGCCGACAATCCGGCGGTATCGGTCAATGTGGGCGAACAGTTTACGGAGATGTTCATCAAGAGTCCGGAGCATGTTACCCTGGTCATGGGCTATCTGGATGAGTATGATTTTCGTGTACGCCGTGCGGCAATTCAATTGATCACATCTTTGATTGCGAACAAGACACGAGAATTGCAGGATCTGATCCTGGTCAGTCCCATGGGCGTGTCCAAGCTGATGGATCTGCTCACAGACAGTCGCGAGGTGATACGCAACGATGTCCTGCTGCTGCTCATCGAACTGACCAAGGGCAATTCCAATATCCAGAAGATTGTGGCATTTGAGAATGCCTTCGATCGTTTGTTTGACATTGTCCGGGAAGAGGGCTGCTCCGACGGTGGCATTGTCGTCGAGGATTGCCTCATCTTGCTGCTCAATCTGCTCAAGAACAACTCGAGCAATCAGCAGTTCTTCAAGGAGGGCTCCTATATTCAGCGACTGGCGCCCATGTTCACTCTGAGCAACTCTTCCCATTCCAATTCCAATGATCTCGATGACAGCGCCTGGACACCGCAGAAGGTATCCAATTTCCATTGTCTGGTGCAGGTGGTGCGTGCCCTGGTGACGCCCAGCAATCAACAGCAGGTGGTCAGCGCCTGTCAACGGGTCATGCAAAAGTCCCAGCTGCTCCAGGCACTGTGCGACATCCTCATGAGCAGCGGCGTGCCGGCTGACATCCTCACGGAGACGATCAATGCTGTGGCCGAGGTGGTGCGCGGCGATCGCGAGAATCAGGATGAACTGAGTCGGGTCTTGGCGCCCAGTCAACCGCCGCGTCCCGCCATTGTCGTGCTCCTCATGTCCATGATCAATGAGAAGCAACTGTTGGCCTTGCGCTGTGCCGTGCTCTACTGCTTCGAGTGTTTCGTCTATCGCAACTCGGATGGACAGCGTGCTGTGGTCCAGACACTGCTCCCGTCCAGTGCCACGGATGTGAGTTCCTTGTCCACGGGTCAGCTGCTCTGCACGGGTCTTTTCTCCACGGACACGCTGGCCAATTGGTTCTCCGCCGTGGCCATAATGCACACGCTGGTCGAGAATGTGGCCCAAAAGGAGGAGCTGCTGCGCGTGCTGTTGGCCACACCGGGTGGACAGCGTCCCATCACATTGCTGGAACAGTGCACGAATCTGATGCAACAGGAACGCTATCGGCTGCAGAGTAAAGTGGGTCTCCTCATGCTGCTCAGCGTGTGGTTGGCCCACTGTCCCGGCGCCGTCAAGGCGCTGCTGGAGACGCAGGGCACCATGGCCTATCTGACGGCCCAGCTGTGCGCCAATGAGCACGATGAGCGCGAGTATCTCGTCCAGGGCATGTGCGCCTTTCTCATGGGCCTGTGCATCCAGTTCAATGACAACTCGCTGCCCAATCAACGGCGCGAGGACATTAGCCAGCTGATCATCAAGCGCATTGGCCAGGAGACGTTCTGCAACAAGCTGAGCGAGGTGTCGCGCCACGAGGCGTATAGTCGTGCCTGCAAGCAGGCACAAATCCGTGCCAAGGGCGCCAGTGAATTGTTGCTCGACTACGAGTACTGCAAGCTCTACAAGGGATTGGAGGCGTTGATAGCGAAGCTGGTCAGTGGCTTTGATGTAGATGGCATTGAATTGACCGAGTTGACGCTCAGCTCGGAGGCATCGGCATTGGTAGCCCAATACAAGGGCATCATACGCGGCATGGATGGACAGATTCAGACACTCCAGCAATCCGCCAAGGATCTGGAGCAGCAGAACAGCGAACTCAAGCAACAGCTGGAACAGGAGCAAACGCTCAAATCCCAGCTGGCCGATCAGAACACTTTGCTCAAAGCTCAACTGACGGCACAACAACAACAACAACAACAGCCAGAGGCACAACAAAATGGAGCAGGAGGAGGAGCAGGTGATGAGGAACTCAATGCGGCACGTTATCAGGCCAACATGTATTTTGCGGAGAACATACGACTCACCAAGGAGCTGGAGACGCTGCGTCAACAGCTGGCGGCGGAGAAACAACGCGCGGATGCGGCAAATGAATCCCTGCTGGCAACGCAAAAGGATCAGGAGGATTTGCTGGAATTGCTGGCGGATCAGGAGGCCAAATTGGCGCGCTATGAACCACAGACGACACAGACACAAACACAAACACAGATCGAGATGACAAATGAGGCTAGCGAAGCAGCCAATAATAGATAACTTCCAAAGCGGAGAGATTCAATTATGATTTGTATCAGCGGTGGGCACGAGATCTGAATTCGGGAGCACGACAACAAGAACAACCCTATTAAAGTCTAACCACTTTGTCGATCACCCAAATTTGCGAGCAAGAAGCTGGGAGCAGCCGCTAGCTCCCGGAGCCCATGCGTGCCCACCGCTGATTTGTATTAAGATTCACACACACGTATGTGTATGTCTATGTGTGTGTGTTAAGAGTGTATTTTGTGTGTGTGGAAAACTCGACTCAACGCCAACTGCCCCCTTTATACATTATATACATTATTGTTTGTTTTTTAACGTGTATACACACATAAAAAAAATAATATATATATAATATAGAAATGTATCTGATTGTTTCAACAATTGATGTTCCAAGTCTCAAATTAAACAACCTTATATTATAAATAAAAAATAAAATAATGTGTAGACAAATTTGAATTTGAAGAATTCCACACGAAAATGAAGAGAGTTGTTGATATACAAATATATACATATGGAAAAAATAATATATTCGATTGGTTCTGTTTTTCAGATGATGTGTAACAGGTTTAATCTGTCTTGTGCTTGATTATATCAACAGAAATTAGAAATTTAACTGAATGCATTATTAAAAAGATGATAAATCTTAGAGGATTCGTTTTTTTTTACTCTCAATGAGCTATAGAAGGAACCTATTTATCAAACAAACAGTGGCGGACAAGAGAAAACCGGACACCTGCAAAAGGAAATTTTCAAAAATGTCTTCGCTAGTATTTTTTATGATTTTTTTTTTAAATTGTTCCTTAAGCTACTTTTTGTATGAAAAGGAGGAAAAAGGGGTTAAAATAGTAATTTTTTGCAATTTTCAAAACATACAAAATACTAGCAAAGAGATTTTTGAAATTTTTTTTTTTTGCAGTCACTATTAGAATTGTTTTGCATCCAAACATTTTTTGTTTGAGCCCGAGGAAAAATGCTTAAAAAGTGGACTTTTACAAAAATTCGAAATTTTCAATGGGTACTTAATGGTTTAAGGAAAGTTTTGTATTATTTAAACGGTCCCTAGTGTTCGTACGTTTTTCCTTTGGTCGAATAAATAAAAACTTAAAAAAAATCCAAAAACCGCTCTTATGGTGTCCGGTTTTCTTTGTCCGCCACTGTATATCTATGGAATATACCAAAAGCTATAGTATTTATCCTCTACAGAGCTGTGGAATTAAGATATAAATTGCATACATTTATGAATACTTTTAAACGACTCAAGTTAATAATGCAGAAATATTCCTAATATCCTGTTCGAAAAATATAGTGTGCCAAATTTTCATATTCATATTTTGAAGTCTTCATGTCAGAATCTAAAGATTTTTTAAGTTTACTAGATTAAAAGCTTCAAGCTCGGTTTCAACGAACTATGACAGTCTTTAAAGTAAATGAGCAAATTCCTTTAAATTTAAGGCTCTTTATAAAGCGTTTTTGGCTGTTTTTGTAGATATAATTTCTATATTAATACTACCTTGACTATTTAACAGCAATTGAATTTTCCTCATTGCTTTAAAATGTCTGTAACAAGTTTCAGAAGTTTAGATTCAAAACTATCACTCAGGAACTAAGTTTTATGCTCTTTTATGTCCATTCCATCCAGAACTGAACTTGGAACAAGTTGAAGTTATATGAAAGTCTAAGCTTTAATTATATACATATGCAAAGTTTCTGCCATTTCATAGACTAGACTGTATAATCCATTATAGATGATATAACTCAAGTTCCCAGCTGGTTTCCATTTCATCCAATGCTCATTCACTTTTTGGCACATTTTCACAATAAAAAAAAAAGAATTTGTAAATTTCATGTTTTTTTACCATTCACATTTATTAACAAATGGCTACAAGTTTGTTTCTTATACGATGTGTTGTGGGCAGATGTTAAAAGATGTTTTTTAGTTGACCATTTCACATTTTACTTCTTGTCACTTGAGACGGAGCTCTTGGATTCACGGATCGAAGCAGAGCGACGACGCTTGGCCTCCTCACGCTTGGCCTTGGACTCCTTCTTGCGCTGCACCAACAGCTTGGCATAATCGGCAGCAGCCTCCTTGGATGCCGTCTGGCGCTTCTTCTTCAGGGCAATGCGTCTGTGTTTGCGCTGCAAAACCACTGGGGTGATGAGACGCTGAATTTTGGGTGCCTTGGAGGTGGCCTTCTTGTTATCCTTGGCGGGCAATGGGCGACGCACAACAAAGCGACGGACATCATCCTCCTTGGTCAAGTTGTACAGCTTGCGGATCTTGCTGGCACGCTTGGGACCCAAACGACGTGGAATCGTCTTGTCGGTCAGACCGGCAATATCTTGCTCGCCCTTCTTGATGACAACGAGAGCCAAGACGGACATGTTGGCATCAACGATGCAGCCACGCACAGATTTACGCTTGCGCTCACCAGTGCGACGGGGACGATAGCAAGAGTGTCCCTTCTTCAACAACAGACGCACACGACCTACAAGCAACAACAACAAAAGTTAATAATTTGTTAAATTTGAATTATATTCGTGTACTTACCGTGGGTGAGCACGCCCTGCTTCATGGGGAAGCCCTGCTTGTCGTTGCCGCCAGAGATGCGCAGCTGGTAGCCCTTCCACTCATCGCCCAGAATGTCGGCTTCCACAATTTGGCCCATACGCTTCTCGTAGAACACACGCAGTTTGTGCTCATCGACAACTTCGAACAGCTTTTGGCATCCCGTTGCGGGATAGGAAACGTTGAGCTGCAAATATAAACACACAACATATTATTATATGAGACACTTTTGTTTAGTTTCCGTATATACAAAATGGTCGCAATTGTTATCTTGTATTTTCTCAACAATCACTTGAGTTTTTCATACAACATTCATTTTTTGCTTTAGTTTAACATCATTGCTAATTGTTTTTGGCATTATTTATTATTGTTCACAACGTTTGTTATAATATTTTTCACAAAATTTTTGCACACCTTCATTATGTTGGTCTTGCTGCAATCAACACAGAAAAAAAAAGAATCGGTCTTGTCAAAAAGCGACTAGGTAAGGGAAAGGAAATAGTGATGTCGACGCCATCGATATGTTGAGCGCTATCGATATTTTGAAACCATCACTTATCGATAATAATTCAAAATTAACTGACTGTTTAAAAATAAATAACAGCCATAAGTGCACATTTCTGTTATGCTAAAATGTTGTATTTTCCAAAAATTATTTTTATAACTATCAGCATTTGAGTGAATGGCCCCATTTGGCAAGAAATAAATATTGTCAGTTATCGTTAAATTCAACCCTAATGCACCGTAATCATCGATAAATGAAATGCATGCCTGTCCATTAACAGCTGTCAAAAAAGTGAGTGACCATGCGTATTAATCGAACAACAGGGTGACTCACTCACAATAAACAACGATTACAACACGTGTTGTGCTCACTTCTTTTTTGTTATTAAAAGAACATTTTCATAAAACAGCAAAGAAATGGGTAAACCGAAGAAAGCAAATGTGGCGATTATTAAAAATCCCACCCTGGAGAATCAAATCACAGACGGCAAAGTGGCTAAGGCCAAAAACAAGGACAAGGTCAAATTGCGGGCCGAAGAGTCAGCGGTAAGTGAAGGGACTCCAAAGACAATTGCAATCCTCACATAGGAGACTAATATAAACAATTGATTATAGAATATAGACTCAAAGAGCAGCCAGAAGATCTTGGCAGCCGCCAGACAACAGCAGTTGGAAATGGACGAGGAGAATTTCCCAAGTTTGGTGCCCAGACGAAGTGTTAATTTCAATTTGCGTAAGTAGAGCGTACTCGACTGCGAGAGACCCTGTACTTTATTATCTGATCGTTATGAAATTTACGGATCCCATTGATCCCATGATAATTATCATGTGTGCCAAATCTCAAGACTTTTGCTCTAAAATTGCTATTTTAATTCGCCTTTTTTTAATCAATAATTCATACTGCTCTCCTTGTAGAAGATAATGTGGAACCGGAACAGGAAGATGTTACGGAAACCGACTTCATGGCCGATCTGGGCATGGATGATGACGATGTGGCGGCCTTCGAACGCTTCCAGCAGCCACCAACTAAAGAGGGCAAGCGTACTCTACATCTGTCCCAGATGATAATGCAAAAGATCCAGGAGAAGGAGGCTGATATTCATACAAAAATCTCCGATGAGGGTTCACTGAAAATCGAAGAGGTCGATCCCAAGGTGAAGGAAATGTATGAGGGCGTCAGGGATGTGCTGAAACGCTATCGCAGTGGCAAGATTCCGAAGGCCTTCAAGATCATACCCAAGCTGAGGAACTGGGAGCAGATATTGTTCATCACGGAGCCGCACAATTGGAGCGCTGCAGCCATGTTCCAAGGGACACGCATCTTCTGCTCGGTGCTGTCCCAGGCGATGGCCCAGCGTTTCTATAATCTGGTGTTGTTGCCGCGCATTCGCGATGATCTGTGCGAATACAAGAAGCTCAATATGCATCTGTATAATGCCCTGAAACGTGCTTTGTTCAAGCCGGCGGCCTTTATGAAGGGCATCATCTTGCCACTGCTGGAGTCGGGCGACTGCACATTGCGTGAGGCAATCATATTTGGCAGCGTTGTGGCACGCAGCTCCATTCCCGTGCTGCACTCGTCCGCCTGCCTGCTGAAGATCTGTGAGATGAGCTACTCGGGTGCCAATTCCATATTCATACGCTATTTCCTTGACAAACGTTATGCTCTGCCCTATCGTGTCATTGATGCCGCCGTCTTTCACTTTTTGAGGTAAGTACATGGACTGGTTTTATTAAGAAAATATAAATTTATTATGTTATTCTTTGTAGATTTGAGAACGATAAACGCGAGCTGCCTGTGCTATGGCATCAAAGTCTGTTGACATTCGCACAGCGTTATAAGAACGACATCTCGTCCGAGCAAAAGGAGGCACTGCTACAGCTTTTAAAGTAAGCAATTCCCACATCTTCATCACTAACAACTCCTAAATTAAATAATTTCTATCTTGCAGAAAGAAATCTCATCCCAAGATGACGGCGGACATCAGAAGAGAACTCCAGGCAGCCAGTTGCCGTGATGAGGAAATGATGGAAACAGATAATGCTACGAGCAGTGCACCAATTAAAATGTACACCGATGCAGATGTGGGCTATGAGGGTTAACTTTGTATCAAGTCAGCAAACTAATTGTAGCACATCTATAAGCATATTTATATTTAATTTTTGAAACAATCAAAAGCATTGTTCATGTTTATGTAAATATATATATATTCATACATACCTAAATATATATTCGTAAATATATGTGACTGAAATTTACATGCAAGCATTGTTTACATTCTTTCACTTTAACATTTAGTTGAGTTCTTAAACTCATTTCAGATAATCGATAAGAAATCGATCATTGCTCGATAAGAACACTCAAAGTCAGCTTAAAGTCGCCATTTTGTAATCAGTCGCTTGGGCAGTGTTGTCTGCTGAGCACAAATGATGATGGTTTTAGGAAACTTTTAATACCTCCCGCATCCACATAACTATTAACTTTGGCCAAAAAAATTGTAGCCAGAAATGGCGGGAAAATAGCTAAATTGGCAGCCCAACCTTGAGTCGTTTTCAAATTGTGTTGACACTTTCCCTAGTGACGGTGCAAAAATCGATTACTGAATGGCCTTATTTTCAGAACGATTACATTAGATATTTTTGCGAAAAATTTAATTTGATCCTTTATTTGGTCTGCATTGTATCATCGAAATTAAAACTACATTAATCGATTTGAAATTTTCCGTTTTTTTTTTTAATAGAAAAAACAAATGTATGTGTATGTAGGTGTAATTGTGTGAGTGTATGTGTGTAAATGTAATCGATGAGTGTTTTTGTTTTGTTACGTTTCGTTTTGTTTTTATACAATTTTGCATTATTATATGTAGAAATAACGGCATTGACATTTGACGGCCGTATACATAAATATTTATTTATATTTCGTTATTAATATCAATTTTGTAATAATTCTTAAATATTTCTGTAACCAAAATGCTTCTAAAAGTTTTGTCACTTTCTTTAGTCTCTAAGTATTGTTTCATTATCTCACTCCAACATTTGTTTGTATTTAAGGGCATACTCCATAATAATAATTATAATATTAATAATAATAATAACATTAACTATAATAATAATAATCTGGCCTGCTTCGAATTTCACTTTCACACAAATTTCGTTGAAATTTCTGAAGAATACAAAATTTTTGTGAATTCGATGCGATAGTTGAATTCAAAAGATGTCTATATAATAGTTAATTATCAATTGAATAATTTACAATAACTACTATGGACCATTCGAAATTAGTAATGTTTATAAATCTTAATAGTTAATTGTGATTACTTTAAGCTGAGCTTTCTTAACTTTCTCATTTTTTTAATTTAGTATATTTATAGATGATACCAAAATGGGAGCTGAATTTCGAGTAGGGAAATATTAATAGACCGATATTTCATAGGAGATGGTTAATAATGATCCAAGCGAAGGGAATTAAGCGTTAAGTATTTAAAGGGTAACTATTCTATGTGAATACCAAAGAATACATATTGCGGCCTGTTCCCAAAACCACTTTCGCTTCAATTTCACATAAAAATTGTAGTGGAATTGTTAGTGAAATGGAATTGGAAACAGAAGTGAATATGTATGTACCATGCCCTAATCAAAAAAAAGAAAAGGAAAACTTGTTTCAAATACTTTTTTAGGATATTTTGGATGAGGGAGGGGACAAATCATTTAAGTATTTAACCCATTGGTCCATGGTTACTCTCGATTTCGAAAGAGATACTACGTAAGTATGTACATACGATACGATACGGTACGATACGATACGATGGTCAAATGGTCATTGGTTTCGCAACCTAACTGATTTAACAACAATTTGTCTAATTAAAAGATATGTATCCATTTTAAATGGCATTGTTTTTGTTTTTCTCTTACTTTCTTTCTTTTATTTAGTTTTTGTAAATATTTCTAGGATTTTGTGCACTACAGTCCGTCTATTGTCTAAGTTTGCATGATATAATATGGTATATCTATAAGACTTTGACTGTGCCAGCTACTTGATGTGGATGAGAAACAAGAACTAAACACTATTAGAGATCATTTAAAAAACCAAAACTAAAAGTTCTATTCCAAGTTCTATTTTCGTTTCAATTCCTCGAGGAGCTCGAAAGAGTTTAAAAAAAATACAAGTGTTATCTATTGAATTATGTTAAAAACTTATACACATGTTCCAATGATCCCAACTGATATGCCATTTGATTTCAAGAAGCTACAACCATTAACATGGAAAATTTTATGACCATACATTAATATAATGGTAGGAAATGTTTATTTTAAATAAAGATTAACTAGCATATGGATTGCATGGGAGAGGGGAAGAAAGGAGATTGTACTATAGCCAACAAAAACACGGCCTTGGTAGTACGATTAGTTGTATTCACATTCATTTCAATTGCAAAATCAATTCTTTATGTTTTGTTCTGTTTTTTTTTTACGTACGCCCTTATATACGATTTTTTGTTCATTTCTTCTTAATCTTCATGTTCTATACTTTTTGTTTTAAATACATATTTGTTTTCTTAAACTTACATTTAGTATTCATTTATGCTATGTATTTTTAAACAACCCATGATTAGAGTAAAAGTTGAAAATGCAATCCTGGACAAGATCTTTTGGATTTTTTTTGTTTTTTGTTTTTTTTTTTTATCTTTTGGCATTTGCATTTTCCCATCATACTTTTCCACCTTCCCATTCTTTCACTTTTTAAGTATATCTTCAAGTTTTTGATAGTTTTACCATTTCGCTTTGGCGTCATTCACAATGTTGTCATCGCTGAAAGGGTTTCACTATCGCAAATACTATAAAAAACACAACCATAGTTAGGGGACTCGATATAAATCGTGTCCCATTCGCATGTTGCATTGCAGCTGGCTCTTCACCTGGAATGAATTATGATATCATATTAGAGGACATATTTATATTGGTTTTTAATGTCGCTTCAATTTCACAGCACTTAAATGTGATTTGCTAATTTTCTGTGAAATCAATGCGAAAGTGAATGGTCGCGATTTCCGGAAAATAAACATTGCATACTTTTCGGCTCAGAACAGTTTATTTTATTTGACTCCCAAAAGCTCTCTTTACATTTATCCTGAGAAATCCTTTTAAAAGTAAAGGTTAAAACAGACTCATTTTTGATTAATTCCTGAAAATTGAATACTACAATAAATTTGTTATTTTTTTTTCTTCTAAAAGCTTGCTTTACTTTTTTTTAGATTGACAAATAAAAGTTTGTCAATTTGTCCATTCCATACCTCCTAAAAATATGCTTTAAATTTTCTAACTTTAAAATTAAAATTGACTCAAATGTGCAATTCGGAGCTACCTTTTTTTTTTGGAACAGAAAGTTTTAATTTATGTATATTTTTTTAAAACAATTTTCTTTAAATCTTCTCTATATAGAGAATAACCTCATATTTTTCCGCTTAATATTTTTTTCCTTTATACAATTACTACATTTTTCCCTCTCTGTGTTTATTTTCTTTTTAAATTCATTTCACCTTCTACATATTTTTTCTGTCTATGTATGTTCATTTCTATACATTTTTTACCCCTCTCTATGTAATTATTTTAAATTTTTCAATATCTTTTTCCTCTCAATATCTTGTTTTTCTCTACATAACTTCCCTATGTACATATATCATTTACTTTTAACACATTTCTCGCCTCTATATTTTTTTTCTACATGCTTATATTTACCCTGTCTACATCTTAGGAGAAATAGAGAGAGAATGAGATCTTCACTTACCATTCAGCACATGCACTACAACAGTTTCTGTGATCTCGTTTCCCAGCATACAGGTATAGTTGCCCGTGTCCTGTCGATTCGCATTGGCAATATATAGACGACTCACGGCCCTGCCCGGCAACATGTCCGTCTTGACACTGTGTAAAGTGTAAGGAATTGTATTGTATTATAAGTATATATGTATCTTTGATATAGTTTACCTAATGCCACCTCGACTGGTGTCGTAATTGAGCAAACGAACGCCATGACGCCAGGTGATGTATGACGATGGATGTGGAATCTTTGAGATGACGCACTGCAGCTCAATGGTGCTACCAGCCTTGTAATATTTCTCCGGTGTGGCCGATCCTCGCTCATCGAGAATTTCCACATGAGGAACTAAGACAATGTGATTTATTTTTTAAAAAGATTTATAAAGTTGTCGATAGTAATTACCAATAATAGTTAGGTATACTAAGAGTACCAATGGTGGATGTGAGGAGACTTGACATTCATAGGGACCCTCGTCACGTTCATTGGCATATTGAATCAATAGCTTCCAATCGTTGGGCTCCTCAAACTCCAGCGAATAACGCGAGTCCCCGCTATACGTATGCTGACCAAATGTGATCAATGTCAGATCTTCGCCCTTACGCCGCATCCACGATACCGTCTTGCCCTGCAAGTCATTCACGCGACAGTGCAGATAGACATTCGATGACAATTGTGTGCTTATATTGATTGTCGTATACGGATCGGCAAAAAACGGAAACGGCTCGTGCGTTGTCGTCTCGGTAACCTCGAGCTCCTCATCTTCCGGCGTGTCTGTGAACGGCGATGAGAACTCTTGCCAGAAGTTTTTCGGAAACGTATCAAACGGATCTCCAGCTCGGGGACGTTTCACTGAAAGTGATTACGGAGAAATCCGTCAGCAAAAAGTATGGGAATGGTAAAAGAATCAACTTCAATCACCCTAAATAGGGTATAAAAACTATCATGGCTGTTATTAAAAGTAAAATGAGCGGGAAAGGCTACAGTCGAGCTCCCGACTATAGGATACCCTTTACTTATTTAAATATGTATGCATACAATTTTTTATTGCATACTTTTAGGCACTTAGATTGCATAAAAGCTTAAATCAGCCATTACTACAGTTCTGCTTAGCCGATTTTGTTACGATTTAGTAGGATGATAGCTAATAACAGTAGTTAACGTTAATTAGCAAACGAAATCGAATATATTAAAAACTGTGCGTGTGGTGGCTTTTCGGTGCGTGGAAGAAATTTGAGATGCCGTTTTCTACCTGTTACATACCTTTACACAAACTTATAAGCTAAAATAACCCTATTCCGTAATTAAATTTTCTTAAAAATCGTCCAATAATAAATATAATGCTTAGTAAAGTCTAAAAATATGCCTTAAACAATTCTCTTTGAGTTTGATAAATTTAATTGAATCCATTATTGAACTTACATGTCGTCGAGGTCGATCCGGAGCCTATGTGATGTAGCGATGAATATATTATTGCAAATATCCAAAATAATCTAGATTTCATCACTGCAATCAATCAAATGTCAATTCAACAAAGTGTCAATATCAATACATCATTTGAAAATTGACAATGTGAAAAGGGGCAAGAAGAGAAGAAAACAAAAATAAATAAATAAGAAACTGGAAAAAGTCAGCGCAGCATTTGTATATAAAATAAGTATGTTTGGAATGGAATAAATAAATAAAAAAAATATAAATAAATATACCAGAAAGAAAAGACAAAGAAGCTTAAAATAAAACGAAATAAAAAAAACAGGAATTGCAATGAATAAATAAATAAAATTTATCACGAAATACTTGAAATTCATTAAATAAATACAAAACAAAGAAAAATGAGGAAATTAAAAAAAATAATTAAACAAAATAAAAAAGATATTAGATTGAAGAAAATCAAAATAATATTAAAAAACGTATCAAAATAAATATACATGAAATGCAATGAATAAATAAATAAAAAATAATAATATATAGATAAAAATATTAATAAGAAAAAGTAAATCGGGAAAAACTCACCGCCGCATATGCACATAAAATAGTTCAACTTGGAATGCAATACAGTTGTTCTTCTTCTTCTTGTTGATAGTCCTTCTTCTCCTTCTGTTGTTGTTGTTGTTATTATTGCAATTACTTTATCTAATCAACAACATCTCAGGTGCTGCAGTTTTAGGTTTTATTTAGCTGATCTCTCGCTAGTTGTGGGTAAATTGAATCCAGAAATCTGTTTTATAGCTTGCTGCACAACATATTGCGATGTGTGTGTGTGTGCGACTTTTTATGAAGATGCATCGATTAATTGTGTTCAAGTCTATTTCATCGATTGTTGGCCATTTCACTGTTATTTTCGAAAGACAAAGACAAAGAAAAACGGAAAAACGTTTACGTTTATTAGCTGACTTTAGCTATTACTTCTTTTATTGTATTTTCTGTGCTCCTTTTTTTTGCGTGCTTGCAACTACTTGGATGCTGCTTAGATGACCAATAATTGGAAATGTAGGTCAGGATAGGATGTGCGCATGCCAAAAAAAAAAAAAAAACAATCGAAAAGCTGCTTTTCGATACGAGCATTTTTCATGCTAAATATTGCACAATTACCACTTTATTTATTATTCAGTCTTTTACTCGAAATATGCACTTTAAAAATATCAAATAAATGTCCCCGCTTTAAATATTTGCAAATTTCATGCAACTGCAATTGCATATTTTATGTGTGTATGTGTGTGTTAACCCAGAATTGGCTCCAAAATGGCAGCAGCACAACATTTGCTCACTTTTAACGCCGTGATATCTGCGACCATGTTGCATTTGCCGGTCCCGATAACGTTGTTGGTTCGCACGCACTTGACACGAGACTGCAGGAGATGCCAGATTCGTATTGGTATTCGTATTCAACTTCGTATTCGAAACTATGTATGTGTGCCTACAATTTGCCTTTGCATCTTCCTACCTCACATTCTCTTTCGTTCTGTAAGGTTCGGTTGCCATCTATAGGGGTTGCTAAGCAGCCATCTGCAGAGTTGCTTTCCAAAGTAAGTTCAAAATTTGTAAAGTCGTTACAATCAAATTTAAATAATAAACCCACAGCCATGAGTATGCAATATGCATACTTTGCACGTCTTGGCGCCATCTAGTGATTGTATAGTAAACAGTCCGGCATTGGATAACAGGTCAGTTCAATTAAATTAAATGGCCGCCGAAAGGTATGCAACCTTTATGAATCAAGTGGCGCCATCTAGTGTGCTTTTGAATAGAACATAAACACAGCCATAGGATAACTAAAAAACGTATTACTTTCGTACTTTAAAATTTTAATCTAAACAAATTTATTTATTAAAAGTATAGTGCTAGCCTTTTTTAAATTTTTGCCTACTCAAATTTACCACAGTTTATCGTCATCGAATAGCCTGCTGCAGCTGCTGCCGAATTGTTTCCTGCGCATGTGCAATTTTTGGGTGAGAGTAAAAGAGAGCGTAAGTTTGTGTAATGTGCCCCTTATCGCATGATGGTGGTGGTGCGGTGCGATATGGTCGCTCAAAATCGGGCGAAAAGCATGAGAGCACGAATCGTCAGACGAGGCGTGCGCGCACACACACATGCATATGACATAAGTGGCGCGACACACATACATAAATACAACCAAAATATGCTCTGTCGGCAAAAAGAACCGTTCATTTCATTTTTCGTGCCTCACTTTGACATTTCAAGTTGTAAATTCAATACAATTTCCATAGCATTTTCGCCAATTTAATAAAGAAACAGACAACAAAACGCAGAGAAGGAGAAATTTTCCGTCTTTTTGTATATGCAGAACAGCAAATTTGGTCAACGCACATACAACACAAACGATAATCTGCTTTGAATACTAAGCGTTGAAATTCTCATTAAACAAATTCAATTGACGAGCTCTCTGAGGGAGAGGGAAACACAAGCAGTGACGCCGGCAGCGCAGTTGACAACATACATAGGCAAAGCGACAGAATCGACGACAGTTCAATTGAATATATTTTCAGGCAGCCAACGGAGCCCGCATAGTCAAGACCACAACACAACACAAAACACAAATCAACCGGCGAGTTTTTCGAAATTTAAATTTTTCTTTTTTAACTAAAAAGGAAAAGTTCTACATACATCTAACGAAATGGATGAGAACTCGCGTGTATTGAGCATTTTGGGTGGCATTGCCATCAGCATTGTTGGTTTCCAGATCTGCCGCAAGGTCTTCCCATGGATCTATTCCAATATGTTGGGTCCCCAGCTGTGCGGCTCCTCGGTGAATCTCGCAAAGATGGGCGACTGGGCAGGTGAGTTGCAAGTACAGCAACAACAATGTACAACATTTGAACTTTGTGTGTGTTTCTATCGATCACGCGTTCCACGTAACTGATAAGGAAATTCTACATATGTACATTACTCATGTATTTTATTATATAGTAATTATAAAACTGTTTCTAATTTATTTTTATTTCCTACAGTTATCACCGGATCGACGGATGGCATTGGAAAGGCCTACGCCAGGGAGGTATGTTAACGGACAACTGGAAAGAGTTGCCAACACACAGAGTAGGGATGTAAACTTGAGGAGGGGGGGAGATCGATGATCCTTCAATCGATGCACCCGTTAATATCGAACACAACAAAAACATCGACTAATAGCGATGCGTGTTCAAAAAAGAGTACATCAATGTTTTTTTAACATCCCAGAATGACCTTAACTGATTTTTACATCAATGTCAATAATGACATGACCAATTGGACAGATGTACGAAAAAAGAAAAAAATGTGTGCAATTAACGAATTGACATCTGAGTTAAGCTTTAAACATTATGAGCATGACTTGAACATTGGATTCCATTAGTTCTCCAGCTTCTCTCACAACTCATTAATTCCCTCTTTCTACAGATTTCCATACGTTCAATGCACTTTGTTGCAATTTGTCAAATGCTAATTATCCATTAAGTCAAGTCAACAAAAAACCCGAACTTTTAGTAGGTTAACAATGATTTTAATTTTTCACTTTTCAGTTAGGTAAATATCATATGTACATACTGTAGGAACTGTTGATCTAGCAATAATAGTCATAAGCTTATTCATCGAACTTGTGCAAGTGTTGGTTTTACAAAATCGGTTCATTTCGCACACCTTATTGTTTATCTTTCGCAAATTGCATTAACAAGCACTTTGTACACCAAAAAATATAAAACAAAATTCAACCTGGTAACAAAAATAAAGTTTAGGTTAAACCAAAGGGTTATTCTGACTTGAACTTTCTTTTATTGTGCCTCGAGTTAATTAGCATTCGATGTGCTTCAAGCAACGATTTCTAAATTGAAAATTGAAAAAATCTAAAACGCTTAACATGCGTAGCCACTAAATTCTAAAGTGCAAACTATAGAATTAATGGGAATTGTTGGGAGTCGAGTTTCCGTATTGTGAATTTACAGTGCGTCTATCGGACTATAAACATAAACTATAGCATACCATAACTATAAAAGTAGTTTATGTATGATTAAAGTTAGATAATATTTATATTTAGCAAGACCTTTGACAGTCGACAATGTTTTAGTAACTAAAAAAAAAAACTAAAACTAACTAAAACTAAAATTTAGTTTGTTCGGATAGTTGTTAAGATAATTTAGGATAAGAAATTAAAATTGATTATGTATACTAAAGTAGTTCTATTTCCCGCTTAGTTTCTCAATGCAGCTTCAAAACTTTTATTTATTATCTAAGCCTTTTTCAGGATCTTTCTTTGTTAGCTAAAGTTTTTACCTAAGAGGGTAATATTTATGAATTTTAGATAGTATATTACGAGTATACAGATTTATTACATTTCAATTACATACGATGCTTATGCTGAAACGCGTATTATTTATGATTTTTAGTTTAATTACATTTTGATATTAGATACAGCTATTTTGATATAATTTAAGATTTTCTATTTTTAAAGCTATAAAAGAAATTATTACTGACTTTCAATTGATAATAAAATCATAGATCTTGGTACGATTAGGAATCCTTTAATCTTACCTGAATATTAACACATTTTTAAATTTCGGAGCTTTTCTTTTAGGAACTCATCTTGGCTTAATAGACTTTAAGAATTTCTCTTAAGAATTCCTCTCATATTAATTCGTTAATTGTTCAAATTTCTTGCAGTTGGCTCGCAAAGGACTGAAGCTGGTGCTGATTTCACGCTCGCTGGATAAGCTGAAGACTGTGGCGAAGGAAATTGGTAAATTGCAAATGGCTGAGTGCTTTAGGCCAGGCTTATAATCCCAGAACATCGTGGCATACTTACAGGCGATGAGTTTGGCGTTGAGGTGCGTGTGATTGATGTGGATTTCACTGACGGCCCCGAGATTTATGAGAAGATACGCGAACAGACCGCCGGCCTTGATGTCGGCGTGCTGGTGAACAACGTGGGCATCAGCTACGATCATCCGGAATACTTTTTGGATTGCTGCAAGGCCGATCCCACGTTCCTGCGCAAGATTGTATCGACCAATATACATTCCGTGACACATATGACGGCGCTCTTCATGCCGGGCATGGTGGCCAAACGCAAGGGCGTCATTATCAACATCTCATCAACAGCGGGCGTGATTCCCAATCCTCTGCTGAGCGTCTACAGCGCCACAAAGGTGAGAGACAGGGTATTAAACCAAAATGAATAACGGGATATCAGTTACGGTTTTGGTTAAGTTAGAGTTTTCAAGTTCGTTTAGTTTAGGTTATCGGTTACCGGTTATTTGTTTGTTTCGGTTTCGAAACACCGGTATGATATTGGTTTCCTATTCAATAGGTTCTATTTTCAAATTAAATTTATAAATCCAAAATTTGCTTTAAAAGCTATGATTACACATTAACAAAATTTAATTTAATGATTGATTGAACCGAAACTAACTGAATCGGTAACTAAACGGTTATTTCGGTTGGAAAAATTTTGGTTCTTCTGTTTAGAAAATTTTTGTTTCGCTGACGGTTTCAGTTATGGTTACCGACTTCAATCGATTAATACCGGTTACGGTTTAAATCCCTGTGCCTAACTGATGTCATGTATATTTTAATTTATTTTTTTGTATTACAGGCATTTGTGAATAAGTTCAGCGATGATCTGCAGACGGAATACAAGACAAAGGGCATCGTAATCCAAAGTGTGCAGCCTGGTTTTGTGGCAACCAACATGTCCAAGATACGTAAGGCGAGTGTGTTTGCGCCCACGCCCGAAACGTATGTAAAATCCGCATTGGCGACACTCGGCATTGCCACACAGACAGCTGGATATTTGCCACACGCATTGCTTCAACTGGTCATCCATTTTACAGAGGCTGTGTTCGGCGAACAGTTTGCCAGGAATTTGGTTCTTAAGAATGTCGCAGATACACGCAAGCGTGCTCTGCGACGCCTGGCAAAGGAGCAATAGAAGCTTTATACTCGTAATACCCACTATACCTATACTATATCATAATTTCCAAATGTACAAATGTCTATGTTTGGTTTTAAAAGAGGGGAATTCGGTAATGATATGAACAAATGACTCGAAAGAAGATGCTTTACCAAAAACAAGGAACAAATCGCAAACAATACCAATGAAAATGTTTTAATTTTTTTTTTTAATTCAGCAAGTATTGTTAGTTTTGCGAAAATAAATAAATTGAAATTTAAAAACGTTAAAATCGATTGGTCTTCTCTTTGCTTTGCCGCTCGATACTCTTATGGGTCGATAGTATAATGTGGTGGTACGTCGATTCGTATGCAATAAAATCGATATGCGTAAACTGCTGCTGCTATCGTTATCGATTTAATATCAACAAATCCCAAATGCCTACCAAACACAGTAGGTAACTTTGATTTATTCACTTATTGTGTTTGTGATTGTGATTGAAAGTGGAAGTGAGTGCTGTGAGTGGATGATTAATTAGTGCTTTGCCGCTTGACCAGCATATAGATATACGAAACGCGCCAACTCAAATTCCAACTTGTTGTAATCTACGCAGCAGAGGCAACAAAAACAAATAGCGTCGACAGAGAAAACAACAACAACAAGGAGAAGAAGAAGAAGACGAAGCAGTAAACGATTTTTATGGAGGCAGCAGTGCAAGCAGCAGTTGCTGCGCCGCTGTTATCACTTACATACATTCGGTTGCGCCGCCCCTTATCCTTGCAGAGTTATCAATATCAACTTGTTGCCATAGAGACACAGTCTGCTACTGATGCTGTGTGATCTTCTGTTTCTGTTTCTGCTCAAAACAAATCGTGTGACGACATTCGAAATTCAAATATAATTCAACGAAGACGACGACGGTCACAAGGGCGCAAGGCGTTTGTTGGGCGTTGAACGTGCATGATTGTATGCGGGGTGTGCGGCGTTGGGGGGTGGCGGAAGTGGTTATAGAGAACTATTTATATTAGTGGCCAAGACACGGATAAAAAAAGCAAAAAAAACAGAAGGCACACAACGGGGCAACAAAACAAATTAACCAATAACTAAACAGAAGACCTCAAAAAATGTACAAAACGCATCAAATATTCACTTCGAGAACAACAACAACAGCAGCAGCAGTGGTAACTGTAAACCACTAGTCATACACACACATACGATTACAGAGAGAGAGAGAGAGAGAGAGGAGAGAGTGCGTGTGTGTGCTGGGAACAGCTGGCCGCCATGGAGCGACGTCGCCCATTGTTTCCCATTGAAGCCGAGCCGCCAACAACGCCCACACAGCGACTAACATTGCTGGCAACGCGGTAAGTGACAGCGCTTTTAAATACGCACTTTTTTCCCTTTCGCTTCCCCTTCCCCTTCCACTCCCACTATCACTATCCCTTTCCCACAATGTGCGTGCGTGCCTGTGTGTGTGTGTGTGTAGTCCTTAATATGTTTGAATTGGTCAATTGTGAATCCATAACTAGCAGAAGATCAAGGGATCTCGACTTTGACAAACCCTGTAGTTATTCTGTTAAGAACTCAATGCTAATTTATTTTCAAAATTGAATGTATAACTAGTTGGATTTACTAAATAATATTTTGTAACTTTAATGTTAATTTAAGACAAAATTCTTCAATAAACTTTATTTACCTACATATGAAGTTTAGTGTCTCTAGCTCTTCTAGTTTATTAAAAACAATGCGATAGCTAATATACACTAGCCAGAAAAACTATGCGTACAACCGTAGGAAAAAGGGTTTAAAATAGAAAATTTTAGTCATTTTTAAAAAATTATAAGAAATACTAGCCAGGAGATTTTTGGAAAAAAAAAAATGTTGCAGTCCCTCTTAAAATTGTTTGAATGTTTTTGCATCAAAACATTTTTTGTTTGAGACCGAGGAAAAAAGTTGAAAAAGTAGACGCTCACAAAATTTCGAATTTATCAATGGGCACTTAAGGGGTAAAGAAAATGTTTGCATCATTCGAACGGAATTTAAACGACCTTTCCAACTTTATTTTTTTTTACTATAAAGACTTGACTTAAAATAGCTGTTAAAGTAAAAATAAGGTTGTACGCATAGTTTTTCTGCCTAGTGTATATATAAATTATAAAATCTACCTCCTTCTGTCTCACTTTTATAAACTTAACATAACCTTTGTGCTGTTTTAAGTACAGGGTCACATTGGGAATTGTGATATATGTGGAATGTGGGTGGTCTGTGGGTGGATTGTGGACTGTGGATTTGGGCAATGGTGTTGTCATTATTATATTAATAGATTTATTTGTGCTTTCTTTTTCCTCCCGCCGCCTCCTCCTTCTGGCCATGTTAATGGCTTTAGCTCGCTACGTGCACTGCAATTAAACTGGAAGATTATTATTTCCGGCATCTCATTGACGCTTTTGGCCGTTATTTGGTATTATCCAACGTTCTTCTTATTCTTCGCATTCGTCATCTATTCCCTGGTGCTGGTCTTTGCAGGTAAGAGACAGAGACGAACCTTGTACACATTTACATATATCGTAATATCATACGAGTCTTCGTACTTTTTATCAGGTCCAATAAGCAAATCCAAATCGTAATCTTATACTCAATATATGACTCACTTGCTTATCAACTCTAGGAAACGGCAACTTTTCATGAATTGCCATTTCAATAAAAAATTGAATTGTTAATTAAAAATTTATCTCTTTATATAAAAATATTTATATATACATATATATTTTGGTCACAGCTGTCGCTGGCACCGTCTACATACATTACATATTTACGACCAATGAGCCCACAAAGCCAAATCGACTGCCCTCCAAGCTGCTCTACAATGCCACCAAGTAAGTTTCATCTCTTTTCTTCCTCCCTATCTTCCCTGCTCTCCTGTTACTAATCTCTCCCTCTCCGTTTAATTGCAGAAGCAACATTTTTGATTTGCCAAATCCCATCAGGAATCCATCGAATTTACCTTTAATCTTTGGCAAGACGGTCGATCTGCAGCTACAGCAGATCATTGAATATGTCCTTCGCGACTTTATGGTGCCCTGGCTGGGGTAAGTATTCCATAACGATATTTGTAAGAATTAAAACAACAACAAATAAAACACAAAAAATAAATTGAGAAATTCAACTAAATAGGAAATTCAAGCCCAATGTCATCTTTGAGATGCTACAACCAGTTGAGAATTCTAACTCGCAAAAGTGACAAAATAGCTGTTAAGCTGTTTTTGTATGTTGATAATGGGTTATATTGACATATATCAGACCGCGAACCAACTAAACTCACCTATTAACAAATAAAAAGGTCGCCAGGCCAACAATAACCATTTATAATGGTAGTCTGTTATTTTATTTATATATGAAATATTATAAGTATAAATAAAAATAATAAAACTTAATACCTATTTAAAGTTAAACAAATTTTACGATAAGATTATTTCTAAAACCTTATCAAAATATTGGGCAGTAACAGATAAAACTCGTAAAGGCGAAATTAATAATTCTTTTTTAAAAATTAAAGTGTTAGCGTTAATTTTATAAAATGTTTTTGATTTCGTCATTTTCCAATTGCCCAATTTTTTTCCTTAACAACATTTTTCTTAAATAATATTTTTCTATTTTTTACAACCCTTTTTTTAAATTTAAATTTTCTGACTATTATTTGTATAGACTTTAGTAGGGAATCTTCATACACTCACCCAAAATCAACTTTATGTCATTCATTATTAAATTCTTCTCTTATTTCTCAGCTATGTGGTGACGAAACCAAAGCTCATTAACGACGTCATACGCGAGGATCTTTGGAATGCCATTCAGAAGATACATGAGCGTGCGGTCAAAATGGATCCAGCCAAGATTATAGCCGTTGACATGGTCAATCGGGTAACCGTTCATCTCGAAAAGATTCGCATTTCCGAGGCACGTGCGTAAGTTTCGAATTATGGTGGATCTTCCTAAGAAAACTGCTCTTAACTCTGATTTATTTTTCCAATAGGGCGGAAACCAACAGTGCTCCTGTTTTTAGCACCAATTCGTACCTGGTCGATGAGGAAAAGGAAATGGAGTTTCTACGCAAGCTGTGCGAGATTATGGTCATATTACTGCTACCACGCGGCTACTCACTGCCCCCACTCAAAGTGCTGCTCAGTGAGATACTGTCCTTTAAGAGTAAGTTCCTTCTAACAGGAGAGAGATAAGGAAATTAAGTTACTTCGGCTAGAAGAGATGTTGGAGAGTCCCAAAAGAGGCTAGAAATTCATTTAAAGCCTTTGACACATTGTTTTTTGATTTTTCATTATGAGTCTCCCTTAATGTTTGGTTTAAAAAGGGGTTAATAATCATTCCTGAAGGAGTTTTGTTGATGAAACCATGAAATTTGGTTTATGGGTTAAACTAGAAATTTGTTTTTAACTTTTACAATATCAAATGTAATATCAAACTGAATTTGTACCAATTATTCCCTGTCATACATTAAAAATTATATAACAACTGGTATGCAATTTGTATGAAGTACTATATCATTTAGGGGAGGCTCTGAACTTTCCTAAACCACTTAAAATCTGATTAAATAAGCTTAAAGAAAGTCTCTTAATACACGACATAATTATAACTAAACCCCCCTAACAATTTTCTTTATAATGATGTCAATTTATAGCAAAATTCGTTAGATGAAGTTATTAAAGTTGGTGTAGAAAAGAATTCGAATTAAAATTTCTAGCATACCAAAAACAACTTGAAACATAATAATAGTTTACTTAAGAAAGTATTCTTAATTTTCAATATTTTTATAACAAAACTTCCTTTACAGTTTTCTTTCCCATGATCAAAATGCTGACGGCACCGGACTATATTAATCAGAAAGTGGTGCAAAACATTGAGACGCGTCTGGCGGCGGCGGCGATAAGTAAACGGAGCTACGAGTACGCAGCAAGTTTTGAGGAATTCCTAAAGATCATAAACAATTCGGGAAATTTGGAGGAGTTGTCACTGATCCGCAAGAGCATCGTTAACGATCTGATGCATGCCACAACCATGCAGAACTTGCAACGTGCCAAAGGCCTTGATCCCGACACGGAGGATCATACGCTTACCAAATCGGAGTTGACGGCCGCTGTGCGGCTCAAGCGATACGTGCAACAGCTGACACTGGCCAAGGGTCAGTGCGAAAAGAATCTGGCCAAGTTTGGCTGGAATGGCAACTACTCGAGCGATACGGTGAGTGAGAAATATTTAAACAAGGCAAAGGTCTTTATAATCTGTAGTCAGGTGAAGCTTAAGTATTATAATAGTGAAGCTGTGGCTCAATTTGCTCACGAAATTGGCGTCACAATGTCGCCTTCTTCATCGTCGACTTGAAAATAACAAACTCGTAGTCTTTCGACGCAACTGACATTTAATTTACGACAGTAGCAAAAATAATCAACGCACTGCAATTACACAATTCATTTAACACTCTGTGCGCAGCAATTACAAAAACAAAATATAAAAAATGTCTTATGTTTTTGCTGGATGGTTTATGATGTATTTTATATTTAGTGCAATTTAATTTTAATAATTCACCTTTATTTTTTATTAAATTTTATTTTTTCACTTAATATTTTATTTTTAAAATTTTTTTTTGTCCATATACCTATTTTAATTAAACTTTATTTTTTTGCTTTCTATTTTTTTTTTTAGTTTATTTTTTATACTGTTCCCTTAATTTAATATAATTTCAAATATTATATAGTTTACATATTATTTTTACTATCTATTGCTTATAGTATGCAATTATTTCAATTTATTTTATTTTTTTTCTTAATATTTTATTTTATTTTTTATAATTTACCTTTAAATTGTAACTGTCGTGTAACTGTTTGTAGCTTTGTCGATAGTATTTAACTTTTTTTTTTATTCCTAATATGTACTTATTTGAAGTGAATTTTAATTATTTTACTAAATATTTTAAATTATTTTTAATAATAGTTATTTAATTAAATAGAGTACAGAGTATTCCACTGTCGAGTATACTCGTTTCTAGCTGTACTGATTGTATTTTCATCTCTTCTTTGCTTGTTACTATTCATAATATGTACTATTTACAAGTTAATTTTTATTATTTGACTTAATATTTTATTTAATTTATAATAATAATCATATAATTATAAAGAGTACAGAGTATTCCACTGTCGATTACACTCGTTTTTAGCTTTGCTGATTAAATGAAACTTTTCTCTCTTGTGCTTTTCAGGATCTAACTCTGATGGAAATACTCAACACGGCTGTGGGGCGACGCTACTTTACGCTGTTCCTGGAGCCGCTGAAGGCGAGCGCCTTGGTGGGCTTCTACCTGGCCGTGGATGAGATGAAGCATTCGCACAAAACCGCCACACATCAGCTGGGAACGGAGATCTTTTACACCTATATACGAGCACCGAAGCCGGAGATACAAATTGATAAGCACGAGCGGAAGCTCATCGAGACCTTTGTGCTGGGCGATGCGGGTCCCGATATATTCTATGACATCCAACGGAATATATTGCGCACGCTGGAGGACAAATACTATCCGCCGTTTGTGCTCAGCGAGCAATATCGGCAGCTGAAGGAGGCACTCGACTCCAACGAATTTAACGATCCCACCTTGCTAATGTGTCCCACACTCCTCGGCGATGTGGCCGACGATGAGCAGGCCAACGTTGTCGATGGTCTCAACGGTGCTGGCGGTGCTCCGGCTGCCATCGATGTGGCTGCTCACACTTCGTATGCCCGGCGAAAGCTGGAGCAGATACAGGAGCGTATCGATAAGAAGAATCAAGCGCTGGATGCCTTGAAATACTCTGTGAAGCCGGAATCCAAGGTGCTGCAAATACTCGAGAAGGAAATGGAGTGGCTCAAGAGCGAGAAACGACAGACGGAGGCGCATTTGAGACGGACGGACGCCTGGACGGAGCATCTGGGCAAGTGGAAGGCGACCATACAAAGTGTCGAGGTGCGACTTGCATTTGTAATCCCCTAAAGAAACAGCTGTGAATGTGTGATTCTCTCTCTTTCTCCCTGCAGGTTTCCGATGAGAAGGAATCGCTGCAGTTCATGATCCTCGTGCACGTGGACGAGGACATCAATGCGCCACCACAGGCAGCGCCCAAGAACGGGGACAGCAGCACGGGAACAGGCACAGGCACAGGACGTGCCCAGCGAAGGCGTCCCTCGGGCATTTCCAGTGGCTGGGTTGTGATGCGTTCCCTCAACCAAGTGCATGTAAGTGATCCAAAGTAAATCCAAGTTATCGATAGAGTCTTTAATTTAATTTAATTAATGTTAAAATCTTCGAAGCAAAAATCGAACTTTCGATGTATCGTCACAAAAAATTATCGAGTTAAAGTACTTAAGAATTGATTCCACGAAACTCGAACTGTCGATTTTTGTATTTCTTACATCACTAGTTATAATTTAAAAACCATTTTCAACTGTGTGAAGTACATACAGTGGCGGCAGAATTAATAGGGACAAAAAAGTTCGGTTGCTTCTTTTCAATATTATTCTGATCCTTGCAAGATCCAATGCATATATACTCTTAGACTTAATACATAATCGCTATTTCTATTTAAATTTAACAAAAATTTGGTCCATATTATCATACAAGAAGAAAAAAACATAAAAATACAAAAATTTCCGAAATTCATACTGGCAGAAAAAATAGGGACAAGAAGCATTAAGCATAAAATTTTTGTTTTTCACATATTGGTCTTAAAATTTTGTGGTAGCATTTATCATTTTTAATATTCTAGAGCATCTTGGATGCATGGAGTCCACAAGTTTGGCACAGGTTTCCTCAGGAATGCCATACCAAGCCTATTGCACCTGTTCAGAGAGCACCTGCTGATTTTTGGACATGTCAGACCCTAATGCCTAAACTTAATGCCGGCTTTTGATCTTCCCAGAGGTCCTCTATGGGAATTAAGTCCGTGGAATGTGCAGGTGGTTCCATGTCGCCAGTATTTTCGAGACCAATCCATTCCCTGACCAAATTCGAAGGGTGCTTTGGGTCGTTATCTTCCTGTAAAGTGGGAGTAAAGACATTTCCTCTTCAGCAAATGGCTGAATCGTAGTCCGGAGGATCTCTAGATAATATATTGCAATAGATTTGGTCGACAGCAGGTTCTGGTAAGCATTTATCAGACCATACCAGACCATAATCGAACCGCCGTCGTGCTTAACAGTCTTAACTGAGTACTTGGGTTCAAAAGCTTTTCCTTTACGTCGTCTAACCTGTCTTTTTCCATCGGATCCAATGAAGTTGATCTTCGTTACGTCCAACTAGAGCATATTTTTCCAATTTTCGAGTAGCAGGTGCGTATTAGCAAGTTTAAGCCTATGCTGAATATTTCGGTTACTTAAAAACGGTCGATTATGGTCTGGTATGGTCTGATAAATGCTTACCAGAACCTGCTGTCGACCAAATCTATTGCAATATATTATCTAGAGATCCTCCGGACTACGATTCAGCCATTTGCTGAAGAGGAAATGTCTTTACTCCCACTTTACAGGAAGATAACGACCCAAAGCACCCTTCGAATTTGGTCAGGGAATGGATTGGTCTCGAAAATACTGGCGACATGGAACCACCTGCACATTCCACGGACTTAATTCCCATAGAGGACCTCTGGGAAGATCAAAAGCCGGCATTAAGTTTAGGCATTAGGGTCTGACATGTCCAAAAATCAGCAGGTGCTCTCTGAACAGGTGCAATAGGCTTGGTATGGCATTCCTGAGGAAACCTGTGCCAAACTTGTGGACTCCATGCATCCAAGATGCTCTAGAATATTAAAAATGATAAATGCTACCACAAAATTTTAAGACCAATATGTAAAAAACAAAAATTTTATGCTTAATGCTTCTTGTCCCTATTTTTTCTGCCAGTATGAATTTCGGAAGTTTTTGTATTTTTATGTTTTTTTCTTCTTGTATGATAATATGGACCGAATTTTTGTTAAATTTAAATAGAAATAGCGATTATGTATCAAGTCTAAGAGTTTATATGCATTGGATCTTGCAAGGATGAGAATAATATTGAAAAGAAGCAACCAAGTTTTTTTGTCCCTATTATTTCTGCCGCCACTGTATATAATCTTGATCAGCTTTAAGAGCCGAATCATTCTTCTGCTTCTATGCAAGCTCTAGTCTATGAAACTTGGAGCAGGTCTCTGTAGATTCCTAAGAGATCTTAACAAGTCTCGCAGATTGTTTTTATATCATAACTAAATTTGGTTAAAATCGGACTACTATATATTACGAACGATTGTGCGAAAATCAACCTCTATTTTAAAGCTTTGTTGTTACTGTTACTTCAGTTATTTAAACAAATCTCACAGATTATGCATTTGGTGTTTTCTTATACACTAGCCAGGAAAACTATGCGTACAACCTTTTTTTTACTTTAACAGCTATTGTAAGTCAAGTCTGTATAGTAAAACAAGTGGGAAAGGCTATAGTCGAGCTCCCGACTATAGGATACCCGTTACTTACTTAAATTAATTTAAAAATTTGTATTGCATGCTTTTAGGCACTAATATTGCTTAAAAGCTTTAATCAACCATTACCACCTTTCTATTTGCCGATCTTGTTATGATTTAATAAGATGATAGGTAATAATAGTAGCTAACGGTAATGAGTTAAAAAATTCGAATATCTTGAAAACTATGCGTGTGGTGGCTTTTCGCGATTTACGGGGGCGGAAAGGGGCGTGGCAAAATTTTGAAACAAACTTGATCTGCGTGGGGTCTGAGATCTAGGCGCTCACACAGACGGACAGACGGACATGGCTATATCGACTCGGCTGTTGATGCTGATCAAGAATATATATACTTTATAGGGTCGGAGATGCTTCCTTCTCCCTGTTACATACATTGCAACGAATACAATATCCCCTTTTACTTATTTTTATAAGTAACGGGTATAAAAATATATTTGGAAAGGTCGTTTAAATTCCGTTTGAATGATACAAACATTTCCTTAACCCATTAAGTACCCATTGACAAAATTCGATTTTTTGTGAACGTCAACTTTTTCAACTTTTACCCTCGATTTTTTAGAAAAAATATTTTGATGCAAAAAAAAATCTTAAACAATTCTAAGAGTGATTGATTTATTGAAAATTGTTTAAAATGACTTTTTTAACCCCTTTTTCATACTTTTCACACAAAAGGTGTCTTTTTAGCATTTGGAACAAGCTTTACAGCTTTTTTGTCAGTATTGCGACCTAGAATTCTCAACTGGCTCTAGCATCTCAAAGATGAGCTGTATACCGAGCCTTGCTCCTTGCATTCTGCAAGTGTAATATCGATATCGTGATGTATTAGACGTCGAGCTAACTAAACTATCCTATAAACAAATATAAAACCAACGATTTTATTATTATTTTCTAATTTTATTTTGAATCTAAAATGAAAACTACTTTTTAAAGTTAGGTACTTAATATTAAAATCTTTTTTTAAAAAACTGCAGGTAACATGTTAATCTTGTTTTCTTGCAATTTTTTTTGCTTATTTTATATTTTTCTTAGAATTTATAAATACTGGTACTGATTATCTCACTATCGAGCCCACATTAGTGTATTTAATTTTTTGTATTTTGCATTCTCGTTTTCCAGGAACTGCAACGTAAACTTCGTCATGTGAGCTCCAATCTGAAATCGTTGGATTTGCCAACGAACTTCAAGTTTTTTTTTCTGAAAACGGATCGACATGCGCAGGAGAAGGCAAAGGGACAAATTCAAAAGTTTCTCAATGTAAGTAATGATAATAATGTAATTAAAATCATCTTTATAATGTTTACAATATTGCAGTTTATACTGGAGAATGATCATTTGAATGGCAGCGAGGCGATCTATACGTTTCTCAGTCCCAGCTCGGATCATTTGAAGCAAACGCTGCCATCGCCCAAAAAGTCCAAGTTCTCGCTTTCCACATTATTCAAAAGCGATGCGGCAAAGGCGCATGACACCAACAAGGCGACTGATCCCTTTTGGGGTCTGCAGCGGGATGACGATGACATGTCCACGTATCTGGATGGCGAGTCGAGCAGCGATGCCAAATTTCTAGCGGACTTGGATAGCAAGGATTCGATTGCGGAACCGATGTATGCCCTGATGGGCGAAATCTTTGACATGGGCGGTGTCTTTAAATGGCTGAGGAAGAGCATCATCTCCTTTGTCCAGATCACATATGGACGCACGATTAATAGGCAAATACGTGAATCGATTGCCTATCTGTTTGAGGAATCCATGCTGCACAATTATTTCTCGGCCATATTGAAATCATTTTGGCCCGGCGGCGTTCTCGCCTCCGCGTATCCGGTGCGTTCCGATGACATGAAGGAGATGACCACGAATGCAGCAAAGGCTCTTCTAACAGATCATATACCCGAGGTCCTATGCAATCTCGTTGGCGCCCAGGCGGCCAAACGGGGCGTCCTCAAGGTCTTTGATGCCCTGCAGAATCCCACATACAACAAGCAGCTATTTTATGTAAGTGATCTTTGTCTATATTGATTGATTTATATTTATTAATATATTTGAATGTAAAAATCAACATAAAATGAATCTAGTTGTCGATATATCTCCAAAATATACAAACATATCGAGCTCATTCCATTGAAATTGATAAAAATAACCGCCAAAACTGATCCGATTTAAATTTATTCTGAATTCAGAGACTTTAAAGCTAGAGCAATCACATTTGGCACACAGATTTCCATAAACCCCACGTAGATCAAGCTTGTTTCAAATTTTCGCGCAGTTTTTAAAATATAACGTATTTTTTGTAATAAACGTTATCTATTATTATAAGCTATCATTCATCTAAATCGCAACAAGATCAGACAAATAGGAAGGTCTGATTTAAGTTTTAAAGAAGTATAACTGTCTAAAAGTATGCAAAAAAAAATATTGTATATGTATTTAAATAAGTAACAGGTGGAAGCTCGTTTTTGACTTTAGACCCATGGTTTCTTGAGCAAATCTTCTTAGAATTCGTCGTAGATTACGATTTTGACAACCGCTTGAAATCGAAAAAATTGACCCACTCTAATGTATATACTATAACTTCATGAAAATCGAAAAAATTAACTCGATTAATTGCCAACAAAATTATCGAGTTAAAATACTGGAAAATCGCTTTCGCGAAAATCTAGCTGCTTATTTTTAGATATATTTTTACATAAATATTTACACTACATATTTTCTGTGTAGTGAAAAAAGCATTGAATTCTTGAGAGGGTTGTAATTATTTATTTTTGTTGAAATACAACATATTCAACATCGATTTACCTACTTTTCCAGGAACTGCTGGAAATACTGATGATTGAGTTCTTTCCGGAAATTCGTCAACTGAAGGTGAACAGTGCCAATGGCAACAACAAGTTGACCACGGCGTCAGCGGGCGTGGCAGCTGCCTCCGCGGCAGCAGCCTTGGCAGCGGTTGCCGCCTTGCCGCTCAACTACAACAACAGTCACAATAGTGGTCACAATAGTCATGGTCACGGCGGTCATGGTCATGGTCATGGCACGACAAATCATGGATCGCATGCCGGCGGAGGCACGACATCGACAATGACGACGACGACGACGTCGTCCTCGAGTGGAGCAGCGCCCAAGGAGCATTATCATCAGGCGCCACAACAGTCGCCGTATCATCAAAGCGCTGGACAACATCATCATGGGCCAACGGGCTCCAAGTAGAAGATGCCTCAATGGAAGAATCATTTTCTTCTTACTTTTTTTTATTAGTTTAATGTGTTAACAATGCTCTCTCTGTCTCACTCACTCTCACTCTTAAATCGTTTAACTGTCTCGCTCGTTGGCATGTCTTGTAAACTGTTTTCTGTTGGAATACCTTGGAGAGATTATATATCTAGGATTAGGACATAACTCCCATTATATTCCTGTACTTGTTGTTTGTTTGTTTCTTCGTCTTCTTGTGGTTGTTGTTTAGACAAATTCACTGTTCGTTTTATTGTTATTATGACTATTATTATTAATATTAATAGAATTATTATTTGTGCTTTCGTCGCAGTATTAAGAGTTAAACCAAAATTGTTAAACATTCCCAAAACACAACGAATTTCCACCCCTCCCCCCCTGCTATCTACCACCCTCCCCCTAACGAGCAAAAGATACACGATTAAACATATTTAAATATAAATTGTTGGTGCCGATGCCCAAAAAAGAAATAAACTAAAATAACTGGAGTCGACTTATTGTGATCTTAGCAAGTAAACAGCACCAAAAAAAACGATAAATAAAAAACAATTGTAATTGATTTTCAACTACTCGTATATAGGAATATACTTCCATATACAATATATACAGTATGTCCAGTAAATGTTTTGACAAAACAAAAATGTAAACGCATATACGTTTTTATTCTTAAAAATAGTTGAACTCAATGAAACTTGTGCTTTTTATTTTAATATTTCCTAAGAACCATAAAAACTATAGTAAATTCAAAATTCATAATTAAAATATACTAAATTAAAAAAAAGACAAAGATACTTTTTGTTAAATTAAAATATATTAAATTAATTAAATTGAATTAAAATATGCGAAAATTGCAGTTTGTCAAAACATTTGCTTGACTAGCTGTAGTTAATATTAGATAAACCAAATAGTATATTAAACAAATACACTCACTCACACACACACACTCGACATTATAATGCCTCCCCCTTACATAGACTGTCCCCCCATTTGGCTGTTTCCCCCAGCTTCTGAGGGGGCGACAGTTGAAAACAACAAAAAAGGAAACACTGACAACAAATTGTATTGTATTGGATTGTATATTCTATTTATGTATTGTATTGCAGTTGCAAAGTTTTATGTGTGAAACAAATATTTAACAAAAAACAAAAACAAACACAGACCCAAGCGAAATAAAGATGCTATTTATGTAAATACCCCATGTGTTTTAATTCTATTTTTATTTACAATATTGTATTATTGCTGAGGGTTATTTTTTTTTAACAAATTTAAAATATTTCTTATTTATATAAAATATTTTAGTTTTTACAATTATCTTTCTTAGTAGTCTAGGATATTTTTAATAGTTTCAGCTGAACGGAGAAATCACTGAGGAAACCAGTCTGGGATATTTAAAATATAAAAACCTGTTCCGGCTGTGGGAGATACTAGAACAATGTAAACTAATCATAAATTTATATTCTACAACTGTCAATTATCGTCTAAATTGTTTTAAATATAAACACCATTTGTCAATAGTAACTTTATACACGTATCTTAATTTTAGCTTAGTTTATAAGCTCCTTTGACTCCTATGGGATTTTTAAACATAGCTACATAATTGTTATAGTAGTTTCAGTTAAGAAAAACTTTAACGTCCTAAAAAAGAAACTTGTATTCTACAATTGATTAGCTTATAATTCATTTTAAAAAGCTTTTTCGCTCGTTTAAAATGTTAATACGAAATATTTGTAAAACGGAGTAACTTTAAATCTTAACTTAAACTTGGTTAATATGCGTTATAGTCCATAAAAACCTTTCCCTGCCTTAAAGAGTATCTTAAGACATGAAGAAATCGGTAGAGATCTTAACTTAAACTAGGGTTATACATGTTACAATCTCTATGATCTTATCTTAGATTAAAGTCTCTAAAAAATATTTTAAATTTTCTGTTGAACAGTAACAGTCTGTACAACTCTCAATTGCAGTAGAAGCAAATGCAGGGTATTAACATTTAAAGCTTACACAAATAACTTATTACAGATTAAATCTTAAGCTACAGTGTCTACTAATCTCGCTCCTGCTTTACTTAAAACGTTGTCATCTTCTGTATGAGCTGCTCCAGCTGTATCAGCTCCATGTCCACCACAATGACTGTGAGAGTCTTGCGCATCGCAGTTGGTTTCTTCACCAGCAGCTTGACCTCAAAGTACTTTAAGAGAAAGCGCCACTTGAGCTCGGTCTTCCTGCGCTCCAACAGCCGTTGAAAGGCATCCGCATTAAGGCCCAACAAATGATCAGCGACGCCGCCACTGAGACGTGGTTCAATTAAAGTGCCCGTCTGATCGGACAGTTGGATATTGATGTTGAAGAAGTGCTCGAGACGTGCGCCACTGAAATCCATTGAGAACTGCAGCACACAATGCTCATTATCGCAATCGTTGCGATTGCTTGGAATGAGACGGCGACAGGACTTGCTGCAAGCAGAAGAGGAATAAAATATAATTGGAATGTAATTTGGAATTCCCTATACGAAGGCCGAAAAGTAAATAATACCAAAATTGGAACTGAATATTAGGAAAACAAAAGTTGAAAGCATTTAATACGGAAATTAAACTTAGGAAACCAAAATTAGGATTAATTATAACATTAACAAAATTAAATAAAAATTTATAAAAAAAAATGTGGAAGACAAATATTAGGAAAAGCCAATATCAATAATATTTTATTAAAATTCGGGCGTTTTTTTTATAAAAATGTTTGAGTTTGGCTTTAAAATTTTTTTAAAAATAAATTTAAAAAAATGTTGTGGAACCATTAATATAAACAGCTAGAATCATGGAGGGTCAAACTACATATAAATATTGTTTGAAATTCAATAAAATCTTTATTTGGATTAATTCTTTTCGGGCCTCGTTCATTAATCTATGATTTTGCTCCTTTAAAATATAGTCTACAAATTTAAATTTACTGAATGCTTTGTTATTTTTAGTAAAAAAACTTTTGATCTTGGCTTTTATTAATTTTTGTCTTCTAAATATTTTGTTCTTAACTTTTGTACTCTGAATATGTTTCTTAGTTTAATTTCTTTATTTATATTTGTCCATCATTATTTTGGTTTCTTGAAGTTTTATTCTTTGTTTTTGTTACTCCTAAAAAATATAAGTAATTCGTATGAGGTTCCCTAATTTGGTCACTTGCCACTTTTTGTTGATGCAGTTGGTCAGACCATCGATGTCGAATTTGGTGACCATGGCATAGAGAACGGCCGTGAAGTGCTCGCTGGTTGCATCCTGCAATTCGCCCTCGGCACGTGCATAGATCTGCTGCACTGTCATCTGCGTCTGGATCTGTTCCGCTGTGGGAGTGGGATCAGGGAGTAGTGATATAAAAGCTGCTGCTGATTGATCCTTCCTTCCCCTCCATACTCACCCGCTGGCAAATTGTCCAGATCCGTTTGAGCAAACAGATCGTAGGTCTTGAGCGGCGCAGTGGCGGCAAATGCGAGCAGCGTCTGGCAATCTGGACTCTGTGGCAGCGGATTCTCATAGATGAGCGTGCAGCTGGCGTGGCTGAGCACGGGACAAGCATAATACTGCGAGTGCGCGATGCGTACATCGATCAAATGGAGCAGTGTCTTGCCGGGCTGCCAATACTGAGCACGGCGTATCCAATCCGCATGCCAAAGCGTAAACATCATGCCATCCGGACAGCTGGCATCGATGACCACCAGTTCGAGGCACTGCATCAGGTAATTACCATTACGTGCCACCTTGCGTTTGAGTTCACGCACTGGACGCACTGCAGCCACCACCACGAGCAGATCAATAAACACAGCCGGACGCAGTTCAGCACCTGGAGCGGCACAACGTACATCGGACAGTTTGAGAACAGTGCTCATCGATTTGTGGGGCTGATGCATAAGCTGGCGCAGTGCTTGCAGCGTTGCCACATCTTCGCAATTGTGCTTCACCAGATAGCCATAGCCCTCGTTCACGACGAGGGCACAGGGGAGGGTGCTCCGCGGCTGATAGCGCTGATGCTCACTGAGGCCGCCGCACGAATTGGGCGCTGTTATGGCCATCACCTTGGCACCCACCACATCAATGACATCGCCAATTTGCAGCATCGCATTGTATTCCTCCACACACGCCTGGATGCCCCAACATTTGCAATTCACAATGTGACGCTTCGAATCGCGCAGTGTAAAATTGATGACGCCGCGTTTCTCACTGTTCAACTTGTCCAGAAATATATTTGGCTCTGACTTGGCAATAATCAGCGCCACTGTTGAATAACTGGTCATAGTGGGTTGCATATCAACCAGGCGCAGAATGTTTCGCGTTCTATAACCCACTTCACACATTTTAAGTAATCGAAATTCATTAAAAACGCAACGCAAACCGTTAAAATTTCAAGTGCATTTAACTCCTTTTCTGACAATGTGCACACACTGACAAGGCTTCAATGCACAAGCCGTTACAAATAGTGTTGCGAGTGTTGGCTTTTTTTCGGATAGAACTACTCCAGCTACAAACACATGATTTCTTAGATTGATCAAATAAGTGCCCAAAAATTGCACGCGCCGAATTAATTGAATTAAAAAAAAAACGCTTTCTTAAATGCTGTTCTCTTTTATTTTTTTCGTACTCTTTTTCTGAAGGATTTATCCTGTTTCTGTGGCAAGTAGTTTTCATCACTGGGTAATATTGTAATTTTAGCGCGGCTATAGCGCGCACACTGCTTAACAAAAGTATTGATGCACCAATCGTTTGCAATGCATTTAAACGCTTTTCAAACAATGTGCACACACTGTTCCCGCCATTGACAGCCAAATTGTAATTTATTAAAAACACTTCAATTGCGAATTTAAAATAATGTTTACGTACTTTTTTGTGTGTGTTGTTATTAATTGTTTAAGTTTCGTTTTTACAATTTTTACATATCTACAACATAAAACGTAGGCGTGTCCCATGCAGGCAACACAATTCGGGAATAGATGTTTTTTTTTTACTCTTCGTAATTTTCTCGGTTTTCCTTGCTTTTTTTCTTTTTTTTCATTTTTCGCTTTTCATTTAAGGTACATAATATAGAACTCTAATGCTAGTTTAAATCAAGAATTATTGATAAGCCGCTTTATCTACTCAATTCGGAAGTCCAACTACACTGAGAAGCTGCTGCTTGGAACGCGTGATGGGTGGTGAAGGAAGGAGTGAGAGTGAGGGCTTGGCTAATTAATTGCTGCTCGATGCTGCATTTGGATGCGTTTCGTCCTCGTTCTTGTTGTTGCCTAAAATCCAGTCCATGAGTACCATTGAGGGTGATCGCAGTGATGTTTGAGCTGTAAAACAAGATGAAAATTAAAGATAAATTTAATATAAACTCGGGCAAGATGGAGATCATAACGGGCTCAAAGTAGGGCTGCAGAACATATATTTTGTTTGGAGACAATTGCAATAGTATCGAGCTAGGTCATCGATAGTTTGAAGTTGTTCGATTGCTGACAATAGTAATATTTAGGTTATTTATTTTTTTAATTTTAATTTAATTAATTAATTAAATTAATTTTTTTCTTCAAAATATGGTTCTGCATGCATGACGGTAAACAAATATCGCACAATAATATACATATAGCTAGAAATACATATGTCGCCCAATATTATTACCAAAAATATTTTAATCTATTGATATGTCGATATATCAACCCTGCTTGGAATACTTACATGGATCCACTTCAAGCTGCTGCGTCTGCTGTTGCTGGACAGGAAGAGGAGCTGTTGTTGTCGCCGCCGTCGTCACTGTTGTTGTTGTAGCTGGTTTGGCCATGTCCCTCTGAAGCTGTATCATCTGCCGCAAACGCTGCTCGCGCTCATCCACAATGGCCTTGTCCTTGGAATGCTTCACCGTCTGCAGCTCCGCCAATCTGTGCAATTAATATCAATGAGTTTACAAACTTTTTTGTGAGATAATTTAAACTCCAACTTACTTCTGTTTCAGATCATTGCTGCTGTTTCCATTGGGATCGCTGCTGCTGACGACGCTGCTGGACACAGTGGAGGATGAGGCGGAGGCGGAGGTGGCTTGGGCTTGCTGAGCTGCAGCCGCAGCTGGAACGCCTGCTGCAAAAATAAAAGGAATACATTCATTTAAAAAGTAATTACATAACTGGCACCCATTTGTAGACTCACTTCTTTCGGCCTCCAGCTGACGCAGCGTATCCGATAGTTTCAGCTGCAAGTGATCGCGCTCCTCCAGCAGCTGCACCAGCTCCAGTATCATCTCCTCGACGCGCATGTCACGCTGATGCAACATCATCAGCGCATAGTCGAGATCTGCCTTTAGCACATAATCCGACGACAACTCCTGGCCAGAATTGCCAGCTGCTCCAGTGGATACGCCGCTAGAGCCGCCGCCAAGTGTATTCTGCAGCCGGAAGGGATCATACTGTGAGGCGAGACGGGCATATTCCGCTGATCTGATGGCCAGCTGCTCCTTGAGCGTCACAATTTCCATTTCCTGCGTTTCCAGCGCCTTTTGCATCTTGACCAGCATCTCGTTTACATCCTCCGTGACGAGCACGCGCTGCTGCTGCTCCTCCGACTGTGTCGTTGGCGTCGTCGTCTTCTCCTCCTGCTCCTGCTTGGCGGCTGTCAGCTGCTCGATCTGCGCCTGGTAGGCGGCTTCCCGTTGCGCCAGATGCTCCTGCCAAATGCTGGCCACCTCGCTGCACTTTTGCTCCACCAGCGACTCCCACTGTTGATGCAATGCGGTCAAGTCCGGTTGCTGGACCTGGGATTGGGATTGTGCCTGCTGCAACAGTTCCAGCGATTTGCGTAGCTCGGTGATCTCAATGGTTTTCATATCCAATTCCAGGACAGATTGCTTCATCTTGTCCTCCAGCTCCAAGCTGGACAACACATGATTGTTAAGCACACGCAGCTCCTCCTCCATGTCTGTCTTCTCCTGCTGCAACTGCTTGCACTGCTGACGCACTTGCTCCATTTCCAGCTGCAGTTGCTCCGTTGGCTGCTCCGTTGGCTCCGACTTCTCCAGCTTGTCCTCCTCCATTTGCTTGACCTGCATGCGCAGCAGTTGCAGCTCCTGGTTCTTGGTTAGAATCTCCAGCACGAGCTTCTCCGTTTGATCCTCACGCATGAGTTCCTCAATGCGCTGCTTGAGATGCACAATCTCCGATTCCTTCTCCTGGAGCAGCGCCATGCTCTCGTCACTGGGCGCACTCACAGTGGCGGGCAGTTCCATCAGCTTGGACTTCAGCTCCTCCAGCTGCAGTTGGAGCCGTTCGCTCTCCTGCTGCGCTGCCTGGGCACGTTGCTGATCCGCTTGCAGCTGCTCGTGGAGTTCCCGTCGCTCCTGTTCCGCCTGCTGGCCAAGTGCCTCCAGTGCCCGCTGCTTGTCCGCCTGCAGTTGCTCCCGTTCCCGCTGCGCCTGAGCCAGTGCATCCAGTGCCTGTTGCTTCTCCAGCTGCAGCTGGGCTTGCAGCTCCTGGCATTCCGTGTTCAAATCCTGATTCTCCGCCTGCAGATTCTCGATTTTGGCCAAGGCCTCGGCATCGGCATCGTTGGGCGCCGTTGCTGGCGAGGATGCCGGATGCAGTGTCGTGGCTGGAGTTGCTATGGCTGCTACCGCTCCAACTCCCGCATCGGCTCCTTCTTCGCCCCAGCTCTCCAGCTGCTGGAGCTTCTCCTGCAGCTCCCGGATGCGCGCCTGATACATCTGCACGTCCATGTCCTGGCGCTCCTTCAGCTCCGCCATGCGCTCATTGCCCGCGGTCAGGACATCGATGCGCTTCGCTAGCTTCTCCTTCTCCAGCGCATGCTGCTGCAACAGTTCCTCGGTCTTGGCCTGACGGGATTCGTGCAGCTCCAATTGATGCCTCAGCTCATCCATGATGGCACCATCCAGGTCATTGCTGACCGACTTGGATTGCTGCTGCTGCTGCTGCTCCTTATTGCGGTATTCCTTGAGACGCTTCATTAGCTTCGCCGTCTTGGTTTGCAGCTCCGCTTTTTGTTGCTCCAGCTCCGTGATCCTCGCCTGGAAGGCGGCTGCGTCCGCAACTGGCTGCTGCTCCCCGGCAGCTGCACTTGCCCAGGGATCCTCGTCGACGCCCCAGTCGATCACGTGCTGCCCCTGCTGCTCCTGTTCCCGCTCCGCCTGCTCCGGCTGGCAGACATAGGCCTTCTTTGGTGTTATCAACTCCTCCACAACGGGCTCCGTTTGTGGCATTCCCAAGTCCAGATTCACTGCATCCGTCACGGTCTCCGAGCCAAAGAACATGTCCAGCGTCGGCGCCGTCGTCGTCTTGGTCACGACCACTGGCGGCTCCGCTTGAATCAGTTTCTCAATGGCCGCCAACCTTTCGCGCTCCTCGGCTGCGGCCTGCAGCTGGGCCAGCTCCTGTTCTCGCTCCTGGAGCAGTCGCTCCAGCTGCAGACGTCGCTCCTCGTGCTCGGCCAGGGCCTGATTCCGGGCCAACAGCTTCGTCTCCAGCTCCTTGGCATGCTTCTCCAGATCGGAGACATTGCGCTGCAAATCCTCAATTGTTGCCTCCACAGCCAATGGATCCGCTGCATCCGAAATGGGCGCCAATCCCTGTGTGCCCATCCTCAGCGGCTGTGCGACAATCTCATCGAAGGGAGACGGCGCCGCCGCTGCGTCGCTGCTGAAGAACATGGCGGGTGCTGGGATTGGAACGTTCTACAAGGGAAAGGAAGGTTCATATTTATTCAATTGATGAATCTCAAAGAAGGACTGCGGATCGGGGGAAGAATCTACATTCCCTGGAGAATTGTACGAGGAAAACACCTAATTCTCTCACTAAACCTATAACTACCTCTCTTCTCCCTACAACTCGAATATATTAGCTGTTGAAGATTCTATATTCCCTTGAGAATTGTGCGACTGAAACCTGTAATTCCTTTACTATACCTATACCTATATCAACCTTCCTCCGGGTGGCTCCAGAATCCCTTTAAAGCTCGCGGTTGACGGCGACTTTTTATATTAATTGCTCGTACCTTTGGATTAGCCCATGTTTTAGACCAGGGGTGCTCAGCTTTTGCTCATTCCATTGATTTTCGGCCTCATTTGTTTTTGTAATCCCTCAAAGCATAGGAAACAAAATATCGTATCTATGCACGGCGCCGAGTATACAAAATACCAACACATGCAAACATTTTCGTGTGTATGCAATGCGCAGCCCAAAAACCGGTTTTGTTCTCTTCTCTGATTGGTGCTTGCAAGCGCAAGAAATCTGAACAACAACAATTTCAATGGGATTTTGTTGTTGTCTTTTCTTCAATTTTGCACTTCTCTTCTTTGTATTGGTGTTTTTTCTGTGAGTATTGGTGCGAACTCATTCGTATGCTGGCTTTGGGCACCCCTGTTTTATACGTTGGTTTTTTCCTGTAGACGTGTCGTGGTGTTCCCGATTGAATATTTCGTGCTTACAGCTGATCCAGAGAACTTGCTGTGCCCCAATCTTAATTAATTAGTCTTTATTTTTCTTTCCTTCCTTTCTAGAAGCTATATTTTATATCCCTTTCGTATCCTTTACATCAGCGTTAGGCTCGAAATCTGAAACCCTATTTGAGTCTACGTGCTTTGACGATAACCCAAATGTGCGAGCAAAAATAAAGGTCTACTGCGCCTTTGCTATGTTGTTGTTGTAAATTCTTATGACGGTCATAAACTTTAGGTGTCAAAAATGTCTCAACTCAAAACATCGACGAAAAAAAAAAATCGATTAATCAAATGATTAATTTTTGTTAAAGTTTTTTAAAATATTGTATTAAGAACAATAATAAAATGCCCAAAAATATAAATATAAAATTTATCAATGGAAAGGTCATTTAAATTCCGTTTGAATGACACAAAACTTTCTTTAACCCATTAAGTAACCTTCGAAAATTTCAAATTTATGTAAAAGTCTACTTTTTCAACTTTTTCCCTCGATTTTTCACAAAAAATATTTTTATGCAGAAAATTTTGTTAAACAATTCTAAGAGTAACTGCAAAAAAAAAAAAATTTCAAATATATTTTTGCTACTATTTTTTTTGGAATAAAATCTCCATGTGTGTTTCCTGAAAAAATTTTGCCAACGACGCGATTATTTGATCGAATAATCGATTAGTGTTTTAATTAATCGCAACACATTTTACGATACAATTAAATCGCCAATGGAAGCAAAATAATCGATTATTGTGTATCATATGATTAATCGTGCCATCCCTACTCGCGATTCTTTTGTGCGACTTCACGGCGCCGAATAGGCAGAAATTAAGTTGGGAGCAGCCGCTAGCTCCCGGAGCCCATGCGTGCCCACCGCTGCCCTATATCCCCTTATCCCTTTATCCCCTTTAGTCTTTCTCCCATCTTCCCACTCAAACCTTCTTAAAAATTACCCCAATATTTTGATTCGCTTACCTGTTCCGCACTGTAAGCTGAAGCTGCCTGTCGCTGCGATGGATTTGCGCTGTTCGGATGCATCCAAGCGGCTTGGTACATCCAATCCTCATTGGGTTGGGCCTGGACTGGTGCCTGGTATTGCGTGGGAGGGAAGACAGGAACTGCAACTGCAGGAACTGCCACTGAAGGAGCTGCAACTGGTGCTGGAGGAGCTGCCTGTTGTCGGGCCAGTTGCTCGGCCTGCTCGTCGAGACGGGCCTGCATCTCGGCCAGCTGTTCGGCGAGCCGCTTGTTCTCCGTCTCGATGTAGACCTGGTCGTCGGTCTGGTTCTGTCCCAGCGTGTCCAGCTCGGCGATCTCCTGCTGTAGGGCCTGCAGCTCCTGGTTGTGATTGGCACACAGCGCATCGATCTGTGCCCTCAAGTTGTCCATTTCCGTCTTGTCCTGCATGGCCTGCATCCGCAGCTCCTGCAACTCGAGCACATCCTGCTCCGCGCTTTCGTGCTGGAGGCGCAACAGAGTCGCCTCCCGACTGAGGGCAGCTCGTTCCCGCTCCGTATCGGCGAGTTCCTCGTTGAGGCGATTCAGCTCCTCGGCGCGTGCCTGGAGCTGCTCCTGCATCCGTTCCAGCTGCTGGGCGAGCTCCCTTGTCTCTGCCGTTGCCCGATCCATGTGCGCGCTCAGATCGCACTCCATTTCATCCAGTTCGGTGGCCTTGGCGGCCAGTTTGGCATCGTAGACGTTGCGTTGACGCTGCAGCTCCTGGTTGCGCGATTCCAGCTGTGCCCGCAGCTCGTGCAGCTCCTGTTCGCTCTGCTCCCTCACCTCATCCATTGCCCGCTGCGTCTCCAGCGTCTGTTTCGTGCACAACGCCACATGGGCATCATGTTCCGTCTGCAGCGCCTTCAGACGCTCACTGGCCACATCCGCCTCCAGGCGCAGCGAGTTCAGCTCCCGGCTCTGTTGCTGGTCATGCTGCGTCAGCTGTTGGAGTCGCTGCTGCAGCTGGGACTCGTGCTCCGTCTGCTGGACGCTCGTCTCCTGCAGTTGCTGCTCCAACAGCTGCAGACGCTCCTGATCCGTTGCCCGCTGTGCCTGCAGCGCTGCGGCCTGATCCTCCAGAGCGGCGCTCTTCGATAGCAGCTGCGTGTTTTGCGTCTCCAGGGACTCGATGTAGGACTGATCCTGCTGCAGCTTGGCCTGGATGCCCTCGTGCAGCGTCTCCAGTCGCCCGATGGTCAGCTCAAAGTTGACCTTCTCTTCCTGGAGTGACTGCAGCTTGGCCAGGAGCTGCTCCTCCCGCTGTTTCTGTTCCCGCTGCTTCTGCTGCTGATCCTCCTCTTCGCGTGCTTCTTCCTCGGGTTGGGCTTGCAGCTGGGCCCTAATCTCGGCCAGCTCCCGCTGCAGACTCTGTATGGTGGCATTGCGATGCTTGATCACCTCCTTCGACTTGTCAAACTTGATGGACTTTTGCTCCAGCTGACGGCGCAGCTCGTCCATGTTGTCCATCGACGCCAGCTTCTGCTCCAGCTGGTAGCTCTCCTGGCGCAACGCGGTGTTCGCATGCACCGTATTCTGCAGCTCCACCTGCAGGCGTTCCACCTCCTCCATCCACTTGGGCAAGGCGGCCGCCTTGGACCTTTGTTTGGCCACCTGTTGCTTCAGCTCCTGGTTGTCCTCCTGGCTGGATTGCAGCTCCTCCTGCAGCTGTTGCGTCCGGTTCATCAGCTCCCGACTCAGCTGCTCCAATTGCTGTACACGCTCCTCCTTCTCCCCATTGCTGTCCTGCAATTTCTGTAGCTCTTGCTGCAGTTGCTCCACATCCAACTGGGATTGGGACGCCTTGAGCTCCGCTTGGAGTCGCTGCATCTGCTGCTCCAGTTCCGCCTGCTCCGTTGTGCGTTTCTTGAGATTGAGTGCATACTTCTTGAGTTTCTCGCGCAGCTCCTTGTTGCGGGATTCACTCGTCTCCAGCTCCTGCTGGCACTGCTGCAGCTCCAGCAGCTTCAGATTCGACTCGTGCTCCTGCTCGCTGTAGCTCTCGATCAGCTGTTGCTTCTGCTCGGCGACCAGAGCCTGCAGAATGCCCATCTCCCCCTCCAGCGTCTCGATCCTGGACTGCAATTCCCGGCGGAGTCGCTGCTGCTGCTCCATGTGCTTCTCGTGCGCCATTTCGCTGGCATTGAGCTTGTGGTCGTGCTGCTCCGCCTGCAGCTGCAGCTGCACCAGCTCCGCACTCTGGCTGCCAATCAGCTCCAGATGCTCGGCTTCAGCGGCACGAAGTTCCGCAATGGTTCCCTGCAGCTCCTCCCGCAGCGCTTCAAGCTCTACCCGATGCTCTTCGCGCTGTTCCTGCTCCTGCTGGGCAATGGCCAGCTTGGGTTGCTCGCCAGGATCATAGCTGTCGCGCAGCTCCTCCAGTTCCGCTTGGAGCGCGGCTAGAGCGGATTTGAGCTCGGCATTCTGTGCCGTCAGCTGTTCGTATTCCGCGAGAGCTTTGCCATTGGGCGCCGTGACAGCGACGACCGTTTCCACCACGGTCACCGTCTCCACCGCCGTGCTGGCCTCCTTCACCTTGTGCAGCAGCTCCGTCAGCTGAACGTGGACGTTCTTGGCCTCCTTGGCCAGTTTCTTGGACACATTCAGCTTGGCGTTGCGATCGGCCTTGCGATAGGCCTCCAGCTCGGAGCTCAGCCGGGACAGGGATCTCTCGCACTTGTCGAACAAGGCGGCGCCTCCCTCGCCCGCGTCCAGGGCGGCCACCACCTCCGAGGAGCGCTGCATGGAGCTCAGCTCCTGCGAGAGATTCGATTTCTCGCCGAGCTGCAGCGACAGCTGTTGCTTGTCCCGCTGCAGTTCCTCCAGCTGTGCTTGGAGTGCTGTCGTCTCCGACTGCAGCTGCTCCTGGGTGTGCTTCAGCTGCTCCTGCAGCGTTTGCTCTTGAACCGCAGAGATTTGTAGCTGGGCGTGCTGTGCCTGCTCCTGCTGCAGCTGCTCCTTGAGTCGCTCACTCTCTGCTTGCTTCAGCTCCAGCTGCGCCTGCTCCTGCTGCAGTTGCTCCTTCAATTTGACATTCTCCGCCTGCAGCTGCTCCATTTTGGCCAAAACCTCGCGTCGTTCGTTCGTAAACAGCTCAATCTTCTGGAGTAGCTCGTCGCTCTCCGTGCGCAGCTGGGCGAGACTCTCGCTGACCTCCAGTTCCGATGCCGCCAGATCCTCCGTCTGCGTCAGTTCGCTGACAAAGCTGGGCAACGCACTGGCCTCCACATCCGCTGAATCCGCGCCAGCATCGCTGAAACGTCGCTCGGTGGGACGTTCGACAATCTCAATGGATTCGGCGGAACTGGACGAGCTGAGCTTCTCCAGTTTGTCCAGCAGCTCCATGTTCTCATTCACGTAGTGCGACAGCTTCTTGTCCAGCGCCTCTTTCTCCGCCTGCAGCGTCTGGAGCTGTTGACGCTGCTCGTTCGCCTCCGTCTCCAGTTGTTGACAGCGCTGCGACAGTTGCTCCTCCAGCTGCAGTTCGCTCAGCTCGGATTCCACGCGGGCGGATTCCTTGCCCTGTTGCAGTGTCTCCAGTGCCTGCTGCAGTTGCTCCTTTTGCTTTTCCAGGCGGCGTATGGCTGCCGTTTGACTTTGAGTGGATTCCACCTGCTCGTCCGACTCCTCCTCGACATGGGCCAGCTGCCACTGACCCTTCTCATCCTCCAGCACAGTAATGCGTTGCTGCAGCTGCTCATTCTCCGTATTGAGACGCTGCAGCTCCTGCTGTGCATCAATGGATTGCAATTTCTGGAGCTGCTTCTCCGCCTGCTTGCACTTGAGCTTCAGCTTGATGTTGCTCTTGTTGCTCTCGTCCAGCTTCTGCTTCAGCTGCTGCAGCTGCTCCTGCAGCTGTTCGCTGGCACTGGAGTCCGCCTCGTCCAGAAAGATGGGCTTGCTCTTGACACTCTGGGCGAGTTTCTCCTCGAGCACGCGAAGATTGACATTGAGCACATTCAGTTCGGTGGTCTTCTCCGCCAGCTGCTCGGCCTGGACGGCCAGTTGGCTGCACTGCGTCTCAATGGTGGCCTCCAGTTGGCTCAAACGCTCCGATTCGCTTGGCAGCTCCTCCTCCGCCTGGGACTGTTGTTGTTGCTGTCGCAGCTGTTGCACTTCCTTCTCCAGCTCCTGCAGCTGCTTGGCCAGCTCCTGATTCACCTGGGCATCCGTGGAGTTGGAGGAGTTGGCGGAACTGTTACTCTGCTGCTGCTCCAGCAACTGTTCCCGGGCATTGTGCAGCTCCAGACGTGTCGTCTCCAGCATTTCGCTGCTCTGCTCCAGCTCCGCGTTGCGTTCCCGCAGCTGCTCCAGCTCCGCCTGGAGACGCGTCTGCTCCAGGGGCTGCAGCTGCATCAATTGCTCGCTCTGCTGCTGCGACAGCGTACTCTCCAGCTGCTGGATCTGCTCCTGGCGCTGTGCCAGCTCAGTGCGCATCTCGTTGAGCTCCTGCTGCAGTTCCTGCTCCTTCCGCGTCTGCTTCAGCTCAATCAGCTTCATCTTGTTCTTGAGCAGCTTCAGGCGTCCCTCATCCGCCGTCGTTTGTTGTTGCTGTTGTTGTTGCTGCTGCTGCTGCTGCTGCTGGAGCAGCAGATCTGCCGCGGATCGATGTCGAGATACGGGCGCCAACTGCACCAAGCCACCGCGCAAATCATTCATGGATGAGCCCAGCTCCTGCTGCTGCTGCCTTAGACCGGACTTCACGGACTGCAGTGACTTGGCCATGTCCCGTTTGCGTTGCTCCAACAGCGCACGATTCTGTTCGGTGCGTTGATTCAACATTTGCAGCTTCTCACTGCCGCTAATCTCCAGCTCCGACGCCGTTTCCGACGCCGACGCCGACTCCGCCCTGGTGGGCGTCACCAGCGGCGTGGACATTTGTTGTGGCAGTAATTCCCCATCGGGCATTATTAAATTATTATTGCGTCCCTTGAGTATGCTCAGTTTGTGTCCCAGCGATTTGAGCGATTCCATGGAATCGCTTCTGCTCACCTTGTGGCTCTGTCCATCCGTCTTGCGCAGCGCACGTTCACGCAGCGCCATCAAGCGTTCCTAGAAGCAGGAGAGGATTATGGTTTGATTATTGGCAATGGCAGGGGAAACTTAATGGGGGAAACTCACCTGCTGTTTGGACAGATTCTCGCGCAGACTGTCCAGGCGTCCCTTGCTGGACGAGTGCTGTGAATTAAATTAAGAAATTTAATGCATTCCAGCAAATAAATTAGCAATTGTAATAATATAATATAAAATAAATAGTTTAAAGACCATACAATAGTTAAATAAATATGTATAGCAGCGGTGGGCACGCAGTGGCTCCGGGAGCAACGACTGCTCGCAACTTAGGTAGACTCTAATAGGGTTCTTGTTGTTCATGTTGTTGTAGTGCTCCCGAATTCAGATTTCGTGCCCACTGCCTTGTTCGCACTGCGTCACAGACTGTCACAACTAACAGTCACAGCGCCTTTGTGCTGCATCTGGCAACTCTGAATTCAATAAATGCCAATAAATCGTCAAACTAAATTGTGACAATGGCTTGACACAGACTGTCCCGCAGTGTGAACCCGGCTTAATAAGAAAATCCTTGCAGCAAGTTAATAATAAATAAATGAATACCTGTATGAGCGATAATTCCGTTGAGCTGCCATCATCCGCATCCTCGTTCTCATTGTGCTGACTAAAATCCGACGCCGAGTCCATTTGCCCGGACATATTTTTTTACAAACAATTTGAACTAACTAAATTTCCAAAAAAAAAACAACAACAAAACTAGGAAGGAAGAAGGGAAAACAAAAACAAAAGGAAAGAAAAAAAAGTTTGGCTATCTCCGGAATGGATATATCCAATGTCGTCGCGTGTGTTTCGTAAAGTTCGTGTTGCTGCTAACTATCGACATTGACTGTAATCAGAAAATAAACAACAGTTTGTCAAAGAAAAATATATAATAATTTCACACAAAAAATTGAATATTTTTCTTATTAATATCGCCAGCGAAGAAATTCGTGGCACTGACGTGTGCACTTCTTTCGTTGTGTTGCGTACGTGTGCCCCTTTGTGTGTGTGTGTGAGTGTGCGTGTTTGCCTGTGTGCGCTCATTCCATACACAAATTTGATGTATGAAATTTTTCCTTCTTTTTTGTTTTGATATATGCACGCACGCTAGTTTTATATGGTATTTGTTTATTTCAGCTGTTTAGAAATCAACAGCCAACTTGTTTCACAGCACACTCATTTGCTTATAAATTAAATTTTAAACAATTATTTACCAATAATAATTAAGCAATGCTAACAACAAAAAAACTTAAACACCAGGGCTGCAAAGTCGTTGCTACTGCCCTTGTTTTGGTTACAGCGCCCCGTGTCACTTTCGGATAGTGCGATAAGCTGTATGATTTACTTTATCGATTACTTTCAAGCAATCGAAATTCAAATACTCACATTCAGTCACTGATATCATATTTCCTTGTGACTTATGGTGCATTTAGACTAGTTGACAAACAAGTCAATTTTGATGCCAACTTAGTCAATCCTAGTGTAAACAGGGGTCAACACGGTCAACAGCTGTGTTGACTATAAATTGACAATGCGAAAAACGTCAGTTGACATTGTGAGTGTAAACATAGTGTAAACACTTATTGTCAACTATTGAACTTGTAATTGACTCGTTGACAATGGAAATTCAAATTGACTTCATGTTCATTCTTTTGCTTTGTGTTGACAAACTTTGTGTACATGACAGAGGTGGCAAACCCTTCGATTTCACCATCAATGTTGGTTGAATAACATCTTTTTTTGCGGAGAATTGTATTAAAAATCATAATTATAAAATCATAACCATCATAACCTTCGTGAACCATCATTGAGGTTGAGGGCACCGAAATCTTAAACAGGAAACTTAAGCTCTGAATGCTATCCCCAGTAGCCAAATACCGAAGAGTCACGGCGAGGCGCTCTGCTGCGGATATCGCTCTACGTAGCCTTGTGTCGGCTTTTTCAATTAAAGGCCTCGTTCGAGGATAAAATCAAAGTCATCCGGACTCATTCGAACAAAGTCCTTAAAGCGATCAGGACTTTTGGATCGAAATATGCTTTGAATCGATCGAAAAAAGCCACTCTCTTCCCGCTCCAAATAGAGCTCTTGCACCCACGTTGTCCGGGTTCGCAATTTAAGCTCTTGCTCCTCCTCCTCTTCCTCAAGATAACAATGAAAAATAAATGCTGCTGCTATTTTGGGCTATCTTGTTGATGTCGTTAAACTCATTTTATCTAATTGTAGAAGAGGCACAAATTAAATATGTAAAACAAAAATGTATGTGTGCTTACCACTTGTTTATTTTTACCAATCAAGCACGTTCGATAGATTCAAAATGTCGACGTCAACTAAACAGCATTGGCAACGTGAACGTCAATGAATTTTAATGTCAACTAGTTTAAATAGCTCTCAACTTCATCGACAATGCGTTGCTAGCTCTTGCGTTGACCAACTGGAAAAGTAGTTGCCAAACATGTTTTTTGGTCAACTAAGTCAATTAATGTAAACGCAAATAATGCGTTGACCTTGGTTGCCAATAGTTGACTTTCTTGAAATTGACGCTGCGTCAACTAGTCTAAGTGCACCTTAACTGATCGATATATCGATTAGTATTTGCGACACAAGCAGATAGTGCGATAATTTCGTTAATTTGGCGGCATAATCGAGATTCAAAATGTCAGATTAACCCTGCAGTTATGGAGGTAAATTAATTTACTTAACTTTGACAAATTAAATGAAATATTAATTATTTTGATGAGGTAGCAAGTTTTATTTTTATTTAACATTTATTGAATTCGAGAATTGAGAATTCTTCGTTTAAAATATCTGTTTATAAAATGCAACAATTTAAAACTATTACATATATTGCACATGGTAAAACATAGGAACAAAAGAAAAATAATATATGGACTAGACTACTCCAAACGCAGGAGAGAGATATACACAGATGCGTATGTAAATTAAGTAAGCTGGCGCATAAAAGTGGAGGAGGACAGCTTAGCAATTCTTCCTCCTGTCGGGATTAAGCAATTCTGTAATGGAAGTGTGATTCCCACGTAATGCGTATTCATAGGCGGTGAGTCCAAGCATATCCTTCTTATCGGCATTTTCTAGGTAAGGCAACAAGTAATGAATCAATTCGTCGAATCCGTGCAAGGCCGCCACGTGGAGAGCAGTGCGTCCGGAGGGATCCGAAAGGGACAGATCGGTGCCAGCCAACTGATAAGATTGCAGACGCCGCAGGGAACCACGAGCGGCAGCGGCACACAATTGTTCGCCCACAGCACGCGAGGATCCGGTCAAATGGGCGCCACAGCTGATGAGCAGCTGAATGATCTCATGGTTATCCGTGGACACGGCCTCCTGCAACGGGGTGCGATCATAGCGATCTCTGATGTGCACCGAGACGCCATTGAGCAGCAGATGTCGGACAATCTTCAGGTTGCCCATCTGACACGCCAGATGCAAAGCTGTGCGATTATCATGATTCACTCCCGAAAGATCAGCGCCATATGCCTTGAGATTATTGATCTTCTTGATATCGCCCTCGACAACGGCCGCATTGATCATCGCCGGAAACAGTGTGGCGCCCAGTTGATCGAGCTCCTGTGGAGACGACAAGTGCAGGGAACGCGCCACAGCATCAACCAGATCATAGTCCTCCATTTTGAGGGCTGCCGTCGAGGTGAGCTCGCCTCGCAGATTCGATTGCATCATCTACAAGCAGAGATTTGAGATTAGCCAACTGTGCATCAAGTCAATCAACTCAAATATATTTTTAAGAAATACAAAAAATAATTTAAATAAATTAAAATACGTGTTTTCCAGTTTGTTTTTCAACTTTTTGTTTCAAAATTCGTTGTCGTATTAAGGAATCCTTCGACTCACCTGCTTCTTGACCTCCAAGGGCCATTCCTCCTTGCCAATGACGTAAGCGAGCTTGGAGAGCGCCGCCTCGGGCGTCATATCGTAGCCGGGAATGACGCCCACATCGTCGAGCACCTTGCCCGTGTCGTAGATCTCGGCAACGGAGCCATTTGGACACTGCGTGCAGTTGATGATGATGACGCCCCGTTCCGAGGCGGATTTCAGTTCATCAATGAGATCCTTGCGATTCGAGGGCACATTGCCGGAGCCAAAGGATTGCAGGACCACGCCCCGCATGGGCGGCGCTAGAAACGCACGAAAGGTGGACAGAGAAATGCTGGGAAAGATGCGCAGCAATCCAACGTTCTCGTCCAGCTGCAAATGGACACGGAAACGCTCCACAGTGCAGGGCCGAAAGATCAGGCGATAGTCGACATTCACATTGATGCCAATGTCCGCCAGGGGCGGAACATTTGGTGAATTGAAGGCATCCAGTGAATTGGAGCTGCACTTGACCGTGCGATTGCCACGGAGCAGCTTATTCCCAAAGAAGATGCACACTTCCGGAATGACATAGTTGCCGGCGATGATCAGAGCGGATGTGAAGTTATCCTTGCCATCGGTGCGCGTCTCAAAGATGGGCAACTGTGATCCCGTGATGATCACCGTCTTGCCGAGATTCTCGAGCATGAATGACAGGGCCGAGGCCGTGTAGGACAGTGTATCCGTGCCATGGAGCACAACGAAGCCATCAAAGAACTCATAGGATTGCTGTCAATATAAGAAAAGGGGAAATTAATATTTGAAATAATTGCTGGAGAGGATTACTACGTTACATAGATGTCGTTGGCAATGCGCGCCCAGTCGAGCATCGTCATGTTACTAGAGTCAAGCAGCGGCGTGTACTCCGTCACCTGGTAGAGCACCCGCCTCGACTCGCCGTGCACATAGGGCAGCACCAGTGGCGCCATCGAAGCCCCAGCACCGAAGCGACGCGCCGCGTACTCCTCGTCGTGGATATTCGGATATTTGCGGATGAGCCGCACCAGGGCATTGGGAATGGGTGCCAGCACTGAAAGAGATTCGTGTGGAAACAACGATAAGAGTTGTATTTTTGTAATGTAAATCCAAATTATGAATCGAGTCTTAAATCGATATTTAAAAATCGAGTAAACAAAAATCGAGATGTCGATAAATCGAAAAAAAAAACTGATATATCGAGTTTTATATCGACTTTGCTTAAAATAAAAATTGTTGAAAGAAAGCGTAATTAAAAACCCAAAATACACGCTTACTTACACTTTCTTTGATTATTTCAATTGAATTTCATTGCAAATTTTATCAAAAATGTAAATTCAAAAATGAATCGCGTTTTAAATCGAAATGTTGAAATCGTCAAAAAAAAACATAATCGCTCAAGAAATTAATTTTAAGAAAATATGCTACATTTACTTTATAATTTTTAAAATAAAATAACTAAATATTTTTAAATATATTTTAATTGAAAAAAAAAAATATTCCGAAACTTTTAAGCTGAAATCCAAAAAAAAGTGGTTTTTCTAACGTTAATTTTATTTTTAAATTAAAATCAACTCTTTTTTTTAAGTTTTAAATACATAATGGAAATAGAACAATTATTTTACTATTTTAAATTTGAAATTATTACTTATTTTTTAAGCAATATGATAAAAATCTAAAAAAATAAAAACCTAAAAATTATAATAACTAAGCAGCCATTTTTATTTTAAAACTAATTACCGTTACAGTTCTTGATTAAAATATTAATATATTATACAATAAAATTTACAAAATATACAGGGTATCAAATCTTCCGTATGCTTTTCCTTTCTAGCTTTTTAATGGATGCTTATTAATATACATACATATGTATGTGCTTTGTATAAATTAAAATACTTGAATTTGGTAAGTATTTATAATAATATAAAAAAGTACTGCAAAACAGACACACTCAATTATTTGCCGGACAAAACAAATTTGTTCTAAAAAAACATGGTTTTTTTTACATATTTATTAGCCAAAAAAGTGTGTAAATGGAATTATTGTGTCTAATAACTTATTAGCCTACCCTCGTATTACTCACTACCAAAATTAAACAATGCGTTCGTATTTTCTGAAATTTAAGCAGCCATCAGATGATGAATAATACTAATCAAACAAATAAATAACAAGTAAACACAACACTTTTTCTCAGCCCACCCTCGTAGCACTCCCCCCGCCCTTCCACTATTACTTACCATTTCGCTCATTACGCATCATTCCAATGGTGCCGCCCGTGTAAATGACACGCACCCGCGCCTCCTTCACCTCCTGTGCCATGAGATTGCCATCACTGACATTGCGTCGCATCGCCGGCGACTGCAGTGTCGGCGATGGTGGAATCACGTTTTCCACCGAATATTGGCTGGTCACTTTGAGCGGCAAACAGATCGGTTCACTTCCAGTTTCAATTCCATTGCCATTGCCATTTCCATTGCCATTTGCACTTCCATTCTCGTTGCTGGACATGATTGAACTGTGTGCTAAATTCAAGTGCGGAAAATCGCTTAAAGATCGTTGCGATTAGGCTTTTAGATGTTTACAGTTTACAGTGAATTGTGATGTAAACACAAAAACCATTAACAATTAACTAGTGCAGTTGCAAATGCGCTTTTATTTAAACAATTTGTTATCAGCACCAAAACAAATGTCGAGATTTTCCAAAATTCACACTCTTCGTTTGTCCGCGTGGCCGGTTTAGGGGTCAGGTGCGAATATACTGAGTTTATTTTTAATTAAGATTACACGTTTCGCCAATCGAAAATAGTTGATATCTAATTTTCAATATCTACATCTCAATAGTTATCTGCGTTGACTATTTTCATAATAAATTTCAACACATCGTAAGCAAATGACAAATTTGCATGATCTGGCGTTGCCGGACTGTTGGAAAGGGTTAAAACAGCTGTTTGGCCTTGCGCGCTGTCTGGCAGTGCTAACGTTGGCGCGCTACTCAAACTAAAAATGTTGCAGTAGAATTTCTAGGTAAACAGCTGTACTTTTATTTGTACATTTTGCCGAGAATTTCTCAGAATTCACTTTAGTGCGTCAGGTCCAAAAACATACTCCGCTTATTTTTAATTAAGATTACACGTTTTGCTATTGAAAATAGCTGATATCTACATTTTTAATATCTACATCTCAATGGTTATCTTCATGGTCTATTTTTATAATATAAGCACGCTAGCCTTACCAGATAGCTGAAAAGCGCGCAAGCAGCTGTTTGCTTGACGTGCAGTCTGGCAGCTCTGTCTTTGGGTGCGCAACTTGACTAAATGCTGTGTAGAGTGGAAAGTTGGAAACGCGAATTTCTGGAAAGTGGTGAATTTATAAATTCGAAAACCTAACGGTTTTCGCGCTGACTCAAGTCTACAAAACAAACGCTCCCCTCCCACCACACAACACTTACGAGGTAAGAAATATAAATACGAGTCCTGACAGCAAAAGGATAATAACGTGCTCATCAGCTGCAACTGCTGCTGCTGCCGCTGCTGTCTAATGACAATTTCAATAATGGCCATAATCGAGCGTAATACGAGATGCAGCCACAAGTGCAATTTCAAGTGCCCTTAACGTCCAGCTGCCTCTTCGTGATAATGATGAACATGATGAACATGATGAACACGATGATTACGTTGCAGTTGACAAGGCACAAAGGGAATTGATATGTTTAAGGGATAGACAGACAGATAAACAGACAAACGGATAGTTATATTGTAGTACACAAAGGAAAGTTTCATTTGCACAACAGTTGATTAATTAAAATGATTTAAAGCTTTGCACAAAATGCATTTAATGTCGATAAATTACACAGTTTGTGTACATTTCTTATCGATAAATGCATATCGATAGCGAATAAGTGTTGATCAGTGGATCTTTCTCTCTCTCTCTCTCTCTCTCTCTTTTGCTGCTCTCTATGTGCGCGTACTTTGTTGCGAGTGATTTCCGTTATGCGTGCTGATAAACTTTGTTACTCGTACTTTATTTTTTAAGCTTCTTGAAGTACATCGCTGTAAAATACGCTCGTTTACACCTCAAGTGGCAATCATTTGCCTCGCAGCTTTTGCAGGCGCTCCTTCTCCCTCCCTCCCACACCCTGCCAACAAAGCAACAAAAAAAAGAGAGACGTTCGACATTATCGCTGCTGTTGCTGCTGCGTTCCCTAATCACCAGACGTAAGTGCGAGCGAGTAAACTGCTTGCACTCCAACATCAGGAAGGAGTTGAGCACTTTAATAGTGGAGTGAGGAGTTGCGAAAGTACACAAAAACACACACATACACACGCACACAATGTGGCCACATTGTATTGATAGCTTGCGATGTTGATGATGATGACGTTTGTTGACGATGATGAAGTGGCAGGCAAATGTGACAGTTACAGGAAGCAGAAAAAGAAGAAGACGAGCGCGATGCTAGGCGACGCTAACGAACAACAATGGAAATATATTTCTAATAATGTCGCCAGTGACAATAATAACAACAACAACAACAACAATAACAAAAAATAAAACAACAACAATAACATCAACGTCAACGTCAGCCTATGACAATGACAAGGCAAATAATGTGTCGGCAATAAGAAAGTTTTGTGGGAACTGAACGACGCGTCGTTCTGTCTCTGTTTCAGCTTCCCCTCTCCCTCCCATCGCTCACTCCCCTTGGTTGCTGTTGCTACTGAAGCGATTTTCATAATTTTTGCCTCACATGGGCCGTAATTTGAGTGTCGCTTTTGCTCCCCAGTGAATTGAACTGTAATTACAATGGCATTTTTGGGGCGGCTTAGTTGGCCCTTAAAAGTAGGCAATGGAAAAGCGAGCGAACGACGCGCTTAAAAGTAGGCAACATCAAATTTTGCAATGCGTCGCTTTAAAAACGTTGCCATGGCGGAGTGTGAGCGAGAAGGAAAAAGAGAGAGGGTGAGAGAGAGGACAGGCATGTAAATACAGCTATGTCCATGCAATTAATACTGATTACAGAAATTATAAAGGCTACAAATTTTAATTTAGTTTAGCGTTATAAAAATTGTCTGATGAAAATTTTGAGATGTATTTAGGAATAAAGTATTTTAATCATATATAAATAAAATGTAAATGTAAAAATTGTGATGTAGTAGAAATAAATATATTTATTAAATATGAATATAAAATGCGAAATGCGGACCCATTTAGTTAATTTATAAAGTCCACGAATTTCAATTTATTCAAAAGTTCAAAAGAAATTGCCTGATAAAAATTTTAAGAAACATGTAAAAAAAATATATTTAAATTTAGCATATGTACATATGTATATGTATGTATGCACATAAATACAAATGATAAACGAAATTTTTTGACCTATTTAGTTAATTTATAAAGTCGACAAATTTCAATTTATTTAGTTGCATACAAATTTTCATTGAATAATTTAAAGAAATTTAGAAGGTAAATAATATTTTTTGTTGTCTTTTGTGCTGTTTGTTTGGCCAGTGCTGTAGGTTGGTGTGTGTCGCTATATATTTACAGCTACTAAACTGTAATCGGGCCACACACCGGAAGTTGAAATGACTTGAAAATTTATTGCATTTGCTGTCGTCGTCGACGTTGTTGTGAATGTTGTTGTTGTTGTTGTGAATGTTGTTGTTATTGCTGTGCATTCAGCAGGCAAACGCTTGACTGGCTTTGGCGTCGCCGTCGTCGTCGTTGTCGGAAGTGGCACGGCAGTCAATTGGAGCCAGTTGCAGAGATTCGAGGACGACGCCGGCAAGCGGCGATTGCAAAATTGAATAAGCCCCACAGACTCTCACAGAACCCAATCCCAATCCCAATCCCAATTCCCAGACCGAAAACCTGAAACCCAAAAATAAAAATAAAAATATAAAGCCCACCGAAAGCTCCAATGCCAAACTCATGCCCAAATTCTAGACAGAGGCAGAGGCGACACAAATTTACGGAGATTTTGCAGTCAGCAACAGCAGCACAAAATAAAAGCTGACAGACACACACATGTGTGTGGTATGTATGTTGTGTGTTGGTGTGTGTGTATGTGTGTTGCATGCATCCTGACAGGATGCCAGTGGGCTAGTGCATCCTTCAAGCGTTTTACTGCTCATAAAAATCCATTAAATTATTCAAATTGCATAGCAAAACACTTTTGCAAGACGACGACGACAACGACGGTGACGACGTTGCCACGCCTCGCCGAGATTTTGGGCGTTACTAGGTTCCACTTTTTTTTGACCCTGTACTTGTAGTTTGTCAAATAGACATAAAAACATATTTTTCATCAGTATCATATTTTTGATCAGTATCAAGAATTATAAAATTGATATTGTCTTAGAATTTGTTTAATTAGTCAAATTTGTTTGAGAAAAATACCATAAAATGTTGATTTTTTATTTTAAATTTTACATATTGTCTATTATTTTAAGAATTTCGGTTTTCGATGAAATTAATAAACATAAGGTCTTAAAATTAATGTTATTCGGAGAAAATTAAGAATTTTTTCAACTTTTTTTTTATATAAATTTAGATCTCAGAGAAAAGAAGAGCTAGATGTACTAAACTTGGTATGTTGCTTTTGATATGTACACTAGGGTGTCCCTTATTTGGTCAAAGTCAATATTTTTAAACGCATACGGGCTAGTTCTGTTCTTTAGGTCCTAAAGCACTCAGAAATAAATTTTTACCTCAATCGGAGTATGATAACCCGTGCCGACTTGGATCGGAAAATTTAAAGATTATATGGGACAAAAAAAATTTTTTTTTTTTTTTTTAATTTTTTATTTTGTTTATTAGGTCCTAAAGAACTCAAAACCAAGTTTTCACCTTAATCGGAGTACGATAACCCATTCAAATTTGCATCGAAACATGAAAAATCATCGAAAAATGTATAATCAGTGTTAAAATACTGTTTTTTCATGTTTCAATGCAAATTTGAATGGGTTATCGTACTCCGATTAAGGTGAAAACTTGGTTTTGAGTTCTTTAGACCTAATAAACAAAATAAAAAAATAAAAAATTAAAAAAAAAAAAAAAAATTTTTTTTGTCCCATATAATCTTTAAAATTTTCCGATCCAAGTCGGCACGGGTTATCTACTCCAATTGAGGTAAAAATTTATTTCTGAGTGCTTTAGGACCTAATGAACAGAACTAGCCCGTATGCGTTTAAAAATATTGACTTTGACCAAATAAGGGACACCCTAATGTACACATATTCTAAGCAGAGTCAATTAGTTTTAGAATTTAAAAAATATAAAAGTTAAAAATCGAGTAGCTATAGTAATTTTAAAGCTAAAGCATAAATGATAAATACTATAGTCCGAATCTGCTCTACAAATTTTATCATGTATGTATCAGAACAGAGCAATAATTTTTGAAATTTTTTTCACAATTTTATTTACAGGGTCTTTCACAGTCGAGCAGAATGGAGATGTTGCCCTTTCTACTAGTTTTTCTTTCTGGCTCTCGTAACGCAGCTTCAGCCACTGCCAAAGATTTTTCCGTCTAGGAAAATGTTTGTTTGATTTTTTCTTTTGCCGTTTTTCCTGAGCATTTTTTTTTTTTGCCTTGCATTTATTTTCTTTTTGCTATTTTTCCGCGTTGACCTGCTGAAAATAAAAGGCAACCGGCGGCCGGCAGCGAACCAGGCGCAGTGAGGCATGCAACAAACACACACACATATACGGCACACACACACACACACACACACACACCTACATACACCTACACACATGCCTGCTATTTCAGTTAGTTGAGTTGAGGCATTGAAAAGCTCGAGATGCTTCTTCTCCTCGCTTGTGGCTTTTATTGTACCTCTCTCTGTGTGTGTGTACCTATGTGTGTGTGTGAGTTGAGGTAATATTGGCAGCACAGTGGGCGTGGACTATACGCAACGGCAATTGCAGTTGTAAGCAAAATATGTAATGGAACTTGATTACATATGCCAGTTCTTTGAATTGACTTTTATACTCAACTTTAGGAGTTGGGCTCATTATCAAAACAATTTAAATAATAAGTATTTGGGCAGAATAAAAATTCTTAAAATTTAGTTTAACTAGAAAAAATGTGATTTTCTTTGTAAAAGCTCTTTGTTTGCTTTGTTATTAAGATCCTTTAGGTACTCCACAAAAGCTTTGAATTAAACTGACCGAAAACCTTTATTAAGTGATCAAGAAATTTTCAATACATAGCATAAGCTATACAAATTTTCAAAACAGAGACTTCAACCTGTAAGGGCTTGACGTTGATCTTTTGAAAAACCTCAATTCATTTCTAGAATAGTGCTTTAGATCAAATTTATCTGAAAACGGCTAAAGCTTTTTATATTTTATTTTTTTTCTATGAAAAAAGAACTTAAGGCTTTTAAAGGCCAATTTCAATTTTTATTGTTAAAATTTTAAAACTGAGCAAAAAGTAATTTTAAAAATTACAATAATACCACAAAATACAACAAATACTAAAGATTTGTTTTTGTTTAAAAAATGAATGAATGTAAGTACCAGGGACTGTAACTCTTATAAGTTTTTTGTCAAAAAATTAAAATATAAGAGTTATTGGCTGATTTTTATAAAAAAATTATTTTTAAATAAATTAGAATTAATTTAAATGATAAAAATCAAAAATAATTATTATTTTTCAATTTTTATATAAAAATAAACCCCAATTTCTTATTTCCAATTTTTATTATAAAAATTGACAAATAACTCTTATTTGTTGATTTTTATTATAAAAATCAAATCGATATATCTTTTGAACCAAAGAAGCCACATCATATATAGACCTATATATATGATCTACGCATCAATACCTTTCAGTTGATGTATTATATGTATGTACCAATGCATATACACATGAGTATATGATAATATTTTAATAATAATTATGTGTAAAATCTTTTGCCTACCACTTCAACCTGGATAAACTGCAAAAAAGTCTATTTTTTAGAACTCTATTTGGTTTCTACATTGGTTTCAGTTCAGTTCAGCTCAGTTAAGTTCAGTTTCTTACAGCGACCGTAGCGATTATAACTTTTATTCAAAAAATTCAAAAATAAGAATAATATCTGATTTTTAAAAGAAATTTGCAATGGGTCGTAAACGTGACGCTTTCCATATATAATACATTTTTATGTTTTTTTTTTATTTATCAGAAGAATCAAATTAAAAAAATACGGGTTTCAATCAGAAGGCTCGGAGACATCGTCGGATCAACCGGATAATGGCATTCAAGAAACACCGCAAAGCACATGCTCACCTTTGAATGAGTTTTTGAACTCAATTGAGGTGGAATCCGAAGGTGAAAACTCTGAGGAAGAGGACGAACCGGAGCTCAGATTGGCAACCATTGAAATTCATGGGTATTCGCCAAAACCAATTGACGTTAATGTTAACATAATGAACTATTGGGAGGAAAAAAAGTACACTTATCCACGCCTGTACCGTCTGGCTAAGGTACTTCATTCCGTGCCTGCTACACAGGTATCAGTGGAAAGGGCATTTTCTGCTCTAAAGCTGGTAATGACGGACTTAAGGTGCAACCTATCCTCCGAATCATTAAAAAAAATCATGTTCCTTAAATTGAACAAATAAAAAATATAATACCATATGAACATTAAAATCTTTGAGTCTGGGCAAGTATCTAAGGAAATAATAAAATATGCATATACTCATGTGTATATGCATTGGTACATACATATAATACATCAACTGAAAGGTATTGATGCGTAGATCATATATATAGGTCTATATATGATGTGGCTTCTTTGGTTCAAAAGATATATCGATTTGATTTTTATTTTCAATTTTTATAATAAAAATCAACAAATAAGAGTTATTTGTCAATTTTTATAATAAAAATTGGAAATAAGAATTGGGGCTTAATTTTTATAAAAAAATTGAAAAATAATAATTATTTTTGATTTTTATCATTTAAATTAATTCTAATTTAATTAAAAATAATTTTTTTATTAAAATTGAAAATAAAAGTTTATCCTGTTTTCGAATTTGGCGTTCAAAAATAACATATGTCTGTTTTTCCCACTCTTCTGGGACGCTTTTTGGTGCTTTGATTTTTTTAAACTCATAACTATTATTCGCAGTCCCTGGTAAGTACAAAAAATGTCAATATTTACATACTTATGTATATTTTTGGCATGTGGATTTTTTTGTTTACTGTTTTTTTTAATTGTTAATAATAAATTTTTTGTACATTTAAAGTTATATTTATGCACATAAATACATATGTACATATAATCATTATGATGCTTTCTCCCTGCCTGATCCTTTCCGAGGCTCTACCACTGTGCCAAAGTCAGGAATAGGCGTGGCACGTACATAAATACCTATTCCCGTACTCACACATAGTTACACACACATAATGCTTTGTTTGTGTGTGTGTGGATCTAATTATTTTGCTTAGCTTACAGAGCGAACACATCGAGCGCCCTTCTATCGCCCCACCCCCTTTTACCACCCACCCCCTTCCCACCGTCCCCCCATCCCTTCGTCCATTTTGTGTTAAGCCTCATTATACACACTGTAAAACAGATTTTGTAGTTCTGCACGTTGCGGCCGGCAAACATTAAACAAATTTTTTGCAATTACATGTTTGCCATCACAGCTCAGCCCCTTTATCCCCCTCTCACCCCCCTGTCCAACAGCTTCCCTTCCCCAGTTGCTGCCTACTTATTTACGTGTTTTTGTGATCAGTTTGGCGTACGCATTACGTAATTTGCTGAACGCATTACGTGGCATACGTAATTATGGCGGTGTGCGTGCTTCTACTACATAGAGCTAAAGTACACTGCAAAAAAAAAAAAAATGAATGCATTCTAAAATTTAAATTTATTGAATTTAACATGCATTTTGTATACCCTATTTAGAATGGGAAGAAGGGCTTAATGGTTTTGTTAAATGCATGTAAGGAAGTATTTATTATTACTTAATTATTTAATTATGTATTTAGAACTATGCAAATTAAATGCACCATTAAAAAAATACCTAAAATAAATATTATATTTATTCAAGTATTTAATTCGCAGAGAACCTAGATAGTTAAAGTATTTGAGCGAAGCTAAAAACTGTAACTTAACTGTCACCACACGCACAGTTTTTGAGATACTACTATACTACTACTACTATATTTAGCTATTATCCGACTTAATCGCAACAAGATCGGACAAATAGAACGATATTAATGGCTGGTTTAAGTTTTTAAGCAATGTAGGCACCTAAAAGTATGCAATACAAAATATTTTATATATTTGTTTTTATAAGTAACGGGTAGCCCATAGTCGGGAATCCGACCGCTTGTTTTGGAATTGATTTAATGCTGGATTTGTTTTTTTCTGTGTAAATCCAGACAGCCCAGTATTAAATCGTACACTTAGTTTTTATACTTCAACAGCTATTGTAGGTCAAGTTTTTATAGGAAAAAAATTAAAACCGATGATAAAAGCAGTTTATTTTGGATTAAAATGCGCAAAAAAATTAATGTGGTTTTTTTCATGTCCCAGAAAAAAGTTGAAATATTTGTACACTTAAATTCTTTAATTAATCATGTACAAAAATGTGTATTTTTTTTAATAATTTAAGATGTATGAATAAATGTTGCGCTGAGTGTATATGTATATGCGTTTACCAACACTTACATACATACATATGCATGTATGAGTGTTCATTTGTGTATGTGTGTGTGTGTGTGTTTTGGGCGCTGTTTCAAGGGCGCGTTGTGGCAATCAACGTTACTTTGTTTCAGCTTTCAGCTTTGCTTTCACTTCTTCGTCTTGGTCTTCGCCCTTCCCTTTGCCATTATCCGCTTCCTCATCTTTTAGCCTCTAATCTTCAGCCTTTGCTTTGCTTCGTCTTCTTCTTCCTCTCCATCAACTGCCGACAGTTTTTTATGCTGAATGGGGTAGTGGGCGTGGTCGTGGCGTCTGTGCATTTGGCATAATGATAAAAACCAACAAGCGCCAAAGTGCACAGAGTGAAGGCATCCAAATGAAACCAAACGAAACGCAAATGAAAATGTAGCCTGAAAAGTTCTGCTTGCTTGCTTTTTGTAGACCCTGTACTTGTGAATTGCTGGGGTCTGCCCAAAAAAAAAAAACAACTGAGTTGATCAAAAAAAAATTTTCAAATTTTATTTTATTTTAAAAATAGTAAACTTAATAACCCTCAATATTTATTTATATTTTTTCTTTAATAAATTAAGTAAACAAATAAATAAAAACAAGAAAAGAATTATTTTTAATTGCATTATGAATCAACTTTTGTACTATTTTAATCCTTTAATTCGCTTCCTTTACACAAGAAGTACAGGGTCTCTGACAGTCGAGCTCAGTCCACGCCAGCCTTACCTACTAGTTTTTTTGTTTTGTTTTGTTCATGTGTTCTTCATGAAAAATGCAAACCAAAAAGTCATTGCGGCACACACACACACACACATGTAGGCGAGCGCAAGAGGCGTTTGTGTTTGTATGTATGTATGCAAGTGTAAGTGTGTGTGTTTTTGTATGTTTATAGCCCAATGGGTGCGATTACTTTGCCATGTGCATTATGCAAAAACAACGCGAAATGTGTTTGAGTGCATGTGTGTGTGTGTGTTGTGTGCAAATATTAGCCAAAATGGTGGGCATAAAATGGCCATGTTATGTGGCTGTCCGTTTTTTACGCGTTGCTACAAACGTTGTTGTTGTTGGTTTCTGTTGTTTCTCTTACTTGCTTCGCCATCTTGGCAATTGACAGATATCGATATCGATTGTGCAGCGTAATTAGCTAGCTTAACATCGATATGCATAATTTAATATCGATATGCAGCGAACTAATTTAGCGTCATCGATATATTGATCTATTTCATGTGCATGTATTGCTATCGATAGACAATTAAGTCTGGTTCAGCAAATCGATGATCGTCGTTTGTGCAAGCAAACTGATATTTTTAGCACACATTTAAAATTGCAATCAAAAGTGTGAGTGTTTGTGTAAAACTATTTATAAATGTACATGTGTATACGAGTATCTGCAATTAATGGAAAAAATATCCCTCAGCTCTGCACTGCACTGGTGTAAGAGGCGTGGCCGTGTGGAAGGAGGGCGGCAGGGGCTGGGGGCGTGTGCATTCGACTGACCGCATCGACATTGCAGGGCCGTTGGCATCGACATTTACGCTTCTCGACGTCTTTGCTGAATTTTAATTAATTTTTAATGAAGTGTACATGCGTATACATACATACATATGTACTCGTATGTACATACATACATTCATACAAATGTGCATTGGTGTTTGACATGGAGACTGCCGCAGTCCATTTCTGTGCTCTGTTCTTTATACTAACTTTCTGGCTGCAGCTTCCGTCACGCATATCGATACAATTTTTGTTCGCAATTCACACGTACACTCACACATGCATACATACATATAGAGACACGCACAGTCGCGCATACAAAGGAAGCCAAATGATGAATCACAGCCAAATGAACATGTTGTTGTGCATGGAAACGTCAACATCGACAACAGGCTCAAATGAAAGAAAATGATACCATGATGAAAAAAAAATATATCTATATAAAAGTATGTTGAAGTTTTTGAGTTTTAAGTGAAGTCTATCAAATAATTTCATCACGCACGAGAAACCAAAAATTCTTGTTGAAAAACATTTATGTTGCTATGACATTTGATGAGCCTTTTTTTTTGGTCTGGCACTGCCCCACCCCACCACACCCCCACCCACAACAACACCCTCATCAGCTGTCTTTGGACACAGCTGTCATGCAGCATTTCAACATTGAATCGAAATCGACTTCGCTATCGATATTATAGCTATCATTAACTTTGAGCGGCTTTCAAGCATTTCATTCATACTTATCGATGTCGATATGGCAACAACAGCAACAAGGGCGTAGTCAGGTATGCAAAAGGGGGATGAGTGAGGTGGAAACAGCTGTAGTCAATTTAAAAAAACAATTATTTAAAAAAAAAAAAAAAATACATGTATGGTAAAAAAAAAACATGTATGTATCATATGTATAAAGACAGAATTTTGTGCAGAACTAAAATATTGTTTTGGCCACGCTCTTGAACAGCAATAACATTTGCAAGCCAAAAACAATTAACGATATGATCGATTCCCCGACTATAACATACCCGGTACTCAATTTGAATGCATAAAAGTATCTTAAAAGCTTAAATTCAAACGAATCAAAAACTACTGCATACATTTAGGCGCTCGCATTGCCTAAATACCTTAAACAACCATCTTTATACTTTACTGATCTTTATGTAAATTTTTGGGATGACTGATAATTTAGGTGACAAAAGAAGGCATGGCAAGAATTTTAATAAAACTTAATCCGCGTAGGGTTAAAAGAAGTCTGTGTGTAAAATTTGGTTGGTTTAGCTCTTATACTATTTGAGATTCAGGTGCTTACACAGACTGACAGAGGATGCTGATCAAGAATACATACTTAATGCAAGGAATACAGTATACCCTTAAATTCTTCGAGTGCTGGATATAATACAAGAACAACTACTCGTCTATCCAGACTGCTGCAGATGCGCTTGTCTGCCAAAATGGAGAGACTGTCGACAGCGCGAGTGTTTGGAGAGAGTCAAGAGCAGGTCATGAGTTTTAGGCAATTGATGATGCCAATGGCATTTGGCTTGTTGAGTTGTTATTGTTGTTGTCGTTGTTTTTGTTGCCGTTGCCGATTGTTGCCAGAATGTTGCATGCATTGTGAATGGGGCAGCTGGAAGGCAGCACAATATGGCATTGATTGAATTGCATGTAAATTAACTTGCTGATCCGATTAGAGTAAAGACGACAGCAACAGCAAAATAAATAACATCACAGAGAATACACAAGCAACTACTTATTGTTGTTGTCTTGTTGTTGTTGTTGTTGTTGACTTTTACCTGTATTCAATATTGACGGGTTTTTGCCAAACACACTACAACTTGTATTACAGACAATTTAATTTCGATGCTTGAGCTGTTACATAAATGCAATTTTTTTGTTCCATAGTTTCGAAAGCAATTTGCCTGGAGTTGTTTTGTTGTGCACGCACAACCTCAAAAGTTCAGTTTAGCTCTCGGCTCTCAGCGATAGCCCAGCAAATCAGCGATTCAGCAGAAAACTCAGCCAACTTAAGTTACTCGACCACGGTTTCAATACCTTTCACTTGGCAAGTAAGAGGGTATATTGTCATTGTTGCAATGTTTGTATGGGAGAAAAAGGGCATATATTCTTGAACACCATTAACAGTCGAGTTGAGCAACTGAATCTCAAAAGTATTAAGACTCTAAAACTGGTATTTACGAGTCTCAAAGACGAAACCCATAAAATTATCTTAATCCCACACAAATTTTCCTCATCACATTATCCTCTACCTACGAAAATCACAAGAAATTAAAAACAAACCCGAGTTTTTAAGAAAGAACGCTGATTTCAAGACAGAACATTTCCTTATATTATTTTCTGACATCCCATTAAATCACATCAAGATCGACAAAATTTAACGATAGTTATAACTATTTTAAGTTTTTAATAGTTCGAGCGCCCAAAATTATGCAATAGTGTTTTTGAACCATTGGATTTTTAAATTCATATATGACATTTTTTTATATTTAAATAAAATACCGAATATCTTATAGTCGGGAATTCGATTATGGCATTCTTATTTGTTGTTGTTATTGTTTTCACTGCTCAACTTTTGCATAGTTTTGTAGCGATATTTTCATTGGGTCAACAGAAGAATCAACTGGGGGACGTATCTCTTCCTCTCTCCCTTTCTCCCCATAGTCTCTCTCTCTCTCTCACTTGCATCTTTTGACCGGTCAAAGTTTTATGCACAAAAAAGTTGAAGCTGTAGCACAACTTGCTTATTTATTTTCATACTTGAAAGCTTTGGTTCGCGACTGCGGCTTTATTTACTCCCATCTCTCCCTCTCTTTCTTTGCCTCTCTCTCTCTTTGTACTCCCTCGCTTTGTTCTTGAATGTGGAAAATGTGAACGCAACAAATCAGCAGCCAAAGCAGAGAAGCATAAAAAAGCGAAAGAGAAATGGATAAACAAAAGAAGAATCTGCAGCAAATATTTAATTAAAATTGAGCGCAGCTTTTTATTAGAAGCTGCGAGGAGCGTGTAATTAAGTCAAGTCAAAGAGCGGGCGTTGCCACCCTTTCAAAATGTCACTAAATATGCATATTGCATGAGCACAAATACTCAGAGAAAAAAACGCTTAATAAAAAAAAAAAAATTTACTCATATTTAGTTTTAAGCGTATTAAGTTTTTTGTTCACTCGGGTCGAAACATGCACGAAATTATTAACATCAACTAAAAAAAACGCTAGAGCAACTCGCTTTCGCTTGAATTTCACTTAAATTTTATACAAATTTCATGCAAATTTAAGTGAAATTCAAGCGAAAGCGATTTCTGTGGCACCCCTGTAATACGTCTGAAAATTTCGCAGAATATTTTTTTTTATGGATTTTTTAATTACTTGTCAGTTATTTTTCGACTGCAATCGACTGGATATGAGGCAATGCATTAACATTTAATCAAAAAGTCTTTGATTAGACTGAAATCATACTTAAATGTCAAAGTCAATACAGATATAGTAGAACAAAAAAAAAAAGGAAAACACAATTCAAAATGTAATATGGGCTAATCCGAAAATTTTTAAACCAAGGGAAAAAATCTAAAGTTGTCATAAGACTGCATGTTTTTTAATAACAGCTGTTTTTGTAATAACAGAATACATTTTCAGGCTTTAAATTACAAAATTAAAAAGGTCTTACGGTGGTTTGGTTGTTCACGGCCGAGCCTAATCAATTAATTCGTCTTTTTGCCTCTTAATTTTAATATTTCTTGTTAAAAAAGGGTATTTTCAGTGGCAAAACGGTTGTCTGAGTGTTTAGCGCTTAGCTCATCTTAAACTTTGTTTCATTTTCTTTAATTTAAGATAAAAACTATAACAAAAAAATTTGGAAAAGTGTGTGGGTAAAAGTTGTTACGTCCGCAACGTACAGACAAAAAACTAAGATTTTTAATCAACACGAGATTACTTATCTTTATTTTTGATGCTGGATTGATATGTTCATATAATATGTACCACTTAATTTTTTTTACTTTGATATTTTTTGTTTATTATACAAAATTCGCTAATATATGTGCAAATGCACGTTAACCTCAAATCGACTTCCATTTTTTGTAACGGCCGCAACAGACCTTTCAGCAAGCCTAATTTTTTTTCAAAAACAGTAAGGCTTCTTTCTTAAAATAGGTTTATTTCCAATGAAATACATTTTCCAGAAAATTTCATTAAAATTCACCAATCTGAACGCCAGCTCTATCAGTTTAAACATGAAAATTTGCTTGCAAATGTAACGTCCGCAACTCAGGATTAGCCCATATTCAGTTTAAATTAAAATTAAAATTATTTAAAAAATTTGCAATTTATATATGTTTTATATTACCTTATATGATTTTATTTAACTTTACATCGAAAGTTTGGTAAAAAGAGTTCAAATAGAGCGAATCAATAGAGAGTCAAATATTTTTCACATTTAATTTAAAATTCTCAATCGGTTCTGGCTTCGATGGGCACTTTATTTCACAGGAAAATTTTCATAAGTCTGTCTTTACAGCGAAAGTTTTTGTGTGATTAAATGATTATTTCGAGAATTTTTTATACTAGCAATTAAGTATACACTTTTTTGATTAAAGTATTTTAATTTAATATTGTGATGAAATAATTCAATTAAGTGAAATTATAATGAAATAAAATAAAATATTTTAAAATGATTACTTAATTTAATGGGTTGCAATTTTATATTTTATATGAAATCTAAACAATATAACAATATTTATATATAATTTTGTATTGAATATAAATTTGACGTTAAAATATTGGGAAAAAGTAATCAAATCAAAGTGTAAATATTTAAATTTAAAGGGAATCTTTCTTTGGGTGTATATATCTATACATACATATGTATGTGTATGTATTTGTTATGTACATAAGAATGACTCAGTTATGAAACTGGGGAACTGTCCTTTTGCTTAGACGCCAAGCTCATTAACATAATCGCCAATTCATAATCTGCAAGTGCCATACAAAGCAGAAGAAAACACACACACACACACACATGTGTGTGCATACTATACGTGTGTGAGTGTGTGCAAAGAAATCGAATCCTGTCACATAATGAATTCAAGCTTGCCTTGGACCCAAATGGCAACCAGGAGAAGGAAGGAGCAAAGCACAACGCATTGACTTTAATGGCCGCTCGTTGCCATTGTCAACCATTTTTGGTAGCACAAAATTGACATTTGCGACATTCCTTTAGCTAGACACAGGAGTTCATGTTAGGAGAAGTTGAGTAGATGTTGAGAAACGCTTAATTAATGCACAAGATGTGTAAGAAGAGCTCAAAAAGTGACTACAATTTTAAGAAATTTAAAGAAAATATTAGAAAATATTCTACATATATTTAGTTTAGTTAAACATGCTGAAAAAAGGGTATCTGCTGTGTGGTGTGGCAATTTAAAAAATTTAACTTTTCCCTTTACCAATTGCTTCTTTTGGGCTGTTCAATTTCTGTTCAAGTCCTGTGCTGGACAGCCCGTTCACAGTCTCTCCTTCTGTCTGTTGCTCAATTATACAGATTGCGTAACAACAACAGCAACAACAACAACAATATGAACAGCAACAACAATGAGAAAACTTAAGTCTCTGCATGAGAACTAAAGGTGGAATTTGCCTCGGGACACTTGGCATAATCAGTGACAATGCCATTGGATAGAAATGAAAGCCTGAAACTGAAACAGGAGACAAACTCATGAATTTCATGAGGAAAGCCCAATGAATGAACTTCAAATTACGATTAAGAACAACAACAACAAATGCAGCAATTCAAAGCAATTCAGTAAATTAAAGTAAATAAAATGTTAAACTTAATTTAAATCGATAATAATTAAATTTTAGTATCGGAATCAACCGAAAATATGAATACCAGTATGTACATTTTATTTGCTATACAAAATAAGTAATTAGTTATGGCTTGATACTTACAAATATTTATCGTGCAACTCTTCAGAATTTATTTTAATCTAGTTAAAGTTCATGAAAGTAAAATCATATATTGATGATTGCCGTCGATTAGATTTTTATTGAATTTTTTTTATTGAATATCAAAATTATTTTTTAAGAATATATAAATATAACAATTAATATTGGAAGATTTTTTTTGTAATCATTGAATTATTTTTTCTGTCTTATACATTATTATGCAATTCATTTAAGATTTATTTCTAATCAGTGTATTTATTATTCTGTAAAACTTAAGTAAACATAAAAACAATAGGTATTTCATAAGTAGAATATGCTCTACATATCTACAGATTTAAGCTACTCTACCAAGACGCTTTATGTTTACAGGGTATAGCGAAGAAGAAGAGAAAAAATCACTTCTTCTTTTACGCTACATTTAAGCTTGCATTTTTGGCTGACTTTAGTTGCGGTTTCCTCTGTTTTTTTTTAGTTTAAAGCATAAATTTTAAATCACTTCATCGCATTCTCACACTCATCGACTGTCTCTTTCACACCTTCATGTGAAGTTTTTGTTGTTGTTGCTGTGCATTTTGTAGCTTGATTTCGTGTTTGTAGTTAACAAATTCATAAAACGAATTCCATTTTGCCTTTTGTTTTGCATAAAATTCAAAGTGACGAAAGAGGACGCTGACGGCGGCGTTGCACGCTGAAGGGTTCTTCATGGGGCTCGAAGTTGGTGAGGGGGCGTAACGGGGGGCGTGGTAGGAGGTTGGAGGTGTAAATTTCCAAGCGGCTGACCACACGAATCTCATTTGGCAGTCAGGAATTAAGATATGTAAAGCGACAGCACAAAACGTTTTCACGACTCAAAAATACCCTAGATTTTTTTTGGATATGCGAAAAAAAAAACAGCAAGCAAACTCTTACTTTAGTTTTGTGAGGAAAATATTAGTTTTGAGATCATTTTTTTTAGGCCATTATTTTTTTTAGATTTGATTTTGGAAAGTGTTTTTTTTTTTTTTAATTTTTTTTTATTATTTATTTAAAAAAGTTTGTGGCAGAAATCTATTTTCGCGTTGTTGGTCAATTATTTTTATATTATTCGATGAAGAACTGTTTATAATAATTTTTGATAAAGTTTTATATTTAAAAAAAAAATATTTTGGGAAATGCGGAGCTCATCAAACATGAAGTAATTTTTCAAAATATTCTAAAAACAAATATAAACGTGGTTAGAAATTAAAACTTGTGCATAGAAATTTTTTTAAAGATATATGTGCTTTTTTTTTTTTAAATAAATATAATAGTAAGACATAAATTATTTATTTTAAAAATTTAAATATTTTTTTTTGTCCTGAAAATAACATATTGTTGCGTTTGACTGTTAATTTTTGTTCTGTACTATGCCACGCCTACTTTTAATATATTGTCAAAAATTTCTAAGAAATGTTGTGATTGAATTCTTCAAGTTTCAGATCGATATCTCAACTATTTACAGATCTTTGCCGTTAAATTGTTGCAAGTGAGATATTTGCTTTCACAATTACAGGGCATGCAAATAGGCAAATAGGCTTACAAAGTGACTGGAGTTACGGTATTTGCATGCATGCCACACACGTGTGGCACTCGCTACTCGGCTATGTATATCCTTAAAGGATAACAAGCCAGTGCGTTACGCTGTCACGCCCCCTGCCCATTCTCCTGTCTCACTTTTTTCTCTTTGTCTGTTCCAAATGTTGCACAACACCAACAATAAACAATAACAACAACGGGGCAAAAAATATGTTGAAGAAGAAGAGACGCCACATGGCCAAATATTATGCAGGCTTTTCCTACCATTCCATTTTTCCCATTGAAAATTTTCGTTGTAGCCACAACTGGTAAAACAGTTTTCCATATTATTTTTTTGCCATCTCCGCATTTTTTTTTTCCCAGAAAAACTCCTGTGGAAATACAGAGAAAAACGGCGACAGCGGTGATAACACACACATACAGTGGGGATGTTCCTAAGGGGAGGAGGGAAATGGTTCTGGAGGGGTAGTTAGATTGTTATAAGATGAAATCTGTGGAGCTGAAGTATGTCCGAACTTACACAGAATGCTAACTCAATTTGACAAGACGACAACTTGAATGCTCTACATCTACATTTGCATACGTACATTTTAATAGAGTCACAACGTATCCGGAAATTGCACTTTTGATCAAGGTTAAATAAAACGGAAAGAAAAAAGAAAATTTAAAATTCAAGAAACTCGTCTAATCAGCTTTTTACTATCTTTACTCTTCTTTCATCCAGCAGTACCTTTAATTTATAGTTTCAAACTCAAAAAATAGTTGAGTTATTCATTTGAGAGGTAAGTTCAATTGATATTCCATCCAATTATGAGACTAGTTTATGTTGTAAATTGTTCTTTGTTCAGTCTAGCATAAAATCACTTTTTGGTATTGAAACCTTTCTTCTGGCATAATTAATCATCCTCTCTTTGAAAGTTCAGAAAAAGTGTATTTAAGATTTTTCCATTAATAAAATTTACTTATTTTAAGATTTTATTCTTTTTAAAAATCATAACACTTATTTGCAATACCTGATTTGAATTACGTACCGTGTATTTTATAGTTGGTGACTAAATTTTCATGTGTCGAATTCATATATCTACATATTCAACCGGTCAAAACTGGTTCTGATCTGTGTTGGTTCTGGGCCGCTTCTGGTCTGTTCTAAAGCGGTTCGGGACTGATCTGATCCGTTTCTCGTCTAGTAACCCTAAGAGCTCTTTAAAATAGCTTTCCAACGACATATAAAACATTTCTATAACATACGTGGCTTGGAAACTGTGATAATGTTAATTTTAGCGGGTTTTGGCGCTTTCCCGCTAAACTAGCATGATAGAGTATACACAGAAGCCAAAACCATAGCAGACAAACATGAGATAAAAAGTGTGTCCGCTTTAGGGCGCTACCACCACGTCTACAACTACTATGTCCACATCCATGTCCAAGCCCATGACCGGGAGCAGAAATCATCATGTCTGAGCACCAAAAAGTGCGACACTTTTTCTTTACTTCAATTCTCCTTTTCGTTGTTGTTGTACACAAATTTTGACACAATTTTTGATGAATGTCGAAAGCCGAACTGTAACAAGTGGCAAGTGAGAAAAGTGGATAAAAAAGGCAACGAAGGCGCCACAGCTGAGCCAGAGACGAAAGACAAACAGAGGACAGAGGACAAGCCAAAAGTCCACAGAGCCCCAAGCACCAGGCCCAAAAAGAGCCCAGAGTCCAATGGCCAAAAAACACAAGCTGCCAGATTCAAAAATGTTACAATTTTTTTTTTTTCTTTTTTTGGTGGTGGTGCCCATTTGTGTGGTTTGTTTAAGGATGGTGTGAGAAACAGAGCGACAGAGAGAGAGAGAGAGGCAAAAAGCAGGAAACCCGCATCAACGCAAATGTCATTTGATGGATAAGTTTTGAGCCGCCTCGACGAACAGGCGAACAGGGATAACTATGTTCCATATTTAATTATTCATGAGCGTGAAAGAGAAGACAAGAGATGACAGAGACAGAGAGAGTGAGAGAGATTGAAGATGTCCCTTGATGCTGGGGGTACTTTGATTAATGAAGCAGCTGAGACAACATCAGCAATCAAATTAATTTCAGTTACATGAGCGGATTATACATAACAACAACAACATCAACAACAACAACAACATGAAATATATTGTAAAAAAATGTATAAAGAACTAAACACGAGGACAAGAACAAATCGCTGTGGGTAAAAAACAACAACAACAACAATGAGCTACGCAAAATTTTTCACAACTTAATGAACTAATTTAAAATAATTATCAATGCTAATTTAATGAGCTCTCCCACACCAATGCGCCTCACCACATCCGCAACCATATCCGCATCCGCATATTCGCATCATGATTTATATACATATAACAATGCTGCCACGCCCAACGCCCCCAAAAGCCCGTCCCGTCCCTCCGTGAACGACACAACACAATTGAAAAAAATTTTGTAAGTGAAAACTATTTGAGTTTTTAGACTGTTTAGTCTGACAGATACCCTGTTAATTGTTGTAAAATTGTACTTAAGAGTATTTTAAATAGTTGCGTGCCAATTTTCAGCTTGAAATTATTATATAATTAGTATTCACATATTATAGATTTCCTTAAGATATACAATTGAAAAAAATATTGTAATTGAAAACCATTTTAAGTTTAAGACTGCTTAGACTAACAGATACCCTGTTTATTGCTATGTTATTGTACTAAAAAGTATTTGTAGTAACTCTGTATCAAATTTCAGCTTGGTATCTTTAATGTGTAGTCCGGTGGCTCAATGGTTAGAGTCGCCGACCTGTCACATAACTAGGACTTTCAGTTTGAAAAAACTGGGTTCGATTCCCCCCGTCAACGTTAGTCAAACAAGTGTTTTTAAATTCTAAGGAATGAAACGCAAAAAAATATATACCCGTCATAAAAAAAAAAAAAAAAGGTATCTTTAGTCATTGGAATTTTAGCTACTCTTTTATAATTTTTTTCGAACTTAATTCTAAATTCATTCACATATTATTAATTTTGTTAAAATATTGGTTTGCCTTAAAATATCGATTTTTAAGTATCACCTTCCCTTAACTTTTAGAGAAGAATTTCGAGCTCTCTCAATGCCTTCAATATTTCAGCAAACCCTGTTACTGCTATTTACTTACAGGGTATGCAAAATGAGCGAAAAAAAAGTTAACCGCAGGCGGAAAAACTTTTTAGCGCAAACATTTCGCATGAGCTTGTTGTAAACCTTTTTAATTTATAGTTCTTCTTTTTTTTGTGTGTATGCGAAAATCAGGAGAAAAGAGGAGAAGGCATGGGAATGGTGAAGGATGGAAAGAAGTGCAAATTAAAGTGCATTAAGCGATGGGCGTGGCGAAATGAGAAACGACGATGGGCGACGTTGAATTCCACGTTGGAGGCAACAAACGTCAAGTGGCAGCCAATTTTACTTGGCTAATTTGTGTGCACGAGCCGTCTAGACCAAGAATGAAGGAGAGGAGTGGAGATGGAGGAATGGAGGAATGGAGGTGGAATGGAGGAGGAATGTAGGAGGACTTGGATGAGGCCTGGCATTGCATTGGATCGTTAGTGCCGAGAAGTATGCAACGCATAAATTGCACGAGCCGCTAACGGTAATTGTCGCCAACGTCAAAGCCAACATGACGTATGCGCAATATTTACCATGCTCTAAATGAGGCTCTCTTACTCTCTATCTATCTGTGTGTGTGTGTGTGTGTGTGCGTTGGCGTGCTCAAGCGCCTGGAAAATGCCGCTAACGATGGCGCCTAAAAGCATGCAGCGGCAATTTAAATTTGCGCTCATTTCAATTTGCAAAATTGTCGAAAATTCGCCCAAAACAACAAGCACAAAAACAAACAAGCCAAAAAAGAAAAAATGCTTAAATTGGAAAGAAAATCGTGATTAAACAGGACAAAGAAGTAAGCCGGAAGGGAGCAGGTGAGAGAATCAGGTAACAGCAATTATAAATACGCTTGAGTATAAAATATAGTTTAAATTTTTATTGCTCCATAGCGTATTCAAGGCAAAATCAAGATGGCAACAATAATTGAGAAAAAATAGAAATATAGTTTTATTTTTACTTGTAGTATTTAGTTAAATGATCCTAGCCGAAGTCTACAGAAAATTTGAAGAACTACATATTTATAGAAATAGGAAAATAGTTGTCAATGCAGAAATTCAATATTTGGTTAATTTTAATAAAATTAAATAAATGATAAACGTCTTAAATATTAAATGAATATGAAGTTAACAACTATGGTCAGCTTATTCCAACAAAAACTTAAAATTAATAAATTTGTTCGTTAAATATTATATTTTTGACTTTTTACAATTTTAAAAATAATCGTTAGGCTCAAAAAAGTTGCCTATGTATTTATATTTATCAAACTTTTTGTCTTGATCCATTTACTGACCAATGTGAAGCCAAAACGGCAAGTGCCATAAGGTTGACATTTTCGCAACTTTGTTGTTGAGTGCTTGTTTTATTTTTGATTGACGGCTTTTTGGAAATTTCATCCAGCTCTTGTGTTCCTTTATACTATTGATTTATATTTTACTATCTTAAATTTTTTTATTTAAGCTTGATTTTAAAAATAATGCCAAAAATTATACTAAACATTGTCTTAAGTTGGATCATTAAAAAAGTTTATGGCCTTTAAAAATTAAGGACATTTGGAAGAATTTCCTGTTTTTTGATTTCATTTATGTACTTTGGTATAAATCTTATCTTGTTTGATAAATTTCTGTAACCAAAGTTAAAGGCACATTCAAGAAATTGAAATGGATGCAATTATGAAGAGAAACAGCCAGGGATAAGTGTGGATACAAAAGATTAACGAGTAGGAGAGGAAAGGAAAAGGAGAATGAGAAGGGAAATGGGAAGAAGTACTGTTGATACACAGAAAAAAAAATCCGGGATATTTAGCCCGAATTCAATCCGAAACGATGTCAGAAGTGGGGTAATCTCGGATTTACTTAAACCAAGTATGAAATACTTGATTTTTTCAATCCCGAATTCAATCCTAAAAATTCTTGAAATAGATAAAAAAAAAAAAGGTTTTTTAACTTTTTTTTAATTATTCTTTTTTTTTTATTTTTAAATTTTTTTTTTATTAATTTTTTTGTTTTTAAATTTGTAAACTTTTTTTTAAATTTTTTTTTTAATATTTTTTCTTATTTTTTTTAACATTTTTTATATAATTTTTTTTTTAAACATTATTTATTTATTGTTTTTTTTTAAACATATTTTTTTTTAATGAAGGGAATGTCTGACTGGGGAATCGAACCCAGGTTTTTTTTCAAACAGGTCGGCGACTTTAACCACTGAGCCACCAGACCAGTTGAAATGAGAGAGGCCGAGAGAATCAAGTAATTTGCGCTTATTTTCCATTTTAATCCCGATATAGACTTGATTGTTCAGCTTAATCCTGAAAACATACTTAAAAAATGCAGGCTTAAATCAATTATTTTAGGCTTGATTTTAGAACGGCTTTTTTTTTCTGTGTAGGAATAGTTGCTCAAAGGCAAAGTTTATCATTGCATCACGAATCGACTTATGTTGTTTTTTGTCTCTTCTGTCTGGTATCAAGTGCATTTCGAGTTGTTACAACACAGTCAAGAGAGAGAGGGGAGAGGGGAGAGGGATAGGGAGAGAGAGATGATGTTGTAAGTGCAACTGACCAAAAGTTCCAAGTGTTCATGTGGAAAGACTCATCGCTGCCATGGGAATGCGTGTGGATGCCACGCATTCTCCTGAAGCCGCTGCCAATGCGTTCGTTTGTCCATCTCCGAATTGGATACCCAACTGCCAACTGCCCCCTATCACCCTCCCTCCACCCGCCCCAGTTCGGGTGTGGCATGTTGCAAGCTCTGTGCTCTGAAGTTGGCGTTGATTGAAATGTTTCGCCAGCGCGTGGCATTTAAACTTTAATGCAATGAATCGCAATGTGTGCAATAAATTGTAGAGTTGTGGAAAGCAAGTAGGTACTAAAGCTATACTTGAAATGGGGTGGTGGTGAGGTGGAGGAGTTCTTAAGCAGTTCTATGACCTGCGGAGTGGATCAGAGAGAGGAGGGTGGAGGGGGAGGAGGCAAGAGCCGCTTAGGGAGGCACTCGGACAGTGGCACAGCACGCACATTAAAAGTTCAAATGGCACAAAAATAAAAAATAATACAAAAGTATCAAACATAACTCTAGGTGAAAGTGAGCGCGACTTGCAAATGCCCTGTGAAAAGATATAAAATATTTTACTGAAGAAATTTTAATGAAACCAAACTATCGCTTTTAATATTTTTTTTTTCTGAAAACCTAAAAAAAAATTGCTTGAAAAACGTCAATAACAATTTTATCTCGATTCGCATATTGACGTCTTGACTTTTATGACTTAAGAAGTTTTTTCGATACTGGACTCCACTTATTGAAAAAAAATTTGATTACAAATCGAGTGATTAATGACAGCTTGAAAGTGTTTATTAAATGTGTTAATGGGACATTTAAATAAATATTTATTATTATGCAAATAATAAATACAAATAATAACATTATAAGTGCAATATTTTATAGATTCAGAATAAGCTTTAACTTAGTGGTAGTGCTAAAAGTTATTAAAAATATGGGCATTTCCAAACTCGCGCACGGGACATTCGTACACATTCAAAGTAAAAAAACGGTAAAAGGGAATTGGTTTTTTTTTCTGATGAAGGGCTTAACATATAGCATTCGATAAGCTCTTTCATTGGTGCAAAGATTAATTTTAGGTAATTTTTCATTTTTACGATAATAGAAAAAATGTAAGTGATTCGCACGGGACACGAAATGGAAGTGACTTGTGAGGACAACCAATTCAAACGCCAATTTCAGCGAATCCAGAGGCAATATTTTAATGCAATAATTTTAAACTCTTGTGCATTGATGTCTCTTAAAAATTGTTATGATTTTTTCAAAGATGACTTGCACTTTTTTTTTGTTAATTCAATTTGACGTAAATTCGCACGGGACATCGCGTACGGGACATTTTTTACCATCACTATTTTTATGTTCTTTCTGTCTCTCCATTTTTAAATTATATATTCAAAACAGCCCGAAAAACTTATTTAAATTAAACTTTTAATATATTTCTTTGAATTAAAATGGTTCATGTTAAAATTTTACTGTCCTACTTAGTGTAATCGTTAAAATACAAACTGTCCATTTTGACATAAATATGGAAAAAGTGAATTTATTCCAATGTAGAATCTATATGTTCATCCTATTGAATTTCTTCTAGCGTATATTGCTTAAATAAATAGCTTAAATACATTTCTGGAAAAAAATTTCAAAAGATGTGCATTTTTGATCAATTTTACGTTTTTGGCCGCGGTGGACCTTTCTGTGGAAATGCCCATATATAGAATTTTTAAAGTAGCACCATGTTTTTTTCTAATAAAATGTTTAGCTCACAGCGTCCACCTAATAAAGAAAAATTTACTTTAAAAGAATTACGAAAGCTTTCTTAAATTAAAATCTAATTAAAGTATGTACATATTATATTTAAGTCTGATATCTTCTGCATTGTCGCTTTCAGCTAATCTACATAATTTCTGAATTATGAATTTCTGTTTTTGGAACTTGCTATTCCAGTTATAATATGAATCGGACAGGTTAATATACCTAAAACATTTTAAGGGACATTTCCAATCTACTTCCGAAATCATTTAATAAAGACAAATTTACTATAAAAGTATTAAGAAATCTTTCTCTTAAAGCAATGACATTGAAACGGAAAAAACTTATGATTATTTAGTTTTTCCCAAGGAATGCATTTATTTGTTACACTAGAAAAATGCTACACTTTCAATTACCCGTTCAAGCACAACTTATGACTACAGGGTATAGGTAAAAAAAAAAGAAATCCGCTTAAAAATTGTAAGCACACCAAACGAAATGTACAGATAAAAGAAAACTGTAAAGAAGTTGTGCCAAAAGGGAAAGGCCAAGTCAGAGGAGTGAAATCAGAGACATAGAAGAAAGGAGAGAGAGCAAGAGGAGTAAAGAAAAGTGTGGGAGAAATCTAGAGGAAAGAGGGAACTGAAACAGCGGCAGTAAACCACTCGAAAGTTCAAGTTTTGTCTCTCTGTCTGTCTGTCTGTCTTGTCTGTTTAATGAGCTTTTTGTGCAGCTGCGTTACAAATTATATTTCTCGACACAAAAAAATATTGAAAGAAATTCTGTTTAATTGCTTGCCAGAGTTGTCAAACCATTGATAAATAACTGCTTTGTGAACTGAACTGAACTGAACTGAAGTTGAACTTCAATTGAAGCAAAGCGAATGAATCAAAAGCATCCACTGAACCAGAAAATATGGTTAAATCACGTCTGTCTATTAATAAGGATGACATTTATATAGGATTTTAAATTAATAATTTGTAAGCACTTGAAAGCTTAAAGCGGATTTAAATGTATTGTGCAATTTAAATATGGCTTATTAAAAAAAAGTTATAGCTAAAGCTTTGCAAGCACTTGAAAGCTGAGAGTGGGATTACATTTTGTATTTAACTACAATTAATGATAAAGCACAGAAACATTAAATAAAAACTATATTTTGTCTAATTGCCAATGTTGTCTATTAATTTTAAATTTAAACAAAATTACTAATCACTTAAACTTAAAATATAAACAAGCGGTTAAGGCAATAGTATGCACTAAATATTTGTATTGCATACTTTTAGGCAGTTATATTGCTTCAAGACTATAATCAGCCAATACTACCGGTTAGGTCTTCTTTTTAATATATTAATTGTGTTGGTTATGTCACTAATTTGAATGCACGGATTCCACACTTGTCTAATAAACTTTGTTATTGTTATTGTTTAAAAAAAAAAAAAAAAAAAAAGCCAATACTACCGTTCTGTTTGGCCGATCTTGTTGCGATTTAGTAGTAGATGTTAGCTATAGTAATAATGGTAGTTAACGTTGATTACCAGAAAAAAAACATTATATCTATGTATATTTGCGGAGGCGGAATGCCAGATACAGTCCGCAGTTAAATCTGACATTAATAAATTTCCCAGAAACAGTTCTGCATAAAGACTTTTTGAGTTACAGTCTACGTTCAATTCAAGCACAAGATTAATTCTACGATTTTAATTAGCCTTGGCAGCTGACCTTTGCCAATAAGTGTGTGTGAGAAAGAGATAGAGAGAGAAGAAAAAGAATAAGAGAGTGTGATGTCGTACTAATTACTTGATAAAAGGCCAAACAAGGAATGAAATAAGAGAACAAAAGAGGCAAAACAACAACAAGCAGCTAAAGCCAAAAGCAAAAAGCAACTGTAACAAAGACAACAATGGAAAACGCTGGCGTTTATCTCAGATCGCACACTTGTCGCACCCTAGCTGGGGTCTAATAGGAAAAAGGGGGAGAAAGTGGGTGGCAAATCCCCAACATAAAGGCTGGGAAAAACAATAGCCTGGTTTTTCCCTTTTTCCCCTTTTGGCTCCAATGCAATAACCACAAACAAAATACAATCGAGAGCCAATCAATGCGAAAAATTCGCAGAAAAGCGAATTGCACAACACATGAGGGCAAATGTGAGTGTGACTACAGTGTGTGTGTGTGTGTGTGTGTGTGAAGGGTGTGAGTGTGACTAGTGTGTGTGTGACGGGTGTGAACAGGGTATATTTTTCATTAATTAGTAACAACAGCTATGCGGGCGTTACAAACTATGCTAACAAGTCAATAGAACATCTATTGATCAAATGTACATTTAACTTTACAGAAATGCAAGTGAAAATTGGATTTTTCGTATCGAAATACTTCTAGACTAATTTAAATTTCAATATTTCATTTTTTGTGTCCTTTCAGTTTTAAGCTCAAATTTATATGTTATATACAAAATTAAAACTGTTAACTTTAAATATTGTTATTATTTAATTAATTCATAAACGTTAAAGTTAAATGTAATTATTATTATTATTGCTTCAATCAAGGAAAAATCACTTAGGGCATTCAGAAACAATGATAAATTGATAAATTTATTACACTGTAGCTTGTGAGTGAACTTTTAAAGTTTCTGTTGACATATTTGTTTGGTGTGATAAACTTTTTTCTGTGTGTTTGTTTGTGTTTGTTGTCATATAACACAAATATCATAGTTTCTGAATACCCTAATTAAAAAATAATCAAGTGTCTTATAATTTTGAATACTGTTAAATCTTGAAATTAATTTTTTTCCACTGATTTTATTTTATAAATAAGAATCAAGTTGATATTTCATGTGGGCTACTGTGGCCTATAGGTCCAAGATCCCGACGTTAGCGATTTTCAAAAAGTTGTTATTTTGACTTTCTCTTCCATTTATTTCTGCTTTATAGAGGTTTACTCACTGATTAAGATTATATAAAAATGTTGCATTTATTTACCATAAAAAAAGGTAAAATTACAACTTGAGTTTAATGTTTGGGTAATAAACAAATCTCAAGGAATAATTATCAGTTTAAGATTTTTATCTCGTGGTGATTGATTGATGTTTGCTTTGACGATTTTAACATTTTGATTAACAATTCGATTTAAAGAACTAGTTTTATTTTTATATATTTTACAAAAATGCTCCATTCTATTCGTATTGTCACACACTTGGCGATTCCTTTTGAAATCCCATTTGGGCTATGAAATTCTGTTTTCAATTCGAATTCCAATTCCATCCGTTTCTTTTCTATTTCATACCATTTCAGCTTATGTTATCTTTGAAAAATTCTCCATTCTATTTGTATCGTTGCACATTTTGTGGTTTAGTTGAAAGTTCATTTGGGATACGAAGTTTGGGCCAAGCTTTGCCAAGCTGACGTGTCTCATAAAAAGGCTAAAAAAGAATCTATGCACACAGAGAGACAGTTTGCAAGCAGGTTGCCAGGTAGATAACTAGACAGGTGGACAGTTGGACAGGTGGACAGCTTGGCCAAGAGGACATGAGATGGCCGGGATCATAAACTGTGCGAAATCATGATACTTGGATACTTGGAGTGTATTTGGAACGTCTTCTGGCTGTCGACTGTTTGGTTCAGCAGCTTAGCAGCTTATTAAACGGTAAAGTGCAGGTGAAAGGAGAAGAAGAAGAAGCAGGTGAGAGGAGGAGAAGAAGGTGAAAGGGGGGGCACAGTTCGATGGGATTTTGCAGGCAAGTGAAGTGACATTAAAGTGGGCTCAGTGGTTGCCTAAGTTGCAACTGGGTAAAGGAGACAAGCAGGCAGAGATCCAGGCAGCACAGAAAGAGAGCGAAAGAGATAGAGAGAGAAAGAGAGGTAGAGTTTTGAGCAAGAGTAGCACATTTCATTGTCCTTGCTTTGCTTTTGCTTTGGCCGTGTGTCCTTTGTCCTTATCGAAATCCAACGCTGTCACTTGTCGTTTTGGGCTTCGAGGGAGTTCCCTTCTGGAGAGTTAGACAAGCACAAGGACAACGGAGTCCAAATAAAGAAGGGAGGGGGGGGGGAGGTGGAGTGCAACACTTCACGGCTGCCATTGATCTCCCTGGAGTGTGTTGAAAATACGCTCCATATGTGTGAGTATCTTTCTCCCTTGTTCTCAATTTAAACTCATGCCAACACAGTTTACTCGAGTATATTAATTTTGTGTAATTGCATGTAACAGGCAGACCTTATAGAGTATATGTATATGTTCTTGATCAGCATCAACAATTGAGACTTTGTAGCCATGTCATTGTCTAAAAGAGCTAGACACACCAGAATTGATGATGTAACGGGCAAATGAAGGCATCTCTGACCCTATAGAGTATATAGTATGTTATTGATCTGCATCAACAGTTGAGAATTTATAGCCATGTCTTTCTGTCCGTACATATATATAAAGATTCATATAAATATATGTACATACCCCTAAGAGCTATAAACACCAGATTTGGTGACAATACTTTTATAGATTGCATGCCGATCAAGTTTATTTTCTTAACTTTATAGCAGAACATACATATATTCATTTTATAAAATGTATAATAATATATAAGAATTCGTGGCAGGTTTCATAAAACATACTAAATCTTGATCAATTTCAATACCCCAGTCTTGAAAATCAGAGCTATGATGTGTTATGAGTAATTAAATAATATTTTTAAATTTTATAAAAAAATAAAAAATAGTGTCTTTTTAAAAGCTTGTAATTGTATTTCTAATATTAAGACAACTGTATAAGGCTTCCATTGTGACATTACAACTTCTAAAACAACAAATACTTTTTTTTTACCTTATTCAGATAAAAAAATTTAATAATTTGTTTTCATAAAATACGACAACTAACTTTACAGTCTTAAACTTAAAGAATGTTTTCGTGATTAGGAAAAATATTTTACCTGTCACTTATTTTGACCCTTCACATGCCCCGAATGTGCTTTAATAAGCACGAGCGTGATCCACAAATAAATAAACATAGCTTATCAAAAGTAATAATATTATTAAGTAACAATTAAAATGAACAGTTTCAGCTGAAAAACAAAAAAAATTAATATTAAAACTTACTCATTATTTTTGATAGATAAAATAATTGTTTATAATTTTAATTTTTTTAATTACAAATTATTTTTATGTATGATTTGTAAAGTTAAGTCTTTAAGTTATAATTAAAAGTGGATGTTTTTAGTTATTTCTCAAAACATTTTCGACCACTGGTTATATTTTTATATTTAAATTTTCTTGGGATGGCCGAAATTATTTACCAACAAAATATATATTTTTAAGAGACTAATGCAGGGTATTATTTTGTCACTTACGATTTAAACGCGAAACGAACCTTTCAAAGTCGAGTACGCTCGACTGTAGCGTGCTTACTCTGTGTGTGTGTGTTTTGTATGTGTGTGTGTGTGTGTGTGGTGGATTCTCTGGCTTCTGGTCCGAGAGCATCGGGTCGTGCCGGGGCTTATACAACCACTCGAGTGACACAAATAAAAGTAAACATGATAAAACCATTGAAAACTTTTTCCATTTTCACTTTTGAGTGTGTTTGTGTTGTGCTTACACCAACACACACACACACACACACACACAAACACACACACACACACACACACACACACACCCATTTCGAGTGCATCTGTATGGGAAGTTAATCTCAAGTGCAGCCGAGAGCTAAATATTTACCATTGGTTCTGCCCCAGCCTGCGCCTCATTTGGCTGCCCCTTTTGTCCTGCCATTTCCCGTTTCCTCTCCTCTTCTGCCTGCCACATTTCCTTCCTTCTTCTTTCCCTTCCCTTCCGCTTGCTACCATTTTTCCCTCTGCCTGCGTGTTGACTTCTTTGACCGCCGTCCAGCGTTGACTGCGGCTTCACGAGTCCATTGCTTATCATTGATGCCATGCTGCGACCCTCTCCCTTTCTTTTTTTCTTTGGTATACCACAGCCCCACTGTACAGCTCACACTCCCTCCCTACCACCCACCCAACTACCCCCTACCTCGTAGCAAACATGCATTCAAATGACCCGCAGTTTCTTTTCTATACCCTGTAACCCAACAGTTGGCCAACACGCGTCTATAACATCTATAAAGTTGAGAGTTATGTAGGCGATAGTTTGTGATATGAGAATTATCTAGGCGATAGTATAACGATAGTTTGTAATATGAGAATAACTTTGTTAAGTTGAGAGTTATCTAGGCGATAGTTTGCCGATAGTTTCTAAAGAGAGTGATAATAGTTTGACTATACAAATTTTCAATGAAAATCAAATATAGATAAATAAATTTCAATAAATCTGCCATTTCCATGATAGAGTTACGAAACTGTTCTCAAGCTATTGGATCATCGGAAATTTCTAAGAAAATAAAACAAATATTTTCGATAGACGATATCTACTTGAATTTTCCTTAGTCAGCATCTATAATTATATGCTACAGAGTATCTCTTGGTCGAGTCGAGTTTTTGCATTTTACACTTGTTTTCGTTTCTTTCCACATGTTTTTTTTTTTTGTTGGCTTCCTTTGTTTGTTTTTCCCGGTCCGTACGCCTGCTTGTTTACACTAAACTAACAAGCAAAGCTAAAAGTTGGCAAACTGCAGTCAAGTCTCAAACCCCATTTCAGCTAGTTCCCTACATCCCTACCTCCCCGCCCTTTCTGCCCTACACCCCTCTCTCTATTAACCCTTGGCCGTCCGAGCGAGAGTTTTCCATTGATAGAGCTTGTTGTGCATAAATTGTTTATGTTGCTGTTGGGCTGATGATGTCCCGCTCCTCAGTTTGTTTTGTCTGTGGCCGAAGAGAGAGAGAGGGAGGGAGAGAAAGCCCTACCAACCTTACACCTACTCGTAGTGCTTGCATCCCCCAAGCCGCCCTTCAATTGTAACCCCAAACAGCAATAACATAGAGGTGAACCTGGCAAATATTTGTGTCAGTCGTTGAACTTGTTCTTGCTGACCTTTGCAGACACCGCGAAACTAGGTGCCATAACAGAGCGTACAAATAGGGGCAGAGATAGGGTTAGGGGTTAGGGGTTAAGGGTTGGGGGTAGGTTTGAGGGTAGCACTTGGAACAGACACGTCTCGGTAACCAAATAACTTTCTATAGTACAACATGAAAGCTGTACAGCTAAATTGACTGCGCTTCTTGTACAACATGCATTCTTTGAGTGTTGTTCAACACTGTTTTGGCATTGACAAGTGTTCAGCAACACCTCAAATAACAATTGGAGGGACCACAACGGAAAGTGCTTGACTTTCGAGATAAAAAATTTAATTGTTTAAGTGTTGCACAACTATTGTTTAAGCGGTATTCAACACTAGTTTGGGTATTTTCCAGCACTGAAATACAGTTAATTCAAATGAGAGTAAAGGAATTTAATAGATTGTAGCTTTAAAGGAGTTACAATATATTCAAATAAGGTGACGTCAAATCAATTGCATATCTTCTTCGTCGACGATGAAGAAGGCGACTTTGTGATGCCAATATGTGAAAAAATTTAGCTAATTTCAACCCACCGTTGATATTTTTAGATAAAAATACACATAAAATGTAATTAAACAGTAAAAATGGAAGTAAAAATGAAATGAGTGTGAGAGAAAAACAGACAGAGAGGAATAGAGTGTGAGAGAAAGAAAGAGTTGCTCAACTGGCTCAACAGCATTATATGTACAATATATTTCAATACATGTGTACATTGGAAATTTAATATCGAAACAATCATTATCATTATTGTCGTGTTTTAGTGTTCGCAAATTGAAAGCTTGAACTTTGAATTTGAAAAATTTACAGCACACATAAGGTGCAAAGGGGGAAAGGAAAGAAAGAAGAGAGTGCAGGATAGGGATACGGGAGAGGAAAAGGAAAGGGAACAGGTAAAAAGGAAAAGGGTATTAGAAAAGAGGAAAAGGGGAGAGGAATGGAAAATGGGTAAAAGGAATTCATTTCGGGAGTTTGGAAAAGGGTTAGGAAAAGGATAAGGAAAAGGAATAGATTTGGAATAAGGACTTTGATCTTCTTTCTTTCATTCTTTCAACTATTACTTCACTTTTTTTTTTTGTCTGCTTTTTAGTCTTTCGTTTTTTTCGGTTTGTTTTTCTCTTTTTTTTTGATGACTTTCGTTTTGTTGTGTGGCAGAGTGAGGGTTAGAGTTTGGGTAGATGATGAAAGGCTCGAAAACTCAACGGGACAACGCAGAACGATCGAGCTAGAAGAAGGAGTTTGAGGTGTTGTCTTCGACAGTCTTCAGTCTACATTCTTTGGTTTTTTTATTAGTCAAACAGACTGGGCTCTTGATCCTCCAGGGGCGGACCAAAGATGTGCGTCAGTGTCAGCTGAGTGTAGGCAATAACGGCGGCGGGACAAAGCTCCAAGGCCTCCTCCAGGGTGACCCATTTGGAGATCTCATCGCCGGGACACACAACATGCATATAGACAACGTCATCGATCACCGCATGGCTGATGATGGCCATTGGACTTGTGTTGCCATTGGCATTGGTCAAGGTTGTCGGATTCAGATTGATAACCATCTTGATAAAATCTGAAAATATATAATGAATTACAAATTGAAATAAAAGTATAAAGAAAAACGTTCCAACCTTCGATATATTTCGGCTCCAGGGTTTTTATCTTAATCTTCCGTACAAGAATCGTATCTCTCTTTATCTTGACTTGATCGACTCTTGCCACTTTGTCACTTGCCACTTGCCAATTTTGCCGCTCTTGCCACGTTGCCACTCGAATGCACTCGGAGAGTGGTGCTCTTGCTGCCTTCTCGGGTGGCACTTCGCTTGCAATCTCGTTGAAAATTTACTATTACCTATTTTTAGATGTTAAGATATTAATTTTAGTATTTGTATGTCAAGTCAAATTCATTTACCCAGCCTGACACAAACCAATAAGGCAACTCTCTCAGGCCGGAAAACCTCAGCCCATGGTCAATTTATAGCCAGCTGACGAATTTTATTCAGCGAATAAAGTGGTGACACTTTGCAAATAACCTCAATCGAGCTACAATAAAACTAAACAGATAATAAGGAAACAAAATTTATTTTTGGTTTTTGACAGCAGCACAAAAAAAAAAATCAATTTTCCATATTTCTTCTGTCAGTGTGGTAAAATAAATAGATACACGAGGTAAAGTTGAATAAGTTACTTTGTTTTGCAATTTCATCCATTGCTGAATTATTATCAGATTTTTATAAGATGCGAACTTCGAACACTCGTGCAGATTGTGGTGAAAAAATGCTTCAATGCATCTAATACAGTTTTATCCATAATTCGGATACCTAACAGCTGGAATAGTTGAATTTTTTAAGGTATCATATCTGAATGAACAGTAAAGAAGATTAAGATCTTGTGGGAAATAGACCAAGAGCTAGAGTATTGTGTAATTTTATTACCATCTTAGGTTTTTGGATACAACTGATTAATTTAAATCGCTAGAAACTTAGAAAGCTAATCATTTCATTGAAAGTTGATTAATAACTCATTGCCAATACATTAAATAAGGGAAAGTGACATTTTTATTGATTTTTTTTTTCGATTGTCGTAACATATACTCAAAGGTTACAAAATAATTAAATAATATTTCCGGAACAGGTATGGACTCGACTTTTGATTTAGTATAAGCAAAGATATAGAATAATTAATAGAAAAACTCCGAGTAACATTCAGAATTATTAAGCCACAATGTTCCGGTTTTTTTTCAATCTATCTGCAAGAACCATTAAGAAAGACTAATGTGTAAGAGCCTACAAGAGTTGTATCATAGTAATGAAAAGAAGTTTTCTTGATTAAAACGTAAGCTCACACTAGAGCTATAAATTCACAAAAAGTCTACCAAGTAACTCTGTTGAGTAATTTGCAGTTCAACGTCCTCAACCTGTCCGGTAACAAGTTTTCTTAGTTGAATCCTATCGATAGGTCCCAATATTCGCAATCTTCCTACGAAAAAGTTTTTCTAATAGAGTTCAAGCTCAGGCTTGAGGTCATTTCATTCACCTGCTTTTGTTTCTGCTTAACTTATTAAATCATTTCATGTCAGTTGTTCACCTTGACCTTCTCACCCTTCCCCACCTTTCTTCTCTCTTCTGCCCTTTCCTTAATCACTCCCATTCACACTTCTTTGTTATGCAGTTGACATTGCTCGCAAATTGCATCTTGAAAATGTTCAATTTTATTTGCTGCATTAAATCAAAATCGATGTCCTGGGAACAATTGTTTCTTTATTGTTGTTGTCATTGTTGTTGTCACTGTACTTGTTGTTGTTGTTGTTGCTGTTGTTGCTGTCAGTGCCATCGGCAATTAGCCAAAGACAACAATAGAGCAGCAATAAACATGGTCGGAAAACCAGAAGCGGGTTGTCGTTGAAGAATTAAACGGCAGCAGCAACCACATATGTGTGTGTGTCAGTGTGTGTGTGTGTCAGTGTGTGTGTGTGTCAGTGTGTGTGTGCGGCAACAAATGAACTGAGCAAATGAAAGTCACAGGACCAAGTTGTCGACATGGCAATATAGAGTCGGGCCACGCCCACTATTTAGACCCCCTTCCCGCCACCCACTGCCGTTGCCATCAAGTTTCTTTAGCGCCTTTTGTCCTTCGTCCTGCTGCGCTGTGTTTAGCGCTTTATTTATGGCGGCAAATGCAACGCGTAAATCACATACACATAAACACACACACACACAAAGCACTGTGGCTCATTTGGTTAAAATTGCTGGCAAAAATCTGAAACTTTTGGATTAGTTTAGCTCAGTGGTGTCCGAAATGTCAAAAACCTATGTCAAGGGATAGGAACACATAATTCTGCCGGCGTCGCAGTCGATACACGTACAGAGAGAGAGAGAGAGAGAGAGAATACGTGTGTTCTATAAATAACACGTGCGGCGGATTGCTCTCTTACGATGCGCATCTTCGACTTCTTGTTCTCTCAAAAAGCATCAGTGGAATGTTTGATAAGGATATTTTTGAAAATAAAATAAAAGTAGGCGTGGCAATAGAAATGCCGTTAGCTAAGAGTGAAATTTGAATTAGTCTTAGCTTTGACTAGTGATGTAAAAATACATTGAAATATCGCCAACTCGATTTCGCCAAAGCGATTTTCAAGAACCTTTTTTTCAATAATATAATAATTAAATCAATGTTGTTTTATTTAAATTATGACTTAAGCTGTTGATTAAATCTTGATACTTTAAATTTACAATGGGCAAATTTATTGCATTGAAATTAATGAAATTGAAGTGCACATTTTTGACAAACAAATTAAATGTCTCAGAAGCAAGCTTAAAGTGTTGTTTTATGCTAAAAAATCCAATTTTTAGAAAAACATTGCTTGATTGAAATCAATGAAATTGAAATGCAGAACGAATTAAGAGGCCATATCATAATCAAAGTGACGTTTCGGAAATTGAAAATCGGATTAGTTTTGGAAAAGTTATAAAAGAACAAAGTTCTATCAGATTATTTTTCAAATCACTTGAACTTTTAGCTCCACATCATAATAAAAAGTTTCCAAAAATATAAATAGCTTTAATTCATTTTAATCGAAAAAATTGAATATTATTGGTTAAAAATTAGATTTTTGCCAGCAAATTGTGCTTATTGCGCCATAGTGCGTAGAGACACACACAGCTTGAAGTTGAACACAGGCCCCAAAGCAATTAAACTGCAGTGGCGCGTTCATAAAGAGGGGGTAAATCAGCGTCAGGGACGGCTTTCGAGAGGGGAGTAAGGATAGAGAGAGGAGAGTAAAAGGATAGCGAGCGAGAGGGAGAGGGGGGAGGCAGCTTATGCAACGACAGAGACAAACAATCAAACGGAAATTAATTGCGGCATGTGTGAAAAGTGAAAGGCAGAATCCCGAAGCCTGAAACCCAAAAGACTCCGCCAGAGGGCGCTTCTCAAAATGGCGAATGTTAAATGGCATTATGAGAGAGAAGGAAAGAAAAAGACTATTCATGGATAAGTTTCCCTGTCAACTTTGAAACGCATCCGAGAGGCTTATAATATTAATCAGATAGTTAATGTATCAAAAGCGAATGTTGAATGTGAATTGTGAAGAACACAAATTGAAAGTGCAGAAAGCAAGCAAATATCATAATTCGCAATACAGCTATAATTGGTGAGATTAATTAATTAAAGCAGTAATTTAAATCTTAAAAATTATTGACATTTTTCAGTTGTTTGTTGATGTTAAAATAGAAGAAGATTTCTATGCAATACAAAAAAAATCCATTTCTCTTCTCAATTTGTTTTAATTTTGATTTCTTAAATAAATTCAATCATTTTTTAAAAATTTAAGTTCAAATTGTCTTCTCGGCTCTGATGTCTTTTTATTTTCAATTTATTAAAAAAAATGAAACTACTTATTTTATAATTAAAGAAATTATGTCGCGATGTAAATATAATTTTTTTTGAATATAATTATTTATTTTTAATAATGGGACACATACGAGTATATACATACAGAACTTATAGGATTGAGTATTGACCTTAAAGTAAAAACTAATAAAGTTGAAAAAAAATTTTTACAATTTCATGGCACTAAATTTTCCCAAATTATCGGAAGTTGAAGCATAATTTAATTAAAGTAGGCTTTTATTTAACTTTATTTTAAGTAGAAATAATTCTCTTGTCTGATATTAGCATACAAATGAATTTCATGCTGAACTTTTTGTGCCCTTTTCCACAATATTTTCACTGGCGAGTCTCCCTTTTTTTCCATTTGCTGTTTCTCTCTTTCTCCTACTCTTTTTTCTCTTTCTCTCTCCCTCTCTCTCTCTCTGTTGGCATTCCGTCGAGTCATTGTAAACATTTGATTTTCAATATTCGATGCTGCTTCATGTGGTAGCCATGTGCCAATTTCCTACTCCTTTTCATACTCCCCATTCCTGCTCATTTTCCGTCATCCTCGTGATCCTTCCCTTGTCCTTTGACGAGCGCTTAATTAAGACATCGTTACGCGCCATTTTCTGTGGCCTGCTGATGCGATGACAATTGAAGTTGTTGGGACCACAACAACAACACACACACACACTCGTACACACACACAACATATACAACATACACTTGTTGTTCATTGAACTAAGAAATGTTGGGAAGCAGGGGAAGCTGCCAGTTGGAAGCTGAAGCGTTTGACATGCATAATTAAAATGGCAGAGCTTTAGGGAAAGGGGAATGGAGAAAAGGAGAAAGCAGCGGGGGGTAAGTATGTGTATGTATGTATGTGATATGAGGGAGTTGAGATCCTGGAAATCATGCAGCGTTCAGCTTATAATGAGCCGCCTCGTTGGAGCATCAAATGCGTTAAATCTTCATGAAATATTTGACAGGCTGCAAGTCAGAATTCACAGAAGCAGAAGTAAAGGCAAGGCGGGAGAGAGGGAGACAGATTGAAGGAAAGAGAGAGAGAGAGAGTGTGTGTGTGAGAGAGAGAGAGTGTGTGTGTGAGAGAGAGAGAGAGTAGGGACACTCATTGCCTTGGTTACATGCCGACTTGAACTGCCAACATCCGGCACATCCGTCGCATCAACCGCTGCAATTCATCATATACACTGAGAGAAAGATAATAAAATAAGAGAATTGAGTACTTTCAATTTTTAAAATTGTTTTCATGTAAGTTAGAGCTACTGAAAGTTAGCATACAATCTTTCCAACCAAGTGCAAAAATTTTTTTTTCTCAGAAAAAAGTATCTTGAATTAAGTAAAACTTTAGATTAACTAGATATGAGTAAGAAAATTCTTGAACTTGAAACGATTAATACAGCGAATTCTTACAGAACATGTTCGTGAAAGATTTGTAAATCTTTTTAGCGCTTGCTTGCTAAGAATTCCCAACTGGTGATTGCTTACCTGCTATGTGGAGTAATTCAATGGGCACTGAAAATTTCTTAGAGACAAATTAAGACTAAATTTAACAGGATATTTTTATTTATTTATTTACAAGTCTTACTTATAAATAAGTGTTACGAATTTTTGACACTTAGTAACAGAGAACAAATTTTATAAATTGAATTGAAAGTTTTATCAATAATAAACGGTATATTTCAAGTAAATTTTGAAGGAAACTGAATCGCAAAGAAACATTAATTTTCGGACTTAGAAGAAAGAAACTTATTGGTTCTTAAAATAAAATTTCGTTTCTCGACTTTAGATTACAAAATTTTAGTGGGAAATAAAGTTTGATATGTAGAATTTTAGGTCCGAAATATTTGATTTTGTACGTTCAGTGTGTTTCTACTCTCCCTGCATCTTCAGCTTCTCATGCTGCTTCTCCTGCTGCTTTTCCTGCACCTTCTTCCCTGTCCTGGCAGCTTGCCCAGCGCTTGTCGCTTGACTCTCTGCCAGGTGCCAGGAGACTGGTGACTGGATGCCTGGTGACTGGATGCCTGGTGTTAGCCATGCGTAAGATATTGGCAGCCACAATGCAAACGCTTCATCTTCTTCTTGCTTCTGCTACTCCTCTCCCTCTCCCTCTCCTCTACTCTCCCTCTCCCTCTCCTTGCACGCACACTTCATAATGCACGATAGCTGGCAATTTATTGCATTGACGACGACAAGTGGAAGCCAAGGTTAAGCACCATTCAGTTCTCAGTTCTCAGATGCATTCACAATGGTTGCCATCTGCTTGACAAAATACGAGTTACATTTGCCATTTCAACCTTTAAAGTGCACATGGAAATCTAACTGTATTTCAAATTTCATCAATTCTCTGTTACATTTTACATAGGTTGTTATTAAATTGTATTTTCATTGTATCGGCATTTCATTTGAATTTATCGCAGTTGCATTGAACAGATATTTCAGTTGAACAGACTGTATTTCATTAACATCAATTAGTTGAATTTAATTACTGACTCTTCCATAGTCTATGCAGTGGAACAGACTGCTTTGTCTATTAGTTGAAAGACACAGTTGAATAGAAGTAAACTTTGAGTAAACAGCTTAGATTATAAACCTATGATGTTCTGGTATAACCCTATTGGTAGCATAGTTCAATTAACTTTCATTATAGATATTTTAGTCGAACATACTCTACCTAAATTAAATCTACCGTAGTTGAACACATTGCACTCTCAATAAACAAACTTTACTTCAGCAGACTGAACAGACAACTAGTGGCTCAATTTACTCACAAACCTCGAATTGGCGTCACAAAGTCGCCGTCTTCATCGTTGAAGAGGAAATAACATAAATTTCGTGATTAATTAGCACAGCTCACAATTCACCTGTGACTCTGCAGCAAATACATAAGTAAAATTGCTCGTGTTGTTTCAGATGTTGTTGTAGAGTTGATTGTCCAGCTGTGATCTATAATTTTATTATAAGTATCTATATATTGTATTTATAAATTTTTACATTTTTAAAAATAAATTCTTTTGTTTTTTCAAAACTAAAACTGACTTCAAATAAAAAACTCTGCTTAATTTATTTGGTTTAGCTGCGCAAAATTATTTTGATCATCTTTTTATTATGTTTAAATTTTCAAATTTGTTCCTTTTCATTTTTTTTTTTTAAATTTATTGAACATTATGTTAATGTCAATTTATTGATATTTATTTACACGATTCTTTAAGTATTCTCGTTTCATTCGTAACAGCTTTTTATTGTTTAATGCTTTAGCTCCAAGAAATATACTATAAAACATGTAATATATGCATACATAGATTACTTTGTCTATCATATTGTTGAAGAGCAAACTTTCAACGTGTGTGTGTGCTTCTTTTTTAATCTTCACTCTTGAGTCTTGAATAAAATGTTGCTGTGCGACATTGATATTTGCCTGGACAGGCTTGGCCTTGTGGCTCACGTGCCATTGTCGCATTTGTCAGACTCGAGACACACACACACACACACAACACACTCATACAAGTACATGGAGAGACACATTACACAGCTGAAAATTGTTGACAACGCGGCGTATGCGTAATGCGGGCCTTGCCCCAAAACCTAGTGCCTGTGAATTGTCCTGTGTGCTGTCCTTTCCTGTCCTTTGCCTTTTCCTTCCTTTCTGTTGTCATACCCTTGCTGTGTGTATTATAATTTTGTCATGGTATCAGTATATCATATAGAAACGATCGGTCGAAAATCCATTTTTAGTAAGAAAACATTTGTCTTTTTTTAAGATGTCTTAATTTTTCCATAGTTTTGTGTATTTACACATCTGAAAAAAAGAGGCGTATATGAAATATAGGTTTTATATGATATATGATACATACATATACTAAATTATTATTATCAAAATATTTTGAATTTCTCGACACATCTTAATAAAACATACAAGTCATGTGACAATAAAATTGTCTTGAAAAAAAATCGAATAAGTATACTCTATAATTTTTACAGGAACAATCAGTCAACAATCAAAACTTTTGTACGAAACACATTTATATTTAAATAAATCAAGTTAATTTTTGGTAAAATTGTTTTAAATATTTTTTTTTTCAAGTGAACTTAAGGGTATCAAATCTTCGGAGTGCTGATGAATAAAAAATGTTTTCTATTGTTTTCCTTTTCGTTGCTTTCCTTTTCCTCTTTGGCCGACCAACCTATGCGGCGTACGCACAAAATTTGTCTTGGCTTAGGCATTTCAATTGCAAATTAGCCTCCCACCTTTGCATATCCTCCTCTTCCCTCCACTTTCTCTCTATCTCTCTCTCTTTCTTTCTCTTTCTGGTTCTCGCTCGACCACACTCAAAGTGTACATTTCGCTTTTTGTGGCAATTTGAATGATTTATGTTGATTGCGTATAATTGCATGTTGTGTCCTCGTTCCCATCCTGTCGTCGTTGTCCTGCTTCTCAGGCTCTCGGCTCTCGGCTCTCAGGCTCAGGTGGCGCCTCCTTCCCTGCCTAACCTCAGACATTTGACATCGCATTGTTGCGTCGCTGTCGACGTCGGCATCGCTGCTTTTATGACGCGTCATCTGTCAGCAGCTTGTTGTGACAATGTCTGGCCAGGCATAGGTTGTGTGCTTGCTGTGCAGGGGCGTAGGCAGCGGGTGAATTTTGATGGCATTGCCCCCTCCTCATCACTAGACTCACAGCTAAAATATTGATAGATCTTAAAATTCGCAGAGAGTTGTATTCAAAAGATATCAAAAGCCAAAAAAGTTTCGAACGATTAATATTTTACGGCTTGCAAAGAAATTAGTGAAAATTTCAATTGTAATACTGGAAGTATATGAAAGATACGCAATATGAGAGAATCAATTTTTCGGAGACACAAAAATCAGTTTTCAAATTCATTTGTTTTTAAGTATTTTAAAATAACAAAATGAAAGAATCTGAAGTATCAGGTTGTCATTCATTCATTCAAAAAATGTACAAAGCTTACTTTAGACTTTTTATTTATACTTTAATTATTGGCAAATTTGATTAAAAAATTTAATTTAAAATGTTTTGCGAAGAATTCAGAACAACTATTTGTAATATGACAATAAGCTTACATTATACATTTAAATATTTACCATGAAAAGAGAAAACAAAAACATGTTTTGGCCCATCCCCTCGCATAGAAGCTGCCTACGCCCATGGGTGTGGGTGGCAAATTTGATTGGGGCGTGGGGGCGTTTTATAGCGGGGGCTTGACTAGACATTGCGTTGCTTATCTAATTATGCGCCCAAAAGCACGCAACACACAACGACGAAAAAAGGCAACTTGTCTTTTGCGGCACGACGCTTCATTTTTCTAACCAGCTCGTTTAGTTGCAATTGGAGTGGAGGGGGGGGGGGGAAGGAGGGCAGAGGGTATGAAAGAGAGGTTAGGAGGGGCTCTCGCATTTATTTCGCTTGTAAACGAGCGCAATTTGCAATTTGAACGCGTCCATTTGGCGGTGGCATTTGCCAAGCGACCAGCTCCTAGCCACCTTGCCTTAATTCTCTCTCTCTCTCTTCCACTTCCTCTTCCCCCACCCATTCTCTCTCTCTCCCTCTCCCACTCCCACTGCTGCCATTTGCAATTGAATATTTATTTGGCGCCTGCCCAAAAAAAAAAATATATAAGACGTGGCAGCGCAACTAAAAGTTATTACCAAACCTTTGGCAGCTGTGAAAAAAGCAAAAAAAAAAATTAAAATGAGAAGCAAATTTTTGCCATTTGCTAATCAGGCTAAGTTAAAACAGTGTGACCAAGCTTATACAATAATTCGAAATAAAAGAAGTACAGTGTTTTTAAATTGGGGTTGATTCAAATTTTTTTTCAAAAATTCAAAAAACTTAAAAATATATTAGAAATCTTATTTTTAGTGCAAAAAATGCAATGCTATTATTTTTTAAATAATTTGACCTAGATTTTTATATTTTTGCTTAATTATCCATTTTATTGCCATGTCAAAGATTAGCACATTTGTGAAACGCATGAAATTTAAAACTTAGTTATACACAATTTTTATAAGTTATTTCCTTTGTCTTCGGCTTAATATCCAATAAATATTATTCGACAACTTTTTAAAAAGTTAAGATGTATAATTTTCTTAACATTAATGCAATTTTATTGTATATTTGTTTTTAAATTAAAATAAATAAAATTAAATACATTTTTTACAATATGCAACACAATTTTGTTATTTTGTTTTTAAGCTTTTTAAAATCTTCTCTACGCATTTTTTAGACGAGATTTCTTAGTGTTGTGAGAAAAATTTTAATTTTGAAACTTTTTATGCTATAAAGTGCTTTGAGGGCTTTAAAAAAATAAGAGAAAACATCTTTACTTTCATCTTTGTAATTTTCTCTTATTATTATCATATTTCAAAATTTGTTCAAAATATTTTTTATTTTAAAAACTGTTTTTATTGTTTATAAATTAGAATTTTCCTTAATTATTTGTATTGGTATTAAGATGCAAGCTGGTCACACTGTGTATTTAGCTGGTCGCATCCAGCAGAAGATTAGAAATGGCAGTTGAATGCAAAAAGGAATCAAGCGAAGTCTGAGGAGTGTAGAGTGTGGAGTAGGAGCAAGAAAGAAAAAGAGATATAGAGAAAAAGAGAGGGAACAAGGAAAGAGAAACGTCAGCTAATAAAATGAACTTTATGTGCGAACGTGCGTGGACTTCGCAACAGAAATAGAGACAGAGAGAGAATGAGATAGTGAGAGAAAGAGAAGGAAGAAAGCAACGTCACACACACTCACACATACACACAGTACACTTATTGCCCTTTGACCCGCTCACATGTTGTAGTTGTTGTTGTTGCTCTTGTCGTTGTTGTTGTTGTTGTTGCTGTTGTTGTTGGAACACGCTCAGTTTCAGTTTCAGTTACAGTTGCCTAATTATAATTTTGCAATTTCTGCTGCCGCATGCAAAATTCATGAGTGAGCAAGAGATTGCAATGTCAGAAAGGGAGAGAATGAGAGTGAGGGAGAGGGAGAGGGAGAGAGAGAGAGGGAGATACACTCAGAAAAATTCATGTTTTCCGTACTTAAACAGGAGATATTAATTTACAAATAATCTGAACAGCTGACTGAGTTCGGAATTCTCAAAACTGAAACAAAAATCTCTATCCCCATACCGATAATAATAAAATAATAATAAAATTAATTATTTCTGGAATACAAGATCAAATCTTACTAGTTTTAAGCACATAAAGTTCTTGAATTTATCTAAAAATATCAATTAATTGTTGTATAACAAAGTATATATAATAAGAAAAAACTCTGTTTCTGGAGATATGTCAACTAAACTAGCTGATTTTATGAATCTGACTAAGTTTGCTTAAAATCTGCCTATTTTATCATATAGCTGTCATAGTAAAAAAACAATCGGAATTTTAAATTTAAGATCGTTTCATACATTATTCAATAATAATAGTGCAAAATAAACTTAGAATTTTTATAGCAAAACGTTGTAAAAAATTACATAAATAACTACTTAACAATAAAATCTCATGTTTTTCTGACTGTACACAGAAAAAAAAGCCATTCTTAAATCAAGTTAAAAATACTTAATTTAAGCTTGTATTTTTTTGGTATGTAATCAGGGTTAAGCCATAATCAATCCTTTTTGTGGAATAAAATGAGAAAATAAGCTCAATTTACTTGATTCAAGCTACAATTTCTTAAACAGTCCCGTTGATCACCATAGTTGCTAAGCCTGAATTTAAGAATTTCAGGATCGAATTCGGGATTGAAAAAATCAAGTATTTCATACTTGGTTTAAAAAAATCCGAGATAACCGCACCTTTGACATCGTTTCACAACGTTTCGGATTGAATTCGGGGTAAATATCCCGGATTTTTTTTTCTGTGTATTTATATTCTGCTGTTGCACAACATTGTATCCCTATCATTTGCCCTCTTTTTCCCTTTTTCCCGTTTTTCCCCTTTCCGCTTGCCTTTGCTGCTTCCGCTGCTTCTGGCGCTGATGTAAACATAAAACATGACAACTTCCGGCTGTTACGACGGCTTGCAAGCGAGTGTGTGGAGGGAGGGAGGGGGGAGTGGGGGACAGCGTTAAGCGTTTTATGGCCAAAATGTGCGTTTCATTTGAGCTGCCATCAGCCATCTCCCTCCCACCCTTGGCCAACCCGCTGCGCTCATTTTGCGCTGATTCGCAGAACTTCCGCTTTTTGTTGTTGCTACTTTCAGCATTTTCTGCAAATGTTGCAAATCTTTGTGCGAAAAACTTGTCGTAAAAATATTTTCATCAGTTTGGCGAAATAAAAATACACACACAGGAGGGGCATTGGAGGTAGGGGTAGGGGTAGGGGGGTTAAGCAGTTGCCCCCGAAAAATGTAGCAATGAAAATCTGGCAATAAACAAATGGCACAGTGCACAGCGGAAGTTAAAGCAAAAGCGCACAAAATGGCGGCCATCGCACCGGAAGACAAAGACATCAGAGCTGCTACGCTTGCACCCCTCTCTCTCTCTCTCTCTCTCTCTCTCTGCCTGTCTCTCTTTCATTCCTCTTTCGTGGCGAATTTATGAAGCATAAGCTGCATAAACATTAAGCTTACATAAGCGTCAGGCTCGAAATCCTTGCAGGACACACAGAGAGAGAGAGAGAAAGAAAAGCAGCAAACGCTTGCAACATTTTAAGTGTCGATAATTTTTCGTGCCTTTCATAGTGCTGGGCGTGGCACTGCCCACCACAAGCCCCTGAACCCCCAACCCCCTTTTCACTACCTCCTATGCTCCTGTCCTTTCCCGAAAAACTCATGCATATGCATAAACTATGCAAACGATATAAACTTAGTGCAGACAGCAAAAGGGAGCGGAAAGTGGCAAAGGGGAGAGAAAAAAGGGGAATACTATAGACGACGACAGACAGGAAGCATCAACATAAAAGAGAGACAGAGAGAGAGAGAGAGAGAGAGTCAAGTGAAACGATGCGATAAGCAGAGCATTTAAAATTGCAGCGAAAGCCAGCGGGAAATTTACATTTCACATTTTTCGGTGCCAAAGCGAAATTAAGCAAATGTAAATTCTGTTGTCAGCCATAACAATAGATGGGGGAAGTACAAAGGAATACAAAAAGCATAGTTAAGCGTAGATCGAAATGGAATGGAACAGTTTTAATAGAGACAATGCGAGTATTGAAAAAAGTTACAGAAATCGTATCGCTGGTAATTGATCAATCAATTCGATTTATAGTGAAAACAGAATGGAAATGGAACAAGGCAAATTTAAGCAAATGGAAATTTTGTGGTCAGGCGAAACAATAGATGAAGGAAATGCAAAGGAATACAAAAGCTTAGTTAAGCGTAAAACGAAATAGAATGGAACAGTTTCATAATAATGCAAAGCGAGTATTAAGAAAGGTAACAGACAAAGTATCGTTTGTAAATCATCAATGAATTCGATTTGAAGTGTTCTTAAGTACTCTACGGAAACAGAATGGAAACGGAACAAGTAAAATTAGGTAAATGTAAATTGTTGTCAGTAATAATAATAGACTTGGAAGCATAGATAATTAAGTATATAAAATGACAGAATATTTCGTTATGCAGTAATTATACCTATGGGAACGAAATAAAATGGAACAAAGCCATATTAAGCAAATGTAAAAAAATATGTTATTTAATTTCCTTAAAACAAACAATTAATAAGGAATACATAAGATATACTCTGCTAGTATTTAACACATTATAATATTTTAGTGTGGAACGAAATGAAATGAAACAGTCTACAACATACATACATATGTATGTTCATGTATACAAAACAATGTAGAATTTATAAATTTACATCGAAAGTCTTACCGAAAAATTCTAGTCAAAGCGCAATTGAATGAAACGAAACGGAATGAAACAACCGATAATTAACTGCAGTTCAATGGAATTCCCATGTGTTAAACTGTACTTAGGTGTTTTCATAAATATATAATTTAAGCAATCGCATGGGCGGAACGAACTGGAATGGAACACCATGTTAGTAATTTTTGAGTGACTCACCTTGTCTTGTTCAATAGAAAAGTAATGAGGAAAAATTCATGTATAAGCGTAACAAAGTGGAATGGAACACTTTTATTGACACTATTATGTAGTGTTGTTTTCCTAAAGCATATACCGGCTGATGATAGTGACAATTGAATAAAAAAATAGACAAACGAAACAAACTGGAATGGAACATTCGAAATGATTTGAGCTTGTAATTTGTTCAAAACGAGATTGCCAGCAGGTATGAGCTGCAAACTTGTACACGAATCTAACTAATTTATGGTATTACGAGTATTCTTTTTTTGATGGGGTCACATACACCATTCAGAGAGTGAGAAAGGGACAGATAGGGAGAGAACTAACGTAACAAATTCAGTTATTCCCTTTGGTGAATGGGGGGGAAAGGCGATAAAAATCAGCTAAAATGAAATAACAAAAGCAAAACAAGCAGCGAGTCAATGCAAGAGAGAAGCAATATAAAGTGACAGAGGTGAATGAGCAGGGAAATGAGAGAGGGTGAGACAGAGAGGGACAGAGAGAGAGAGAGGGAAACATTGGATGGCAACGGCAGCTTCTACGTGATTTGTTTGCCAAATTGTGGCAAATGTGTGTGGCGCATTCTCAGTGTCTGTCTGCCTGTGTGTGTGCCGCTAATTGAGTTGTTGCTGCCACACACACACACACACACACACACATATAAAGACACTCGACAAGCGCATTCCCCAAGCTGCCTTTCTCTCTCTCTCTGTCCAACACTTCCGCAGTTGGTTTATTGAGTTTGCATGACCCTAATTTAAAGATGATTTAAAATTCCCGCAGCGAAATTAACCGAAATGTCCGATCAGCCACTCGGCCACTCGTACTGCCAAGTGAATGTCTCCGCCATTGTCTCACCCGCATACCCATCTCTCTCTCTCTGTCTCTCTTTCTCGTATACCTCTCCTCACTCGCTTGGCTGCGCTCCTCGAGCTACACAGAGAGAAAATGGCTGTACTACAAAGAAATCTAAATTACCTCAAATTAAGTATTTGCGATTCTTAAAATCCATACTTGATATCAGTATGAATTACTAGAAATCAGCAGAAAAATTCTTTAGTCAAGTGCATGTAATCTTCAGAAAGAAGTATTGAATCAAGTTTAATTCTATATTTACTAGAAATGAGCATACAAATTCTATATTCAAGTTAAAAAATGGAGCTCGAAACGATATTTCACAGCATATACTCACAGAACAGGTTTGTAAATCTTAAATTAAAATTTGTAGAATATTGAAATGGATCTTGTTTCCCTGCTTTAAAGAGCAGCTTCATAGGAACTTGAAATTTTTTGGAAAAAAGTAAGGAATATATGTACATAAATTTAAAGGAAAAGAATCTGTAGTTTGTCTTTTTTTCTAAAAGTTTTTAAACTGAATTCAATTAACACCAAACACATTGATGACTTGTACAACTGCAATGGTTAGGGGTGCTCAAATACTGATTTCAAGAACATTTTAGCCCTACAAATTTAATTTTCACTTGATTTTGTTTTATGTCTGCGGTATTTACAGATCAATTATCTTGTTTTTTATTATTTGAAGATGTTTTTATAACAGAGCTTAAGGAACTTGATGCCATTTAAGTGTTTGTTATTGGTATCCAAATTTAACAATTGAGTTCAACTAAGTTCTGGACTCATTTTTCAGTTTTAAATATATTACTTCATAAGATTAGAGTACTTTTAGGTTTTTGAATCAATTTTATTACTAATCCAAATTTAAAAAGCGTGGCTTTAAGCACTTGAAAATGACTTAATACTTTCGTTCAGTGTACTCAGCTGGTTGCAATGGGGGAATTTATTGTGCGGCACTGTGGCGCGCTAATGCGGCACATTTATCATGCAGCTGGCGATGCGTTGGCAGACGGGGCAAAATCGGAGCGCTAATGGTCGCCACTTGGACCAAACATAAATTATGTTTAATCAACAACAACACCAGCAGCAGCAGCAGCAACAACAACAACAATAATACAAACAACAATAAGTTATAGCTGCAAATCCTTTAATCGAAACTACAAGCTAAGCAAACTGTTTGAAGCTACTATGCTGAGCAAATGCATCCATCAGATACATTATCTACATTAGCTGCAATCAGTTTACTGACAGCTATAAGTCATGGCTTAAACCGATAAATATCCTGTAAGTCAGCCTAAGGTTGTAATTTATCGTTGTGCTACTTTTAATTATTTATATTTTATTTTTTTAAATAATTCTAAAAATTCTAAAACCAAGACTAAAAGATGCCCTGTATTACTGCTGACAGCTTTGGATTATCAGATTAATACAACATATTTTGATTTAGCTATGCATCGTAGAAATTCAGTAGCACTGACAGATACCCTGTAACTGCAGAAGACCGCTGCTTTTTTCTAAAATTTGTGTACATTATATGATTTTAATGTTGGGCTTAATTTATTTCGTTAATAAGTTTTAATAGCCCCATCAACCCATTACACCCTACATTTCTGTTTGTCAATGCGTCTGTCTGCCAGTCTATATCGATCATAGATACTGTAAATGCTTAGTGAAGAATATTTTGTATGCATCGATCTCAATTGCAAATGGAACGAAATGGAATGGAACAGCTCTAGAGCTAAAAAGTCACAAATCGGAATATATATTATTGTTTTCCTATAAGAAAATATATGGAAAAATATATATTGTAGTATGTGAACTACTCGACTGTTGACAGAGCGCGACTTTGCGATACCCTGTAGCTAGTAGACAAGTACACGTTTTTAAATTGGTCTATCCATGAATCTTGAAATAGCTTTAATTGGCAGGAAAATATATTTGGAAATATATATAGTAGTATTTGGTATATGGTTAATTTCAACTGCTTACAGGGTATCTCCTAGTCGAGCAACTTTGGCTATTTATAAATTTATTTCATATAGAAATATGTATCTAGGAAAATTTATATAGAAAACTAAATATTATTTTGTACAACTTCAACAGCATACAGGGTATCCCCCAGTCCACCATCCGCAGCTATTTATTCAACTTTTAAGTTGATCCCTATAGAATTTATTCCTATGCTTGTTTCACTTTCTGTGGCACTTGAGATCTCTAGCGCGAAAGTCAATTAACAAAAGCATGCCACGCCCACAGCGCCCACTTGTCTGATTGTCTCAGATTTGGGTAGAGTCCGATGTCAACGACAGGGTCTAAGACAAGACAAGACAAGAGCGTGACTTTGTTATCGATCGAGACAAGTTCCCAGAAACTGCCTGTCATCACATAATGTCAATCAAGCGCAGAGCGAAACACTTCAGACCAAATGAAGATGGCACAATAGGCGAGGGAGACAGGGAAGCAGATGGAGGAGAAAAACAGAAAAGGAGTTGGGGCAAGTACATTAAACTAAGCTGGCAGCGAAATGGCAAACTAAGTGACGAAGCAACTGTCCGTAGTCCATCTAACATCTTCCATCGAGCATCTTTTCCATCTTTCGCCATCTTCCATTCCGAAGTTGAACTTGAGCTCGACTACGTGCCCCAGCACTTTGTGTACGTGTGTGTGTGTATCAGTGTTGTCCAAATTTTAAGAAATTAAACAGCATATTTAATAAATAAAAGTAGGCCGATATAGTAAATAATATTTTCAAAATGATCAAAAAAAATAAAATAAAATAAAGTAAAAGTAAAGTAATTTTTTTTAAGCTGTTGCTCTTCTTTAAACCAGTGCTGACAAGTGTACAAAATTGTTGAGAGATTTTTTTAAATTTAAGAGCTAAAGAATTTAATTTAGCTATTGTTTTTAATTAAATAAAATTGATTGAAATTTTCTAAAATTTCCAGATCCTTAGCATTTCTTAAAATTTCTCAGAATAACTAAGCTTAGCTTTAAAATAGTTAAAATGTCAACACTGTATGTGCTTGTGTGTGTGTGTGTGTGTGTGTGTGTGCTGACAGGCAATCTTCTTTAGCAGGCGAGCAAATAACAGTACTTGCCCACTTAGACAACTGTCCGTCCGTCTGTCCGTCGCTCTCTCTCTTTCTCTCAGTTTGTCTGGGGCCCAAAAGTGTTGGCATTTCCAACGCCGCCGCGAAGTATGCAACACATTTTGCAGCAGCTAGAGCAGCAACAACACCAGCAACATCAACATGAGCAACTGCATTTTATTTGGTGGGCGTGGTCACGCTTTTAGCCAACATAAATACTGTAACAGCCAGCAGTTGAAATGCCCGAATGTGATTTGTCTGCTGAAAGCTGAAGGCTTAAAAGCCTCAACGAACACGACTCTCAATTAGATCTTCAAGGCAATGGCAATAAATCAAATAAAATTTGTCGAGCCTTTAACATGGTTTACTTAATTAAAGTTGTAGAAGCAGCTACAAAAGCACATTGAAGTTTAATTTTAATTATAACAATATAATTATTTTAAACTATTCAAGCTCCTTAAAGAAATTTTCTAATTTATTAATTTTATATGCCTAAAAATCAAGAAATAATTGAAAACAATTGAGAAATTGAGTAGACAGTGTTATAAGCAAACACTTTTAAGATAGCTTAAGTCAAAGCTTACTTTATTATTGATATACCAATTAAGCACATCATTTGGTATAATAAATCTATGATATTTTAATATTTAAGCTGTGTTGACTTTGTAAAAAGCTTTTTGAATCTATTTATGAATACGGTGCTTGTGCACAATCAACGTAAAGCTTCAGTTTTTATTTAAGTCACCTGATTTTATCTTTATTTATATATGTTCATACACTTAAGCTGTTAAACAACACATAGAAATTTAATCAATTTTATATTAATAAGCTTTAAGTTACACATTAAAAAATGCGTTTTACATTTACTTCAAATGTTGTGAATATACTTTAGAGTTTTTCAATAAGCTATTTGTTTTCAATAAATGAAAGCTAAGCTCATTAAGCTGACAGAAAAGAGAATGAGATGAGAGCTTTATCTTAAAAATAATGCAGATCTTAAGATTTCAATCAGCTTTAGGTTTTAATTCAAACTGACATCAAAGATACTGAACTTTACATACAAAAGAAAGTGCTGCATATTTCCTCTCACACGTTATCTCTTCTTCGCCAATCTCTTTCTCAGATTCTCTCTCTCTCTGGGAGCTTTCTCTCATACTCTCAACACTCAGTACTCGTATCTGCTAGAACACAATCAGCTTGTCTTCCAGTTGTCCCCTCGGGACGCTTTCATAGCGCAATTTATGGAACGCGTTTGGCCTTTTGGCGTTTTGCCGGCTTTTTTTATTCCAGAATTTTTTGTGTTTGGTTTTTGCGTTTTTAATTTTTTTGTTTTGGGTTTTGGGTTCTGGCAGCGTTATCTATGCCTAGATTCCCTGCCAGGCCAAACAGAAATATGAATTTATACCATTTTTTAGTTGTTGTTCTTTTCATTTTTTTTTGTACATTTTTTTCATTTCGCTCTGTGTTTTCACTGGCAAATTCCTGGAACATAACGTAATTTATAGCTGGGAGTTGTGTGCCAAGGATACGGCTGAACAAAGAGAGCAGAAGCAACGGAAGGAGACGAAGAATGCTGGTCAGAGAGAGACAGATAGGGAGACAGAGAGAGAGAGAGGGAGAGAGCGGTGGCAAATTCAGGATGACAGTTAAGAAGGCGATGGTTAGATGGGCCCAGTAGCTGCCCAAGTTGGGGTAAAATTTGGTAGAGAGCCTTTTCGGTAACTTTGCAGGACGCTTTTAATTACGACTGATTTATTTATTGCGCATACGCTCCGTATTCCGTATGCAGGTGCAGGACAAGCGCAAAAACAGCAACAACAGCAAGACAAAACGACAGCAGCAGGAACCGCACAGTGGATCAACTTACAAACTACTGAGAATAGCATGCCATTTTTTGTATATTTGCTTAGATCAAGATTAAAGAGTAGTAAAGGTAAAATAGTGCTATACATTAAGGAAAGTGAATGTTTGGTTGTTCTAAGTTTTAATTTCATTTTAATTTGATCAATAAAACTATATCACATTGTTTAATCAATTAATAATTGATCATAATTGAATTATTAATAATATCATATATTAACCAACATATTTTAGTTCCAAACTTGGTTCAGTCTTAAGTTTTATTAGAAACGAAACAGGCAACAAAAAAAAGATCTAAATAAAGTAAAGAAAATATCAGAAAATTTTGTTTATGTAAAAAAAACACGAAAATAAACTTCATATTTATTTTTTATATATTAAACTGGGGCTTTTTATTTCATGCCTGTCTTGTTTCCAATTGAAAAAATGTGATCTTATCAATCTTTTCTTATTTTTATTTGAATTTTTTAAGACTGTACAATCATTTAATAAAAAGATAGTGATACTACTTAACTTAAGATAATTTTAAGCATATCAATTTTTTCAAAATCAATTGGCAAAGAAACACAAAAAATATATTTAAAATTATAAAAAAAAAAAAAAAATAGAATTAAACTGAATCACACAATTAAAAATGCATACTTGTGAGTCGAAATAATATTTTAGTTTACAAAACATAAAATATTAACGAATTTCATGTTGACAATTTGAAATTTCAATTAGTGCTTTTCATTCAATTGCTTTAAACTTTTTCTTTAATTTCTAAAGCCTAAAAAATAATAATTAATAATAAGCAACTTGTCGTCGATTTTATCATTATTCTTTTGCATTTGTTTAAATATTAAAAAAAATCAAACTGAAATAATAATTTAGATTAGATGCTAAATTACGAATGAAGCGTAAGCCTATAAAAAAATATAAAATAATTTAAATAACTTATTTTTCCACTGTTCAAAAACAAATACAGGTATGCCACAGAAATCTCTTCCACTTGAATTTCACGTCAATTTCATTTCTCCGTGCCACAGTCCAATCACCTGAACAATTTTGAGTGAAACGAAATCATCGCTCAATTCACTGGCATTCGATGCCATGAGAATAATGTCACATTTTTTGTCCGAATTTTTGAATTTAGAGTTGTCGAGTAACTTTAATTGTTTGCCGCGCCAATAACTTTTAAATTTTTTTAAGCTATACAATATCAATTATTATATAAATAAATTGAATTATATAAATTAAATAAGAATTAAAATGAAAATTTGATATTCTGCAATGATAAACTTAAAAAAGTTGCTAAACAAACCCTTGGGAAATTTAATCTGAGAAGGGGCCAACCTAGTACGAAAAGGTTGATGAACATGCTAAAAAACCTAAATCACACGAGTTTCTGTGGCACGGAGAAATTTTCGAAGTGGAGTTGCTTTTCTCTGAACTCGCTTTCACTAGTGATTTCTGTGGCATACCTGATAGACATAAAATTGAATTAAGATTTCAGATTAAACTTTAGATTTATATTGCAGTATATACAAAAAAAATTCTGTAGCTTGTACAAACAAAGAAAATAGAATGAAATGAATGAAGACAATTTGAAGAGTGTTTTTAGCCCACTGTGCGACGTGCGGCTAATTTAGAGTGGAGAGTGGCGAGTGGACAGTCACAGGTAGCGCTGACGTCCGACACTCGTGGCGATTCCCGGCGATAAATTGTCATTAAAAGTGGGAGGCAATGAAACGAGCAACGAGTGGTAAGTGGCAAGTAGCAAGTTGCAAGTGGCAAGTAGAAAGTGGCCAGCAAATAAGGCGAGAATGCAACCAACAATGGGCCAACTTGTTAGCATGTTGCCGCTCAAAGTGTAATTAAAATTTAATTGCTTATTGCAATGAAGATACGAGTAATGTACAAAATGCAGGTGACAAACAGAGAGAGGGGGGAAGAGACTGAGAGAGAGAGGAAGCAAGAGAGGAGCAACCGCAAGTTCCAGTCACCAGCCTCTCTTTCAGTTGACTCAGCGAACTCAGCACTGATGATGATGATGCAACATTACATTACAAATCATGATGATGAAAAAACAGCTGTGTGAATAATTGTGACTCAAACGCATTTTGAGTGAGTTGAGCAAACAAAGCAAAACAAGAATGAAATCGCGTCCAGTTTTGTGCCTCACATTGTCGCAAGAACAACGACAACACAAAATGCGTCGCTGTCGTTCCACCTCCAGTTGCAGTTTGACCTCCAGTTGCAGTTGCAGTTCCAATTCGAATTCGAATGCGAGTTCACGGCCAGCGAGCAGCGATGTGGCCGAGCAATGTGGCCGCTATGTGTTGCACGAACTCCTGACCACGGAGCAACAGTATGTGGAGGATCTGGGCAATGGCATCCATCGTTACACACGCATCTTCCAGCCGGAATCCGAGCTGCCGGAGGGCCTGGTGGGTCAGCAGCATGTTCTGCTGGCCAACGTGGCACAGATTGCCGCCCTGCATCGCCACAAGCTGTTGCCACTGATGTTGCAGCATCGACAGCAGCTGGCGCTGCTCTTCGAGCGCTGGCACGAGCTCATCGAGCGCGGATGCTTCAACTGCTACGTCCTCTTCACCGCCAGCCAACGCGACAGCCTCCGGCTCTATGACTCTCACGAGTTGTACTTTAAGGTGAGTCCAAGCCACCCCAAAACCACCCAAACTATCCAATCCATGCAACCACCGAAACACACAACATACAAGCAACGCCTTCAACCAATCGTAAGCCAAATTTAATTCCAATTTAAATTTAATTAAATGCGCTATTCGTTATAGTTTATGCTCTTTTAAACTATAGGGTATTTTAGTTTTGTCAGAAAATGTGAGCCCTCGAATTATGCATTCAAACTTCCTTAACTCGAAACTCCATTATCTAAGGAGAAAGTTCGAATTATGGTGACTCGACTCATGGAATTCTTTTTTTTAAGTTTAGTATACACTATTGACACTAAAATTAGTTCGAGCTAGTGAAAATTAGAATTACAGTCGTTCGAATTACGGAAGTTTAACTGTATATATTCTTGACTTGTACAAAATTAGGATCTTATTTTCTTTTACATGTTACTTAAGAGTTTTTACTCTCTCAATAATCTAGTTTACTTAATTTTAGAGAGGTAGTAAAATTTACATAAACAATTGTAAACTTGTGCTTCTCTTTCAATTTATTTTTTACCCTTGAATTTGTTAAGCCGAATATAATAATAACAGTTATAAAATTTAATAAAGTTTAATATTAATTTAATAATTTAATGTGATTATGTAATGATAGTTATAAAATTAAACAATCAAATGGATATGCGCCTGAGTTTAGAAAAATACTTTCTGCGTTTATAAAATCGTTCAAAAGTTAAATTTTTTGAATGCAAATTCTTCTTTTTTCTGTCTAAGAATTTTATCTTATTTTAACAAATTTGATAAAAAATTGTATTTTTTTTTCTCAGTATTTCATTTTATTTAACAATTTAAATAAAATAAATTTCAGTTTTTAATGAAATTTGCTAAAGCTGTATACATTTTTATATTAATACTTTATTTTTAATTCTACTATATAACTATGCAAGGGTATTAAAACTTTGGCCTGCCAAAGTTAATTATATTTCGGCGTATTTTTTGTGGCTTCTTTAATAAATTGAAGGTTGGTGATTGACACGCTGTGAATTGGCTTGTTGCCTTGATAAGGAAAAAAGGGTTACAAAATGTAAAAGCCGCAACTCAACTTGCACAATCTTACGTCAAAAGGAGACTAAGAGACGTAAGCCACAACTGTGACGTCTCGGCTCAGGCTTTTTTATCTAAGCTCTGTGCGTTGAATGCCATTTTAAGATAAGCAGAAAGAAGAAGGAAGAAGAAAAAGAGAAAAAACGAAGAAGTGGATGGAAAATCCCGTGTCAAATATCTGCAATCGTAGAAGTGGTAACAAGGAATAATCAATTTTCGTTTAAGCTTTTTATCTTTGCAAAGGTATTTTTTCACTTTACAGAATTTACAGGGTATTTTATAGTACTCTTATTTCAGTTAAGCTACTTAAACTCATTAAAAGAACTTCAGATAATACATTTTAATTAAAATCACACAATAGACAGTAGTACAGGGTATCTTCTCGTCGAGCTATGTCAACAGTAGAGTAGCTAAAAGTTTCTGCCGCTCAATTGCAGTTACTCCTCAGTTGTATTTCGACTCGGTTCCATTTCTATCAGGCATTATAGGGTATAGATCAAGTCGAGCACTTCCGTATCTCATTCCATTACCAACTTGTCTTTTAACAGCGCCTGCAAATAACTCTCGGTGATCCGCTGGGCATCCGAAGCTTTCTCCTGAAGCCAGTGCAAAGAATAACCAAATATCCTCTGCTGTTGCACAAATTCCTCGCGACGTTCTTCGATAATCGCCAGCTGATCTCCAAGAGACTCTTCGAGGTGGCCTGTCGACTGGAGACGCGACTTCGCGACCTTTTGGAGCGGGCGAATCAATCCGATCAACTCAACGATATCAGACATTTCAATGCGGTAAGGCTTAAAAAACAACATTGCAATCAAGATGAAATCGACTCAAAAGCTGACTATTGCTCTAAAATCAAGAAAATCGCAAATAGTCTTTGAAGCATTTATTCTAAAATTCTACAAATTTTGAAAGTAATTATTAAAAGTAAGAAATTGGAAATTAGAAACTTCAAAATTCAGAAAGTGCTGAAAATCGATGACTTTTAGAACTTTTTCTTCTAAAATTAGAAGGTTTTTTTTTTTAAAACTTAGAAATAGTTTTTAAAAGTGCATATCAATCCTTTTTTTTATTTTGGTTCCAGAATTCCGAATATCCCAAGAAGTTAAAAAGATAGCTTTATTTTTTCCAAATTTCTAAATTGTTAGAGCGCTATCAAACAATTTAGAAAAATCTTCTTTTTTTTTAAATTTGGACATAGTATGTATTCTTTCCAAAAATATAGGGTAAAAAAATATTTTCGTAAATTAAAAGCGATTTCTTTGTTTTTTTTTGTTTTTAGCACATTTAACGTTAATTAACGAAAAGTACAAAAAATTTTTTTTTTAATATTGTATTTAAACGTTATATTAAAATGTTTAGCTCTAGCGATCTTTCTTGCTTTATATTTGCAAAATTTTTAATTCTGTTGGACTCAGGACACAATTTAAAAAGGGAGTTTTGTGTTGGTAAAACTCTGCATTTAAAAAAATTCGTTTTCTCAAAAATAAAAGTGTTTCTTTATAAAATAAAAGTTTTCTAAATTTTCAGTTCATTTAATTATATCAATGTTCTTATTCAGAAATATATAATATAATAGTTATAGGATTGTGAATACAGAACATAAAACACTCACTCTTTCTCTTTTTCACTCTCTATCACTTTTTTTTCTTCCCTTCTCCCTCCCCCACTCTCTGTCTCTTAGTTTAGCATACTGAACGAGGCGAGCTTCATCATGGTGGGTGAGTTCCCGTTGCACGATGCACGATTGCGTCGCAGCTACAGCTGCAAATTGTTTGCGTTCAACACCTGCCTCATCTACACGGAGCGCAAGGGACGCAAGCAGCTGGTGCGTGGCAACTTCATGCTGCCCGATGTGTGTTTTGTGGCCAAATCAAAGTCCTTTGTGCTGTGCAACAAGCAGCGCGAATGCGAATTCGTTTGCCAACATCCAGCGATGGTCCAAAAATGGGAGGCAATTGTTCAACAATTGCTCGGCGATAAGTTCGATAATAAGCTGGATGAGTCTGTCGAGCGGAAGTAACGAGAAGAGCAAGGAGAAGGAGAAAGAGGAGGAGATGGAGAACCAAAAGGAGGAGGAGAAGGACAGGAAAGTCGCACTACGTGGTATACTTGACTATAACCTGGACATTGCCACTTTAAAGGATTCACTTGCTCTCTTACTCGCACACTCCCTCTCTCTCTCTCTCTTTCACACACACACACATATATATATATTTTGTAATATCGAATAGCAAAAACGTTTTTTTGGTTTCCAGAGGGAAATGCGGGGGGTAAATGCCATAACAGGCAATTAAATTTTTTAATAAAATGTTACGCAAGTTTATGACATAAATCAAAAGCATATGTAAATAATGGAATAACCGCTCTCACTCTTACACCAACACTCTCTGTCTCTCTCTCGCTCTGTCGCTGCTTTACATACTGTTTGAAAGCAGCAGAGTAAACAAAGGGCGATAAAAATAAATAACAAGTGAAGCATATGAGCGAATAAATTTACTCAGCAAGGACGCACATGATGTACCCTATATTTATGTAAATATTACAACCGATTAAATCATAGAGTTTTATTTAGAGTTTAACTAAGAGTTTAATTTAAGTCATTTTATTAACGATATTCTTAGCTGATCCGATTTGTTGATTGTACAACTATAGTAAATCTATATTCTGTATGAGAATTGAAACAGATAGATTCTAAAATTTATTCAGTTCAATTACTTGACATTTACGATAGTATTACCGATAGTACCGATAGCACAAGTGACAATTTATTATTCAATATAAATTATATTAGCCATGTCTTTTAGAGTTGTTTAAATAGAGATTCCAGAGATATTCTGCGATTCAATCTTAGCGTGCAGATCAGAGTCTTTAATGTTTTCGATAGTAAATCCGATAGTTTTTATAGCCCAAGTGTCTACACTGAGAGTTCTCTTTTAAATTTTAAAATTTTGACATTCTTACATTTATATACAACATGATTGTTCAAATATATAGTTTCTCAAATGTATTTCGACTTTTCTGATTGTTTCTGTAGTTTAAAATTTTGGAAATAATTTGAAATATTCTTTAATTTGTTCTGATCTACTTTCCTTATATACTTAAAACAGGCACCTTAATCAATATGAGTTATATTTTTTATAATATTAACAGAGTAATGATTATTTAAAAATTTTTAAGGAGCGAAAAAAATAATATAATAAAATAATAATAAATAAATAAAACAAATAATCTTTATTTATGATTTTCCTTTTTTCGCTAAAAATAAAACTTACGTTTCAAAAAGATAACGTTAAAATCTTAAATAATTTATTTACGCTTGATGGGTCTCCTGGGTTTCTTTTTAAAGGTATATGCAAAAATATTGGGTGAAAATCCTACACAAAAGCCATGAATTAAAAGTGAGTTTTATTTTGAGCGATAAAAATAAATATCATATGATTAAATTAATATCATAATCGATTAAATTTAATCATTATCATTATATTTTTGTATGTGTATTGTAGTCATTGATTTTTTGATGTCAAAAAATTTCAATAATCATTATTTGATTTATAACTAAAACTATTAAATATTTAATGTTATGCTAAATGTTTTTGTTTTATTTATAAACATAACAAATTAAATTCAATGCCTTATAAATTTTGCTTAAAATATATTAAGATTATATAATTTTTATAGAATTTTTGTATTTGTTATTTTTGAACATGAAATTTTTATTATTTATTTAATGACATTCACTGAAATTATTAAAATACATAAAAATATTTTGAAATATTTTTGAAGCTGCGCATCGTTTGGACCTCTCATGGAATAACACTATATTATAATTTAATATAAGAAATTATATTATCTAAAAACATTAATTTAAATAATATATAACTATAGATAGTTTCTGTGATTGCCATGGATTATTCTCGAGTTCAGAGTGCAAATTGTTACTTTAGTTAATAATAAAAATGAAATTTGCAAAAGTCATGCGCTGGAACTTCAACCACATATGTATGACCACATATGACTGCAGATGATAAAGTCTGGTCACATACAAAATAAATAAATGTGTATGTATGTACATATGCATGCATGTGTGGTTAAAAGTTATATTAAGTTCTACTTTTGATATTGCTGTTGATATGAAACTTAATAATTGCGCCCTGAGGCTGTGACAAAAAACACACAGACGAACAAACACTTGAAAGGTGTGTGTGTAGAGTGTGTAGTTTTGTGCAGGTGTGTGTGTGTGTGAGAAATGTCTGGCAGTCGATGAATTGATTTATGTGCTTGTTTGTCAGTTGACCTGCAACTTGTGCATAAATTTCAAATTTGCCTCTGCCACACACACAACACACACTCACATTGCTCATACGCAATGTGGTACAGACTCACTAATACACATGTCCAAAGTTTCCTTAACAAAATGATGATAGTGTTTGAAAGTATTAGGTGGAAGGATGTAGAGAATGGCTGGAGGGGGGTTGGGGGGCTGGATGGTAAGTGACTGCCTGACATTGCCCTGCAGATTGTTTCGACAAGTTTTCGTGTAGCTGCCACCAAAAAACTTTGCCCGGCATCTTCATAAATATTTTGAGTTCTTGTCTAACGATACGTTGTTGTTGTTGTTCTTGTTGTTGCAGCTGCACCTGCAGTGCTTCAAGCAACAACAACAACTTCTTGTAACATAAGAACAAACAACAACAATTTTAAGCGCGCTTAAAAGCCCCTGAAACAAATATATTTCGTTTAGTATTTAGTACTTACACCCCGTTCCCTATTCCCTGTCTCTCTCTCTCTCTCTCTCACTCTCTCTCCCTTCTCTCTCTCTCTCTCTCTCTGTACAACCTCTTTTGTCGAAATATAAAATACTTATAGTGCCAAGTTTTTGAACGAAGTTTTCGTTTAAGTCACTTCTGGTAGATCAGAAAGTGGAGCATTTGCCACAGCATCCGAGTTTTCTGTTCTGTCAGCATACAAAAGTATCTCACGGTGCGAGTACAAGTATCTTATAGATTGCATTTTGTAAGACAAAAGTTCAAACGGAGAGGAGGGGGAGGGGAAGGCACACAGGTCGTGACACGAATATTCAACCAAACAATGTGACTTTGGAGATTCGGATTGGAAAATGATATTGATAAAGTGAGGGAAAAGCAACTGATGAAATGATAAAAAAATAACTGAAATTATGAATATTTAGTCAATATTAAAGTACACGTGGAGGACACTCAAGGTTAAATATAATAAAAGTATGTATACATAAATAAATTAATACAAATAAAGGAAATAATCAATGGATATTAAAATGTTGAATGCTGTCAGTTCATATAAAATTAGCGCAGATATTGATGTAAATATAAATAAATATAAAAAATAGTTTATTGCATTTGCAATACATTTGACAGCATTGCGAATTCATGTGAACACGATTTGAAATGACCATGGAGGACGTGAGTTTGTTGATTATCAAAATGGTCATTCAATTGACAAAATCTGCACACTAAATAATGTTGGCAGCATGTCGTTAAAATGAAAAAACAGTAGCTGACAATGCGAATGGCAACAACAACTACAGCATCTATAGCAACAACAACAACATTTATAGCTAACACAACAACAACAACAACAACAAACTGCGTGTCATGCACATCAAGAATTTCCATTTCATTGCCTGAAGTGAAGGTTGTTGTTGTTGTTGTTGTTGCTATTGTTGTGTGTAGTGTATTACTCCTTCCCCCATCTCTTGCCCTTTTCTCCCATCCCAATCCTTTGCTTGCAACAACAGCAGAATCCAATGCCTAACTGAAAATACCGATGACTTTTCATTTCTAGACAATGCAACTATTTACAGTTGTAGCAAATTTGTGTCCAAGCAAATGGAACTGTATTTACCATGGGAAATGAAGCTGTATCGATGTATCGATATGTTGATATATTGCTTATAAGTTCTTGAAAAATTATAAGAATTTAAGTACATAACTGCTGAACAGTAATCAGAACGCATAATAAAAGCTCATGGTTATCGATAACACATCGATGACATATTCTCAATAAGTTCAGCAGTCATATTACTTAAAGATTGCAGATAACATAGTAATAATCACCGTAATAACAGCAAGTTATCGATAACTCTTATTGACAATTGTATTGATAAAATTTTGTAAGTGCTCAGAAATTCGTAAAAAAAAGATCTTAACAAAATTCGTACTGCTAAAACTCAGCAATATACAAAAGTTATCGACAAGTCTATCGATATTTGATCGATTAAATTCAAAAAGCGATCGTTGCAAGTAAATGAATTAACAAACTGTTCACTGTGGTTGTGTGACAACAGTGCACGTTCCCCGATCGATTAGAATCGATAAGTTATCGCTGCAAGTGTTTCTCGAAGTGTGGGTTAGAAGTTACATATAATCTAAATTGAACTCGAGCTATTTAGGGCGCTTGGCTTTTCCAACTCGTTAATCAGGCATAATAGGAATAGGCAGCTAAAGGGGTGAATAGCAGGTAACATGCAACAACCTCATTGCCACATACCCTCCTCCTCCCCTGGAAACCACCACTTACCCCTCCTTTCCACGCAATGCAGCATATACACACATACATATGTATGTGGGTATGTACACACAACACATGCAAAATGTTGCACGCGTCGTCTGTAAGCAAGAAATTTACACGGAAGCTCTATATATTTAGATAGATCTACACAGAAAGAAAAATAAAAGTTAAATTTTCCTGATTTTAGTTTGAATTTATGTATGTACGCAGAATATTGTTGTTTGTATTGTGTGATTGTGCCAATACACAAAATCCTAACGGAGGAGGAATTAAAAAAGGGTACTTAAATTCAATATTCCATATTTGGCTTAAGAAAATTCGGGGTTTACCGAACTTCTGACCTGAGGGACCTAAACGATTAAAATTTTTAAAATATTCCGGGGTGCCACAGAAATCGCTTTCGCTTGAAATTCACTTAAATTTCATACAAATTTAAGTGAAATTCGAGCGAAACCGATTTCTGTGGCACCCCCGATGAATTATTAAATAAAAGTTATTTGTTGATTTTTATCAACAATATTTAAAAAGAACTCATATTTTTCGATCTAAAAAAAAAAATTGTTAAATAATAAAATTTTAATTTTTATTTAAAAATCACTGCGGACGGCAGTCCGCGCTAGTGACGAAAGCGGCACGAAGGGTGCCAAAGGCGACTAGAAATATATTTTAATTTAACTCTTATTTTCAAATTTTATTACAAAAATTATTTTTTAAATTTTTATTATAAAAGCTGAAAAATATCTTATCTTTTATCTTTTAAAAACTATTTTTTAATTTTTATTATAAAAGATATTTACATTTATAATGAAAAATTAAAAATTTGTATTATAAAAATTTAAAAGTAAGTGTTATTTACAATTGCTAAGATAAAAATTGAAATTTAACTTTCATGCTATAATTTTTTAATAAAAGTTGATCCAGTTTCTCATAACTTTTATTTGCGATCCCTGCTTCAGACCCCCTTCCCTGAATAGATTTTATTCCGGATTCCCCAACTTTATTTTCTGTGTAGATATATCTAGATGTATAGTATATGTACATATATCTGAATATATACAGTTGTCCATACAGCTGTCCATAAGCTGACTGCAACTTGCCCCCGATGTCGGGTTTGGGTTTTTCAGTGTTGCAAGTGAACACGGTAGATTTGCCACTTGCACAAACCAGCAACAAAACGCATAAATGTGCACACACATGTCTCTCTCACTATCTCACTTACTCACACACACTCTTTCTCCTTCTCTCTTTCTGTTTTGCTCTCTGGCTGTGTGTCTCTTGAAGCACTTTTGGCCTTGTTTGCACCCGTGGGGCCAACTTCAATTCAAAGCGAACAAACTAATTTCCTATGCAAATTGAATGGCAGTCAAGTGTGCGAAGTTCGAGATACATTTGTGCAGCGCCAAATGCTTTTAAAAACAACTCCCCCCTTTTCAGACCATCTCCCCCGTCCGTGCTCACCCCTCAGGTGGCAACCACTGCCCCTACCGCAATCTGCACTCTACTCGTTTTCCGCACCGAACTCACATACAACAAGATAACGTAAAAGAAAAGTTTTCTCTCGGCACGCCGAATATTTTATATGCTTACAGACAAATTCTTCCAAAAACATGTGAAACAACATCAGCACTTTTTTGTTGTCTTCGAAATTGTCATAAATTATTTGTTTTCAGCGCCTCGACTCGAAACAACAAATTGCTGCGTCTTCTTGTTTTTTGTTTTATCAACTAATTGTCAGCTTCATTTCCTAAACAATCCCATTGACGATGAAGAAGGCGACATTATGATGCCAATTTACCACAAAGGCTTGAGTTTTGTGAGCAAATTATAGGAAAAGATTTAGAAAAAAGAAATTCTATTATAAAATTAATTTTCCGATGAAAAAAGGCTTTATCTAATTTAATGATATACTAATCACAATATTGCAAAATTTTATGTGCATCTAAAGGAAAATGTCAAAAACACAATTTTGTATTTTGGTAAATCTCATGATCACAAGAAATAACAAAGTTTTTCAAACTAAAGATAAATCATAAAATAACTATAATTTATAGTTAACAATATTTCCTATCAGTATTTGAATTGAATGAATGAACTTTATTTGATTCGAACATTTTAAGTGCTAAGGCATCGGAAACGAATAAATAAAAATACCCTCAATTAGAGAAGAGTATAACAAAAACTGTGTCAGTTAAATGCTAAGCCAGGCAGCTTCAGTTGCTTCAGCTGCTGGCCAGGATTTTGTGCTTCTGTTCTCCCCGAAAAAAACTGGCAGCAGGCAGTGCCAGCAATTCTCCAGTGGGAGTTGTCACGCCTCTTCCCCGCCCCCTTTCTTCAGCCATGTTGCTGCCTTGGTTATATAATTTACTTTTCATTTTAATTACTAAGTGGTTTGTGCAAATTAATTGCCACCCGCACTTGAATCCACATCCACATCCACATCCTCATCCACATCCACATCCGCAGCATGCAACGTGCAACGTGCTGCATGTAGCATGCAGAAAGTAGCACAGCCCGCATGCCGAAAAAGCACCTCGCGTTTTTGTGTTATTGTTATACTATGTGTGTAGTCGGATATGTAGGAAATGTGGAGTGTCGGGTTTCGGGTGTCGGGTGTCGGGTGTCTGGATGTGGGATTGGATTCGGATTCGGATTCGGGGCTGATGCAAATATTTGACTGCAAATTACAAGCACACGTGTGACTGGCCATAGAATTCTCTCTCTCGTATTTGCATAGACAAAATCAAACAACGCATCGATAACATTGCACATGGCTATAGACAGTAGATATATGCACATATGTATATTTACTAGGCTCCCTTGTATAACACGGGGTGTTATAGGAATATGAACTATTGTTATGCATACGGATTTGTTTCTCTTATCGGGCAACCATAACAAGCCGAAGTTTAGCCCACGGATAGTTTAGAATGCGAATTGCAAATGGTTAAATACGCATCGAATTCAGAATTTAATAAATTTCCAACGTTTTAATAGTTAAAGATAACAAGTTGAAAATTTTAATTTTTTAAACTACGATACTAATAGAATTGATTAGTTTTTTTTTCAACAGATCGAATTGATAGCAAGTAATAAAGTTGCATTAGGGAATGTCCGACTACAAGATACACTAAATCTTCCCTTCTCCGAAAACACTTCTTTTACCGTGTAACAATGTTTCCTTAATATTTGTCAAGTTTTTTGTCAAATCGTTATCTAACTAAAGTTACTCTTGTATTTTACATGATTTTGGAGTCTACATAGCAAATTTGGTGCATCTAGCTCTTACTATCTCAGAGTATACATGATTTAACCCTCGGCTGGGGTATATAATGTAACCGTTGCCAGACTGCTCAATTAAATAAAAAACTACCTACTGAAAACATAAGATAAAAACTATCTTTCAGTCATTTATGCTTTTTAAATTCAATATCGATTATAGCTTTCATAAAACTTAAAGTATAAATACCTGTAAAATGCGTTACATAATAACAGTGAGAGAAATAAATATTTACATTTAAATACCACAGCCCAAATACCCTGTAAACACTCAAATTAATAAACAAGAGTGTGGTAGTGAAAGGCAGAGGGATAAATTCAATATTTTTGAGAGGCTTGGTACATTTTTAAGGTCAACATTTATTGCAGCTTTAGTTAAGCCAGGCAAAATGAAATACCTAACGCTTTTGAAACATTTCACATTCATAATCAGTTGAACATAAAAATAAAATGGAAAATATGTAAATTTGATATCATAAAAAAAAAAAAAAAAAAGAGATTTTAAATGCTTAAATTAACTACAATACAAATATTTATTTTTTTGTATATTGGCCCGACATTTGAACTCACTGCAGGGTAACCAGCTAGTCGAGCACTTTTTGAGTAGTGCATTTTAATTTCCTTTTGCTGCGGCTGCTGGAGAAGACACATATTAAATCGGCCAGGGCTCAGAGACATATATCATGGGTCCTTTAGGCAGCTGGCAGGCAGAGAACAGAATGGAAGGAGCAGCAGAAAATGGCGAAGAAGAGGAGGAGAAAAGAGAAGAATGGGAGGGAGGAGGAGCACTTAAAAATTCCCGACAGATAAGCCTTGGCTGACAAGTAGCGTGATGCGTGGCCAGCGTAAAAATGAAACTCATTCGTCATAAGAGGGCGCAACGTTTTGGGGCAGGCAGACAAGCGTCAGAGATGCCTCACGGACATGAGGACACGCAGAGGAGATGGAACGTGAGATGAAACAGGAGACGGAGAACGAGACTGGCGACTGGCGACTGAAGAGAACTGGACGCACGTGCGTGTTGGACTCGTTGGACTCTTAACAAGGCGCATACAAGAAGCCAACTATTGTTGTACTCCGTTGTAGCTGTTGTTGCAACTATGCCAGCCAGCATTTATGATGCTTTGATACATTGAAGTGGCAGACAGACGGGCAAATAACAAGCACAGCTCAAAGTGGACATTTGTATACCCTATAACATTAATTCAGATAAGGTAGCAAAGACTTTAAAATAAAGCAAAGCCAGGGAAGTAAACAAAATCTGCTGAAAGTCTACTTCAACTAACATAAATAAATTTCAAAATATATATATTAAGTTAAAATTTGCAGTTTTTCCCACACCATGACAATTTTTGTTAGCTCCTAAGAACTACAATTTAACAGCTGTAACACTGCAAATTTCTTTTTTTTTTTTTTTTTTTTTTTTTTATGGCGGGAAGTAATTTTTATATTTGCGTTTCATTCCGAAGAATTTAAAAACACATGCTTGACTATATTGACGGGGGGAATCGAACCCAGTTTTTTTTCAAACTGGAAGTTCTACTTATGTGATAGGTCGGCGACTCTAACCACTGAGCTACCGGACCACACACTGCAAATTTCTAAATTTATTTATTAATATTCTGAAAATTTCAGCAGAATCGCTAATATCTAAGCTATAGATTTTCTCTTTTTACTTTTACCATTCTTCGAAGCCTTGTGAAAACATAAATTTAAATAATTAAGGCTTCAAATTCTAGATTTAATCAACCTTCTAATATGTACTGTATTCCACGTATTCTGCATAATTTTCCACACTAAGATACTTTTGTCGAAACTCCTCAAGCTCATCAATTGGAAGCTAATGCTTTTATACTTGTTTAATTTATTAAAAAATATGTTATTTAAATGTTCTCATTATTTCAGCAGACTCCATTTAATCTAAACTATATAATTTTTTTTTAATCTGGTAATTTTTCGTTGTTTTGATTAATTCCTATCGCAAATGCTGAAATTTTCAGATTTTCCCACACTTAAGCAAATTTTTTAAGCTCCATAAAAATTTCGATTTAAATGCTAATGCTTTGAAACTTGTTTAAGTCAATTACAAAGATGTTAGTTTTATATTCTAAATGTAGGGCTGAGTCTGTGTGTTATACAGGGTGACTGTCAGTCGGTCACTTGGCAGACTGCGTCAAGTTGTGCGTCTGTTGTTGCCATGACAAACAAGCGTCATCAGTTGACAGTCATAAAATCAAACACACACACATACATGCACACACATGTGTGTGTAGTCTGAAGCGCATCCAGAGTTGCCAGCTTGCGATGGAGTCGCGTCCACATATATGAGAGTAGATAGTAGCTGCTGTATTCCAGGGCTGTCGCTTATGCAGCTCAAATATTTTTGCAACAATTTCGCTCGTTTGCTGGGTAAATTTACTTTTAGTTATGCGGCCATTTGCAACAAGAAACAAGAAACTTTGCAGCAAAATTGCCGCCGGGCGAATTTGGAACTGAAGCTGGACAGGAACAGTGGAGTTGCAGATGGATGAGATGGAGAGGGAAGAGGAGTGAGGAGTGAGAGAGAGAGAGAAAGAAAGAGAGGGCTGGTCTGGCGGTCTGTGTGGCAAGCGCATCTAATTGATTGACAGGACAAGGGGAGCTGCCACTCAGGGTATAATTAAAAGCACATTTATTTCAATTTTCCACGCTAAAGTGGCCATCGAGCCACTCAGCTGCCCCCTCTCTCACTCTCTCCCAGTTTCCCACCTCCAGCCCCTCTCAGCTCGATCGTAGCCCAGATTCAGGACATCGTCGCCAGGACAACAAATGAAATACGCCTGACAATCTCAGGCTGCCTGGCGAGGCATAAAGTAATTGATGAACAACAAAGAGCAAACCAGCCGAGAGTTCTGCACCACACCACACTCCAACATACCGAATACCCTGGAAAAGAGAATGTTGCCAAGGGTAGCTAAACTAGACAGTCTACTTATTAAAATGCAATTTATGACAACAAGTTAAAGTGTGAATTAAAATTATACAAGATTATCCAATGAGAGATATATATCTTTTCAAATTTCATTAAGATAGCTAGACGGAGAGTCGAGTTTGTATAGATCAGAAAATCAGACATAAAATTATCATATCTTATAAAGCTAATTTCGAGAAATATGTATATAAAGCAAAAATCCTAAACAAAACCTAAGTGAAAGTTTAGTTTCTATTGAAAGGATAATCCAAACAAATTCAACTGATTCAACTACTTATATATTATATTGCAATATTATGAATCACGGTTAAATTAAGCATAACTCATCTGAAATACCAGTTACTGTAGATCAGATACATATATGGTAAGCAGGGATTAAAACCGAAACGAATATCGGTTTCAGTTACGGTTTCGGTTATGTTCGGATTTAGGTTTTCGGTTATAGGTTATGCAAAATCTTTGAATAAAGGTTTCGTAACGGTGAACCGGTTTTCGTATGTTTCGGTTTTGAAATATCGGTATGGTTTCGGTTCACAAAAAAAAAAAATTCTTTGTAAAAATATATTTTACATATAAATCAAAATTAAAAATAAAAAAATCAAATCAAAAATAAAATACAAAACTAATAACAAAATATTAGAGATCGCAAACTAGACTTATGAGTCGGAATAAATAAAAACAGTTCAAAGTTTTTCGTTTTAAATTATTTTTAACTTGTTTTTTTAAATTTGTATGACAAAAATTAATAATAAAACATGCTTTTAAAATTGTATTTTAAAGTTAAACCATAACTCTTATTTGCAATTTTTAAAATATCAATTAAAAATACAACTTTTTTTCAATTTTTATTATAAAAATTGTAATTAAAAATGTATTTTAAGATGTATGAAAAACCGAAATTAACCCTTATAAATGAAACGGTTTCTAATCGGTTATTTCGGTTTACAGAGTTTCGGTTTAAAGGTTTCGGTCAGATGAAAATTTTTTTTTTCGGTTACGGTTTCGGTTACGGTTTCAAATTTCAATCGGTTTTTACCGGTTAAAGGTTACGGTTTCGGTTAGGGTTTTAATCCCTGATGGTAAGTTTATTATATTTTTTTTAAATACAATCCTTTTATATATAATTTATAAGTATTAACAGAAGACGTAGTTATATCAAATTTCATAAACATAGCTAAACTGAGAGACTAGTTCCGATAGACATATAGTATGCATGTGTATATTCAATTTTATACAATTATCTTTAGAAATTTATTATTTTTTTATCTCTTTATCCCTTCAGTACAAAACTTAAGTTTATGTATAATTTACTAACATTCTATTCATAATGTAAACTTCAATACATAAGCAACAAACTAACTGATACGCCTTGCATACCCTCTTAAAGGGTATTGAAAACCAACAGGCTATAACAAAGTGCTGTCAAGCACTTGGCAACAAATTCATTTCGAGCCTGACCTAATATTAAGTATACGCCCAGTTCTCATTTTCTCAGCTTTCGATTTTTTGCGGGCACTCAAAAAGTGTTGCCTACATTTTGGCGCGTGCATTCAGCCGAAATGAAAATCAAAATCAGAAATGCGCACATATTTTGATTTCAATTATCAATACATATACATATACACTTTGGCTAAGGGCTGTCTAAATCCAGTTCCCCCCCCCCCTGCATTCCCCTCCACGATCTAACAGTAATTGGAGAATTGATTTAAAGAGCCTGCAAACAATTGCGCATTAATCACTTGACGGGACAGAAAAGTGGCTGACAAAAGCAGCTACTCGAATTAGTTTTGCAAACAAACAGCCCCCCTGACAGCCAATCGGGGGTAGTTTTCCAATATCCAAAGGAAATCATATCCTTAAAAATTAAGAAGAGAGTAGAAGTTTGCAACAGATTTTCTTAATGTAAGTAGTTGCCCACTAGTGAGCACTTAAGCGGGAGGTTTGGACAAATGGGCGACAAAGTGCATGTTCAACTTTTTTAAGTAATATTAATAATAACAATAATAATGTTATTATTTTGCAAAATAAGTAATTTGGCTTAAAAACCCAAAGTTAACATTTAAACCTTTTTTATTCATTTTACTGAACTCAAATTAGGTCAATTAAGTAAAATATTTATTTTCTCTCTAACCAATATTAAAAAAAAAATTTTCAGTCCAAAGATTTTTGTTTTTTATTTTTTTTGTAATTGAAATTTTAATAATCCTTAACTTGCATATTTGATTATTGAAAATAATTGAAAATAATTTTAATTCTTATTTAATAATTTTTAAAGTATTCGAAAAATTATAATAAAATTTACAGATTTATAACTTTAGGAAAAATTATAATAAATTTTACAGATTTATAACTCTATATTTTTGTAAAAATTAGAAAAACCAAGTTAAACTTTTTGCTCAGCTCTCTATTTAAATATTTGCAATTTAATAAGCATAATCGATAATAAAATATTAATTTTTGATGATTTTCTTAGTTTAAATTTATCAGGCGTTTCACAGACTTTGTCACTTCGCAGATTATAACACTAGTGTTCATTATTAATATTAATTCTATGGAATCGCACACACTTAAGTATGCATCTTGCTTAGGTAAATATCTTTGTGTTAAATCAATCTACCAGAAAATGCAACTAAGCTACAGTCAATGGCAACATATACAGAGGGAAACCTTCCCTACAGTCCCGACTCGCATCCCGAGTTTTCGCTACTGATTTTGTTGCCTTTAGCATTTACCATTTGCTCATAAATAGGTTCAATTATGGCAAGCAAATTGTTGAACACCATTTTCATAATTATCAGACTGAGCAGGCCACAAAGTCCAGGCTGAGAATGAAGACGATGACGATGACGACGACGACGACGACGAAGTTCCAATCTCCCTTTCCATCCTGGCAACCCTAATTGAAAGATGTAAAACGTTAGCTCGTTGTTAGGGGCTGCTCCATGGCAAAGGGGGATGGCGAAAGCGAGAGGGGAAAAGCACAGGGTCAAAGCTGATAATGAGCACAAAACTCTGGAAGTGGAACTATCTTGCAAGTCATGTCCTGTGTGACGTTGTCGTCGCCTTCTTTTATTAATAGCAACTCAGAAGGGGCAATTTTTGTCAGTATACAACTACTCACTACCCTGTACTCGTAAATCTCTTAATAATAAATTCAAAGGCTTTTAACAAATCTAGATTCTAGTAATAATTGCTCAACTTACAAAATTTCAGACTAGTAACTATTCCAATTTATTTCCTTTATCAAGTATGATCATGTATTAAAGACATTAAAATATTAAAAGTGATAATAACCGAATCATATTTATTAACATTTGAATGGTTGATTATATTATTATTATTTTATTTATTATTATTATATAAAAGTGACACAATTGGATAATACAATTTAAAATTGCTTAAGTTTTTTCCTTAAGTCCCTATCACTTTCATTTCTGGTCCACATCACTTAATAACTTACGTGTTTTGAGTAACAACAAAAAGTTCCTAAAAACATATTAATTAACTCAAATATTTTACGTCAGTGAAAAGCAGTAAAATTTAATAATAAAAACTTATTTTAAGTATGTGATTCTAAAATGATAATTTAAAAGTTTTAAAGTCTGTGAGTATTTAAAAGAAATTTTAATTTACTAGCAAGTTATGCAAGTTATGCAAGTCCCGAGTTTAATTTTGTAGGGGGTACAGGGTATTCAAATTGGTTCGCAACAGCTGTAGTAGAGAGAGAGAGATAGAGAGAGAGAGAGGGAGAGGGAAAGAGATAGAGGGAGAGGGAATGAGTAGAGGAGATTTTAGTGGCAAAGCAAGTGCTTTGTGTCGCCATTGTGTAAGCAATGATGCTGGTCACCAGGCAACCACCACCACTATCACCAATAGCACCACTCGCACCACCAACACCACTTTGCAGCTTGCTTTCAGTTCAACTTTCTTTTATTATTACATTAGTTCGTTGTTGTCTTTGTTGTCGTTGTTGTTGTTGTCGTTGTCGCTGTTGCATGGCAGTTAATAGAAAAATCTGCAGCAAGCAAAGTCTTTGAAAGTTTTGCAACCAGCTTGTCTCTCTCTCTCTCTCTCTCGCTCGCTCTCTCTATCTCGACAAGTGCATCTTTCTCATGCTAGTTCTCCTTCTCTGTCTCCTTCTAGTTGTTGCTCTTTTCTCTGTCTTTGTTTTGCCTTTCGTGCCTTTCGCAGCGGCTATATTTCATAATTTCGCTTGTCGCTGTACAGTATTCACATTCAATGCCCCCCTTACCCCTTCTTCCTCCCCCCTTGCCCCTTATTCTTCCATCTATACCCGAGCTTGGCTTTTGTGCCTCTTCCTTCCGCTTTCTTGCCTGACAACCCATTCTGGCTTGGCACACAATTTTGAGTTAAGTTGATTTTTCTCTTGTATTTTCTTCATTTTTTTTCTTTTTTGCTTTTTAGATCTTTTCTTTTCTACACTAGTTTCTTTTTTTTAGTTTTCTTTTGTTGCTTTGTTTGTGTCTGGCGCAGCGTGAAATTGAATTAGGTCAATGCGTCAAGTAAAAGTGCCAAATATAAAATGACAACAACAATGCAACAACAACAACAACCACTGCTGCAACAATTCAATACAAAAGCACAATAAATTTAATATGCCCTTATATTCTCCATTCCCCATTCCCCACTCCTTCTCCTCACTCTTTCTTCTCCCACTGTCACCACTCTCTTAAACTCATTTAACCTTGTCTTTTTTTAAGTTTCCCATCCGCCTGCGATTTGAGTTTTTTGGGCTTCGAATATTCTGTAAGAAATATTATTAAAAAAAGTGAAAGAGGCTAAAAATGTTCAGTTTACAACTACAGTTGAGCATCCTTATAACAAACTTTCCTCTGCTCAATTGTTCCTCTTAAACATGTTTTAAATTATTTAGTTGTTTATTTTTTATTTATTTATTGATTCAACGTCAACTTAAAGCAGTTGACAAACATTTTAACTAAAACTTCTTTTAAAAATAAGTAAATATTTTTTTAAAAAGACAATTAAAAAATACTTTAAAGTCTAGTATTAAAAGGTTTACAAAAAGATTAATTCTACAAATTAAATTATATATTTATTAATACTAAAGATGCAAATTGGTTTAGAATTCCTCGAACTTTCATACTTCTGCTAATACTTAAATATTTTTAAGCATCTAATTATATTTTTATTTATTATATAAAAATCTCTGCTTCGCACTTTCTAAAAAATAAAAATTTAAATTTTTAAGCACGTTTCCGGAACGGATTGGCTTATTAAAAGCCAGCTTAAATGGTTTAGCGACTAAACTCATAAACTATGTCAGACGGAATGCAAAAATTTGAAATGAAAAAAGATGAAATGGAATTAAAAATATTTAAGCCTGAAAGCCTGCCTAGCATTTGATAAAAAGCAAGAAAAAAAATAAAGAAAGAATGTTTTGCAGCGCGTTAAAAAGTTATGTATGCCTGAAAGTAGTTCGTTAGCCACTTTGGTGAATAATTACTGAAAGTACTCCCAGAACAACAACTACAAAAACTATAAATAATAAAAATAATAGTAATAATAGCAGCTGCAATTACATTTACGCTGAACGCACAAATGGCCAACTAAATCATAATTATGACAGCAACTGTTGCAGGCAGCCAACAACAACATTATCAACAAGAACAACAACAACAGCTGCCCATTAACAATCTGAATAATTTGCAAATAATTGATTAGCTGTCGTGGATCGAAAGCTCTTGAAAGTTTGCCAACAGCAAGAAAAAAGCAACAAACAAATTTCGCAATTAGCAAAAAAAAAAATTATAAATATATAAATATGAAAAAAAAAAATGCAAACACAGAAAAATGGAAGAAAAATTTAGCAGAGTTACGATTTTTAAATACCCTTCAATATATTTAAATTCCCTTAATACGTGTTTACGAATTCGAATTCATTTTATTTAAAACTATGATAATTCAGAAAAGTAAATGAAACGGAAATAAAAAAGGATTTAAACTTAATAAACTCTAAAACTTTAATTATATCTGATTTTGCTTATTTGTTCCCTTATCGTTAACATATTGGTATCAATGGAAAGGTCATTTAAGTTCAGTTTGAACGATTTAAAACTTTCCTTAACCCATTAAGTACCCCTTAAAAATTTCGAATTAATGTAACAATCAATTTTCCAAACTTTTTTGCTCGATTTTTAAAAAAATATTTTTGATGCAAAATTTTGAAACAATTCTAAGAGTAACTGCATAAAAAAATGTTTCTAGTATTTTTTATAATTTTTTGAAAATCCTAAAAATTACCATTTTAACCCCCTTTTCCTGATCTCTACACAAAAAGTGGGTTTTTAGCAATTTTCAAAAAATTATAAAAATACTAGCAAAAATATTTTTGAAAATTTTTTTGTGTATCGTATTGCATTTAGGTTTTTAATTATCAGTTTGAATTTGATAAATAACGGTACATTTTTAAGAAACTAAGATCTATTTTTTAAGATCAAATATACAAATTAGAAATCAAATTCAAATTTAGTTTTAACAATCGTGTTTTGCATGAATCGGTTTCTTATCGGTTATTTCGGCTGAAATAATTTCCGTTTTTCGGTTTCGGCATATAAAAAAATTTTTTTATGGTTACGGTTTTAGCTACGGTAACCAAATTCAATCGGTTACTATTATTTTAATCTCTGTTTATAACCATATTTATATCTATATCTATCTTCTATATGTATCTTCATTACCTTACCGAGTCATGCAACCCTGTCGCTCTATAAGGGCATTTTAAATCCCAGTGCGGTCATTAATTGAATTTTACGCCCTAATAAGTCCGAACGGAACCCAATGAATGGCCATGCCCATTAAACAGAAACTAAGTAAACTGATTACATATCTCTATAAGTATTTACAAGCCAAATTGTAATATAATTTATGTGACAAAAACTGTGCATCGACTATCGAATACCCTGTATGCAAATACATTCCGTATATGCCACATGAAAGCTACTATAAGACAAAAGTTACAAAGAAATCTTCTCAAAATTTGTTTCAGCAAACAAATTAATTTTAAACTATGTAAAATTACTATATATCAGCATCAAGAAACGACTCAACTATTAAAACTAGATATAAAGATTAGATTTGGGTAAACATATCACAATACACTGAAATAAAAAGAATAGCTAATAAATATATTTAACTTATGGTTTATCAAAATTGAAAAGTCTAGCTCTATACTTTCTTGAGATTTTAAGTACTGAAATTAATTGATAAATTCAGGTTCTTTATGTTGTTGCATTTTCTGTTTATTGTAAGCTACCCGCTGTGCCAATTAACTCTACTGCAGGGTATTAAATGCTCTTATACAAATCGGCATTTCACTTACAGCTTGAGGCAAATTTTGTGGTCAAGTGACGAGTGTGCTTTGGAAATTTTGAGATTTTCATTAGGCAATTTAGGATTATGGCATTTGAAAAGGCCAATCGTCACAACGATGTTGTTTTCGTTGTTGTTGTTGTTAATTTTAATGACGATAATTAAATGTTTAGTCTACAGTTGACATGAAAATTACAAAATAACAAATTATTTAAAGAGGAAATTTTTGCGGTTTTTTGCAGCGTTTAAATCGATATGAGGTGGAATTACAAAACGGGAGCAGGAGAGTGAGCAGGAAAGCGACTGACACTCTGTTAGCCACTTAATCAACATTAAACCCTTTGTAACGCCCCCCTGCACCTGTCCTTAAACATTTTCCCCCCCTCCATTTCGCACTTGTTCCTTCATTTAGCTACGTCAAAAGCTGAAAATTGTTTTCATTACGCGGGCGGATGGCGAAAAGGAGCAGCGTTGAGTGCCTGATGCGACGCTCGCTAATGCCACGCCCATTCGACCATACGCCCATCAGCAACTCCTTCTCGACTCCACTATGGGAGAAAAGCCCGAAAAACTGGCATACAAAAATGAATATCTTTTAAAAAAAAAACTCTTTACGGGGTAAAACATTTCCATGCCCCCAAATTTATGATATCCAATTTTGAAAGGAGTAATATTAAATTTAACGTAAATTAAAAAAAAAAGTTTGGCATTGACATGGAAATTTATAGTGTTAACAATTGGCTGACTTTGATCGACCTCCAAGCATTAAGGTTAGTTCCTAAAAATTTTAAAATGCTTTTTGTTCTATTTCAAACCGAATCGAATATCGGTTGCAGTTACCGCTTCGGTAATGTTCGCATGTTTAGGTTTTCGGCAATCGGTTTCCAAAAATGTTTGGATATATTTGTTTTTTGTATGTTTCGGTTTTGAAATACCAGCACTAAAAGTCAAACTTACTTCTGAAAACCAGGATTACACCTCAATAACATAGTTAAATTTAATGCTTGACCGAACCGAAATTAACCTTTTTGGCTGGATCGGCTTCTTAACGGTAATTTCGGTTGGTCTAAATTCGTTTTTTGGGTATCGGTATAATATAAGTTTTAAAGTATAAAAATTGTCAAGATACTGAACACAATATTGGACCTTTTTCCCATAGTGAATTCCCTGCATTCCCTTCGACTTCCCCTACCTCTTCCTCTTCCTCCTGTTTTCCTTCCTTCCATCCTTCCCTTGTCCTCACAGCCTCTCTGGCAAATTTGCATTAACGAACTGAAGGATCGAGTTCTGTTCACAAAGCGAATGCTAAAGCGGATGCGGATGCGGATGCGGATACGGATGTCAGATGCCCAGGTAAATTGCAAGAGTGAGACAGAGAGAGTGAGAGAGAGGCAGTTTGTGGGCGTATGGGCGTGGTCGTTCTGCGGCTGCAGGTATCGCCACGCGGCCATAAACAAAAACTCATTAACCCAATTTCAATATTAAACGCAATGAAAGTGCAGCGACGCCAAAGGCAAACACAGATACAGATACAGCAGCTTCAGATACAGATACAGCTGGGAGAAGGAACTAGTGGGATTATGAGTGAGGGTGAGGGAGAGAGAGAGAGAGAATGGGAGAAGGGGCAGCTTTGTCCACTCCAATTCCAGCTGCTGGAACTCTGACAATAATCACTCAAAGTGCAAGTCATTAATTTTCATTATATTTCTCTCGCATTATTTGTCAAAAATTCTCACTCCCCCTTTTCCCTGCTCTTTACCTCCATTTCTCTGCATTTTCTCTGTATATTCCTTCTTTTTTTTTGTCGAAAACATCTGTGGCCGAACACGAGAAAGCAACCAAAATTCAATGCTAATTTAGGCCAAAAAAAGAATAGAAAGAACTAATGATGTCAGATATTATACACATACACACTCACATGGTCTCCCACACACACATGCACACTTACAATCACACATTAATACACAAAATAAACAAATGCAAAGACTTCAGATTAAAGAGCGGGATTTTCTTAAATGTGTTAAATAATTTCCTTGATTTATTTTGAGGAACAACTTTTTTAAAGAACATTTTAATGCTACAAAACAAATTTCGAAATGAATCAATAGATTTTAAATTTATCCCAACATCAAAATGCAGTAAAATCTGAAATTTTGCTTTATGTTTTTTTTTTTACATAAATAACCTAAGTATAAAAAAATGTGTTATTTATAGTCGACAAACATGAATTTATTTGTTCTTTTTTTTTATTGGCATAAATACCTTATAACAATTATTTAATCCTACTTGGCTGAATGTCTTGTCATGTCTTTTTGGCCTTTATTTTTACCTGTTATATCCATAAGACAAATACAAAAACGTTTTTTCCTCCTAATTCTCATATGTGAAAAAGTTTAAAGCAAAAAAATTACTTGACCAATGACAGCAGAAAACAGAACACAGTATTATAAGTGACATTTTTATCTGTTTGTCTTATGTGTAGTAAAATAAATGTTACTAAATAATTTTTTTAAAGTGTTGAGCAATATTTGCAAGCACATACTATTTCTAGGGTATTAATAGAATGTCTTTCTCTGCTTCTCTGTCAGTAGAAGACACTTCACTTGCATCTGTCTGCCTAACTATCTCGGCATTTGGCCAATTAATCATAATCCTAGCAGCTGGAGCCGGAGCAGCAATCAACTGCCAAAGGAGCTACGAAAATGTCTATGCGACTTGCTCATTAATTAGATGTTGCCTTACCCTCCCCTCGCTACACCACCCCCTGTCACCCATTTTCAGGTGAGCTCAGGAGGAAGGGAAGAAGAGAAGGAAGGCTGCAGGTTTAAGTTGAGAGTTTGAGCTTTTGCATTGCATTGGTTGACCCTTTTTGCATGTGACTCAGTTTGGTTTCAGTGCAGTTCGGTGCAGGCATCGCAATTTGCTTAATGCTGTTGTCGGGCCTGTCGTGCTACCAATTTCCTTACTCCCCCCCCCTCAACCACCCCCCTCCACTTGGCTGACAAATGCCACGCCCTCCAATGTTGCCCCTTGGCCAATGCCGCAGCAAAACTTTGCCAATAACTGCAAATGCAATGCATTAAGCCAAACAGAATGAAAGAGAGAGAGAGGGAGAGACAGACATTGAGTGGAAAGAGAAGAGAGTATACACTCAGAAAAATATGCAAGCCTTAAGTTAAGTACAAAAAACAGACTATAGTATATAAGACTAAACTAAAATTTTAAGGTTTTTATGTACTATTTTTCTTGTTTTTTAAGTATGAAACGATTTAATATACATATAATATGATGTAATAAGCCGATTTTAGATAACCGAAATTTCGAAAAAGAAACTTTAAATAAGTTACTTTTTTCTCAGTTTTGGAAGTCCCAAAATCAGTAAGCTATTTATTTTATTTATTTATACAGTCGAACTTCCCTAACTCGAACTTCCCTAACTCGAATTTTCTCTAACTCGAACAAAACCGAGTGGCAATAGCGTTTACTGAGCAAATTTCATACAATTATACTTCCCTAACTCGAACTTCCCTAACTCAAATTTCTCCCTAACTCGAACAAAAATATTGGCCCGTACTTCTGTAAGTCGAATTTTTCGGAAAAGTTCCCAAAAAAGTTTGAATTTTTTTTCGTTTCTATTTTATGCTTTTGTTACCGGCTCGTTTTGATACTTAATATTGATGTACGTTAACATATTTTGTTGGAATATGATAGAATTTTGCATCAAAAATTACTCAAGCTTGTGAATTTGCTTTAGGAAAAATATTCGTAATGTACTTCTTTGTCAGCGCATCAGCTCAAGAATATTTACCATGGCACAAGCACGTGTATTAAAATGTTTATCTCTTTAAGAAATCTTTAAACTTATTTGTTAAGAAATTCAAAAGTGGACCAAAAAAATTGAAGTGGCTGCAAATATATAGTGTCTCATCAAAAACAGTTTTCATTATAATATTAAAAATAGAAAATTAATTATGTCATTTGAATCGGAAACTTCTTCTGGATACAGCAAAAGAACGATAAAAACCTATTTTTGAGAATATTGACAGGTCTTGAACGAACTGGAATTTTTGTTGTTGAAAATAACAAGAAAAGTTTGCAATTTGAAATGTATTTATGAATGAATGAAATTGTAGTTTCATTTAAAAAAGTAAAAAAAAGAAATTCCCTAACTCGAAGTCTCCCTAACTAGAACTTTTTTCTCGGATAATGGTGATTCGAGTTAGGGAAGTTCGACTGTATTATTGTAGCTTAGAATTAATCCATAATTACAATGTGCTTTATAGCCAGAGCAGTGAAGGCCTTCGCCTGGATCAATTAGCTTTTTAGATCGTTTTAACTTGAATATTCCCAATATAAGTAATTTTTGTTTTGAGTGTAGACTGAAAGCATTTGGGAAAGCGAAAATCTACTTGGCCAAAGGCACAGCACACACACACACACACACACTTATACACACACACACACACACACAGAGGTGAGTTGGTAACGCACCTGTCGCAAAACTGACATTAAATTCACATTACAAAATTGCTTGGTTGCATTCGGCGTATCAGTTTTTGAGCTAAATAATGTGTGGCGTCGCCACAAGACAGGCTGAGGGGGTAAAAGACAAGGGGCAGGGGCAGGGGTAGGGGGTGGGGTCAGGTAAAGCAACCAAAAGCCATCGATGCGCTCACCTGCCGAAAAGTTTGTTTTAATGGACAAAGTTGCCGACTTGCTCGACGGGATTTCGGGTTTTATGCCGTTGTTGCAATCTTGTTGCCAGCAACAACAGAGCGAAAGAGAGAGAGAGAGAGGGAGAAAGGGAAAGAAAGAGAGGGAGGGGGAAATGGAAGAAAAGCTGCTGCATTCTGCTGTGTGGCATTCTGTTTGCCAAGCTTTCTGGCAAGTTGTTAAGCTGCGGTGCTGCCTTTAAACTTTCAGTCGACACAAATTAAATTATAAGTCGACGGTCTGTCGGCTCTGTCGATGAGTTGCAGTTGCAAACCATTCTCTGCCTCAACCTAACTCTACCTCCTACCTCCTACCCTCTCCCTCTCTCTCTCTTACGCAGTTTCACTTTTTTGAGTGATTTTCTTGCTCGTTAAATTTTGCTGCTCTGACGGACGACAACGTGGCGTATGCGTAATCTGATATCAACTCGAAAACTTTCGACTACCTCCAAAGCCAAACACACACCCAACACACACACACACACCCACACACGCACACACACACTCATGCTCAGTTTACAGCAATTTGAAAACTGTTTTTGCAACAACTTTTCAACAATTTTGATGTCCTGATTTGAGTTTTGCACACAATTTGCGCAAACATCATTGAAATATACATCCTTAACTATTCCATTTTCCATTTTCTCCATTTCTCTCTCTCTCTTTCTCTGTCTCTCTACACACACATTTTTTTCTAATTGTTTTTCCCCCAACTTCACATTTCATATGCAAAACTCTCTCTTGCATTATTGAAATTTTCGTTGGAGGCTGTTGAACAACTTTTCCAAGTCGATTAAAGGATGATAATGAAAACGAGGTGTGGGGAAGGGGAAGAGGAAGAGGAAAAGCATTGTTAATGACGCATTATGACGTCGACTGTATGTTCTTGAAGAACTTTAAACTGTTTTCATTTAATTAATTAAAGAATTTCTATTGGATTTGGGATTTAAGGAATTTTACCTAAAATATATTTCAGATATTTTAATCTTCATTTTATAGAACCTATTAGATAACGGAAGTCGACCAAATTAAGAAAGCATTTTAATTTAAATTTAAAATAATTATAAATATTTTTGATGACATGAAAGCTTTCAGCGAAGTTTTTGATTTACTTCGGAGCTTTGCGAACATGGAATAGCTCTAAACTAGAGTTATTGTATTGAATATGAAATTTAATTCATAATAAAAGTTGAGAAAATCTTTTTACTCTATTGGAAATTTTGTAAATGCTGACATCTTTATGATAGAATTAAAATAGAAGTTTACGTGAAAAACTTTGAAATTTTAAAGCTCATTATTGTTTAATTTAAGATTATTGTTTAATTTAAGAGCTTTGTGAATATTAAAAGCTTTATTTACAAATTTTTGTATTACTTGTTATAGTTCATATGGAAAGCTTTGATCTACTTATTAAAAAGCACATTTAAGCTCCAATCAAAGCAATAGACACATTTTGAAAGCTCACAATCAGAATGCTTTAAATTCAATCAATGGAATTCCACTGCTTTAAGATGCTTTAAGTTTTTATTAGCACATTAATTAACTGGATTAATTATATAGATTGTGTATATTTCAAAGCCTTACTACTATTGAAGAAAACTGGAAAGCACATGAAGCTCATTAGCTGTATAAGTTGCTAACTCAGCTAATTGCGTGCGGTTTTCACGAAGCTTTAAGTGGATTTAAAGCTGTGTAAACTCGTTATTTAAGTCACTTTCAGCTGGTGTCATTGGCTGTTTCATTAGTCGCACCACAAGCTATTAGAAAAGCAAGGAATTTAGTCTCAATTTCAGTTTTAGATGCTTGCAATGTCATCCACGTGCCTGACTCCGAAGCCGAAGCCGAAGCCCGGATCCGGATCCGGCCATGGCTTACATAATTGTTGTTAGTTGCATTTGTTGCTGCTGTTGTTATTGTTGTTGTTGTCAAGTTACCTCGAGCAACAATTTAGTGCTGTGTTGCCATTAAATGCTTCAGCTGTTTTATGAAGAAAATTAGCAACGCTGCACGTGGAAACATGAGACGGAGACAGAGAGAGAGAGAGACATTAGAGGGGAGAGAAAGGAGCAGCTGCTGCTAATACAAAATACATGGATTTTTAGATTGAAACTAAAGCGGCGAGAATGTGTGCAAGAATGTTATACGAGTATCGACCCGAGATGTGGGGAATATGGGAAAACAAAGGGGAGAGAGAGGGTTGGAGATGGACGGAAAAAAAGGCAGCTAAAATGGCAGGATAGAGGACAGATTCTTAGAAGAATTTAAGCTGAATTGAGTTAGAAGAAACTGATGAAACTAAGACATTTACATGAATAAAATAGTCTGTGACAAATCAGAAGAATGAGACACGAGCAGAAGCGGATATGAGAGAATAGGTCAAATTCTGTAAAGAAATGTGCGACAGTGAGATTGAGAAATTTTAGAAAATTTAGACAGTCCAATAGATCGACAATGACTCTGAGCATACAAATAATATCAGTAAGAGAACTAAAATTAATTTATTAATTTTGACTAAAATTTAAAATTTATCTAAATTAATTTACTATTCACAATAAACGACTTATATTTTATTTAAATCAAGCTAAAACTGAAAGAAAATGAATGTTATTTTTTAAAAAGTTGTAAAGTCCGGGGGGTATTTAAATAGTAAATGGAAAATGAGACTAGAAAAACACTATAAAGGAGACTGGGTTAGAAACTGAATTCACTGTGAATACCAAGAAATCTATAATAACCGCGAGGACATTACGAAAGCCCGTGAGTAATGCCAAGGATACGACGAGACGAGCCCAAGAAGGATGCCAAGGATACCGCGTTATCAGCGGGCTAAGCAACATCAACATCAACGTCATCATCATCATCAACCTTATCATCATCATCATCATTATCAACTCAAGCTCGGCTCCATCAGTTGAGCTGGTTGCATTGTCGGATCAAATAAAAATGGGCAAGAAGGGAATTTATGCTGTGGTCGCCTTGGTTTTGGCCGTGTTGGCAGCCAACGTCAACCGCGCTGCAGGAGCCTCGACAGGACTCTGGACTCGGTGGGACTTAGCAGGAGCCTTAATGGGCAGCTGCAAGACAGTGAAGCGTGGTACGTGGACAACCAACAGTGTGCTTTCCATTGAAGTCCATGAGGCGAAAATGTCTTAATTACTGAAATGAGCTGGGACAGACGATGGGCGGCCTGCCACGCCCAGTTGTCTGTGGCATGCAACAGCATCCACAAAAAACTGGGTACAGCTGGTTATAGCTTGCAGGTGAGCGAGAGAGACTCAGACTCGGTAATAAGTGTGGAAAAATAAAATAATAATAACTAAAATAATAGTGACATAAATATTATTCTAAAAAAACATAATTTTTAATTCAATGTTTAATTTTTTTTTTTTTTGGCGATGAGTGAGAGAAATCGATAATCACGAATTATATTATATAGCAAAGATTTTTGTGAATTTTATAAATGTACTGCTAGCTTAAAATTATTCACTAAACTATTACTAAATAACAAATGAATAGAGAACCACATTCGACTTTTTTTTAATTTGAAAATTAGCTTGGGAAAATTGTTAAATTATTTAATTAATTATTTAAACACTGGCGACGTAAAAAATCAAAATTTAAGCCGGATGTTTGCTTAGGATTTACATTGCCAAAATCATCTTTTAAATTATTCTTATTATTCCGATGACAAACTTAATAAACTTGTTGTACTTTATAGGTGCAGGGTCTAATAAAAACAACAGCAGGAAACAGATGACAGCTGCTGGAAACTAAAAAGAAGAAGAAAGGACTTGACTGACAGTCGAATAACCGCAAAAATTCGTTCTAATTTTCTAATTAATTTGTGGGTGACGTGGCTGGACGGGATGAATGCTCCAACTACAACTCCAGATCCTTCCAGCTCCTTCAATCTCCTCCAGCACCTACACCTATTGCTGCTGCTGTTTGTTTTTTTTTTTGTCAGTGAGCTTCGTCCTGGTCACATCCTGCGGCAATAACTCACAGCACTTTATGCGCTTAAGTGATTTCTAATGCAAACCAATTTCCGAAATCAGCAAAAGCACTTGAAGCCATTTCGACTGTGCTTCTTGTGCCCCACGAGCAAAGAGAAGCTACAGAAGCAGACGTTGGACCAACAGCAAAGTCAGGCAGGAGCAGGAACCAGAAGGAGGACAAGGCGCCGACTCGGCTAAAGGATATTTCGTTTATGTTTTGGCGCCAGTCACCAGAGAGGAGCCAGTTTGCCAGTTTGCCAACCAGGCAGGCACTGGCAGGCATTCAGGAAGTCAGTCTTGTCTATCGGGCAAATGACAGTCGCGTTTCTCCTTCTCCTCCTCCTCCTTCTCCTCCTGCTCCTCCTCCGTTCCTCCTCCTCCTGCACTTCCTGTTGCCGCTGTTTGTATTATGAGGCGGCGCCGGGCTGCGCCTGATATTCCAAGGCTCAAATGTGCACATGATATGCTCCGGCAAAACTCCAAAGGCAGCCCATAAAAAGACAACAAATTTTAATTTCGACATGCCGAACACCCAATACCCTTTCTAAGCAGTGTAGGCCACAAACAAATGACATCTGCTTTCGAAGAAAAAAAAGAAAAAGAAAGAAAGAAAAGAGCATTTTCAAACAATTGTTTCCTGTAACTGTACCAGTTTTCATCAACATCTATCACAATGAGTAACTAGGCAGTTACTTCTTTCGATTTGATATAAGAAAACATTTTTAATGATTTTTGATTCTAAAAAAGGAAGCAATTAAAATCATAAGTTTACAAAATAGCAAAATTATGATAATTTAAAAATTTATTTTTTTTTATCTACTTAAGGCAGAGTCTTAATTCTTTAAGCTTACAAAATCTAGATAAAGTGGATAACATATGAGAAATTTAAAGAATAAGGGCCGTTTTTCAATGTACATATAAAGTGTTTTTAACATATAGTTACAATTTTGACATTAATTTCTATACATTTTACGTCAAATTTTCTTTTCAATAGTTATCAAATACCTTATTAATACATTGAAAAAACGGGCCTTACTTTGCACTGAGTTTAAAATTAAATCCTTTTGATCTGAGAATTTTGAAATTTTTGAAGTTACAGGTTTGCTGTATTTTTGAAAATATTTTGTAGAGCTGACTCTACGTTTAATGCATAGCACAGTTCAAAATTGGAATACTCTCTGCTAGGGTATTCAGAGGAGACACATTCCACACACATCACACACACACATTACTTGGCAAGCAAAATCATAAAGGAAAATATTGAATTTACTGCAAGAAATGCAAATTTTCTTTGCCCTTGTCCTTGTTGCTGTTGTTGTTTTTCTTGTTGCTGTTGTTGTTGTTCTTGTTGCTGTTGGTGTTGTTATATTGCACAGGAGGATGTTGTACATGGGATAAGCTTGGTTGGTTGTAGCTAAGCCCGAACAAGTTACTTGTAATGCCCTCTAGTCACAGACTAGACTAACAAGCGGCATCTTCATTAACAATCAACTAGCTAATATTAATATTAAGTTTTCTATGTGATTTCTTCGAATTTTTCCATTACTCTAAAAATACTTACAATAAACCTATTCAAGGAGAGTTCCAAACAATTCTTTAATCTCAATGCGAGAATACCTTAAAATAAATTAATATTAATCTGATTTTGAGCTAGCCTACAAATAATATCTTAAGGACATATATATATAATATATAACGAGTGATGTAGATCCACACAGTGTATCGAGTTCAATATCAAAATGTAAAAATCTAAACAAAAAAAATTCATCGATTATCGATTTATGTCCATCCGGATTATTGTTACATCACTATATATTTTAATCTTCACAATTAATATTAGAAATCTGAATTGCAATGCTTCAGATTTGTTTTCAAATGTGAAACACAACTTTTTCTGAGTACGTTTTAATGGATTAAAAGTAAAGAAAATCACTCTGAACTTCAGAAAAAACAACTTTTTTAATCCAACTGAATTGATTTCTAGCAATATTCAAAGTTTAATGGTGCATTTACACTAGTTGATAAACAAGTCAACGTTGATATCAACTTTATCAATCCTAGTGTAAACAGCTGTCAACTTGATCAACTGTTGCGTTGACAGTAGATTGACAATGCGAAAAACATCAATTGTTGCTCTGAATGTAAACATAGTGTAAACACTTTGTGTCAACAGTTGAAGACACAATCGGCGCGTTGACAACTCAAAATTGAGTTGAGCTCGTGTTCATTCTTTTGCTTTGTGTTGACAAACTTTATGTACAGATTAGACTGGCAACACTTCGCTCGCCATCCGATTTAATTAATGTTGTCTGTTTTTTTCAACTGTGCAATCTATAAAAATCAAAAATTATTAATAAAAACCTATTTAAAAATACATTTTAATTTGTTTGTATACATATTTATTGAACTATTCCTCTTGCTCTTTCTCGTCTTCAAGAGCTTCAATCAAAATTACTGCTTCCGGTATTTTTACTTTTTTAGCTGTTGCCATTATACTCATTATATCTTAAAGTGAACAAATTACATTTGTATGAATTAGCTTTCAGATACATGCATATGCATGAGTACTTACCACTTTTTTCACTTTACGCAATTAACAAAACACAACAATATCGATTAAAATCACTTTCGATACATAAACATTATCGAAAAATGCTTAGCAGCGTGAATGTCAACGAATGTGGATATCAACTGGTGTAAACTACTCTCAACTTAATTATCAACGCGTTGGCATCTTGCGCGTTGCTCAACTCGAAAATTAGTTGGCAACCCGGTTTTTTTGTCAACTCAATCAACTAATGTAAACACAACAAATGCGTTGACGTTGGATATCAATTGTTGATATAGCTAGAATTGACGCTGCATCAACTAGTGTAAATGCAGCATAATTGATTCACTTCCAAAATTTAGCGCAGAAATGTTTAGGTATTACCAATTGAAACAACTTTTTATCATTATAAAAGATTATTTTCAATACTTATTTAACTAATTTAAGAAACATTTCTATTAAGCAGTATAAAAATGAGTTCTCTAAAAATGAATGTTCCAAAATGTTTCATAAAACAATTGTATCTCACTCTTATTTATTGATTTAATTCAAATGTATATGTCACTTTTTAAGTTCATTTGTGATTCAAATCTAAAATTCTCAACCAGTTCCACGCCGCAGTCAAATATTGAACTGCGTGTTTACTTTTTGCATAAAAAATTGCACTATGAGAGCTTAAATACTTTATGAGATAGAGGGCAGAACCACTTGGAAAACACTCTCGAGGCACTTTCATATATGCATTTTTATGACTAACCATAGCGAGTACAGTCAAGCAGCTATATAATGGTTGCGTCCATAAGAAAATTTGCAATAACCGAACCGCAAAAATATGAATGTATAAAAGGGAATATGAATATGAATATTTAAAATTGAATTTTGTACCTTTCCCTGCCATTCAATTACACTTTGAGTTCGTTATGGCGCAGTTCCACTGTAATGGCCTTTGTGTTGCTGTTACCAAAGCGAGGGTGGTACTTGAAGTTTTACTTTCAGTAGGAAGCAAGGCTTAGAACTTTGGTATTTAAATGGTACATTTTTGGTATTTGACTGTATTTAGTTAATTAATACTTGGGTATTTTTATGATATCATTTGATTGTCGTTGAAAATTAGAAACTATAGGAGCACACCTCGCTGAAAATCGTATGTGCCGCGTAATCAAACATATTGGATGCATATTGCGGCAAATACAGTGGCCAATAAAATGTAATATGGCCAAATGATAAAAAAGCCAACGGATGGACGAGACTTTAGGGCGAAAGAAGAGGGCGGTGAGGGGGGGTGGGGTGGGTACCAGGATCAGGCAAAATGAAGAGGAGTCATGGTCTATAATAACCTCAAATGAAACTCGGGCCATAGACTGCCAATGACAATAAAGAATGCAAAGAAAAAAAAGAAATCAACAACAATAGCAACAACATTAAAGATATGTCCATGTGTGTGTGTGTGTGTGTATCTGACGATAAAATTAACAATTCAATGAAGTGAATTCAAAATGGCAAATCGAGAAATGAAATCAAATAACGACGCCGTCGACAAACAACAAGACAGACACACAAACACACACACCAACACACACACACACACATCGAATACGCGTTAGCCATAAAAGAAAAGCACAAGACACAAATAGCAATACAGAATAGAAAGGCAAAGAAAAGAAAATGAAACGAAACGAAACGTAGCGAAACGAAACGAAACGAGGCGAAAGAAAACAACAAGTCAATAAAAATTAAAATAAGAAACAGCAGGCAAAAAAGTTTTTATTTTTATGACCCGGGCTGTAACAATTACGCTTGTGCGTTGAATAGAAATCGAATAAGAAATCGCATAACCGATAAGTACTCACATAACGAAAGTTTTACAAGAGACAGCGATGTATATTCTTTAAACAAAACGAAAGAACTTTAAAGAAGAGATATGCCTTACTTGCAGGGAGTATATCTCTGGAAAAGTTCGAGCTAGATCTATGATATTTGAGAAGTAGGTACTATTCGATCTAATAGTTCGATATCAATGATACCATGAATGTAAAAATTACATAAAAACATATAGAGAGAGTTGAACAAAGTCTCCTCGTCATAGTGAAGGATACTATATATCTCTATATGTATGTGTATATATAGTTTTCCATTATTCATGTATATATAGCGAGGACTGCCGTTCGCAGTGATTAGTTAGTTAATATAAGTAATGGAAGCTTAATTTATCTATAAAATTGGTAACTTAATATACTCAATAATATTATTACATAAATTCCAAGCGCTCCACAAAAATTGTGCATAAAGAAAAAAACCAAAAATTACTAAAATTAAATAATTTACAGAGTCACTTAGAGCAGTTTATCTGCCTAAGAGTAAAAGAATCAATTATATAAAATACAACAGACATGATCTCTACAGGGTACAAAAGACTGAGTATTCCTTGTCGCTGTCATAGTCAATTTCAACTCAATCTTTAGTCAATTGGTGTAAATTCCATTTGTATTATGTAAATTATGGCATAAATCGTATTTTAAAACTGTTGCCTTAACGTCTCGCGTGTCACACTGAATTGAAATTGAGTTCTGAAACATTTATACCAGCTCCAAAAGCTGAAGATGAGCAAGCACGAGTAGAGGGTGGATTTGAAAGTATGCCATGTAAGAATGCGAGCTCAAAGGGAGTTAAAAAAAGTGTATGCGTGAAATGAAAAGTGTTTTTTAGAATCATAAGAAATTTGTTGAATAATTTCACTTTAAAGTCGTCAGAGAAACGTTGCAAACGGTGAACTACATTTCACGATAGTGCGAAAGCATCACAGGAAAAATTGAATATTGGCTAGAAATTATCCAAAGTAATAATTGCGAGTTTATAAAACACAAGTTCACTATAAATTTGTTGACTGGACTAAACTTAAATCTGATTATATTTAGCGTTATCAAAACAGACTATATTCTTAATTCAAGTATTTATGCTTAAATATTTTTTAAATAAGATTCTTTTAATAAATAAATAGATCAAAATTGCAATAACTTAAAAAAAAACAAAAAATAAATTTTTTTATCTTTATTTTATATATTTTTTATTCATTTCTTCTCAGGCTGCTCTCGCACATTAACAAGCAACATAAATCTCTCACACTCCCAGTCATTTTTATACACATTTTATGATCGCCTGACTTACATATATCGATTTGTGCGAGTGTGTGCGAGTGTGTGTGTGTAAGACTGTGTGTGCTTGTGCCAAAAATCACTGCATATTTTTTTGGGCTGTGGGGAAGTGGGCAAAGGGAAGGGGAAGGCGCACAAAATAATCGAAAATAATTTCACATAAATGGAGCGTGTGTGTGTGTGAGTGTGTGTAAGTGTGTGTGTCATTGGTTTTGCTTTACTTCTAATGAATTCATGTAGCCAGCAGCGACGGCGACGCCCGCTGCGACGGCGGCAGCGACAAAGGCAGCGACAGAGGCAGCGGCAGAGGCAGCGGCAGCAGCTGCTGTTGCCGCTAAAATGTTTACATTTAGTTAAACGTAAGCGCGTGTGTACGAATGTGTGTGTGTGTGTGTGTGACTGTGTGTTTGTTTGTGTGTGTGTCAAATGCAAATGCTGTCAAATGCAGCTTATGTGGGCGGGCCAAACGAGGCGTGGCAGCAGCAGTTGAAATGCTGCTGTTTGAATTGTTCATATTTTGATTAATTTCTGCAATGGTTGTTATCGTTGTTGTTGTTGTTGTTTTTGTTATTTGCCTGTTGAAGTAATTGCAAAATGCAGTCATGTATGCAAGTGTGTATATGTGTGTGTTATGTATATACATATGTATTTATATGAGTGCATAATCGACACCCACACACAACAATTAAACAAATAAAGCGCTAAAAGCAAAATTTAAATGAATTAAACGATACAAAACTATCTTTCTCTCTCTCTCTTGCTCTCTCTCTCTCTCTCTCTCTCTCTCTCTCTCTGGTTGAAAGGTGGGACAACAGGCTTACAAGCCAACTGCAAACTATCCCATTCTTCTTCTTTCCATTCCATTCTCTCTTCCTCTTTCTAGTGCCGCTTCATGCGCTGCCATAAAATATGAGATAATAAAAAGTGAATTATGTGCCCGCGGGCAGCAGCAGCAACTACAGCAAAAAAAATAAATAAAGAAGAGCAACTAGAGTCTATTTTGCCTTAGACACTTGTGACTATGACTAGCAGATACCCTGTACAACTAAATAAAATCACTTAGCTGCTGTGACTCAAAGTTTTCACAAGCAAAACTCTTTCATTTACAGCTTGATTAAGTTGAAATTGCAGGGTATAAATATTTACCCTAATAGAGCGTATTCCAAAAATCGCAACTTTAGCTCCGATTGCTTTGAAATTCTAGAATTTTACAGGTTCCATGTCTAAATGTACAAATATAAAATTTTAAAACTCTAGTTCCAACAGTTTTCGAGTTCCTACAAGCAGAAGCAAATATAATTACATAACTTTTCTGTTAAACAAGCGTTTAATCTCAAATATTCAGAATAGATTTCCTATGATTCAATATGGATATACCAAATATTTTTCTTCTAACTATAATAAATTCTAAGTTTTTATAGAAATAACTTCTAACTTCCCGAGTTTCTTTAGATAGCCAAGTGATTAGAGTATATAACTTTTGTGTTTAAAAAGTGCATTAACTGAAATATTCCGAATATTCGGATTATATGCATTGATAAACTTATTCCAAATTTCGTAGCTCTCAAGAGTTCCTGAGTTCCTACAGTTTGATGGATTAAAAAATGATAAGATTCTGCTTAAGTATTATGATATATACTAATGAACGCTAATAAACTAAAATATTTTTTTACAGACTTGGTATAGCCTGTGCGTTCACTTTACAGGGTATTCAGGGAAGAACCTAGAAAACCTAGAAAAGACAACAACAACAACGTTTAATTGCAATTGTTTTGTTTGCCCGCTAGTTTTTATTTGCACTTTAATTATGAAAAATGCGAAACGCAGCAGCAGCAGCAACTAATTTCTACAAGTTGCAGTTAAAGTTAACGACTAACGACTAACGCCAAACGGAAGAAGCGGTAAATGGCAGGTGGGAAACAGGGGGAAGAGGGGAAACTGGGAAACAGGGAAAAGTCCTGGTAAAGTTACTAAGTTATGGCCAATATGAGACAGCAGGCAACTGGCAACTGGCAACTGGCGTCTCCAATTCCCACTGACCACGGCATAAATAAATGTGTAAGTTAATCGATTCGAATGCATTGCAAGACAACATACCTAAGAAACACAAAAGTGATCGACTGAGTGATATCCTGTCAATATTATATAAAAATGGCAGAATGTGAAAATTTTCAGCTGGTGCATGATAATGTACTGAAATTTTAGAAATTTATTATATATATTTTTGAATGAGAATTGTAATGTCATCGACTTGTTGATGACCTGTAGTGCTAAAATAGCCATTAATTTTCGTTAGGGATATTTATAGTAAAAAGAAAAATGTTCCTACCATTAAGCAATCAAACATATGAAAATTTAAAAATAATATTTATGATTTATAAAATATATAAATATAATAAAATTTGAAGAAAAAATTCTTGTCACAAACTAGGTGAAAATTTTGTAACGTTCGCGTTGTCGCGTAACAAATCACTAATAAAACTTGTAAAATAAATAAAATAATAGTAATATTTAATATAATAGTATAATAGTAATAATAATAGTAATATTCCTAAAAATGGAAAACTACATTACTTTTTTATGGTTCAAGAGAATTTGCTTCCAAATTACTCGCCACATTTCGCTGACTTTCGTATTTTTCAAGGTAGTCAAAAATGCATTGTTTTCTATAAATAATTCGATAACGACAATTCCTCAAAGCTTGTCTTTTATAATAAAATAGTGTTGAAAAAATTCATTTTTTTTTTTTTTTTTCAAAGACGTACGTATGTTGCGTTCTCGACATACTTTACAATTTTATATTACCAATTGAATTATATAATATTTATAACAAATAAAATTAAAGAAATTGTTTTCCATACACCCATTTTCATCACAATTACAGGTTGGACAATGGAGAATTGAATGCAGCTCAATAAAAACAACTATTTATTATCGACAGCACTTCAACTGACAGAACAAATTGCTGAGTAATAGATGAACTGGAAGTTCTAGGTACGAGTATTATTATCCATAGATTCTAGCAATTAAAATTGTACTTGAAGATGTTTCAAAAGATGTGTAATTCTGTTAGGTGTTTTATTTGCGTTTATTTAGATAGAGTGATTGAATCGTTTACATGGTAATGGAAATTGTAATCAATATTAATAAATGAATAATATAAATTATCAACTTATTAATATTATCGGTGATTTTATACCACTTATTGTTTTTTTTTAGTATCAAAGTAAGTCCAAAAAAAGTAGATTTTTAGTGTAAATTGATGGGACATGCTGTAGACTTGTGTTATGTCTTTATGGAGTTCTCAGCCGAGAGTGGGAAACTCCATCTCATCATCCATGTTGATGGACTCGGCAGTGCCCTCGGATTCGGATTTGTTGAAGGAACGTCCCGACCAATTGCTGAGATATCCGCTACGACGACGATCATCCTTGAACTTGAACTCAATGTCCACGATGCGCTGCAAACGCCCCACACGCTGTGGATACATGGAGGCATCGTATTCCAAATTGTTGTCCTCCTCCGATTTCGATGGTTGATTCTGCTTCTTCTGCAGCACCGTCATCTTCTTCCAGTCGGGTTTGTTGGGTTCCCCCTCGCCGGGTTGGCGTATGTTGAAAGTGGGCTTGGCACGCACCACATTCATGGCACGCCATTGCTCCACTGTGATGTACTTGGTGTCATCCTCTTCTGCCAGGGAGTTATTATTGGAAATATTATTTGGATTCAGTTGCTGCTGCTGTTGCTGCATCTGTTGCTGTTGTTGCAACTGTTGCTGTTGATTGAGTTGGTTCTGTTGCTGTTGAGTATCGTTGTTATCTAAAATTGTTGCCGTGTTTTGATCTTCAATATCTTTCAAAGCTGAGCCCCAATTGTGAGCACCGCCGCCATTTCGCTTCACGATCGCCTTGATGCCCGTTTTATCCGAGCTGGAATGACGATCTAACTTCTTTTAGCGGTCGACCTCCGTTTCCTCCACCTCCACCTCCTCCTCCTCCCCGCCTCCACCTCTGCCGAAGCCTCCGTTATAACCACCATAGCCTCCTGCTCCACCTACACCTCCACCTCCATAACCTCCTCCGCCTCCATAGCCACCATAATTTCCATAGCCACCATAATAACCCCGATTGCTGTTGTTTATAATACGCTCTCTATAAGTGCGCTCTTTGCCCTGATTTGGCTGCAACTGTTGCTGCTGCTGTTGCTGCAACTGTTGCTGCTGCTGCTGCTTCTGTTCCAGCTGCAACTGTTGCTGAAGCTGTTCCTGCAACTCTTGCTGCAACTGCTGCCGCAACTGTTGCTGCAACTTCAGCTGCTGCTCCTTCACATTGCCAATTTCCATCTTCAGATTTGCCGACTTGGACTTGGCCAGCGTCAGTTCGAGAGCCTTGGCCATCTCCAAGGTTTTGGCCTTGTCCCTGGGAGTCTTGTTGCGTTTGGTCTTCTGCTGAACTCCAGCCTGTTGCAGCTTCTCTTGGCTTGGGCACTGATCGTTGCCCTCATCGTCAACGAAGAGCAATTGATAGCGATTTTCACCCAAATAATCCATGATTGTTGTTTTTTTTATTCTATACAAAAGTAGAAAATTTCTATTTTAGTATTATTTCGAGCAGAGGATTTTTATAAAAATGAGCTCTACAGTTTGTTAGACTCAACAGTTTTGATCTTGCCTTGCCAGGGCTACTTTATACTATATATGTTCAAAGCTCTCTCAATAGCCTACTTGAATTTCAGAAGCCTCAGATACAATAGATTTACTTAACTGATGGCGATTTAAATAGGCGAATATTGCAGATTATGTCACAATTATATTATTTAAATAAAATAATCAACCTAAATCAAAATATTTTTTAAGTTTTACTAGTTTTAAATTTTTGGTCGGCAACTTTACGCCTCCGCAGAACGCAAAAAGCCACGACACGCACATTTTATAGAATACTATGTATTTTTTGGCAATTAAAGTTATCTATAATTATAAGCTATCATCCTATTTAATCGCAACAAGATCGGCTAAACAGAACGATAGTAATGGCTGATATAAGTTTCAAGCAATTGAAGTGCCTAAAAGTATGCAATAAAAAGAAATTTTATATTTATTTCATTGAGTAAGTATCCTATAGTCGGGAACTCAACTATAGCCATTCCCTCTTTTTTATATATATTAAAAGAAATTTTGAAAGTGTGAGAATAAATTAAATAATATTTTAGTATTATAAAAAAAATTTAAAATTAAAATTTATGGCAAATCCCAAAAATACTAAAATGTACCAAAATATACAAAAGTACATTTTTTAGCCGAAACGTAAATCGGTATTTGGCATACTATAAATTTCAAAAGATAAAATTATATAATGTCTAAGAACAGGAAAATATTTGTTTATTATGTCACAATATTTTTGTTAGATAAATAATAAAACTACATCCTGTTTCAGGCTACCCAATCCTGGGATTATGCTAATTAATTAGATAACTTCTTTTTCAGGTTTCATTTTTTTAAGTTCACAATTCTTACACAGAAAAAAAAGTCAGGGATATTTAGCCCGAATTCAATCCGAAACGATGTCAGAAGTGGGGTAATCTCGGATTTTCTTAAGCCAAGTATGAAATACTTGATTTTTTAATCCCGAATTCAATCCTGAAATTCTTAAATTCTTAAGAAGTTTTAAGATTTTTTTTTTAAACGTTTCTTTTTCAAACATTTTTTTTTAAACGTTTTTCTTAATATTTTTTTTTAATATATATTGTTTATAAAAAAATTGTTTTGTAACATTTTTTTATTTTCACTTTTTTTTTTAATTGACGGGGGGAATCGAACCCAGATTTTTTTCAAACTGGAGACGGCGACTCTAACCATTGAGCCACCGGACCGGTTGAAATGAGAGAGGCCGAGAGAGAATTTTCCTCTCGCGCCCAGCAAAAGTGTATTTTCCTATTATAATCCCGATACAGGCTTGATTCTTCTGGAATACATACTTCAAAAATGCGAGCTTAAATTAAGTATTTTATACTTGATTTTAGAATGGCATTTTTTTTTATGTACATATATGCGATGCCTGATTGATGTGTTAACTCGTTGAAAAGTGCTAGAATATAACCAAGTCATCATTCAGAGTCATACTTTATCAGAGTTGGTTTCTGTTTTCTTTTGACAGTCAGTCTTTTTTTTTAAATTTTTTAACAGGAATAATAAAAATATGCATTACATTATTTTAAGGATAAACAGATGCGCTTTTAGAGGCAAAAAGCCGCAATATTCTCCAGTCAGAGTTTATGTACAGGGAACGCAGTGTAATAGAGTTTAGCAATTTATGTCTAATCCATAAAAGTTTCAAATATTTTACCACTTTCCTTTCTGTGCTGCTGTTTATGCTGAGCCGCTTAAAGGCCAGAGCATTAATTTTCTCATTCCCTGAACAAATTCATCGCATTCATCGCTCGACGCCACCGCAAAACTTGCGAGCTTTATTTTCATGTGCAATTTTTCTCCTTCGTTTTTTTTTTGTGCTTTTATAACATACTGTGAAGAGTATTACTAAAAGTATTATTATTTCATTAATAAACTTGTGTTGCAATAATATGAGTGAATTTTAAGAGTATTAAATATGTACATTTGTTTGAATAAAAAACATTGTAGATAGATACAATATTGTAGATAGATACAAATAGGATCTGAGAACTTGGCGAGGATATAATAATAAAATTTGTTATGGTGGACTGTTATGCATGTAAGTAGTATAGACATTAGTCCGATTAAGGCAGGTTCAAGTGAAAGGAGAGAAATTTTCCTTTATACAACTTATTTTATTCCTTGAGATATTTTAAGTTAATACTATCTTTGATTTTTATAACAAATTTCAAAGAGTATTAAAACTGCGATCAACCCAATATAATTGTTACTTCTTGTTCTTCTTGTGCTTTTTTTTAATGTTCCTTCGCAGCTATGTACATTAAATTGAACAAGTGCTGCTGCCGCTTTTCTCTATTTCTGGGAAAGAGGAAAAACCAACAGCAACAAAAGGAAAAACAAAAGTAAATGCAGCGAGTGCAGTATACACGTATATAATATAAGAAGGGAAAAAAACAGAAGAATGTCTGCAAACTTTTTGCGCGGCCTGCAATTTCCTCTCTAATTACAACGAGTAACACACGTTGCCTGTCAGACTGAGGTTCACTTTCAGGGGGTGCTGAGTGGTTGAAGGGGTGCAGGGAAACGGCTAAGGGAGGGAGGGCGAGGGGTAACGACTTTTGTCGCAAGGTTCAGGACTCGAAATTAAATGAGAGAAAAATTCCACAAAAGTTGTTAAACAGCGAGGAGGAACTGACTGAAACACTTGTTTATAGCAAATCTGTCTACGCAATCACGTCAAAATGGCGTCAGATGAGCATGCCCGACTTGCAGATACCCTGCAGATGGGTATAGAATTCAGTACGTGGCTAAATGGAGACGACGTTATTTAGTTCTAAAGAAGATAAGCTTGAGAGACTCAGAGATACCCTGTAAGCAGCCAAAGCTACTTAAGGAAAGTTTTTTAAAAATCTAAAAATTCATGAAAATTTAGTTTTTATCATTCAAATATTTATAACATTTTTATTGTATTTATTAGTCAAGAATGTATCATAAAAGAATGACACAGCGTTGACAGATATTAAACAGAAGTAGTGCATACATACAGCGTTGCCACACCGCAAAAATAATCAATGATATAGATATTTTCAATAAACATAGCCTGTAATTACACAGAAACAGAATAATTGAGCAAGCAATTAGCAGAGAAAATTAGAAGAAGCAAGAGTTTTTGATTTAATATGATAAATGCAGTGCCTCAAGGTATGGCCGGCCAAGCGTTACCAGACTGATGGACAGACAACGCTTGAACGTTTGTTAAAATTGATTGCCTGACTAAAAACCTGATCAAATTTGGACCAGCCTAAAGCAACACGACAGGTAAAGCAAACAAGTAAAAACTGTAGAGTCGACTGTTGAATGCTCTGTATGCAAGCTCAGATATTTGTCATTGAATTTGTTAGCTCTGGCGCTTTTAAATTTAAAATTGTGAGACAGACGATACTACACTTTAAAGGGTTGTAGATGCCTCCTTCTTTCTGTTACATACCATGTCTCAAACTTATAAGACCCTTGCACTCTTATTTGGTTACCGGACTAACAACAGAAACAGGAAAATCAACAACAACAAGAAGAACAACTCTTGTTACCTTTGGGGTCTGTAGAAAACAGCATTGATTTATATTTGTATTGACACTTAAAGGAACTGCCTACCTGTCTCCCCGTCCTCCTTAGTTTCCCAGAGTATCCCAGAATCTGTCGGTATCCAAAGCAATTCCATTGTCCTCTGTCCCGTTGTCTGTTTGCCTTGCTCACAAATTTGTCCTTGTCATTGTTTTACAAGCCCAAAACGAAGTCCACAATTCCAAAGGGAGAGGTAAGAGAGAAGAGACATCGAAGTAGACGAAACTCTTTCAGCTAAAAGCACAAAATGTATCGATTAGCAACAACCACAGGAACAACACACTTCTGGATAAGAGGGAATATGTAACAAGAATAAGTGATTTGCCTTTAAATGTGGCACTTGGAACAGAGAAAGAAATAGAGAGACAAGAGAATATTCGCACGAAATTTACAACATTCTACTGACTTTTAGAAAATGTGCACTGGCCACAGAGTTGCATTCAATGCCCTTTTTTGCCATATCCGTTTCCGTTTCAATTGGAAATATAATCCCCGCAATTTGGCATGCCAATTTGGTATTGAATAAACGCCGGAAATGTGGTTGCACGCCATGGCAAAGTGAACATGGAGGTGGTGGTGAAGGCGGCAATGGAGTGCTCACTTTTCAACCACCTGCCAACTAAGTAATTGGCATTGATTGTGACGTACTCGTAAATAATTTAAAGCGTATTCAGTCTATTTATAGCTGCTAGCTTTTGTCAGAGAGCATTTGTAAACTGAACATGGAGGTAACAGTTGAGACAGTTCAGACAATTTAGACATTTAGACAGACTGCCTTTAGATTTATGTATTTATAGATTTTCGTTGCCTTAATTATTTAAATTTTATCATTGAGTTCAAATAAAGTAAACATGGAGGTGAAAGCAAAGCTTTAAGTACTCAAACTTAAATCTACTCTCAAAGAGCAGTTATAAAGTGAACATGGAGGTGAGAATACAGTTGGAGGTAACATTTCTACTCATAGGAATGCAAGTTTAATGACGTGTAAAAAAATGTACCTACTTTGAAACGCAGTTACATTTAATTTCTATATTTATTTTAAGGCGGCTGCCAAAAGGCAGCCAACAAGTGAACATGGAGGCGAGAGTTGGTAGTCAAAATTGTTCAGAACATCAAAGACCAAAAGCATATGAAGCATTTCTATTATTTTTATCTAGACCAGGCTGGGAATGTTCAAACATACAAGGAACACACGGCTTTACCACGAACAGCAAAGTGAACATGGAGGTTGAGTGAGCAGCCCAATTTCTAGGTAGCAGCTTAAAGGCATTTGAACATGAATGAATTTAAAACAGATATTTCATTTATGTATTTGTTGGGAGACGGAGACGGAGACGGAGACGGAGACGGAGACAGACGGAGAAAAACACGCATAATTACATAGGCAAACGATGTTGCTCTAAGTTGCAAATCTTGTACGCCTTGACCTTCGTTCTCTGCTCGGGCGTAACGCCTGTGCGTATACCCTGTAAACCAGAGGTCAAGGGGGTATGCTGGTTACGACAAGGCAACTTCGACTCAAATTTGTATCAACAAAACAAAATTAGTGCTTTAAATAACATTTTATACATTTTTATGATACCCTGTAATCTTTAAAATTTGAGTCTTAACTGTTCGATTTAACAGAAGCTAATTATGTGAATACTCAAACTAGTATACAGTTTCTTAGCTTTAAGTTTATACCAGGGATTAAAACCGAAACGAATATCGGTTTCAGTTACGGTTTCGGTTATGTTCGGATTTAGGTTTTCGGTTATAGGTTACGCAAAATCTTTGAATAAAGGTTTCGTAACGGTGAACCGGTTTTCATATGTTTCGGTTTTGAAATACCGGTATAGTTTTGGTTCACAAAAAAAAATTTTTTTGTAAAAATATAATCATATTAACAATATAATAGTAATTAAAAAGGCAAACCTTTCTTAATGTTTCATTCACACATTTATTTCAAATATAAATCAAAATAAAAAATAAAATAAAAAATAAAATACAAAACTAATAACAAAATATCAGAGATCGCAAACAAGACTTATAAGTCAGTGAAAGTAAAAACAGTTCAAAGTTTTTATTTTTAAATAATTTTTTACTTGTTTTTTAAATTTTTATAACAAAAATTTATAATAAAACATGGTTATAAAATTGTATTTTAAAGTTTTACCATAACTCTTATTTGCAATTTTTAAAATATCAATTAAAAAAAAAACTTTTTTTCTATTTTTATTATAAAAATTGTAAATAAAAATTTATTTTAAGATGCATGAAAAACCGAAATTAACCCTTATAAATAAAACGGTTATTTCGGTTTACAGAGTTTCGGTTTAAAGGTTTCGGTCAGATGAAATTTTTTTTTTTCGGTTACGGTTTCGGTTACGGTTTCAAATTTCAATCGGTTTTTACCGGTTAAAGGTTACGGTTTCGGTTAGGGTTTTAATCCCTGGTTTATACTTTATATAAACTAACTTGACAGTTATCTGGTAATTTATAGGGTAATTAATAGTTAAGCAGGTATACAAATAAATTTGCAGTTGATTGTAGTTGATTGAAGGATTTGCAATTAAGCAAAATGTTTACAGAGTAACCGCTTGTCGTATATGCTCAACGTTATTATATTTGTTAATAATAATGATACCCTGAAATTTATAAAAAATTCAGTATCAGCTTAAATATTCGACAGAGCTGTTGATGATTAGAGAATGAACCAAATGGGTGTGTACTTATTTACAGCGTAACTCCAAGTCGAGCAGGTAAATGCAAAAATAAACTCTTTTGCTGGGTATACTTAAATTTTGAGCATCTAAGTAATTGTAGCAAAGCATAATATGTACACAAATTGTACAGGGTATTCGCAAGTTGCACATACACAACTAAAGGTTTATTTTGAGGCTGTGGCGTGCGATCGATTAGGCTGCCATATTTGACAGCGTGACAGCATTTTGTGATGGAGAATAACACCTGATGTTGTGCGTCATTTTTTACGATTTTAGAACTTAATCCTCTTGCTGCTCTTCAACTTCATCTTCCTGCTCGTTGTGTTGCCTTCCTTCATGTTGATGTTGAAGTGAAATGAGGCAGCACAGGAAGATGCGTGCTGTTGCAGCCTTTCGGGCTTGCTTAGAGCCTCAGTTCTGGCATCCTGGCATCGTGGTATCCTGGCATCGTGGCATCCTGGCATCCTGACTGCCAATTGTGCGTTGTCTGCTCTGTTTGTTTATCTAACGAGTAAATACGATTTTAATTAAATGTAAATCACATTGTCAACTCACACACACACACACACACACACACACACACACACACACACACACACACACACACACACACACACACACACACACACACACACACACACACACACACACACCGCACACACAACAGCAGCCCATAAAAGTTCCCCAACTCTGTACAGAAAAGAGACACTGTACAGAGAGGATTGAGAAAGGAGAGACAGAAGATGGAAGGGGCAGCTGTATTAGAAATAAGAGCAGCAGCATCTGGCATTGGTTTCACATGTCTTGTGGGTAAATTTGTAGACACAATGACAAGAAATCCTTCTTTACAGTCAGCGACAAAAGTCTTTGCAATTTCAAAAATTCTTTCCATAAGGGCAAAGTCAATTTTAGGTAAAATATAATTTTTTATAATCAATTAATATTTCAACGGCTATTCCCATTATTGTTGTTGTGATTAATACTAAAAATGTATTAATCAAAATTTAATAATGTCGCTAAATAGAAGGCTTAGTTCAAGTAGTCAATAATATTTAAAATTTATATTTTTCATAAATTTGCATTCCTTTGTTAATGGTTAAAGCTTAAACCAATTTTACTTAAAATTTTAACAGTAGCTAATCAGTCGCAAATTTAAAAATATATATTTTTAGACATTTAAAGAGTAATACCTAAGAAGTAATTCTTTTCAAGTGGAAGCTAACATAATTGTTTATAGTAATTTAGTTTTTATAGTTGATTTTGAACATTTTTTTAATTGTTTTAAGTTTTCAGTTTAAGGATTTCACATTAAACATTTAAATTCATAAAAATCATAAAAGGTTAATTTTCATGTATGTTTCTGAAATTTAATGTGTGGCTTTTCCTAGCTTTTTTATATATTTAAAATTTAAGACCTCAAAAAGATCACTATAAATATTCACAAGTTGAGACTTGAATTTTTAATCGACAAAACAACAATGGCGAATACTTTTGCCCTTGACTGTGGATGGCACAAGAATGAGGCATTGTCTGTGAGAAAGTTCACATTGTATACGCCCCGTTATCCCACTTGGAGACACACACACACACATCCATATTGTATCTGTTTGCCTTCAACTCCTGCGAAAGCCACAACACCCTTGAGATTATTAATTAAAAGACAAGAAAACATAATTTCTAAATTTACACACATGCAAACAAGCCACACACACACAGACAGGGGTAGGGGAATTTTCTGTTGTTTTTCTTAGCAATAATATTGTTTTACAAGCAAAAGCACTGGAAAAAGCTGAAAACACATGCCAAGGTGAAAAACAATTAAACAAATCGAACAACAACAAAAAATCGATTGTTTACTTTGAGTATTGTTCAACATGTGCTAAAAATCAAATAAGTTTTTGTACGTTATGCAACACTGTGCATTTAGTTGGACTGCAAGCTGTCAATTCTCAAATTACAAAAGAATAAATAAAGAAAATGACTTCAAACTCTGAAAAGAAGGATACGGAAAGATATCGCGTTTTCTTCGATGTGCACGCAGAACCCGAGAGTCACATCTCAACACGGCCCGAAGACGTGAGTACCGAAACCTGAACTTAAATTTACACTTAAAAGAAAGCAACTTACCTGAAGGGATAATTTGCATCTCAATCTCAATTTGCAGAATGGCGCCTTGTATCGCAGATTTGTTGTGGAGTTCTCCAGTCCCCTGGACAAACGTCTCTTTGTCCGAGCCGTGTTTAACGGTCCCAAAGATCCCAATTTTCACTGTCTCGTCGATGAGTTTCGCTCTGGATTCCACAGAGCTGCGGATGAGCCCGATTATATCTCAACGACTGATAGTTCATCTGAAACTGAGATCGATGCGAAGACTTTATAAATAAATGCACACAGTTTGTCAGATAATCTTCATATTTTTGACAATATAATAAAATAGGAAAAACAAAAAAGGTTATGCTTATTTTGCATTGCATCAGTGTTGACAGAATTTCGAACCTATGATAGCCAATTAAAAGTTAAAAAAAATTTTAGCTAAAAATAGCTAGCAAGTTAATAAAGGTACTGAAAAGCTTTTAAGACGAAAATTTAGATAAAAGTTTACTAAATAAAATTCAAAACTTTCATATATTTGACCAAAAAACGTTATTTGGTCGACATCAACAATATCATTACTGGAATTCTTACATTTTTCGAAATTTGCACTAATTTAGCTATAAAATTGCAAGAGTTTGCTTGTTCTTTTTCGTCAAAAATTATGTATTAGTTGTTTTTAAAAAATATTAAATTTATCTGGCAATTAAAAATAATACAATAGTCAGTTCCTTATTTTAAATACATTTCTAGCTAATCATATTTCTAGATTTTGCACCACCTAAATTACACAATCTAATCTGGCTACTTAATTAGCTAAGAGGGGCAACACTGCAGCACATGTGTGTTCAGTTCGTAACGAGTTGGCAGCTCTTTGCAAATGTCTACGATTGATACGGCGCAAATCGAGCAGCTTAAAAGTCGACGGGCGCCATAACAGTTAGTCATTTGATATCACAGCCAGTGTGGCAGAATGTTGGCAACATGCCACGTCGCGTTGCACTTAAAAACGACATGCAACCATCCTGCCCTCACCACCATCTTCATCATCATCATCCTCATGTTACTAGGTGGGGCAGCCGTGACAAAAGGAGCTTGTGGTGCAGACAGAGGATTCGCTGCAGGATATGATTTTGGCAGACTCCACAACGAAGTTTATAGGCGCAGATTACAGCCGAAAGTACTTTCGATGTCTCTGTACAATCGTGTGGGAGAAAGGGGTTATAGCGAATGAATGCATGGCCAGTTTTAAATGCAAACAATTATTTTATTGTGGTCAAAAAATAAAATACATTCAATAAGTTACTATTGCCTTAAATTGTCTTAATAGAGCTAAAATTAAAAATAAAAATATGTCCAATTGTTTAAAAATAAGTTGTATAAAATGAAAACAAGCTAATGGGATGACTGTAGCCAAGGTGGATTTACTATTAAGGTGACGTTGTCCGATGTGGTGAGGTTACAATCATTTTTTCACCTCTCTCTCTCCGCTCTCAGAGAGACAAGCGCTAGAAAAAGATGGCGAACGTTTTACGTTCTGCACTCTTCGTTTGTTATTGTTTTAGCGGACAGAAAAGGAAATGTTTTCGCAAAATAATTAAAATGATTTAATATAAAATTATTCATAATATTTTAATTCATAATTATTCTTTTCATTGTTTTCTGTCTACGAGTTTATTCGTAAAGAAGAAGACAAAAAAAAAACATGCGACACACAACCTCTTTCGACAACGTTTGCAGGCATACTGTCAAATGTTTGTACTCCCGAAAGAGAGCAGCTGTGGTGACAACGTCACCTACTTAGTAAATTCACCTTGACTGTAGCCAAGCGAGCTCGCCTGTCAGAGACCCCGTAATTACTGCGTAAAAATGCTTTTCTCTGTATACCACAAATATCAAATCTGACCTGTTTTCACTGTTTGTTGGCTGTGCCATCAATTTAAACGGAGTTTGAGTTAAAATTGATGTTGCCGGTTGCCAAGAACGTTTAAAAGGCAGAATTTCAGGTATTTTTCTATTGACTTCCACACATCCATACATAATGTGGAATGTGCCTTTTATACCCGTTACTTGAGAGTATAAGGGTATATTCGTGGCAATGTTTGTTATAGGGAGAAAAGACTGTAAGAGCTAGACCAACCTAATATGGCATGCAGAAAACACAGTGTCTTCAAAAAAATTGTATGCATTATTTTTATATCATTTAAATCATAGATAAAATTAATGTAAAGAATAAAAAACTTTGAACATGATTATTATTTAAAAAAATACTTTTAACCTAATACATCTTGTTTTTTTAATTTATTTAGCTTGTTCAAAGAACTATAGAATAATTAACTGTAATAAAATAAGAGCAAAAATTATTTCCGTTTTAAAATGATGTTTTTCCAAAACAAAATATGCGCAATCTTTAATTTGACAAAACGATTAAATAAATGTTAAACTAAATTGTGTAAAAAGTATCTCAAAGTCGGAGACTCGACTACATATGTACATATATTATTTTGACTTGTTCTTTCTCCAATTGCTGCTCTTTGTGTATTCTCATTTGAATAAGGATTGCGACTTTGGGACTGGAGTGGGAGTGGAGTGGAAACTCAAACTCAAAGGCGGCATTGTCATCGTTTATGCCGTCAAAGTGAAAATCCATGCGAGAAATTATATGTCAAAGTTTCACTTTTGATATGCAAAAGGCATTTGCCTGGCGTTAACATCGTCTTGGCTGTTTTGGTGGCAAAGAGGACAGGACAGGGACAGAAGCAGGACCAGGGAAGGGAGAAGTTCCACTAGTTCCTCTGAATGTTCTGTGGAAAACGGCACGCTCCAGTGACGCACTGACAAAGACACATTTTTCAGGCCAGGCCCCTGACAACAAAAGGCCAGAAATGCTGAGGGAGAGATAGTGTGGGATAGAGTGAGGTAGTGAGAGAGAGAGAGAGAGAGAGGGGGGGGGGGGAGGTTGAGAGAGTTCTACCAATTACTGAACTCAACTGGCCCAGTCGCTGGTTTGGCAACACGCTCGCCTCGTCTCGTCTCGCTGTCCCTTGGTCCGCAGGATGTCATTGAAACGTATCCGGCCTTTTAGCCTTTTCTTTTGCTTTCGCTTCTTCTTGTTTTTTTAATTTTCTTCTTCTTACAGTTAGTTGTGCGTTCTTCTTCTTCTATTTTTTTAGTTTTTTGTCTATGTTGTACGGGTTGACTCGACTGCGCTTCCTATTTGACTCTTTCCTCTCTGTTGACTTTTCCTTGGCTGACAGACAGACAGAGGAACTGAATGACTGAATGACTGACTGACTTACTCTTCTCCTCTCACTCTCTCTATCTGTCTCTCTCTCTCTCTCTCTGTTGGCCACAGCATCAGCATCAGCATTTTCCGGCAGCATCTTTTGCTGCCACATCATTCAACGCCATGTAATCTAGCCTACTTTACAGTTGAGATCGCACTGCACTCCAACTGCACTGCACTGGTGCGCCATCTGTCGGCTGTGGTTGCGGCCTCTCAACTGCATTGCAATGCAATCCACACACACACACACACACACACAGAGACACACAGAGACTTATACATAGTGCCATCTCTTTTACTCAATGCTGCTCCTTCACCTCAAACCAATTCTTCATTCTGTTTGCGCACTTCGGTTAATTATTTCGTTTCTGCTTGACTTTGATTGCCTCTGTGTGTGTTTGTGTGTGTGAGTGGGTGCGTGTGTGTGGGTGTGTGTGTATGATTAAGCTCTGGTCACACTATGCAGACTTTACGTTACGTCGTCTTGCTGCCAATCAAACGCCATTTTCATACTAAAATGTCTGTAAATTAAAGCGTATTATTATTTTAACCAAACCCAAAAGATTGTCAAGCATTGCAATTGCGTTTGATTGACAGTGATTGATAGTGACACTGACTACCTGACAATTTCACAGCACAAATACTTAGTAATTATTTACTTAAAGCTTTCCTTGTCACTTGTTCTGTTTTTATTAAAAACTTTTGAGATGTAAATAAAAAAAAGTTACCAATCAATTTGATTGAGATTGATTGACAGTAATATATTACACGTATGTAGCTAGTAATTATCAATAATCTTTTTGGAAAGCAATATGAAATAAAGTGCTTTATATTCAAAAAAAAAAAAAAATAAATAAAAAGTGGTCAATCAGTTTGAGATTGATTGACAGACTGACAGCCGCACTATCGGACAGCTTCAAATAGTTTATTAATGAAGTATAGTGCTTATTGTTGTACAAATCGTGTCAATCAGTTTGATTAAGATTGATTGACAGACAGATTGAAAGTCTCATTATCGGACGGTTTCTCTACCATTCAGTTAAGAAGAATTTATATGAGCTTGTGAGAATCACTAGAAGACGAAAAGAATATTATTATTTGGACGAAATTGAAACAAGTTTTTTAAGAATGTTGAATACATTTTCGAATTTGGTTGAGGAATCTTAAGAAACAACAAATTTATGCCTTCAAAATCGGAATTTTGAACAATCGTTGTACAGTTATCCGTTATAAATATAAATCATTTCGCTTAAGCTTGATTGACAGTCTGATAATTTGAAAATCAGAAATATGTAGTTTACAACCATTTAATGAACTCTTGAACAGATTTGAGTCTTTCCATGCAAGATGGAATATGAATTGAGGCGCTGAATTCATGCCTGAAGAAGTCAGTGCTTTGGGAGGCAGGTCAGGCTACCAAGTAATTCATCTTTCTTTTTGCTCATGTAACTTGGCCAATGCCTAATAAACGTTGCGAGTCCCTGTCAAAGCAGCCATCGTTAGACAGGCTCCACAATTTATAGAGTCCATTAAACGCAACATTGGTTGCCACTCTCTCTGTCTCTCTGTCTCTCCCTCTCTCTGTTTCACTGTGTCTTTGTCGCGCTCTGATTGGGATTGGAAAATTGGGAGTAAAGAGAGAGAGAGGCTTCTTGGTCTGGGTCTGGTTTTCTGGGCATTCGCGACATTCGCCCAGTGACATGCAATTTATTGCCCAGCGGTAATTGGCAGTCCAAAGTCGAGTCCATTCTCCATTCTCTCAGTCCAGTTGGGAGTTGCTGCTGTTTATTAATAAATTGTCACTTGCAACTGGCGACGACACACACACAGATACACACATATGAGCCAAGTTTGCAGTTTGCTGCTTATTGAACATTATTCTTGGCTGTCGAGGCGGCATTGCCAATTAGCCGATATCATCGTTCATCCTGCAACGTCAGTGTTGCCAGTATTTTCACCATTTCCATTGCCTCCTTCTAATCCCTGTTAAGCTTTATCGAAATTGTATCATTATCATAGAGTGTTGCCATTTTTTGGGTCTCTCTATTTAGCCTTTTTGTCTGTTTCTGTTTCTGATTTTGATACCTGAGGGAAATCCGCTCATCCGTATGACCGACCACGTGACCGCACTCCCTCTTCATTTATCCATCTCCTCCTCCTCCTTCTTATTGCCAATCTCTTCTTCGTTTTGCTTTTGCCATACGCTTCTTCGATTTGCCGCTAACAAGTTTTCTTACAGTTCTTTATACTTGCTGCTGGACTCTTAGTCTAAGCTGCTTATTATCCTTTGGGAGCGCACACAGACACATACACATGTATGTATATGTATGTATATGTCTGTGGCAACGTTAATTGGATTTTGAAGATGAAAGACGGATTCGGATTCCTCATCTTAAACTAAAGCATCTTAAATTTCAAGTGCTTCACACGAAACTTTTGCGGTCATTCCATTTCTCTTTCCAATTTCTATTGCGTTTCTTTCAAATTCCATCAAAACAAAGCGACCAGTGTTGCCAAACTGCATAAATATTAGTAATAAACTAACGCATCTACATAAATACAAAATACCAAAAGTTTATAAGGCAGCTTTAGTAGATTGAAATATGTGGTTTTACCTATTTTAAATCCAAATATAAATAAAATGCTCAGTGTTGCCAGACTGCATTAATAATAAAAGATAAATAAAAATACCATTTCGAATATTTAAGTATATTTATCAAAACGACCAAGATTTAACGGCAGCTAAAATCGGTTTAATTGAAATCATTTTCACAAATTATAAATCCAATTACACCAATTATAAATCACTACAAATGCAAACAATGCGCACAGCGTTGCCATATGTTTTCACATGGCAAAGCGACGTAAATGTTTATTAATGGTTACATATTAAATTTAATTCAATTACAAAATAATTAATATCCAAATGTGAGCAACAATATATAGTAGATTTTACATTCACATTCACAGGTACATATTTATTCAATTGATTGATTTGCAAGCATATAATATTATTTATGTGCTGTAATATTCCAATCATATAATTGTATTTGCTTCTTCCTTTCGGCAAGTAACAATGGTTGATGGACCATTCATGGAGTTTAATAGCAGTCTAAGAAGTTTTGCCTTGCACCCTGAAACAAAGCCAATTTTCGTTGCCTTAAGGCGTTTTTAATCTATGCAAGTGGTGTTTGCGGTGAGTGAAGTAGCTTAAATTGCGAAATAGTTGAGTAAATGTTTCAGTAATAAGATAAATGTAACTAGCAACAGTTTAAAGATTTTATATTATTGATTATTACAACAATTATTTAATAAAATTTTTAACGTTTCTTTATATTAATTTATATTTACTAATATTATTTATAATTAATATTAACTTATTGTTGAATACAGGGTATCAAGCCGAAACGAATATCAGTTTCAGTTACGGTAACGGTTATGCTCTTATTTCGGTTATCGGTTATGCAACATTTTTGTTTTTTGTATGAAATTTAAGTGAAATTCAAGCAAAAGCGATTTCTGTGGCATCCCCGATAGGTTTCGTAACGGCAATCGGCTTTTCGTATGAAAAGAGTATAACTTCTTGCTAAAATGTTTAAACATTTTAATATGTGACCACAAACTATTTTAATTTAAAACAGACGATCTATTAATTAATAAATAAATTTTCAAATTTGACAAGTCTTTAAAGAGCTTAAAAAGACTCCGGAGGCAACTTTTACTTTATCTGGGTCGGATGCTTCCTTCTGCCTGTTGCATACATCACACAAATCCGATTGCCCTTTTTGACCATTTTCAATGGGCACAGGGTTTAAAAATAAAAATTAGCTTGAAAACGATGATAAGCTTTTAATAAGAACAATTGAATTTTATTAATTATATATATATATACAAATTATATTAAATTTTATCTTTTTTATTAAATATGTTGCAACTGTGCTTGTAAAAAAATCCCAGAATGTGAGACGATCTATTAATTTTCAATTGGCCGTGCAAGAAAAGCGCCCGCCTCAACACTTGATGTTAATTCCGAGGGCGTAAAGGGAATGAATTGGAGTGGAGTTTGAACGAGAAAGGGGAAAAACACGAACACGAAAAAAAGACGCACATAATTCATGGTTCACTCTCTGGCATTGGAGAACTGTCAGCCCAGCTCTCAGACCAAACCAGACCAGGACGGGACAGGACAGGACAGCACGGGACGGGACAGGACGACGCTAACAAGCACATTAATAATATCTTAACGGAGACGTTGAAATGGCGCCCACGCCCATTGCCCAAAGCCCAAAGTGAATGTGATCTCCTTCTAGCCAGCCCTTTCTCCCTCCCCTCTCTTTGCCTCTCTTTCCCCTCATCAGCTCATTGCAGGACGTGGTCGAGCACAAAATGCAGTTAATTAATCATTTGAAGCAAAAGTAGTTTGGTGCTTGATTTATACTCGGGTCCATAAGAAGTCTCTACGCTACCACAACAAAAGTTAAAGTTTGTCTGTTTTTTTGTCAGGATTGGAATCATCTCCTCAAACAATAAACGGCGTCCACAAAACTGGCGCCAGTTTCAGATATTAAAAAGCAACAAGAACGGGAAAAACCACAGCGACAGCAAGTCAGATGCGAAGAACCGAGTAGAAAAGACAACAGTCGAGAGAACTCGATTGTAAGAGACCCTGGACTGAAGTTGAGTAAAATTGGATTTTTTAAACTTAACAAAAATATGTTTTTTTCAAAAATGAACAACATTTTTAATAAAGGATATTTTTTTAAAAAATATTTATGTGTTTTTTAAAAGATTTTGTAACTTTTTATTCAATTCAATAATGAATTTTATTTAATTGAAAATGCTTACAAATTTAAAGCAATAAAATATCAGCAATTTTTCAAACTTTTTTATGTTGTTAAGTTTCGATTTTTTTCCCATATTTTATCTCCACACAAATGACACTCTCATACAGATAGACAGACTCTGTTCTCATTTTTGTTGACAAACTTAATTGACCCTATGTACTTTTATAGTACACGGTCTAAAAAGGATGGAGGATAGAGATGGAGAATGAAGGATTCAAAGCGAGGCAATGCGTTCGAATTGACTATGAGTCGATTAATTAAACCGCAAGCGTTTAAGCGGCAAACCGCAGCATCGACATTCAAGTTTGCTTTAATTTGACTTTCACTTTTACCAAAAAACACACAAATAGATAGAGAGAGAGAGAGAGGGAGTGACTGTGAGAGAGAGAGAGAGAGAGAGAGAAAGAGAGACACACATACGCATATAGGGACCGTGTCCCAACGCGACAGAGGCAATCAAATTTCGTATTAATTATGTGCTTAACCAAACACCTCGCCATATGAGAGAGCAAGAGAGGGATTGAGAGGGGGAGGACGGAGGGACAAGCATCCGGTGCAGAGGCGTGGGTGGGTGGGGTTACAGGGTAGCTGTTCAAATTGTAAACTGTCAGCTGGGGTCACGTTGGGTTGAGTTGGGGATTATGCGACGATGAGCAGCGAGAAACGAAAATGAGAGAATAGCCATAGAGAAAGGAGAGAGAGGATGACACACACACACACACATCCCTACACACACACACACACACACACAAATAGGCTGACAATGTGCACAGTCTGTTGGGCATGCGGGTCAGGGACAGGGTAATAATTCTTTGGTTTTCACAATTTTGCTGGGGACACGACGAAACGAAGCGGCGCCTGTCGAAAATCCTTTTGCGGCTTATGCTCATACGGGTGACACACATGTCACGGGTCAGTTGCTGCCTTCCACACGAGGCTTACCCAACTGACCCACACCCCTTTTTTTACTCCTCCGCCTACAATCTACTTTATTTACATAAAACACACATGAACACATTTACATATGTAAAAGTATTACAAAAATATGTACTAGTCTATAAGGTGTTATTTTTTTTAAATTTGATTTAATTTGCGATCAGTTTCAAGTTGTACGCGCTTGCGTATTGGCTGCAACAGTCTGGCAACGCTGCTGAAGGCTGTGCACACGCTAGAACGGGAGTCTTTGTATTTGGCTCTTATTTTTTGGTAATGACTGGATAAACCAAAGTTTTATAAAATGTATTTATAATATTAAGAGGTAGATCCGCCATTTTAAACTATCATTATTTTTGCTTTTTTTCAATAGTTATCAAATGAAATGAAATGAATCTTGAAGTCCCACGAGCATGCGTATTAAATAAATATTATAATTCGCAGCAGTCTGGCAACGCTGTGGTGGCTTTTCAGCCAGTGTATACCTATTAGATTTACAAATTGCCATTTCCAGCAATTAAACACAAATCACAACTAAAATGTAAACAAAACAAAAATGTAAGCAAAAAGAAAAGCAGAATAAAAATCAAAACAACACAGCAATAGAAAAAGAGGAGGGGCAGAAGAAGAAGAATTAGAAGAAGCGCAGACAGCGAAAAGCTAAAAGTTATGCAGTTTTTTAAGTGAATATGATTGCATTCTAATGTCAGCCATAAATTAGCAACTTGCACGCGATGCAAGTCCATGTAACACCCCCATCCCCCATCCCTTACCTTACCACCCCCTCTATATCTCTCTCTCTCTCTCTCACTCTCATGCGGTTTAACCGCCTCCAACGTCGTGCATTACGTGACAGGAGTATGTGAAACTTTTCAGCTTGAACGAAAATTTATATGCTGCAACGGAAAAAAGAGCATGAAAAAATAAATAAAAAGTGTAAAAGAATGTGCGAAAAATTCGTCGAGCATAGAAATAGAATGAAAGGCATGGAGACAATGAGAGAGTGGGAGAGAGATAAAGAGAGTGAGTAGAGTCTCTAGTTGGGAATCAGATCAGACGGACAGACGGCGGCGTTGTGGGAGTTACAGCATTCAACATTTTGTGCGGTTTTCGCGTGCCACTCGAAATGTTGAACGTGTCTTTGCCGCTGCTTCTGCTTCTGCTTCTGCCGCTGCTCCTGCTGTGACTTTTTCCAGCTGCTCCACCCAACATCCAACGCAATGCCGCAGCTGCAGATGAAAAACTGCCAGGGATTACACATGTGCGCGGAAAGAGGAGTGAGGAAGGGGGACAGGCAAAAGTTTAACCGCTTCATTTTCATGTTGATTATAATCTTTATATAGCATGTATTTAACATTGATCGAACGGGCTGCAAAGTGCTTGCACTCAGTGTTAGAGATGCACGTTATTTACGCCATATTATAAAAACAACTATATCTAAGTGACTATTAATATTCATACAGGATTCATATTAGAAAAATATTCAGATCTGATTATCAGTCAGATATTGATTTAATAAGATTAACAAACCTTTGTTATACGGATAGTAGACAACCGCCAGATTATAGTTTTTGGTAAAAACTTTTTGCCAGACACACTTATTCTTAATACATTCGAAAGAATACTTTCATTTTTAATCATCACACTTTCTGAAAGCTTTTAAGCGTGTAAATCAAATTATTTAGTTAGGAAAATAATTTTACACACTTATTTTTGTAAATTGGAAAATGTCATTTGTGTTCGAGAAAATTTCGAAAATAATTTTAGCTATTTTTATTTACACAGTTGATTGAAAATTATAAAAGTAATTCAAACATAGTTTTCACTCTACGATATTTTATGACTGAACGATATTTTTTCAATTAGCGATATTTCCGTCACTAGTAGTATTTAGCTTGCTGTACAAATGGAGTGGCAACTCTATCGATATAATGTCGATAAATTCCAGTGCATTGGCAGTAGAGGTGGAGAACTATCGATGGCACTATCGGCACTATCGATGGTCAAGCACTATCGAGCCGCCATCGATGGCAGACCTGCACTATCGATAGTGGGCGATAGTTTTTTATGACGCTCAACGCGTCATAGGAAGGCGCGCATTTGGCATCTGCGGAGCTTCGAAAACATTTAAGTTTTGTTTTTAATAATTAAATATTTTTATGACATGGAAAATTTCCTTACTATATTCGAAAAAGGTAATGAAGAACGTAACGGAACTGAACCGAGTCCGAGTGCAAGTTCAGAAGGCTGGCCAAAAAGATTTAGATCGTCGAACTTTAACGAAACATTATAATTTAAATAATTAATAAAAATTTATAATTTTTGGAATTTAAAATACAAAAATTCTCAAATTAACACACTATCGAAAACTATCGATAGCTATCGATGGTTTGAAAAATAATATCGCTGACTATCGATGGTGCCGACTATCGATAGTTCTCCACCTCTAATTGGCAGCACTTTGACACAAGTGTAGAGTAGCCCTGGCACAGAGCTTTATTCTCACTCTTTTGTGCTTGCGCCGTAGCAGCTGACGAAAACTATTTTCTTTGTCGCTTCAAATTTTTATTTGAATTGCTGAGTAATTGAAGTTCAAAACCAAAAACCTGTGTGCATTCCAAATGGCAAGTGGCAATGAAAATGGTCGGGTCAGTTGCGTTTTTATTTTTATACAAACACTTTCAAACTTTACAAAAATAAATTAAAATTAAAAAAAACTAAAATCTTACTATGCAGGTGCTTCGTCTGTACATAGACGTGGAGCCGGCAACCTTGGAGGAGCGTCGCAAGCGTCTGGTGATCCAGCAAAAGGCCCTGGCAACGGCTCGCCAAGTGAGTCCACGGCCCAAGAATGTGGTGACCATTGTGATTGGGCCGACAGAGTTGCCATGCGATCTGGATTTGTTGCAGCGCGCCACGAAGTTCTTTGTGCGGGGCAAACCAGGGATGGCATACGGACTGCCCGCCTGTCACGTCGGCCTGGAGTCCTTCATCACCATCTACAAGTGGATGGCAAAGCCGAGTCAAGTGGTGCCCCCGAAGCTCCTGATCGGCGTCTATCGGGCTGCCATCTATTTGAATATTAAGGTACTGTTGGAACAATTCAATGAAAAGTTTCGTGATCCGCGTACGGCGCGTGAGGAGATCGGTTTCTATATGTTCTGTGGCCTCCATGCCATGAATCTGTATGTGCCAGTTCGCAAGATTCTATCCGTGAATCGGTATTTTCTAACCATGGTCGGGACCGCAGAGTATTTGCATTTGTGGCCAAATGCGTTGGTCAAGTTGTTGAGCTCGACCAACATTTGTGTGAACTCGGAGATGGAGGTGCTGATTGCCACCATCTTGTGGCTCTTCCACGACTATCGATCCCGTCATTCCCATACCATGGAGCTGCTGGACTGTGTGCGCTTCGATAGCATTCCTTTCGAGGCTCTGCTTCAGTTCCGCGATCACTGTCCATTCAGTCCGCTGACTCAGCTGCTTTTCCGTCCCGAGTTCGACATGTTCTTGAAGCGTGCTCCGTCGCTGAACAATAATATTCGATATTGCAATCGTCGCATCTGGATCTATGATCCGCAATGCAAGTATCACCACGATGCCCATTGCCCGAGACGCAACTTCATCACTCTCGAGCAGTTCATGGACTTCCAGAGGGTGTTGCGTGCAGCTCCGAATCTTCATTGGTGCAATCGCCATCAGCTCAATCCCTATATGCACAGTTGTCGGCACGAGATCTGTCGACGCTTCCCGAAATTACCACACAGCCGACGAATTTCCAATTATTGAATCAGTCAGTCAATCAATCAATCTATGAGCTATTCATTCAAACACGAGGAGTCAACTGCATGCATTTATCCAGAGACTCTAATCACTCTGAAAACTACTTTGACTACAAACTGAATCAATCAACCTTTCAATCAATCAATCATTCAGTCAATCAACATATCAATCATGCATAAATGTCAAGGAATGCTCTGATCGTAAGCAGAAAAATCATTTACCCCATTCAGTCAATCAGCTCTTCAATCAATCATTGGACACAATGATTCAATCAAGCAACCATCTTTCAATAACTAACACTTAATTCAAATTAACATATTATCATCTATTGTAATTTGTTTATTTTTCCCATAACCCGAAACTAACTGTAATACACTTAAACTAATTCCGAATAACTTTAATCTTTCATATTGTACTAAACACTATTAAAAAACATTTGCTTACTTTCATTTATTTTAATCTTTTTCATTTAACACATGTACAGTAGGGTGTCCCTTATTTGGTCAAAGTCAATATTTTCAAACGCATACGGGCTAGTTCTGTTCATTAGGTCCTAAAGCAGTCAGAAATAAATTTTTACCTCAATCGGAGCATGATAACCCGTGCCGACTTGGATCGGAAAATTTCAAAATTATATGGGACAAAAAAAAAAAAATTTTTTTTTTTAATTTTTTATTTAGTTTTTTTTGTTCATTAGGTCCTAAAGAACTCAAAACCAAGTTTTCACCTTGATCGGAGTACGATAACCTATTCAAATTTGCATCGAAACATGAAAAAACAGTATTTTAACACTGATTATACATTTTTCGATGATTTTTCATGTTTCGATGCAAATTTGAATGGGTTATCGTACTCCGATGAAGGTGAAAACTTGGTTTTGAGTTCTTTAGGACCTAATGAACAAAATAAAAAAATAAAAAATTAAAAAAAAAAATTTTTTTTTTTTTGTCCCATATAATTTTGAAATTTTCCGATCCAAGTCGGCACGGGTTATCATACTCCGATTGAGGTAAAAATTTATTTCTGACTGCTTTAGGACCTAATGAACAGAACTAGCCCGTATGCGTTTAAAAATATTGACTTTGACCAAATAAGGGACACCCTAATGTACAGCCTACAGTTATCCTATTCAATCTATTTATCATTTTTATATCTATAACTCCATTTTTATTTAAAGCAGCTGAAAAGTAGAAGACGCGTAAGATGATAATTTTAGCCAGGTGGCAACTCTGGTAAGTTATAACAGCCACTAACCAGGTAATTTTGAGACGACGCAGTTAACTGAAAGCACTAAGCAAATAACGTATTGAGAACCCATCCCACACAACTAAAATGTCACAGACAAAATGCTTTGCGGAGCGTCCACCTCGAAGTGTTACCGATCTGGCAATACTGTTCTAGTGAAATTTATGAGAGAAGCGATTTCATTTTTGAGGCCGATGCTTGCGAAATTAAAATATGTGAAATATGAAATACCCTCTACCCTTAAAACGTTTTACCCACATTACTTAATTTAAAAAAAAAACACCCTTACCTTCTATAAATTTTCCACTCAAACAATATTGCCAAATGGGCAACACTTCCCAGTGGACGCTCCGCAAAACATTTTGGCTGTGACATTTATTTGTATAAGATGGGTTTTCTATAGGATATTTGCTTAGTGCTGAAAGTAAATGTTAAGGTGCATACAAAAAGTTCGAAGGCACAGGAAAAACCTGCATAACAGGTGGCAACACTGACGACACTTTTGCCAAATGACACAGAAACTAACAATTTTAACGACATGTGTACATGTAAGAGTGCTTGTTAACTATTGACAGGCACATGAAAAAAACTTGACCTCAGAGAATTAAATTTCTCGTAACTCATTTGCGGCATTTGTTCTGTTTTTGAGGTCATGTTAACTTAAACTCTATTTTCTATTTGCCTTGTTTCGGGTGCTCTCTTGGGGCAAGCTGAAGCTGCCACATGCAGTTGCCACACCGTCGAAACATTTGAAGTGCGAATGAGACAAAGTGACCACTTCTATTTCTATTTCTTTTTTTAAGCGCGTTGGTTTTTCAATTCGCCTCCAGTGTGGGGCATGAAGTGTGGATTCTTTGGGGCATGCCCCTTTGATGTTACACATTCCACAGACTTTATTGTTGTTGTTGTGTTTTGTGAAACGATACAAATTTATATCCATTAACGATGCGGGGCTGAAATATTTGTGCTAATTGGCATTTGGCATTTGAGCCAAAGGACGAGGTCAAGTTCGGAATTCCGTGCCCAATTTTGTAATTAATCATTTTCTGATTTGCCATCCACAAGAGGAGGCTGTAGAGGGGGTGTGGGAGAGGTGCCTGTCCAGCCATTGTTGCCACATTTTCCGGGGCATTTCACGCGCCGTTAAAGTTTAATCGAAAAAGTATTTTTGTGGCCAATGAAAATTCCAATAACGAAATTCCAGCAACAATGAGATGAAAAAAAAACTTCTTTTCTTTCGCACATTTTGTTCTCATCTCCTCTTGCTTTATTTTTTATGCTCGGCAATCGAAAAGTTGTTAGCCCCGTGGCGAGGCGAGGCGAAACGAGGCCAGGTATTTAGAGCCAGCGCCTTTTGGCCAACAATTTTTGATGAAGTGCAGCCTGCAATTGACAGCGGCTCAAATTGCGGCTCAACTTTTGTGCTTCATTTGCGCTTCAAAACTTTGCATCTAAACGCGCAATTAAACCACAAATTTTAAATTCAAAACTTTGACAGTGCCAAGGCGCTGAGGCAGGTCCTAGATTTGAACTAAAAGCGGAGAAAGCGGAATAAACAGCTGTTGCCTTGGGAGAAACTTGGATGAAACATCATATGCAGTTAATGCATATTTTTATTGTTTTTCCCCCTCCACAAAAAACTTTCGTCATTTCAAAGAAAACAAAAATATATAAAATTAAAATATGTATTTTCTCTAGGACGGCCAGCAAAGAACAACAGCAACGTTTTCAAAAGCCTGTATATATTTTAAGTGTCGGTGGCTCTGCAATTTCCAATCGCTGACAAAATTTGCAGAGACTGGAATAGTTTTTATTGAATATTTTAAGAAGTCTTGAAAAGTTTTCGATTAAATTTTTTCTTAAAAATTTATAAATGCATGAAAAATTTTAGAAATAATTTTATTCTGCAGAATCTTCCAAATGTAACAAAATTTTTAAAAGTAACTATAACGTTCTTTTAAAGGTCTTGGAACTTGTGATGTAATTCCAAACAGTGATAAAAATGTAAAAAGCCTACAAAAAATGAATACGGTTGCTGATATATCTCACAATAATAACGATATATCGAGTGCTCCTCCAAATCAATAAATTTAAAAGAAATCGTACACTAGACGGCATATTTATTTTGACAACATTTAAAGTTAAATCTACTTGTAATTTGAACCTACATACATACATCATGTACATTTTGGCATCAATGGAAAGGTCATTTCAATTCCGTTTGAATGATACAAAACTTTCTTTAACCCATTAAGTACCTATTGAAAATTTTGAATTCTTGTAAAGGTCTATTTTAAAACTTTTGTTCTCGATTTTTAAAAAAAAATTCTTCAAACTGTTCTAATAGTGACTGCAATTTTCAAAAATCTCTTCGCTTGTATTTTTTATAATTTTTTGAAAACTGCAAAAATTACTATATTAACCCCTTTTTCCTCCTAAAACATACAAAAAGTGCCTTTTATCAAAGGTGGGACCAACTTGAAACTTTCATAATAAAATATATCAAACGATTTTAAACAGTTTCTTTATTGGATATATTTAGAAAAGTGTAGAAAATTTTTAGAGTTTTCGTTTTTCTTTTTATGTTTGCTAATTCAAATGCAAGTATTCAGTTTCGTATCTCTTATAAGTCGAGTCTACTTCAAAGAAAATGATTGCTCGTCTCTATCCTTTTCGCAAGCACTGTATCCTGAACTTTGGGTCTGGGTTGCCTCTGAATCAAATGTTGACTGTTAAGTCGAAGGATAGCATCGATTTGTTTAATTTAAATGGCATTCGTTAGACACAAATCTCAGAAAATCAAACACAAGGAGATAAAAAATTTTTAATTTGTTTTCTGGCCATATTAATATAAAAAAATAACAACAAGAACTTTTAAATCAAATTAAAAAAAAATAAATAAAAATAAAAAGAGGAAGTACTAACGTTGATGGTTGTTGGCACCAATGGCACCAAGGGAAGCACCCCAGCAGTTGGCTGGACACCAGAAGAAGTCGCAGTCGCAGTCTCAGTCCACAGCCAAGAGCCACACGCATGAAATGCCCGCAAAGCTGAAAAAGGGCAGCGTTTTAAGCGCCGTCGAGGACATACAGCGCATGTGAGTACAAGGTTATTATTGTTTCAACAATGTAAAAAAACACACATATTTTAAAAGAGATATGTGTTTATCCGATAATACATATGTATATAGGTTTCCCCTTTACATTTATAATATTATATTACGCATTTTTTAATGCTCCTACTGTGGCTTTTACATCGATTGTTTTCATGTCCTTTTAGTTCAATTTTTTTCCATGATTCGTAATTATTTTTTTTTTAAAGCATTTCGTTTAAGGTTGCACACAAAATTAAATGCAGATTTGTTGACACATTTATTCAATGAAATCGCGAAGTTGAAATTAGTCTTCATATCTGTTAAAAATAAACTAATAATGCAAAATGTTTGATTAAATCAACATATGCTGGAAACACGTTTATTAACCAAATAACAATTAGAATATGAAATTTTAACTAAAATCATTGTTAAGAATATTTTTGCTTGAATCACACCAAAGTAATCAATATATTAAACAAATTAAATTCTTAATACGGCAATTCTTGATTTTCATTGTTATTTAAACTGCAAAAGTAACATTTATGAATTATAAATGAAAAATTAGAAATATATAAAACTCGTTGTCCTGATTATTAAAGTAAAACTAGCAAATTAGTAGTTTTTATTTTATAAATAAAATTTTTAATTTAAGTGAAGTCTTACAAATTTTAAGATATTCAATATATAAAGCCTAATATCTTCTTTTTTATTTGTAACTCGTTCAACACATAAGGAAATATTTATTTGACCCCTTTAATAAAAATGGAAGTTTAATAATAAATTTGCAATTTTTTAATATAAATTATAAATATGTATTTTATTTAAGGAATTCAAAATAAATATATGTACATATATTACAAGTAACCAAGTAAAATGTTCTAAGTACACCACAAAATTAGAAAAATAGATTCTTTAAAAGACTAAAAGTGTTGTATTTTGATGTTGTTATTGTTGTTGTTTGTCCAGGTCACCGGATGCGATTGTGCAGGAGTTCGATCGGATGGTGGAGCACACGGAGCGTCACTTCAAGGAGGGGGAGGCGCCGCACATGCCGTGCACCAAGGTGGCGGACAAGCTGCTGCGCTGTCTGCGGCAGCATCACCAGGAGTCCTACATGTGCTTCCCCGCGATGGAGGAGTACCGCCAATGCGTCGGACTCGCCACCCAGACCTATGTCGACGAGCTGGCCGAGCGGGAGGAGCGACAGAATCCACAGCTGCTGCCGGTGGTGCCGCCACAGGTGGCGCCACAAACCATTGCGTTGCCAACGACGTCGCCAGCATCGCCAGCGTTGCCAACGTCGCCAACTCTACCAACCGCAGTCAACAGGGAAGTGCGACGCACACGCAGCTGGATTAAGCCATGGACTTGGCTGCGTTAACGCCTTAAAATCAAATCGAATGAAACGAAATCAAATCCAATTTTAAAACCAATTTCCAGCACAACAACAAAACCCACACATTTTCCCCACTCAAACCACACGACGCACTATCAAAATTGCAGGCAGCATCATTTGGTATCATGTGGCATGTGCATGTGGTGCATGCCCCATTTGACTCTTGCCCCATGGATAAATCGTTTTACTAATTAAACAGACGGCGTCTCGCCGCATCCACTTGCAGTTGCAGCTCCATCTTTTGCTAAATGGGAGTAAAAAATATGTAAGGTAGCAAAATATTTGTGCTGCACTTTGGAGCATGCAGCAAGTTGCATGCCTCACATAAAACTTGCCCCGCGGCCAGTTTTTTGGTTAGAATGCTGAATGCTGAAGTTGGCTTACAAAGTTGTCTCCTCTCTCTCTCTCGTCGCTCTCTATTCATTCATTTGAATGTCTACATCATCTGCCAGCTGCTGTTTTCCCCTCTCTCTCTCTCTGTCTGTCTATCTATCTACATGTGGCAAGGACCTGGCTGCATCCTGTCTGCCTTACGGTGCTGCAATTTGCAATAAAAGTAAATCTGCTGCAGCTGCACAGCTAACATAGCTCCTGCGGCAGCTGAAACCTGATATATACATCGTATCCGCTTTCTCCTCTTCACCCCCTCTTTTACACTCCCACACACACACACATACACACACTGACTGCCATCATAGGCATGTGTGTGCGGCTTCAGGTTGAAAGCCTTTTGGCCACGGTAAGCAAACATTAGAATTTATTAAATCCAGCACAGTCCCAGCCCCAAAAAACTTTCCAAAAATACTGAAAACGATGCGATAAGTTGGCACTACCACATGAGATACCCTCTAAATTTAGCATACATAGTTTTAGTGGTTTCAATCAAGACTGCACAGATTCTCGAAACTCTTGAAGCCAAAGTTTTTGATTAAATCTTGCTTCAATTTTATTTTTTTCACATTTTTTAGCATTCTTAATTGTTTTAGTGGTTCGAGATTTTTTTATGAATCTATTTTATTTTTTTTTAATTTAAGATTACAAGAACTAACTTTTAATAATGACTTGTGTTTCTGGCAAAGCGCAACTATGAGATACTCTGTAAATTTATCTGAAATATAAGCTTTGCATAATCTGATCTATTTTATATATATAGTTTCATAGTTATATATTTTTTGTATTATACATACGTAAAATCGATCACAAACTATATATTTGAATTGAAAAATGCTTTTGTTTAATATTTATACGGAAGGTTACAAAGCTAAAAGTGAATTGAACTTTTACTTTATGTTTATTAAAAACGTTTTAAGAGGCGTTAAAGGACAGATCATAAGCGTGAACTTATGATTTTAGCCAGTAGTGTACATATGCAGAGTATTGTCAAATGAATATTCTACATTTAGGGCATCAAGCTTAATATAAACCAAACTTCTGCTGTGTATGTGTCATACCCTTTCTTTAACTTTTAATAAGTACAGGGTATAGAAAGAAAAATTATTGCATATAAAACTCACCTGGCTAGTGAGCAAGTCAGAGCGAAGAGAGAGAAGAGAGGAGGGAAACCGAAGCGGCGGCTGTAAATGTTGTTTGGACAAAGGGGGAGCAATAAACTTTTGGGCGCCTTCTCATATGTGTGTGTGTGTTTGTGTGTGCCACGCCCACAGCTATACGCACTCCATTGCCTGCTAAAGATTTGTATTATCTTTGTATACACACACACACCAACACACACATGGGGCCATATACCAATAATCCAACATTGCTTTTAGCATTCTCCACCCGAAAAACGTAGTAAAAAATGTAGCAAAAAAAAAATAAGGAGAAAAATGAGAAAGAGGAGCAGGCAAAATGCCTGCGAGCAGCTAAAAGAGTTTTCGACCAACGTCAACAACAACAACAACAAGAAAAACAAAAAACAACAACAAATACACCAATAACATGACCCAACTCATGCCCAGCTCATACTGACCAAAGGCATATCGAAGATAGATATGAAAATATCTCAAGATAAGCGAAATGAAAAAGGAATGAACGTTATTGAACAATGAAAACTCTCAAAGAATGAAAGATGACTTTTCGAGATACATATGTATGTACATGGAAATGTGTTTGAGTTCATTCTCCAGCTGAATTATTCTTTAAAATACGAGTACATTTTGAAAGTGGAAGGTTTCTTAAAGAGACTCTAGTGAGGTGAAATGAACTGAGCTGAGATGAATGGCAATTTTATGAGTAGACTGAAATAATTCCCTGCAATGTAATGGAAAAATGATTTTTTAAAGAGATTATGGTAAAGTGACATGAGTTGAATTTGAATTTTATGCAAAAAGTCTATCGAAATGTCTTTAAAACGTTTTTCATTCAACACTTTTAGTTGAGGGCTGTATGGAAAGAGTGTTTAAATGACTTTATAATAAGTTAAGTTATTCGAAAGTTGCATTTTAAAATTTGAGATGCATTTCACATTAATCGTCACTGAATTCTTTAAGAAGTTTCTTGAGAGACACATAACAAAGAAATGTGTTGAAGAAACTCTATTTGAATATTAAGTAGTGTCTTAAAATAAAATATTCATATACGTATGAGCTCTGAATATATTTTAAAAAGTACAGACACTACGTATAAAGTGTGAAATAAATGAATTTGCTTTAAATTAAATTTGAAATTTACATTAAAATCTCTAAGTAAATTATACTTTAAGAATAGATAATGCAACATTCTTCACATACATGGCTTCAAGAAAGTTCTTTAAATTATATTCTTCTACAATATTTAAAGAACAGTAATAAAATTGACAGAATAAAAAAAATTACATGGAGAAAATGGGGATAAATGGGGATATAAATATTAAGTGACAAAAATGTATTCGAATTTTAAATAGTTGTGCAATTTAATAAAATCGTATGATTTTTCCAATACAATTTAAATCTTCTCCTACTGAATATTTTCATTAAAAATTTGCTTATTTCTTTTGGCTTTTTAAAAATTCAATCGATCGAAACCAGAAGGCAAAGATTTGAAGAGGTCTTTGCCACAAGCATAAGTTGAGTCTTGTTTGTTTGGCTCTAAGTAATATCTACAAGCTCAGATCTCTAATCCCTAATGTTCTCTCATTGTTCACCGGCTTTCGACCTGAGCCAGAAGCTGTTTTCGGGCATCTGTCTGGAAAAAAAAACTGTGGGCCGACATTAACTTAATAAAAAGAAAAGAAAAGAAAAGAAAAGAGGCAGCAAAATAACGGAGCATGCAACAACTTAAGCAACAACAACAACAACGACAACAACAAATCAGTGTTCTCAACTACGTCAACCTGTGCGCGCCACGCCTCCCTTAGCCCTTACTCCCTTTTCAGCCCCTTTCTCAGCCCCAGACGGGAAACGTCCCAGCTGCCTGAACTGAACTGAACCCTTGAGTTTATGCTCGTTTAGCTGTTTCTTTTCGTGCTTTCAGTTCTTCCGTTCAGATACCCTGTATACATAAATATAGCTACAAATGGGTTTGCCAGATGTGTGACTACTAAGTCTAAATTAAATTCGGATGTACATATACTGTTAAAAACATATGTTTTTGTTATATTTCACCCAACAACTCTTTGATTGGTGCAGAATTTAAATTTTCAAAAATTCGTCAGAAAATCGTTTTGAGAACCCAAAATTCCTATAAAGAATTTCGTGTGTTACAACATTTCATTATTTAAGAAACTCATTCTATTACTATTTATGTGAGGTCTAAATGACAAAAGCTTTGGTCAGGATGTAAAAGACAGTCCCATACATACATACAATCTGTGAGTTTGGTTGAGATATCTTAAGAAACAAACAAGTATTTCATGCTTAATTCTGAACTTTGACCCTGAATTTGATCCACCTTCAGTTCGAGTTTCGCAAAACGCCGTGTTAATGCAAAATAAAATTGTCTCAGCTAAATTGTGTGAAAATTTCAACTTTCTAACCCTAACCGTTTGGCCTACACGTTGATTCTCAGTGCGTCAGTCAGTCAGGACAAAGAGTTTTATATATACATAGATAAGTAAATATACAAGTTGTTATAATATAAAATCTACAGGGTATTTCTAAGTCGCACCTTGTTAACTTATGCGGACGGTACTTGGATTTTTTTTTTTTTTTTTGGTGAAAGGGTAAAAGAGTCTGCGTATCTTATTTTTTTTTTAGCCTCCGCCGCCGTCGAAACATCGTGGCATAAAGATTATTATGAAAGTATTTTGCTAAGCTTTTCGTTCTCGTGTCTTGCACTTGCATTGGCATCCACGCCCCTTAAAGAAAGGGGGAAGGAGGGGGGAAGGGTATGAAGGGTATGAAGGGGTTGGGAAAGCTGTTACAGGTATGTACATACGTTAGCAAGTATCTGTGTATCTGGGTGTATCCATCTCTGTCATGCCATTTGGCTGGGCACTCTTGAGGGCTTTAGTGTGCATGCATTACGGAATGTGTGTACTCCAGTTACACATTCACATATGTAAGCAGATGACGGATACGAGTTTACGTATTTTCATCTACATACACACAGGTATAACTACTCGTAATCGCACTAGGTATAATTTATTAGTGCACTGCTTTAAATTTGATCTCGACTTGTGCCAAATATCTGACTGACTCTGAGCTTAGCAACCCATTCCCAATTCCCAATTAGTGCAGCCCATTCAGCAGTGAAATCCGATGAGTATCTACCTGGCTGTCAATCGGAACAAACTCAACTCATGCTTCAGGCATTGTATATGATATTTTTGACACAGATTTTGCCAAGAGTCGGTCAATCAGTCAGTCCGTCAATCAAAGCAGCAAACAAAAGGTCATGTTCTCAATTTCATATTCGAAGCGAATTTTATAATAATGATTATGCTTTAATTGGACAAGTTACGTCAACTGTTTTCAATAAATCATTTAATTCTTAAACTCGTGGTAGGTCTTATAATTTATATTTGACCCGTTTAAATCGGTAAGAACATTTTGAGATTTGTCATGTGTGGCTATTTAGCCATATTTATGTAATTGAAAGAAATTCTTTTGGTTAAACAATCGCATTTATAGCTCATTGGCTCATCAATATTTACACCTGGGACCGTAAAGCTTATAATTTTTAAAAAGTAAATTATAAAATAATAGTTTCGCTTTTACTTTTGGTCTGAATAACAAATTTTTAAATAAAATATTTTATTTGTTAGCTGAATTATCATCTAAAACTTTGAGAGTAGCTCCTATCCTTTATCAGATAAATTTAAAATACAAGTTTTGCGTTCAATAAAATTAGAATTCATTTTGATTAAGTCTAAAAAATCAAAGCAAATAAATGAAAACTAGTATATTGTATTGCACATACATACGTAAAATCCAAATGAAAATTTACAGTCACTGATTTGTGTATGTATTTGTATAATAGTCTCAGTTGTCGCTGTGACAGCAAAATCACCACAAATATCGCTCAACTCTTTTTCAGATATCGAAGTCACCTTTTTTAATGCATTCCACAATCGGCGAGAAGTTAATTTATGCCAAAGTATTTTTGGCTGTCTGCCCAAAGCTTTGAATTCGTTTTCGGGTTGTGAGCGAAAATGTTTTGGGAGGTGTTGGGTTGTAGTTTTTTTTGCCAAAGTATTCAGTCAAGTTTCATGTTTTTGATTTTATTTGTTGGTGCCATTGCTGTTTTTGGCATATGGCAAACCGTTGTAGAACAAACCGTTTCGGGAGCCAAAAAACAATATACTCTTCTTCAAGTTGGAGTGCGAGTATAATGTTTGCATTGCAAACTGTGTCACGTTTGGTTTGATATTAATTCTTAACAAATTCCCAAGCGGAAATACATTTTATAACATAATAATAAACTAATAAATAAACTAAATATAATAATCTAATAAATTATACATAAGTAAATATTTTCATAAACTAAATATTATTTTTTTGTTGCCAGCTGTCTACAGGGTATCTGTGAGTCGTAGGCCTTTTTCGTTTTTCTTTTTCTGGGCTTTTTCATGAAGTGAAATGAAATAATGCAAAGCTGTTGCATAAGTGCATTTGTCTGTTTGTTTCACGCCAATGCCAACAACATCGCGAAGCAGGACGCCAATTTCTCTCACCACCCCTTCCCTCCTTCTCCCCTCCCTCCTCTAACCCCTCCCTTCGTACTTGACCCTCTTCCCTGCTGCTGTTACCCTCTGTGCAGCACTATCAAGCACTTGTTTTCAACGAAATCAATTTAGCGTAAGAAGTTTTTATACCCGATACTCGTTATATACTAAGGGCATATTATATTCAATGCTTGAAATAAATTTATAATGCCACAAAGACGAAAGTACAAACAAATTCTTTTATCTGGATCTCAGACACTATGAAAGATAGATTAATTAAATGATATTTGAATTTAGAAAATTTTACTCAAGTTTGTTTGATTTTAAAGTAATTCATAAAATAATAACCCCACTAACCCCAACAGTCGAGTCCGTCCATTTGTATTAATATCTGGAACTCAGATACAAGAATTAGATTTGACTCAAAATAGTTTTGAATTTTTGGCTTTCCACACTAAAAGAGCTGGAAATTCTAAAATCTGTGAATAGTCGCGTGTTTTTCTTGTGAGCTTCACAGTTCAACATCACAATTTTCACTTCCCCGCAAATCATAAATTATTATTATTAATAATTTTACTTAATCGCATCAAGATCTGTTGAATATCATTGAAGTTATAATTATTTTAAGCTTTTAAGCAGTACATTTTTTTCATGCTTGGACTTAAAGCTCACATATTTTAATTGGTACAGATCATCAGATTTACTTGTTTTGTTATGCTTAAAATGTTTTTGAGAGATGAAATATGTAGAGTGAAATAGTAAGTAAAAGTTTGATAAGTAATATCATGCCTACTCAAATAAGTATTTGAGTTATTCCAATATATTTAAACTGCAGTGACTAATAATAATAATAATACTTTTAGTGCTGGGAATCAAGGAAAGAAATAAATTTAAATGTAATTGGAGTAACGGGTATTGTATAGTCGGGATATCGACTAAAATGTTCATACATCTATTATTTTGTTTGCTCACTCGCAGCGGCAGTTCGCTTGTCATGTGCAGGAACAGTGGAAGTCGATGTCGAAGCTGGAGTTGGAGTCGGAGTCGGCGTCGGAGCATCAGCTCAAGGAGCGAAAAACCTAAGGACTGAAGGACTGAAGAACCTGGGGACTTTTTGGACTTGAAGTTGGCTTTTGGGGTTTTTCGGGTTTTGTTCGGCTTTGGTTTGTTGTTGGGCATGGTTATGGCCTCTGTTCTTGGCTCTTTGTTTTTCGTGCATGTGGCGCAATTATGCCAGGACTCAACTTAACTCGTCTCTCGACGCGACTCCACTTGACTTGGCTCCTGTTACCACTGACTGACTGACTTGCCCCTTTCTCTGTGCTTCTCAGCCATACCTCACTTGCTCTATTAATCAAAAGTTATACAAAAAGCCAGCGAACTGGCTGCCACAGAACTTCTTTCTCCTAGCTCCTTGTTGCTGTTATAACCAATGTTGTTGTTGTTTGCAATTTAACTTTGCTAGCAGCTTCAGCTCAACATGAGTTCAACTTGTCGTACTTATAAGTGCGTCAGACAGAAGGAGAAAAGCGAATGAGAGAAAAAAGTGAGGGGCACGGCGTAAAACAAGATATAATATTTTATGAAAGCAAGCCAGCTCTGCCGTTTGCTATTTCCCATTTCCCAGCTTCGATTTCGCAGCTATAAATAAATAAAGCAGCCAAACACAATCAAAAACCAATGAAGCAAACCAGCAGCAACCGCAAATGACACGAGCATGAGCACAACACAACACAAGCAGCAAGCAAAATCCTCCTTATCAGCCCTCATCTTCATCATCTTCATCTTCTTTATCATCTCGTGTCACGGCGTTACGGTCAATGGCTTCTGTAATCCTTTGGCCATTCTCCTGTCTCAGGGTCTGCGTCTCAGTTCGAAACAAATAACTAAATCGACCCATAAACTCTCAATTCAACTTTCAACTCAACTCAACTCAACTCTGAGTTTAACTCTCAATTCGAGTCTCAAGTCAAGTCGCATCCATTTATCAGCTTAATTTCTATAGAAATTGTGAAATGTGGGTTTAATTATAGTTTATTTTTGTCTGATAAATAGCTGCTTCAAATCTATGACCCATTTCTTGTTGTATATGTCTAAATAAGGTGTTTGCAAATTTCGGAAAATGTATGAAAAATAATAATTTCTAATTTTAATCTTAATGTTAGATGCAATTTTTATGCATGCTTACTTAGTTGAAGTTCTTTCAAATGCAAGGTCTTGGCTTGAATTCTGCTTCAATGAATCGCAAAGAAATTATTTGATTTTTTTCCCTCGTTTTCTATTTTTTCATGTTTTAAAATTATTTTATTAACAATTCCCATACTTTTTTAAGAATATTATTTTATATAACCGTTTATCTATAATTTTTTTTTACTGTCTGGCAACATTAATTAAATTTTAATTACACAGGAGCATTTAAAGCCCCTCTTGTCCGCCTTTTCTAGCCACGCCCGTTTTCTAATTTACTAAAGCGGAGGTTTGACTTTTTGGCCCGCAGGCAAAAGTTGCGTCTGCGAAGCGTCCAAAACTTGATAATCGAAATAAGCGACCACAATTGTCGCTTTCCCACTTTCCCTTCGAAATTCACTTGGTTCTCCTTTCTCTCCACTCTCCCTTCTCCCTTCCTACTTCCGTTATCGTCTTTCACCCTCGGCATTCTTCACTTCTGGCATTGCCCACGTTTTGTGTTTAATTTAATTTGCTCTAGAATTTTAACTCGATTTTGTGTCATGAATTCCCGTTTAGCGCCTGCCACAACTTTTTAATTGCCAGGTGGTTGGTGCACATGTGGTGCACGTGGTGGTGCCGCACCACACAGTCTCTTTACTCTCCTCCCTCTCACTCTATAACTCTCTCTCTCTCTCTCTCTCTGTCTCACTTTTGCTCTCTCTTATATGGGCTATATGTCTTGGTAATTATAATTTTAAACCAAGTTCATTAAGTAGACGCGTAATCCTAATTAAAGTCTCTAGCTAATAAGCAAATTAAAAAACGAGACTGATGCACTATGAAATACCCTGCAGTCAGTTTAAGCATAGATAAAAATTTTTGTCTGTTGCTTGTGATAAAAATTGGAAATAAAAGTTATACGTTTATGAAAATCTGAGCTGAATGAAATAAACTGGATTAATGGGAATATTTTGATTTATTTTATTTATTTTAATAAATAAATAAAGAAAAAATACAAATAATAATAATTAAAAATTACAAAAATTTGAACTTTATAAATTGAAAAATTAATTTTCTCAAAAAAAAAAATGTAATGCACAATTTTCAGAATTTATGTCAAAATCAAAGTATAATTAAAAAAATTGTTACTTTAAAAATTAAAATATATATTTTATTACTAATAAAAATTGAATGCACATGCCATAAAAATAATTTAAGGTAGTTTATAAAAATGTTTAAGGCCGTGTTAAACCACGTGTTTAAGTTTATGTTATAAAATCAGCTTCTAGTATAGAAAATATCATATTTCTGATTTTAATCGAATTTAGTAATGACATTTTGTATCGCTAAACAGAATGAAAAGAGAAGTAGAAGGAGAGACAGTGAGTGAGAAAATAAACAGGGGAGATAGTGTCATCAATGTCCATAGATTTACGGAGCATGCTTGTCGCTACTGTCCACTGTCAACGCTGCGTATACTTAATGCGTATACTTAATGCGTGACGTTGCTCATACGCCGCGTTGGCGTTGGCGTTGGGCGTTGACTTAAACGTTTGCACCATTTGACTTAATGAAGCTTAAAGACAATAAAATGCTTAAGCACACAGTGCCAGTGACCGGGCTTACTAACGCAAGAGAGAGAGAGAGAGAGAGAGAGAGAGAGAGAGAGAGAGAAAGAGACAGAGAGGAAGAGAGACGGAGAGGGAGGGAAGCGAGACTTTTGTCTCGAATGTCGAACGTCTTCGCGGCCGTGTCATAATTTCTATGAATTTTATACACTTTGATAAGCACACAATTGGCATGCGAGTCACGTTCGACCAGACGAACAGCAGCAGAAGTGGGAGAAAAAGAGACAGAGTGAGACAAAGAGAGAAAAAGAGAGAGAGAGGTGGAAACTGTTTGTTTGTGTTGTAAAGTTTTTTGGTGTTTGGGCCCATGTAAATCAGGCCAGAGAGACAATTAAACGCGCCGGTCACGACAACAATGTTTTGTCTAATGGAACTGAAACTGTTAATGAAACTGCAAATGAAATCGGAACAGGAACAGGGCCAAGACCTGCAACTGGACAGCCCTTAACTTGGCTAAGAAATCCGCCAAGTAGAATATACTCTCCCCACCCACACACTCTCAGTGTTTTCAATGTTTATTTTGGGCCATTTCCTTAGCCCATTTCCGTTTGGTTGTCGAAAAGTGTAAACAATTAAATTTTAATTAGAATGCGCATCGTTTGACATGTCAGTGGCAGCAGGCAGACGGAGTACAGTACAGTACAGTGAGTGCTAACCCTCCACTCCCACTCCCATTCCCATTTTATCCTAAAGGCAGCCACATCCGACCAACAACTCTGACAACTGGCAGACTTGGCACTCATTTCCGGTCTTGTCGCCCCAGCGTAATTTATTGTTGCCCCTTCGCTTCCCCTTTTCCATCATGGCTGTAAATTAAACGCCTGCCAGTTAATAGAAAATACCAAAATCCTCTCATTTGGCCACATGCCGTTTTCTGTTGCTGTTGCTGTTGCTGTTGGTTTAATAAACTCCAGCGGTTTGATCTATTGCCGGCTTTTGTTTTAGCCACTTAACTGTGTGCTCCGTATCGTACTTGGCTACCACACACACAATTTATGCTACCCAAAGGTGTTGATGCCTCAGCCACGTATATGACAAGCACCTAATGCCTATGATTTGTGCCTGCCTCAAATTGGCCCAAGGGCTTTCTCTCTCCCCCTCTGTCTCTCTCGCACTCTCTGTCGAGTGTTACAATTTGGCAAGTGCCTACAATTGATGGCCAAATTGCTTTTCGCCCCAGTTTACACATAACTCATTGAAGGCATTAGGAGTTTGATCTTAGGCCTGTTCCACTTCAAGCTCTGCAACTCATCATTGTTGGCATTAAGACATAGATTTAAGTTCTGAAATTATAGGAGAGTTTAGTTAAACTCACTTGAACTGCAATTTAAACTAATGGAGCTTGACGAACTTTTTAATTTGAGTTGATACGAATTAGGCGTAAGTCCTAGTTTTAATTAGTTTACTTTTTATAATCAAATCTAAAATTTCTATTCAAAAAAATTCTTTTGATTTCATAATTGTTTAGCATATTTCTATAATTGCTTAAGCCTTTGAAATATTTTAATTAAAAAAATGTTAACTATTAAAAAATCTATTCTATTTTTTCCGAAACAAATCTTAATATTAAGAAAAGAATCTGAGTTAGGTTAAAGACAGAGTTCGCCAAGATCTACTCTATATTTTTATGTAACAAAAATCTCTTTACAATATAAAAGCCTAGTGATGAAATCATTTTCATGCTTTAAAAGAGGCTGAGTTCTGGTTCCTCTCATATTTGTCGCATTTCTGATCTCAAAAGTCCAAGTCTTTATAGTTTTAGCCAAAGCAGTTCCCGATGTCTCACTTGTAGTCTTAGCTTGGTATTTATAAATCTAATATTCCGAGTGTTAGCTTTCATTATACTCCTAGCAATCCAAGTCATAGTTTTACTCCTGTTATTTTCCATACTTTTATCTCTAAGAAGTTCTAAGTCTATTCGAAGAAGTTATTTTTAATATTCCTTTATCAATTTCTTCTTTTGCTCACAAACCTTTTAAGAATATACCACAAACAAAAAATCATAAATTGATTGATCTCTCCCTTTCTTCCTCCCTTTCTCCATAGAGATGTCAGACATTACACTGCGTAGAGTAAATTGCTCAGTCAGAATTAACTATCGGCAATCATCTATTTATTCCAATTTTCAATCTATATACCAGTTTCCAATTACTATCATCCGACTACACTGTTCACATGTTAACTGTAGAGCATCATCATCTTCAGTTTCCATTTCAAATTTCCCTTGCACAAATGCATTTTCTGGACTGTACAATGCATCCAATTTGGTTTCGATTTCGAAAGTTCTGTGTAGCAACAAGCTGATACAAGCAATAATAAAAGCTCAAAAATAAGCCAATTGGTTTTCAATCGGGTATGCTCGAATAGAAAATACCCTGAAGGCAGCTAGCACATCCAGAGAGACCAAAGTTGACAGTTAAATTAAACGCTGATTATATTGGATTTGTGTGATGTATGTGACAGGCAGAAGGAAGCATCTCCGACCCCATAAAGTATACATAATCTCGATCAGCATCAAGAGCCGAGTCGATTTAGCCATGTCCGTCTGTTTAAGACAACCGATCTCAGAGACTATAGAAGCTAGAGACCTCAAATTTGGTATGTAGGTTCCTGGATACCGGACTCAGATCAAGTTTGTCTTTGATTTTCAATCAGACCACTATATCATATAGCTGCTATAGAAACGATCAGTCGAAAGTCAAGTCTTAGTAGGAAACACTTTTTTGTTGTTCGAGAATGGTAATGACCAGCGTGCTGTAAAAATACCATTCTCTATCTTCTGCTTTGCCTCCGGAGTCTTTTTAACGCTTTTTAAAACTTGTTTGAAGCTAATTTTGCTTATGGAATAACTTTTCTATTCGTCAAACAATTTTTCCGAAATTTGAAAATTTCCGAAATTTCCGAAATTTCCGAGTATTGAAAAAATATATATTTTGGTTAGCCTAGACTAATTTTTGTAGCTGCAGCTATTTTAGTTTTCTTTTTATTGGAAAAAATGTAAAAAAGTATAAAAAATTTTATATATATAAAAATTGAAAATTGAATTTGAAAACTATTTGTTGAAAAAGGTTTTGTTCATTAATTGATTATTAGAAAAATTTCAGAAAATAAAAAATAAAGGTAAAAAATTTAGCTTAGATCATTCTTTAAGTAGCTCTCATTATTATAGTCTTTTCCCAATGATGGTATACATAATAGAGTTGCCAGACTGTTTCGAATTGTAGTTATATTACCTTTTTATATATTTCCGATAGGGTAATCGAGTCTGACCACGAGATAGCAGCAGTAGCAGCTGTTCGCCAGCCCTTAGCATAGTTCAATCTGCCACGCCCACAATACACGTAGAGTGGGCTGGGCGAGGGCGGGGGTGGTCCTTAGCTTTCTGGTCAATTTATGCGCTGCTGTTTTTATTGCTGTGGAAAACTTTCACTGCTTGTTCTCTCTAACGGACAACAAGGCGCAGTTTATAAAGTAGCAACAAATAATTGACCACTCTCTCTCACACACACACGCACACACTCTCTCTCGCTCAAGTTGCAATCATCATCTGCTGGTGATCATCGTTATTGCTGCTGCTGCTGCTGTTGATGTTGCTGTTGCTCCAGCTGCAACTGGCAATTGTTGCCACAGCAACAACAGCAACAACAACAACAGTAACTAGAACATTTCGCTACGCCCACTCTGGTTACGCCCTTTGGCCCGCTTGAGTGCTTAAAAATACATTGCACGTTTAAATTGAAGTGCAAATGCTGCAACCAAAATCCACACACACCAAAAAAGAAAAAAAGAAATGAAAAATGGCACGAGGCGCGTCTGCATATGAAATCTCTCTCAAAAGATTTGTTTGCTTCAATATCGCTTTCGCCCGGAATTCGCCACTGCGAAAAGCATCACTAAGTGCAATCTAAGTTGATTAGCCGCAAGTGAAACAACGTATTTTATTTACAAATTAGATAATATTAAAATTACATTTTAAATGAAACACTGCCTAAGTAAAATAAATAATACAAACCTCTTTTTCAGTGCTAGAAAATCTGCTTACCAACATTTTTGTATCATAATAGTCTTAAACATTTAGAAAAATAGAAATTTTAGTGACTTTCTCTTATACTTACCAAGCAATTATGAAATGTTTTCTTTTGGGACCTTAACGATTATAACTATGAACTATTGAAACAAATTTCTTTTAAGAATTCATAAAATTTTAAAAACACTTTATTTTTTGCTCTAAAAAAGAGTTAATGATAAGTTTTTATTTTCTTTGAAAATCAGAGCAAATTAACTTAACCTTTAATTATATTAATAAATACTTAAAACAAAGATTGACTGAAAACACAATTTTTTGCATGTTAATATTTGCTCAATACATATACAGTGATATTATGTGTCTAACGCATTAATTGTTCACAAATAATGTTTTACTACAAAAATCTTGCGCTTCTGTCGAGCAACGAAAACACAATTATTTGTTTTTAGTTTCCAAATGTTTGCAATGTTGAAATTAAATTGAAATTTACGAATGCCTGAGGCCTAATGTCTTGAATAAAAATTACATATTGAAATCACAAAGTACTCAATGCTGATGTTCCAGAGAGTTTAGTCGCTATCAAATCGAATTCAATGCCTTAGGCAGAAGTATTAAAATAACTAATCTGAATTGATTGCATTTTGACCGAGATAAATAAAAAACGCAAAAAAGTAGGCAACATTTTTATATTTCAGAATTAATTTTGGGAGCTTAATGTTGAGCAAAACAACCGTGTTGTCGTTGTCTGGCAGACATTTCTATAGACCATTGAATATCTATTAAAACTCACAAATCTAATAAAAAAGTTGTCGCTGAATTGAAAATCGTTGGCGAAATGGCGACGAAAGCGATTTGAGAGACACATGTGCGCCATATAAATATATAAATGATATATATAAAATATATGATGTGATGTGCTTTTTTGGATGCTGTTGCTGTTGGTGATGGTGTTGGTGATGGTGCTGATGGTGGTGCTGTTGGTTGGTGGTGTTCAGTTCACGGCTCAAGCGATGTCAAACAAATGCAATTATGGATTTACGGGGCGTATGCGCAATATTCATATATATATATGTGTGTATATATATTTTTTACGCTTTCGCTTTGCGGTTTGGCTTACATTTTAATTGAGTTGCCGCCAACGATGGTGAGAAACAACAACAACAATAACAATGAGAGAGCGAGAGAGAGAGAGATGGAGAATAAAAAAAAAAGATGAAAAAGAAAAGAAAGAAATGAAAATATGGCATTGAGTCAAGAAATTGATGCGCGTTGGGTGCGAAAGACATCAAACACTTGAAATATGTTGTGTAAACTTGAGAAATGACATGAACACAACAAAGAGAGGGGTGGGGGTGAGACTTATGAGGGGAAGTGGAGGGGGGGGGGAATATTTCAAGTGGTGCAGAGGGCAAAGGCAAAGTAAACAAAATGAAACGAAACGAAACGAAACAAAACAGACGAAACAAACAATTTGCGTAGTCCCTTGTCCCTGACATATGAGTGGAGTTTCCAAAAAGAGGGAGAGGGGGTTGAGGGGGAGATGGAGGTAAAGGGATAAGGGGGGGGGAGGGTGGTAGGGTCAGGGACAAAAGGAACTGGAGCATACATCTTATTTGTGCTGCCTGAAAAGATGATTGATACGGCTTGGTTGGCAAGCTGAAAGAGCCAGGATAAATAAGACGATAGGCTCAAGAGGGAAACAAGGGAGAGGAAAGAGAGAGAGGAGGGGAGAGGGGAAGAGGGGAAGAAAAGTAAGGTAATGAAGCGGAAATCGATTTGGTGCGCGGCTCAACCCGTGCCGGGAAATCGCTTGCCGGTTTGCCGAGCGTGCGTGAAAAGTTTGACAGCCAGGAACAAGAAACCAGCTCAAGGCCAGAAGGGTCCAAAGGGGGCTCAGAGGGGGACGGAGGGAAAGAGGCTGACTCTGAGCCTCTTCCGACTGCGACTGTGGACGATAAACAACAACTGTGCCATACAAAAGCGTAAACAAGAAAATATTAAGCAGCGCTGCAAGAGACGAAAACAAAACAAAACAAAATGAAACAAAATAAATAACACAACCAAAAATGAAACGAAACCAAAGCAATGGCAAAAGCAAAAGAAAGGAAAGCAAGTGTGAACGAATAGGGGCAAGAGGAAGTGGCAAGTGGCATGTGTAAGTTGGCGGTATGAAGGGAACATAAAAACGGAACGCGAAGAAAAGTTTCTTTTCTTTTATCTACCATATTTTTTTGGGCTTTCTTTTTGTTAGTTTTTGGTTAAGGGTATTATAATTTTAATGGAGACTTTGTGACAAAATTAAGTTCTATTTAGGGAAACGACTGTTTTAATTGACCTGTTGCTTGACTGGCCGATTGACTAGCTGATTGAGTGACTGATTAAGTGAGTAATTGAAGAATTTTGGAAAGAAATGATTGAATGCGTGATAGACTGACTGATGCGTGATTGATTGACTGATTGGGAGAGTGAGCACTATACATATATGGAAACGATTGTATTGATTGACCTGTTGATTGACTGGTTTATTGAGTGTTTGGGATTAATAGAGTTATTGATTGATTGATTAAATGATTGACTGATTGACCGACTAATTGAAGTTTTAATTGAGTGATTAAAGAACTATTAGATTGATTGACTGACTGATAAACTAACTGATTGACTGACTGATCGACTGACAACGTGACTGATTTATTAAGAAAGTTGTTGATTGATTGATTGGCCGATTGATTTGCTAACTAGCTTATTAAGTGTTGGATTATCTGATTGAGCGAGTGATTGTTTTGCTGATTGAGTAACAGATTTAATGATTGACTAGCAATGCCCAAACTGAGCTTGAGGCTAAAAGAATTGAAAAAATCCATCCTATTTTATGTCTGTCTTTAAATATTTCAATAAGACACAAATATCAAACTTTTTATTCGATTTTACACTAATAATCAGCTCACTATATATGTACATTATCTATAAGAATTTTACTATTTAAGGGTATTTTTATTTCAACTGCATTAGCAACAAACTTTTGGTATTTTGCTTTTAGTTTTTGATTTTTGGGTGGTCGAAAAGCGATTTCCGTAGCGGCTCGGTAGAGTCACTCTCCCTCTCTTTCTCTCGCTCTATGTCTTGCCTTTTCTTATGTTATTCTCTCTCCCTTTCTGGACCTTTGTGTATTTTTTTCTTGCCTCTCTATCGCTCGTAACTTTTCACTTAAGCATTTTTGTCACGTCTGCCATTTATTTATATATTTTTTGTTGCCTTGCCTTGGGTATGTTTGTGTGTGTGTGCGTGTGTGTGTGTGTATAGAAATACATTTTTGTAATATTTACTCAGCGCTTTGTTGGATTTTTGCGCCGTTGTTTGTTTTTGCCGTTAGGGTTTTTGGCCCCTGTTCTGGCCAAGGGTAGTGCTTGGTTGGTAAGCGGGAAAGAAGGGGGAGGGAGAGGGGGGCGGGGGTGTCGAAGGGTCGACGGTTTCGAGCAGTTCCTTAATTTCTTTTCGTGTGTGTTTTGTTTGCTTGTTTGTAGTCGTTGTTGTTGTTGCTGCCAAAAAAGAAATCATATTTTATTGTTATCGAAATTTAGTAGCAGCAGATAAACATCGATAAACATCGATCAGAGAGCGAGTAGGAGTGGGCAGGGGAATACCCTTACTCAGCTCGAGTTGAACGTCATGTGACAGGCGGAATTGTGTGTGTGTGTGTGTGTGTGTGTGTGTGTGTGTGTGTCCGTTGCAACTTTCTCATGGTCGAATGGTCAGATCAAACTCTACACAGAAAAAAAAAAACGGGAAAGGCTTTAGTCGAGCTCCCGATAATAGGATACCAGCTACTTATTTAAATAAATATAAAATTATTTGTATTGCATACTTTTAGGCAGTTAAAAACTAGGCAGTGCTTAAAAACTTAAAACAGCCCTTACTACCGTTCTATTCGTCCGATCTGGTTGAGCTTCAGTAAGCTGATCAAGAATATATATTCTTTATTGGGTTGAAGATGCTGCTTTCTCCCTGTTACATACAATCCAACGAATACAATATGCCCTTTTACTTATATTTTAAGTAGCCGGTATAAAAAGCCATTCTAAATTTAAAGTTTAGAGTTCTTGATTTTAGCATGCCCTTTTTTAAGTCTGTATGCAGGGTATTATAGTTATATTAAAATAATATGCGGATAAAATATCAACCAATTAGCATTAAAATAGCCAACATGAATTAAGTATTTTATACTTGGTTTAGGAAAATCCAAGATTACAGAACTTTTGAGATTGATTTTATATCCGAATACCAGATTTTATTTCTCTGTGTATGCTTATGGCCATAACTCTGGACCTTAAACTGGGTCAGGCAGCCACATTGTCAACGCTGTCGGGCTCATCAGTTTGGGCCATAGACCTAACCTGATAACCCCCCTAACCTTCTCTTCTCTTCTCTCCCCTCTCACCCTTAGCTCTGACTGCACAGCAGTTGCAGTTGCAGTTGCAGTTGCAGTTGCAGCTTATCTCTGCCTGTGGCAGCAACAACAACAACAACAACAACAACAACAAATACAACTTGGATTAGGCCACGTTGCACGTGGAATGCTGAATGCTGTCAGTGTGATTTGCTTTTGGTTTCAGGCCACTCTGTTGTTGCAACTTGCAACTGGCAGTTGTCAGGTGGCATGAGGCATGCGGCATAGTTGAGTTAAGCTGTCATTGTTTTGATTTAGTGCTACCTCCTGCCATCTGACATGCTGCTGATGTTGCTGTTGTTAGTGTTGCTGTTGTTAGTGTTGCTGATGTTGCTGTTGTTGCTCCACTTCGTGCTGCGAGCTCCGAGTTTGCCAAAACTTTTAACTTTAACCGTGAGCGATGACTCCACTTCGATGGGATCCTGTTGAACTCTAATTGACATCATTTTTAAAATGTTTCAGAAGGGCCTAATCCCAGTTCAGCATTAGACAGCAACTGACTTGGATTTATAGGTCTATCACTCTATTTGAAACTCATTTTCCTAGTCAGCTGTTCCCTCAATAAAAGAAGGCAGAGTTCTCTTTGCTATACATATGGGCATTTCCAAAAAAAAGTTCCACCTCGCCCAAAAACGTAAAATTGATTAAAAACTCACATCTTGTGAAATTTTCTTTCAAAAATGCATTAAAGTTATTTAGTTAAGCAATATACGCTAGAAGAAATTCAATAGGATGAATATATAGATTCTACATTGGAATAAATTTAATTTTTCTATATTTTTGACCATTTTATTAAAAATGTATTTCCAAAATGGACCGTTTGTACTCCGATATAGTGAATAAAATTTTATAAACAAATTCATGGAACAACCTACGTGGAGTTCTTGTCACGTTCGCGATGTTGCGTTACAAATTACTAATAAAACTTGTTAAATAAATAAAATGATAGTAACATATCAAAATTATTTCAAAAATAGTAAACTACATTATTTTATAATATTTAAAGAGTATTTTCTTCCAAATTACTCGCCAAGAATATATGTATATACTTTATGGTGTCGGAGATGCTTCCTTCTGCCTGTCACATACATCACACTAATCCAATATACCCTTTTTAAACATTTTCAATGGGCACAGGGTATAAAAATAATATGTATCATTAAATAAAGACACAGAATGTGTCACTTAAAGTGAAAAGCTTTCTGAATGTGCAAGTATAGCACGCTTCCTTAAGCTCATTAAAGCTCAATGCATTTGTAATAATCAAAAGCAGTATTTGAAATGTGAATAAGATTATATTGCAAGTAAGCAGCTCAATTCAATAACTTTGTTTTAATCTCAAGCAGCTTTTAAATTTATTTTCAGATAATTACTTAAACTACATTTATTTCTATTTACCACGCCCCATTCTTTAGCAAGGTGTTCGATTGCAAATGTTGTTTTTAAGCAGCTGACTAATTTCCCAGCCCCAGCCCCAATTCACATTCCATATTCCATATGGAACGTTAAGCTTAATAAGGTTCTTTTAGGGGATTTTGACTGTATCCCATTGAGATGATTTCGAAATTTATGAAACTCAACTCAAGAAACTTTTCATATAAATTATAACAATGCAATTTTGACTTAAGCCCATACAAAGCCTACCAGGTGATGATGATGGTGAGGAGTGTGTGTGGTGCGGAGTGGTTCACAGTGGGACGAACTTAAAGGGGCAGCTTAAGAACCCACAGCGATGTGTGTGCTCTACAAAAGACGCGTTAATATTTATTTAAAGCTCTACTTTTTTTTATTTATCCTCACACTCTTCTTTTTCCTCCCACTCTAGATTACATTTTCCACACATTTTCCCTTTGCTTTAGAAATAAAACTCAAAGAGCACAAAAGATTTCGGGTTTGGTTTTCTTTCCGGTTTTTCCTTTCTATTTTTTTTTTTTCAGATAATTTGAATGTAATTCGTTTAGTGAAATTTTCATGATTTGCTTAACAATCCATTGTGTTCTATTTTTTTTTTTGGGTGGTTTGCTTGGCAAAGTGGATTGTGTGTGAATTGTGAATTGTTATCTGCTGTCATATTAGTAAAGAGCCTGGCCCAAAGAAAGAATTGAGTTGTTCAATGACACGGCCAAATTCATGTGGTCGTGACTCTGGTTTCCCCACTTTCCTTTCTCTGCTTCCTCTTCTACTTTCTCTTCTTACTTACTTACTTTTCTCCTGGCTTACTTCCTTTAAAAATATTGCCTAATCACTGCTCGGGGAGAGCTGAAAAAGTTGAAGTAGAAGAAGTTTCTGGCGTGGGAATTTTCACGAAGAATATGTACGTGTCCGGATCAGGCAGCGCGGTACACTGAGAAAAATTGATTTTAAAATTCAAGCCCGAAATTCTTGATTTTTGCATGTATTTGTTAAGTATGTGTTCGAGATATTATTGTTAAATCCTCCGTAAATCGCGAAAAGCCATCACACGCACAGTTGTTAGAATAGAACGCATTTTGTGATAATTAAATTTATGTATTATTATAAGCTATCATCCTACTTAATCGCAACAAGATCGGCCAGATTTAAGTTTAAAGCAATGTAAGTGCCTTAAAGTATGCAATGAAAAATATTTTATATTTTTTTAAATAAGTAACGGGTATCCTATACTCAAGAGCTCGATATTGTTTTCTGTGTAGTAGCTGATGGGCCTAGGAGGCGGCATGTAGGGCAAAGGGGGCAATGAGGGGGGCAGGTGGCAACTGAGCGGTGAAAGTAGCCGCAAGTAAAAGTTTTGCCCCGTCCATTTGGTCAATTTGGGGCCAAAAGAAAATTTGTAGGCTATAGAAAGTTTTCTACAGAACCAAGAGAAAGTGAGTGAGTGAATGTGTGTGTGTGTGTGTGTGTGTGTGTGTGTGTGTGTGTGTGTGTGTGTGTGTGTGTGTGTGTGTGTGTGTGTGTGTGTGTGTGTGTGTGTGTGTGTGTGTGTGTGTGTGTGTGTGGTAGACTTTGCTCTATCTCTGGTTGCCTCTACGGCTGTATGGGCGTGGCATATGCCAAAGTTTAGTCCCCGTCTCCGTCGAAAAATAAACAGCAACAATGGCAAGTGGCAGCGGTTAAGTTGACAGCTCACGAGTAGAAATGATGGAGACAGAGAAAGAGAAAGATAAAGAGAGAGAGAGGGAGAGAGAGAGAGAGAATAGTCTCTGAATAGTCAGAGTTGTAGCGGAAACTGGATTTTGTGAAAAGCGAAGCTCGAACCTTGGAACAGATATTGCCAGAGAGATAAAGCGCTGAAAACTTGAAGCCAGCGGCTGTTGGGAACAGTCGCTAAAACAGCAACAACAACAACAACAACAAAACAAAACAAAGCAAAATAGAAACAGAAACAGAACAAGAGCAGGGATAAGAACAGCAAAGTACGAGAGCATTCGAATTTCGAACAAGCAAGAGCACAAAATGAAAACAAATTGTGCACTATTCTATCCAGGCATCATATTAGGGGTATTCAAGCTTAGCTGTTAAAAAAAATAAAAACTAAAAAAAATTATGAATTAAAAAAAAAAACTATTATAGGTTGACCGTACATATAGCTGAGATCCTATCTAAAAGCTTTTTTGCACATTGTCTGAAACCTTAGCTTATTTTATATATTAACGTCTTCATGCAAGCGAAATCACAGTAAATAATGAATAAAGCTTTCAAGGTACATTTAAGCTTTAAGTGCAACTCCAAAGCTCTATTGATCTGTCAGTTGAAAATATAGAATGCTAATTTGTAACCCGTTAGTTTGCAATTTTAATTCTTGTTCTCTGAACTTTCTTTTATTATGCTCACATCTTGAAGGGTGAGTCGTGGGAGTACGCCTAATGTGTGGGGCCTGTGTACACACTCTATACACTCTATAGCGTGTATTGGCAGCATCACCCAAAATTGAAATATTAAGCCATACAAATCAGGCAACTCGCAGCAGCAGCAGCAGCAACAGCAGCAGCCAAAATCATTCGACACGCGCAGCATTTATCAGCGATGACTGAGGGATGAGGAGTGGGGGATGGGGGGGATGAGGGGGCGGTGGTAGGTAAGGGGTCTGAGACGGAAACGGAAACGGATATAGACCAAAGGGCTGCCAGCGTGATAGCAGCGGGAACGATTGAAGCAGATAAGCGAAGCACGTATTTGTAGGGCAGGGCAGAGGGAAAGAGGATAAGGGGACAGGAGATATAGAAGATAAAGACGAGTGAGGGGGGAGGGGTAGAGGGTAGAGGGCAGACACGCTTATTGACGTTGAGCAACGCTTATTGGCGCACTTAATCCTTTTGGCAAATTCCAATAAATTACCAGAACAGGGAACCAAGCCAAAAGCAAAAGCAACCGAAACAAAACACAAACCCAGCGAGGAAAATAAATAAAAAACACCAAGAAATAAAGGAACAACGTTTTGGTCGAATACGCGACTATAAAATACCCGTAGGTCAATTTAAAAATAAACTTAAGACAGTCATAACTAGGCTTGTACTTAAACGATCTTGAAGTTAAACGCTATGACTGCGAGCAATAAAAGGGAGTTATAACAACCACAAGATGATTTCTATCTTCAAAAATGTTGATGTAGTGGCATTTTTATAAGGTTCGTCAGGACAGTCCATGTATTTTAGAGGCCTTAGCTCTTATAGTGAAATTGCGTGGACTGAAAGGAAAGTAATAAAATGTAAAACAAACAAGATCTATGTGGGGCTCATATGTAAAACTCACCATGACAAATTCAATTGATCTAGCTCTTTTGGTCTCCAAATGTTCATTTAATATCAGAATTTGCATTAAAGAGACATTCTACAAGAAAATTAGCCCAATTGTGATGATACTTAATAAAAGAAACTGATCGGACTGATTGGCCGACTGATTCAACACTGAGCGTAAACGGTAAGAGCTAGATGGCTCAAACTTGCACACAACATGGATAAGACAAACAGACAGACCTTTTTGTTAATGCTAATCAAGAGTATATATAAGTTATTGAGTCTGCCGAATACAATATACCCATGTATTCCACCAGTAACGGGTGTAAGAAAAGAACCGAAGGAAGACAAACATCAATAGGCCATGATGAGTTTCTGATTGCAAAGCAAAAGGCAGAGTGGAGAATCCAAAAGTTCAACTGGACGCAAGCAGCAAAATGATGATGATGACGATGTTAGAGGCAGGAGTAAAACGGGGAGGGAATGAGGTTTAAGCTAGAGGTTGCCAGACTCACTTATAGAAGGGGGATGGGAGAGAGAGAGAAAGAGATAAGGGATTGTTGATGAGCAGCGACGTTTGTGTCGCAGGCCCTTTGGGCAAGTCATAAAATTGAACTGACATTCATTTTTTTTTCTTTTTCTTTCTTTTTTATGTGGAAGGGGAAAGGGGAAAGGGGAAGGAACTCGACCTGCGAGTGGCAAACGCAAAGTTAAATTGAAAGCCCAAATCCTTGGAATACGCGACAGGATACGCGTATGTTTTGCATATTTTTGATTATCCCTCCCTCTCCGCTCCGCTCCGCTCCGCTCCGCTCCGCTCCGCTCCTCTCCACCCCCCACCGAGTAATCAAAAAAAAAAGAAGGGGAAATAACAAAAAATAGAAGACTGATAAAACAATAAGAAATAGACTTGAATATGTTCGGCTGTCGACTGCCGACTTCGGTTTCGGTTTCGGGCTGCCCCCAATCTCTAATCCTCTGCAGCCAGCTGCTTGCCCTCGAAGAACTGCTCGTCGATGCGGCGACAGTAAGTCACCAATTTGGGGAACTCACGAACTGTGTTGGCCAGCAAGGGACTCGGCAGCACGGTGGTCAGAATGGCCGTCAGGTGTCCATAGACGAGGGCATCCAGCTCGCAGAGCTGCTTGCCATAAATGTAGTGAGTAGCTAGTGACTTGTCCTGTGCCTTGTCCTGTTGGTCCTTCAACATGTCGTCGAGTAGCTGGAGACATTCGTGCAGCTTGTAGTTGGCTCGATCGGTGCTCAGCTCGTCCCACTGATACACGTGCAGGAGACGCAGTGCATCCTGCCGCTTGTCGTGGCGACGCCACGTGCTCAGTGGCCAGGGATGGGCAGCTCCGTTCCGGAGGCGGGTGTGATCGTCGTAGACCTTCTCCTCGAGGAAGCACGTGTGGAACTCGGTGAGGGTGCAGGTGTTCTCCGCGAAGGTGACCACGCTGCGCATATCGTCGCGCTCCTCCTCGTCCAGCCAGCTGCTTAGCCCCTTGCCGCCCAGCATCTTCTCCACATGCCCGACAATCGGCTCGAACTCCGTCATCAGCTTGTTGTTGTTGCCCAGACGCAGCAGGGGCAATCGACTCAAACGGCCCTCCGTCGACATGAACTCGGCATTCACACAGCTGCGCTCCTTGAACGGCAAATTGCACATCCTCAGATAGGTCTTGACGGCCAGGCAACTGGCTCGCTCCGGCAGCAGAATCTGATCCTCCTCTGGCGGCTGATACAGCTGCACATCCTTTGGCCACGGATCGATCGAGGTGTCTGCAGTTGGAGAAGTCGGAGTCGGAGTCGAATTCGAGGAATTGATGGCCTTGTCCATGGCCTCGTCCGTGGTCAGTGCAGCTGCCAGTCCCGTCTCCATGTTTCACGAGATTTTCTTTTCTTGATTTTCCGAAAATTTGGTATGCGATCTCAATGAATTTGTGTTTTTGAAACAAGTTGACAGTCGCTTCTGAGAGTCGACAACTGTTTGATATTCACAGTAGTCCGATTCGAAACAGCATGCTTGAGTTAATACGTAATACTCATCCGGAGAGTTTGTAAAAAAAAGAAAAGATTTAAATACAAATTAAATATGGTAAGAACGCATACTTTATGTAGAATTTCAGAGATTGCTTAAGATATTTTAGAAAACAAAAAGAATTAAAAATAAATTACCGGAACAGGAACCAAGGCAAAAGACAGCGAAGTCAAGAATACACGACTTTAAGATACCATTAACTCAATTCAAATACTAACTTAAAACAGTCATGACTAAGCCTATAGTTAACTGATCTTGATGAAATAAAGTAGCACGAATAATTAGAGTAATAGGGAGTTTTCATGACCATAAAGAGCGCTCTATATTGAAAAATGTGTATGTGGTGAAGTTTTTATAATTTCGTAAGGACCAATAGCTACTACCCAAATGTCTTAAGAATTTATGGAAATCCAGAATTTGATATTCGACTATTATAACTATGTAATATAGTGATATTTTTTGCTCAATATTGTTGTTCAATAGTTGTTCTAATATCATCTGCTAGTACTTCTGCATTTGGGGCTGCCAACTTACTCCAGTTTATTCATAAAAGAGACAGTTGAAATTTAATATATTTTTGGGACTGCCAGCTTAATACACTCCATCTGTAGGAGAAACAGAATCATGATAATTTTGATCCAATTTGCCATTATTAACGCCTCCGGAAAGTATCTTTATTTTGTGGTGCTGCCAACTCGAGTCAATTTGGTGATAGGACAATCAATTGGGTGCCCCCAAGGTCAATATTAAATGCTCCAATTGCTGTCTCCAGCTGTATTTGCCCAGCGAGCTGCCAACTTGTTTCATTTATTGATAAGAGACAGAGCAAAGACAATTGGGACAAACAATAGAAGTGCCCCCAAGGTCAATATTAAATATTCCAAGTGCTTTCGCTGTAGTTGGGGTTCAATTAGCCAGGTGGAAGAAGCAAGAAGGGGGCTGATTTGAGCTTGACAATTAGATGGAAAATTCGTGTGCTTGGGGGCGGGGACTGTGCGAGATGTTGCTGTCAACGCCTCGGCCTCGACTTTCCCGTCACCTTTAGCTGCCCCCTCAGGTGAGATGCGTCAGGTTGTCAACGCTGTCGTTGTCCTGTCGCCAAACGAAATTCACTTGGCGATTCTTGAGTCCGTTTCAGAACTTTGATGTTGAAGTTGAGAGCGAGTAAAAAAGAGAGCAAGAGAGGGTGAGAGGGTGAGAGGGAGGGAGAAAGGGAAGAAGAGTGAGATATTGAGTACACTCAGAAATAAATCAAAATTTTCGTACTGTTCAAAATTTGCAAAACTGAGGACAAAAATCTTATTTCAAGTTCGCTTCTCGCAATCCCGAAAATCTTTAAATAAATAGGTTTTGGGAATAACTTAAGTCTTTAAAAATTGCATTCATACTAGTTTAAGTACACAAGAATCTGGAATTTATCCCAAAAATAACTTGTTTCTAGTTCAAAAAAATCCTTATACATACTTAAATTTATTTCAATCTTCATTCAACAATAAAAGTACACAAAAATCTTGAAATTTATATAACAAAACGATATAATTTAAGTAGTGACACACTTAGTTTTAGGCTGACTTATTTTTCTCCGTGTAGTTGCTGTTGAAAATTGTATAAATTTCCTGCTCCAATTTGTCAATTAATCATTAAACGCGCCACCTGCCGGCGTTGCCTAAAAGCTTTACCCCGATGGCGAAAACTCAACCATCTTCCGCTTTTCCCCTCCATTTATCTTCCTTTTCTTCCTTTTTTCCCTCCCTCTTCCTCTGTCGGACATTTTCGCGCACTGAACTTGAAGATGAAAAATTACACAAGCGGAACATTTTGAATTTCCATTTTCCCCATTTTCCCCTTTGCCTTTGCCTGGTGAAAACTCAAGTCATATGTGTGTGTGGAAAATGTGCAAGTTTTCCACTTACTGTTGGCGGTTTTGACATGTCCAGTTTCAAGGATCATTTGTTTCCGTTTGGCATGAAGATATTTATTTTTGGTGAATATATTAAACTAAGCTTACATTTCATGAAATGTTTTTGCATATTTCATTTGATGTGACTCTGAACAGATTTTAATTGATTTTTTTAAACGAAATTATTTACAGAAATAAATAGGACAGAAAAAGCGGTTTACATAATTTTACTGAATAAGATGAGTTTAAATAAATTAGTAATTTTTTTAAAAGAATCATTCTTTTTAGAAAATGTAAGACATTTTTTTTTTCTTTATTCATAAAATTATTTAAAAGCTTAATATAATAAAGTTTCTTAGAACGTCCCATAAAAAATAATTTTAGGGAGGTAACAATGGTAAAAAATTTAATAACATTTTTAAACGACTCATAAAAGTGGAATTCTGATAAATCAAGAAATTGCATTTGAATATTTTAAAAGAAATATCAAACGAGTGTTTTTAGAATCATTTTAAAAAATCCATACGTTATTATTTAAAACAAGTCACTTTCCTAGGGAAACTCCTTAAATAAACTACTTGAATTGAAAACATCTTTTTAGCATCTTTGAAACAGGCAATAGATAATTTTCAGTCAGCTGGCTTTAACTTTGCGCAGCTTACTTAATGTTCAATTAGAAGTTTTGATTTAGTGGCAAGAGGCTCAGGAGGTTTTCCCCCTTTTTCTCAGATGTCCTTGTCCTTTGTGTCTGTGTCACTTTGATTGATTTGTCTCAAAGGCTTCTGGGAGGGATTCTGGGAGAAATGAAGGCAAGGTCTTTTGGCTCTAACTGCTTTTTCTTGGGCTGTTGAGCATTGACAAAGTTCATTGTGTGGGTCGAATTAATTAGAGAGAGACTTTGGAAGCAAAGCTGGGAATGTTGTGCGGGGGAATGTGAATGTGTAATTGTGACTGTGACTGTGACTGTGGGAATGTGAATGTGGCAAGGCAGGTGCCAAGACAGACAGAGACAGAAACAAGAGAGGGAGAGAGAGAGAGAGAGAGAGAGAGGGGAAAGGCAGTCGCCTGGTTGAGACGTCGTTTGCACAAAGCCAACACAAAAGGCAACAATTCTTAGCCACTAATAAAGAATAATATGACTGCCATAAAACTCAATTTATTATGTATCTGTGTGTGTGTGTGAAAGAATTACGACTCAGGCAGTCGGGCACCAGGACACGCTGTCATGAATAGGGAGAAATTTAGGAGAAATTGCGAGTAGAAATATGAAGGGAAATATGAAGGGGGAAGTGTGAGGAGATGTAAGGGGGAGGAGGGGAAATTGAAACGCCAAAGTGGCAAAACAACCAAATTTAATGCTGCCATTTTATTTGGCAATTCCTATTCCTATTCACATTCGTATTCCTGTTCTTATTCCTTTGTCAGCTTCAACTTCCATTTGAATTCAAAGTCGTCGTTTTATTTGCATTTCGAGTTGCTTTCGAGTCACAAGATGCGACTTCTTCTTCTATCTACCCTGCTTTTCATTTGCATACTCTACTGCACAGTGTTGTAGCTATCAGTCTTTGTCACTGTGCAGTTTTAATCACATGATGGAGCTCAGTTTTGATTAAAGTTCTGGAAGTCTTGTGGTCGAAAGTTGTAATCAATTTTTACAAATATATATAAATATAGATATGTAACAATAGATATAGATAAATGTGTAACAATCAGCTTTTGATAGTCTTTAAACCTTCAGCGACATTTTAATTTTAAAATATTTTTAAGTGGAATATCTTAATAAATAAATATAACAATCAGCTTTCAACAGATATATTTTCAATTCTGGCGTGCCAAATTAATTTTTTTATTTCTGGCATAAAATTTATCTCACTTTTTTAAGTGTTTCTGTTTTGATTTTTTTGTCTTTTTCATGAAATATGATTTATCTTCGCTTGACCATTGAAATAAATCGTTCACTCTTACATATGATTGTTTTCCTTTCTTTTTTTTTAAGTTGCTTAGCAATCAGCTTTTTCTTTCAGAGTTTCCTTGAGAGACGTAATTTTCTTTGTAAAAGTATATATTTTAATAATTTTAATCATATATGATTTGGACGCGAATATCTTTAAAAATTTAAATCTTGTAGGTTAAGTAGCATCCAGCTTTTGTTAAGCTCACTTTTTCATGCTTAAAGTTTCTAAGTAGTTACCTATGAATATTAAACCAATTAGCTTCTGTCAGTGCAAACTGTTTCTATCTCGACTCTTCGTCTATTATTTATAGCAATCAGCATTTGATTGCTTCTTTTCCATAGCACACAGCTTTCGTACAACTTAATTTAATGTTGACAGGGTGTGTAGATGTGAATACAGGGTGTGCAGGGCATTTGCAAGCCGTTTTTAGCCATTGTCAATGTCCTGGCCCATTGCGCTTTATTTCTTTTGCCGAATTTTCATCTTTGCTTTGCCATTTCATTTGCCATTTGGCCATTTATCCATTTGGGCCATTTGCTGTTGTCTACCGTTGGCGATTTGTTGCTGGCCATTGGCCATGTTGTCGTTGTTGTTGTTGCTGCTGTTGGATTTGTTGGCCAGCTGTTGGGCGCATTTTCCGGCCGCTTTGTGGCCACATTTTGGCTGCTTTTGCCCTGGCAAATACCTCTAAATAACTGTTCTCGGAGCTATTACACAATTTAAAGCAGTCTGGCATTATTGAGTGAATTCTGCCGCCGTTCGTTTGTTGCTTATATGTCTGACAAAAGCTACTTGCTACGACAACAATGGATATCAGCTATTAACAAGATGAATTTCGATTCTACTCAATTTAATTGTTGCTCGCAAGCGTTTAATTTCTTCAGAGACTTTATATTATAATTTTAAGAGTTGTTTTGTAATTTTTAGGATAAAGGTATTTTATGGGAGTGTCAATATGAAATCAGAGAAATTTTAAGGCCACTTAAAAGATTTGAATTGGAGCTCAATGTTATAAAACAAAAGTATCTTAAAGAAAAAAAATAGATTGAAGATGTGAGTGGGGGAGACATAAAGAAAGAGGGAGTAAATAGGAAAGAAATTGATAGAAAGAGAGGGACTGATAAGGGAGAGCAGGGTGAAATTGAGGTTAATAGAGAGAGTAAGAGAGGGAGATACTTTTATGTATAGATAGATGAATGGAGAAAGAGAAGCAGAAAAATAGAAAGAGAGAGAAATAGAGGGAAAGCGAAAGAGAGAGAGAGAGAGAGTGAAAGAAAGGTATGGAATCGGTAAAACTCTAAGAGAGAAACAGAAACAGAACGAGAAAGACAAGGATAGATATACATAGAGAAAGAGAGAAAAAGAAGCTTGTTGGGCATAGAGCAAGACAGAAGGATATGCTTGAAGAGAGAAAAGAGTGATAAGAACAGAGAGAGAGAGAGAGAGAGAGAGAGAGAGAGAGAGACAAAGAAAAGGACGGAGTCAAAAATCGACGAAAGACAGGAGGAAAGTAAGCGAGGGGTATAGAAGAAGGGAGACGACTTGAAGAGCAAAAGAAAAGAAGAGTTAATCTCAGTTTAGCAAGCCAAGTTTTTAGTTAACAAATTCAAAGTCTGAAGAGTTAAGATAGACGTAATCCAGGCTTAATAGACGAACGCCATCGACCATCGTCTATGGTAAGGAATGTTGTGGGTTAATCTTTGGTTGCCCTCGGCATGCAAAATGGTTAATTTTGGTGGCCATTCAAGACAGGAAGGGGAATGAGAAGGAGAAGGAGAAAGGATGATGGGAATGTCAGGGGAGAAAGCGTTGTCAGAGGTTGTCGAGGGACTTGTCGAACTTGTCGCGACATTGTGGCGTTGTTGTCAGTGTTGTCAGTGTTGTCAGAGTGTTGTTATTGTGGTTGTTGTCGTTGTCTCTGCAAATTATGGCGGCCTCAATGCGTAAATGATGCTTAATTAACATTCACAAAGTTAGCGACAGGCTTCTAGGTTAGAAGAGAGAGAGAGAGAGAGAGAGAGAGAGAGAGAGAGAGCGGGGAGAATTTGAGCCGAGAAGCCCCAGGAATGTGAGAGGCGTTGGGAAATGGGGAGAATATGGCGCGAGGTAAATGACTGAAATGGCAGCCTCCTGGCAGGGTTGCCACCTCTACCTGTGGAGCACATTTAGGCCGACAGAGGCCGCAAAAAGACGCGCAAAAATTGCAAATGATGTGCGTTTTACAACGGTGAGAAAAGTGGGGGGGGGGGAACTGGTTGCTAGGGACAGCTGAGTGGGAGTAGAAAGGAGGGAGAAGGGAGGGAGAGCGGGAGAGCGGGAGGAAGAGTCACGGGAATGGCGTCAAAGCACATTAAGGCCAAGTGAAGAAAAGCGACAGCCGCAAAATATGTAACAGCAGCCATCAAGGTTAAAAGCAAAGCCAAAACAGACGGTTGTTTCCCCTCCCTCCCTTGATAGCAAAAAATAAATGAACATAGAATGAAATGTCAGTGCGAATGGAGGAGGAACCAACATTTATCCTGGCCTAGAGATGAAAACGTGTCGCGCGGACAAACCAATTGAAAGTGTTCGAGAAGAAAACGGGTTAATAGAGTGGGAAAGTGGGAAGCTTGGACCTTACTCGATTCATTGGAGCTTTGTTATTCAGAATTAGAGATTGGAAGAAGAAAAGTCGAGAAGAAGGTCTCAGAACAGTGTCCGGGGCTCTCTAGAAATTTCCCGAATAGAAACTGGGACTTTATTTGATCCCTTGGAGCTTGAAAGAGCAAACAAAGTAAGGATATTTTGAGAAGGCTCTTAAGTTTCAATGTTTTCCTGACTGGAATCTAGAGCCTAAGAGGATCCATAAGACTTGAAATGGGAAGGAAAATGGGAGATCGAAAACAAGGTAGGAAGGAAGGAAGGGTTTCTAATAGAAAACTATGCTTCTATATAGATTTAGCTTGAATATTGAGCCCAACTCGATGTATTGAAAGTCTTCAAAATACAAATCAATAAATGTGTTTGTTTTTTAATTGCTTTTATGACTCCAAAATGAGCTATGTTCTTTAGTCTGATTGCTTCTGATCTTCGGTTAGAATGTCAGCTGAGCTAACGGAGCTTAGGTTAAAATCCTAATAATTATAAAGTTAGCCTTGGTAAAATATCCTTTCTTCTTTTCATTATAAGCGGCGATTTAACTTCTCTTAGATTAGCTGAAGTCCCTTAATTTTTGGTGAATGTCTTTAAAGAATTTTAGTTCCTTAATTCCATTGTAAGCAGTGTTTATTAGTCAGATTGCTAATGCTTTTCAGGTCTGACGTCAATGGACGATGGAATCCTACTTTTGACAGATTGCGTCTCAGATCTTCAACTCTAAGTTAAAGCTTTTGTACTTGCTCCAATCTGTTCTGGCCCCTCCTTAGAACTAGAGGTGATATAAGATTCTCAGCATCTCTCTGAACTGAGAAGGGGTTTATTCTCTACTAAATTCTAATACTTAATTATGTGTCACGAATTCAGCTTTAATACGAGTTTCTCCTCAGAGTCAAGGACTAAATGCTGAAGCTGCTTCAGAATGGACAGAAAAAACAGAATCCAGCAGCTGGCGGAGAAATCAAACATTTCGTTCAGTTCAAGGACGAAACCCGTTGGACGTTCCAAGACATTGTTGTTGTTCTTAATTAAGCCATAAGCCAAAGATGGCCAAAATGTGTTGATGTTGTTGTTGTTGTTTGTGTTGTTGTTGCTGGGCAAATGGCTGGCACCAGGCGCAGATAACGGCTAATGAAAATCACTTAGCTGAATTGGCCCAAAGAGAGAGACAACGAGACAGAGAGAGAGTGTAACGGGACATCAGTGTCAACTATGTGAAAAGCTCTCACACACACACACACACACACACACACACACACAACATAAATGAAGGGGCTGGGGTTGAAGGAGTCTAGGAGTATCAGAGGACACGCTTTTAATACAATTAAAAGCGCTTAAGCTAAGTGCTTGAGACAGGACCAAAAGGAGGCAGCTGCTCCAAATGGCAGCTCCAAGGCAGCCCCAGCTCGAAACTGACCCCAGCCCAAAATGACCCCCGAAGCTGATGCACAGCTTCAAAAACAAACCAGGGATACAAAATAAAAAACAGCAGAGAAAACAGAGAGAGCAAAAGGAAAATGGAAAGAAAAGCAGAGGCAGCAAGAGAAAAAGGATTGAACTTGAGGCAGGTGGCAAATAATGAAATGAACTGCAGCCAAAGACGTCGCCAAGGGGGCTGCCAGATAGGGGGGTGGCCAGATGGTGGGGAAAAGGGGAAAAGGGAGCTGCGGAATGACGACGCGCCAAATTGGCTGCAAATGAAAGCATTTTGCGTATAATAAACAAAAGATGGAGGCAGCATTAAACTAAGCCAAAGAGGAAACAAGGGCAGACATATTTGTAGGGTTGCTCAGGGACGGGGGATAGGGTTGCTTTGGTGGGGGGCTGATAGGAGCGTTAATTGTGCGCCATTTTGCTTATGCATTACATTTACACGACGCTAATGAGGCGGACAGGCAGGCAAGGGAAAGGAAAGGCGTGGCAACGCCTCCAAACCCAACTCCAAATCCAACTACAACCACGAGCTCAGTACTCCAGTTACCACTAGCAGTGGCCTATAACGGTATACCACCCAACGCACTACGCACTACGCACAGTGGAGCAAATAAAGTTCTTAGCGCGGTCTAAGTTCATTTAGAAACTTTGAATATTTTTATTTTTATTTCGTAAACAATACATCTGTAGACTTTGTAAAAGTAAAAATGGTCTACTTAGTTTAGTTAGGAAAAAAATATGTGCTTAAGGTTGAAGGCGGCGTGGCAATTTTTATTAAAAGAAAATGTTAAACATATTTAATACAATTTGAAGACAATTTTAATAAAATATGTGTTACATTTTCTGTTAATAAAAAATACACGTTCAGGGAAAACAAATTTTTTGGGCCAACATTTTTTTTAAATTCTGACTAGTTTATTAGGATAGAGAAGAAACGCTAAATCGTCCTTCAAGGATGAAAGGACATTTAGTCATTTGGTTCTGTGGAATTTTAAAAGTCCTGGTCCTAACAAGAGTATTGACACCAAGATTGTCAGGATCGGACCATAAACAATCAAGATATAAATACATTTTTCAACTCAAATAGCGCGGACCAGGAATTTACTTTAGAACTATGGTTTCTTCGTGAAAACATCTAAGAATTGACCATAGATTACAAAAATGGGTTACCACTCTAGTGTATATACATAGAAAATTATCATTAATACCCTGAACTATAAGAGCTAGAGACAGCAAGCTTGGTATGTAGGTTGCTCTTCTCCCCCGCAATTAAGGAAACGAATTACAGAAGGCATTTTAAAGCTAATGTCCAGTCTAGATCATCACAGTATTTGTAGATTTTCAAGTTATATAATTTTTAACTTATGTGCGGTGACTACAACAATTAAGCTTGCACTTTTCTAGCAGTTTTTTTTGTTATTTAAATATGTATTTTGCAAATTGTTATAAATAAAATAAAAGAGATAAAATTTGTGTCTATACAAAAAATTACATTTATAAATAAAAGAAATTGCACCACTGTGCAGTACCACGGTTAAATCAGCACCCCCCAGTGCTGTCCACTAACAACGTCTGCAGCTGGCGTCGTGTTAATTGAAAATTAATGGCGCGAAGGCAAAAACTAAATATGAAATTTCGCTGACGCTGGACGTCAGGTGCTGTGTAAGCGGGGGAGGGGATTGGAGGAGAGGGGGGTGGAGAGGCAGTGCCATGGGGTCAGAGGGTCAGATGGCTGCGAGGGAGGTAAGTGAACTTTGCGAGACTAACGCGTGAAGTGCTAAGCAAATTAACATTTCCATAATTAAATATAGAAGGTGATAAGCAGAGGCGTAGGGTTGTCAGCGCATCCAGCGAAGCGGGGGGCGGGAGAATTGAATTGTGGGCACTCGATACACAGGGTTGCCATCCACACAAATGTCACTGGGAAAATGTGCAATTAATCACAATTAAAAACAGGCAAAAGTTAACTTTTTCCTCTTTTTTTCTCTGCCTCTCTCTCTCGCTCTCTCTTTCCCTCTCTCTCTCACTCTTTCTGTGGGCGTGGCAATGGCGACAAGTTTAATACTTTGGCTCTTGCCCCGTGGCGTGCAAATTAAAATAAATATGCCAAAAAAGGGGTTAAAGGGAATGGGAAGGCAGTAGAGGGTTAAGGGTCATGGTGGGTTTTCTTTTTGGCGCCGGAAAGTATGCGAGGGAAATTAAAGGAAATTAAGCAAGGGAAAAAGTAACGAAGACAACGCACAAACTGCCAAACTGTAACAGCAGAAGGAAACCCGAAAACACAGAAAATAAAAAACCCGAAAGACACAAAAAAGATGAAAGATTAAAGTTTTAAAAGCAAGGGCCGAACCCGTTTTTGTAATTTGACCATATAGTACTCTTACCATGGCCGAAACAAGAAACATGAAACAAGAAAACAAAAATTAGAGAATATTGTCAAATGGAAATCTGAGAAAATCTGAGAAAATGAATGTTAACTAGTTAAGATTACACTCAATCTCAAATGTTTAAGCTTAACACGGAACATAATCAAAGCTAATAATATAATGGAGTGGATCAGAAAGTAATCAGAAATAAGAGCTATGAGTTTCGAAAACCTGAAAGCCTGAAATCAACTATCGCGAAATATATCTCAGATATACTCTCTCTGGATAAAGAAACTTTTATTTATAATTTGTATTATAAAAGTAAATTTAAACTCTTTTTTATCGAAGTTCAATTTTAAAAAATTAACTTTATTTGAATTTATATTTCAAATTCAAAGTTTTTAGCTTATTTAACATTTTTACTATGAAAATTTAAAGCATAAGTTTTATTTCAAGTACCATAATACAATTTAAAATTGGATCCATTTATCAAACTTCACAAATGAATGTTTTTAATATAAAAATGGAAATTATAATTGCATTATATTTTTTTTAGATGACAACAATATAAGATGTGTATTTTTATAAGAGATGTTTCTTAAATTGTTGTGCATCATAAAAGTAATAATCGTTTGCGAAATGTGAAGATTCTTGAATATCAAATTTTATAACTAAATATATGTATGCATAAAATATGTTTCACGTCCTGTTAAACACTTCCATGCCACAACTCAATTAGTTTTATGTAGTGTTCTTAAACATGCAAATATACCGCTAAGTGCTCAACAACTCGACTAAATATTTTGCCGTGTTATTAAACTTGTTTACTTGCTAACTAGTAAGCTTGCTAATTAGTTTGAGGAGCTAAGAAATTAACAATTTTGATGAATTAAACTTAATCTACAGCTTCAAGTCATGAAAAATATGTCAACATTTTTTGACACTTTTGGGTTTAAACAGAAATTTTTGACAATTGCCAGATAAAATGGGTTGCAATCAAGACGGTAATTTTAAAGGGCGAGGGGAGGGGGACAAATTAAAGTTGAGGCTTAAAAGCTGCTCAGGCGAAATGTGTGTTTTGGCCAAGTCAAAAAAGCTGAAAGTCAAATACGATGAAGAAGAAGAGCACAAGTTGCAATATGACCAAGTGTGTGTGTGTATGTGTGTGTGTGTGTCAGAGTACTTAACACGCTGTTTGTTTGGGCAATCGAAGTGTGAGAGCGAGAGGGAGAGAGAGAGAGAGGAAGCTGTGAGGGAGACAAAGAGGAAGAAGTTTACGTCCGGCAAGCGAAATTTGATTGTCAAATGAATGGGGAGGGGCTGGGGGGATGGTTGTATACTCGTAGCTACGCACTTGAGCCCACAAATAATACCGTTACTTAACATTTGAGTCGAGACAAAGACGGAGACAGGAGATAGATACATAGAGAGAGAGAGAGAGCGAGACAGGGAGACAGGGAGAGGAAGAGAGGCTCAGAGACAGGAGGCAAAACTAAGGCCAAAAGGCGCCAAGGATAAGTTTTACAAATGTCGAAGTGTGTATGTGATGTGTGTTTGTGTGTGTTTGTGTGTGTTTATGTGTGTGTATGTATGTGTGCGTACCAATAAATGTCTCCTGCGGCTAGTGGCAACAACAAAAGGCGGAAGGAGGAGGCAAAAGTTGCTGCTTAAGTGATACAAAATGCAAATACGCCACTGACAAAGTCACAGATGGAAAACTTCTAAAAGAGACAGAGAACGAAAGGGAGAGAGACAGAGATAGAAAGAGAAATAGGGCAGATATGAGGTGACAAAGGGGCAGCGAGACTTGAAGGTCGTCGTGTTGAGGAGGAGCCTAAAGGAAGAGGAAGCAAAGTCACTTGAGGAGCTTAAGTTTATTTGCAGGACTCGTCGAGACCCAACAGACAGACCACATGTGATATCCACTAGTCGATTGTTGTCCTTTTCCTCCCTCACTCTCTTCTCCCTCTCCCCCCTCTTCGCCCTCTCTCTACTCTCTCTTCTCTCTCTCCTCTGTCTCTCTCTGCAGAAGTGGCTACTCGCATGTGACTGATATGTGGCATTGGCAGCAGGCAGCAGGCGACTTAAGATGAAATGTAAACAGAGCACAAAACAGGGCTAACATTGCCACGCCCACCGCCAACGAACGCCTCCCACAGCTGGCTGCTTTGTCAGCTTGTTAAATTGCGCTTGGCAGGCGGCATAATATTATACCCTGACCAGAGAGTATTTTCATTTCATACTTAAGTTTGCCAGGCATTCTATGAATTGAAAAAAAAATAATGTCATTTTGGTTTTTAATTTTCTGTTTTGATAACTGCATATTATACTATATAGTGGCCCAAATCGAGGGATATTTGGCCAGTCGTATAAGCTGAACTGAACCGAGTTTTAGATCAAATCGTCAAGATCTGAAAAAAGACACAATTTTAAATGTGAGCAGTAAATTTGGAAATCATATCTTCAATTTGAAAGCCTACACGATAAACTTGACTATGTAAAGTGATTGGATCCGAATAAATTATATCTAGTTTTTCCAAAAAAAACATTTTAATGTACACGTAATTTAAGCACAAAATATTCTCGAAGATTGTGACTTGTAAAGCTGTGTTGATAATTTAATAACTTAAAGATTATTAGAACATGAAAATCGCTTACAGAAAAAATTGAGCTATCGATTTTTCGGTGTCTCCCAAATTCTGACTATATTTTTATAATTAAATTCACTTTTTACTGGTAAAAAGTCACTCTTACAGCTATATATTCGATTACTACTGTATCATTAGAGTAATCTGTTGAAAATTTATTTTTATTATGTCACTAAATGTTAAGTTTTATTAAACCAGTTTTAAAAATCACCGAGAAGCGTATTTGATCTTTGGCGTGACGAAGTCAATTTTTCTTTCTTGTTTGCCTTTGCCATTTGCTTCTTTCTTTTCATATTGTTGCTACCAGTTTCATGATTGTTACTTTTGTTATTCTTATTATTTTTTTGTTTTTTTTATTATAGTTGTTGCTGTTGTCAATGTCGCAGTTTGTCAACTCGTAAAACGCAGCATCACAAAATATGAAAAACTCATCTGCATTTCAACTGGCGCTGCATCATCATCATCATCATCATCATCATCATGATCAGCATCATCATCATCTAAATCAACTGCCCATGTCAATTTCTATCATTTTTCCCAGCCGAGTTTTTTCCCATTTTTGGTCACGTCACAGGACTTTTACATTTGAAACGTCACGTGCTCACTATATTGTATTACACACATTGACACACACACTCACATCTATAAACGATGTGTCTGTCGATCGTGACCCATTCACAATTTTCAACTCGTACATCTATCCATCATATTGGGATTGTAAAACCATTGAATAATCAACTCTACAATTCGCTTCGGCAACAGATTGTTAAGTCGTTACGCTTTTCCCGAGGGTTGCTACAAAACTTGCTCTAAAATTGCTTAAAAATATACTAAGTACAACATTTTCTAAAGTTCATTTCTTCTATTGGATTTTATAGTACGATAATAAAATCTTGCTTATTATCATTTTATTATATTGCCAGTTACAAACTTCAAAATTATATAATTAATAAATAAAACTAAAAACAAAGGCTTTAAATTAAAATTAAAATAATAGTTCACTGATATGGGCGTTTCAATTAGACACATATTTTTCAGTTACAAAGGCATCTTAATTTTGGAAAAAAATTATTTACAATATTTTAATTAGCTGAGAAATAATTTTTAATCTGACTTCAATCTTTCAATTATATATCTAAAAGTTATTTATTAATACAAAAACAAGTGCGGCTACAGTCGAGTAAGCATATAAAAAATAAATGTTTGCAGTATGATATAGTAGTCCGATTTTAAAAATTTTGTCAAAATGTATGGGACCATCCTATATGCATATCTGTCAGTTTGGTTGAGATATCTCAAACAACAAAAAAGTTGTTCATAACAAGCCTTGACTTTCGACTGATCGTTCCTATGGCATATACATATATGGTATAGTGGTCCGATTCAAAATTAAGGAGCCTACATACCAAATTTGAGGTCTCTAGCTTCTATAGTCTCTGAGATCGGTAGTCTTTAACAGACAGACAGACGGACATGGCTCATTCCACTCGGCTGTTGACGCTGATCAAGAATATACATATATACTCTATGGGGTCGGAGATGCTTCCTTCTGCCTGTCACATACATCACCCAAATCCAATATACCCTTTTTGACCATATTCAATGGGCACAGGGTGTAAAAATATACAAAATTTGCCGTATTAGGTGCATTGGTTAAAATGCAACTACGACACATGTATACATATTTTTATCATCTACTGTATGCACGTATTACTGAGAAAATTCATTTTTAATGAGACATTCAGCTTATTCAGTGCAAGCTTATGGGACTTTGACTTTGTCAGGACTTAAGCCAATAATTGTGGGTGTTATTCTGAGCAAATGCGATTGCATCTCGGAGAATTTTGTGAGCTTTCAGCTTTCAGTTTACAGCTTTCAAAGGTCTTTCAGTGTTGCAAAATGGCGCATAATTGCTATTTAACGCGACTTTGTTAAGATGTAAGCAGATAATTCGCATTATTTTGAGCTATATACACGTACAATGTATCTGAGAATCATATTCATTAAAGTCTTTCAATTGCGAAACAACGCACATTTTGCTTAGCCAAGACTTGGGCGCCTTATTCGCTTTATTTTCTTTTATTTTTAGCTTCTAAGCTTGTTTTCCGAGCAACTTTCATTTATTTTTAGTACACACTCTACGCTTCCGTTGTCTTATGAATTAAATACGTCTATTTATGGATAATTTGCGTCAGATTCATTGTGAATTGTTAGGCATTTGAATATTGTATTATGCCAGTTACACGTTTAGGGTATAGGTGGGCATATTGGACTTGTTGTTATGTATTAGTAAAAAATTATCGATAATATTAATTTTATGATAATTCGATCATTTTAACATCTCTATTCAAAACTCGATTAAATTTTTGTAATTGCATCACAGCAATGTGTATAAATTGGGTACTAAGCCCAAAATTTGCAAGATAAAATTATATTTTAAGTGTTGAAAATTTCGTTTTACTTTTACCAATATTCCTACTTAATCGCAATTGAATATGTAATATATGTATATCAAAAGTTTTGGTTGTTCTTAAAATCTTAAAAGAAACGCAGGCCCTGAAAAGTATGCATTAATTGATATATAAATACATATATGTATGATTAAATTGAGTAACGGGTATCTTATAGTCGTATAACTTAGTTTATATCGCTCTTACTGGTTAGTTTACATAATGGAGCTACATTATATTCGCAGGTTCCGTGATTCTCTTTTGCTGCCTGGTTTACTTCCACATTTAACGATATTTGCGGACATTTTTGCTGTTGTTCCGGTTGCCCGGACAACCCATTAGAAGGTATGTATGTATTGTAGGTTCCAAGAAAATGCTTCTCCTTCTGCATAACCTCATTCTCAGCTGTGTCTTCATCGTTTCCCCTCCTTTCTCCTCTTTTCTTTGTCCCCCCTCCGTTCGTCCAACGGGCGTCACGTCAATTCAATACGTTTAAAAGTTCATTTGCTGTTTAGCTTGGTCATTATGTGCCAGGCCAGAGCGTCGAACGACGAACGTCCATCGTTCTCATTTGCCGACACCCTTCTCTCAGTCTTCCCTCTTGTCTTCTTCCTCGTTCCCCACTCCTCCTCTTTCGCTCCATCCCTTCTTTATGTTGCCTTTGGACATTGGCAGCCGCTTGTCAGGCCTCTTAGTCCTGTGCCTTTGTCGGTTTGGCCATTAAATGGGCACTCAATGTGTTTGTCTAACTTGCCATTTGCGATGATAATAATGTCGTATGGCCGTTACATTGATGTGATGTTGCTTCTCTGCCCGTTACGCCCGAACGCAGCCGGACAGCCCAACAATCGGACGGATGGACTGGGGGATAGACGAATGGACGGATGGACGGAGAACAATCCAAGCAACCCGACTACTGGACAGTGCTTTCTTGTCTTGTCTACTCATTGTTTCTCATACCCTTCAACAGAGCATGGGAATTACATTAACAATTCTGTAACTTCATTTTCAATTTCAATATCATACCATCACAATAAACTCGACTTTTATTTAATCTATTTTTATGAAACTTTTAAAAACATAGTTATATTGGTTTGATATGTTTAAATTGAACAGTTCAGTCCAATAATTCTTATAGTTATTATAGAAAATGACTATACAAAAATTTCCTTTTTTATAAATAAGTTACTTTTATCTGAAATTTTGTTTTAAAGACGAAACTAACCTCAGTTTACTCAACACTTACATAGTTTTTATATTAAAACTTAGCTTAAAAATGGAAATTTATATAAAACTTTACATTCAGCGTGTAAAGTAAAGTTTAATGGAATTACAAAATTTGTGCACAAAATTGAATAGCTTCTATAAGAAGCATTTTTTGAAACTGAATTTGTTTTTGTATTAACTACTTGCAGATATCTTAATAAAGTGTGTGTCATATTATTCTAAGATCAATTTATAAGCGTTGCTTGGTTAAATTTGATCAAAGTGGGACTCCTTCATTAATTCATATAAGGATTTATAAATTTCATTTAATAAATACAATAATTTGGTTAATATAAACATAAAGTACATATATCTATAAAATACTTGTTTTCCCTTTACGTTGTCTTAATTTTGAAACAGTTAAAATATAGTATAATATAAAAGTCGTTATCTAAATATATTTTTAAAAATTTAAGATTTCTTTCGTTGTTTGATTTTAGAGTCTAAGAAAATTAGATAATTTAAAATTTTTTATGCAAAACTAAATCAAAGTTTAAATACCTTGGGTCTGAGAGTTCTAGAGTTCAACTGAAATTAACTGTTTGGCAGCGCATTTATACTTCGGCTAATTGGTCATCGCATTTACTCACTCACTCTCTCTGTCTCTGTCTCTGTCTCTGTCTCTTTCTCTGTCTCTCCCTCTTCATTTTCCGTTGTCTTCCTTTCTCACTCCATTTCCTATTCACTCTGTTTTGGCTTGTTGTTTTTGTTGGCTGCTGTCGATGTATTTCCAAATCGTTTGGCTTGGCGTTTTGATTTCGTTATCAGTTTTTATGTTTATAAGTGAGAGACACACACACACATTTATACACACATCTACTAAAAGTGAGCACGTATGGTGTGTGTGCGTGTGTGTGTGTAAGTGTTGTCTGAGTTTTATTTGTGCGCTGTTTGGTCAATTGGAAAACATTTCGTAGCAGACTTTTAGGCGCCCGCCTCAAAAACGAAACCCGACGGGCGGTCGCCAAAGTGACGACGTTTTTTTGTTGTTCTTGTTGTTGTTGTTGCTTTTCGCTGTTTGTTGTCTGTTGTTGTAGACAGTTGCTGCTGTTGCCGCTCGGCATAATGGCGTCGTTATTATTTTGGCATTAAAAAGAATTAATACGCTTCAATGGACTCTGAACGTAAATAGATCGTTAGGCATCGTGCCAGCTCTCCCTCTCTCTTGCTCACTTGCACCTCTCTGTCTCTATCCCTTTCTATGCTCTTAGCTCTTTATCAATGCATGCTAGTTTTTGTTGTTCACTTTGCCTTGTCATGCAATCGAGCACAATTTTTGGTACTTTACATACAAAGAACAAAAAAAGAGAGCAAATCTTATACGTACACACACACTCACATACACACACACACACACTGTCAAACTGAAGTACTCGCATCTCTCTTACATTAAATGGGCCACCAAGCACTTGACCAGTCTTCAACCTCCACAGTGCGTGTCAACACTTTTACCCCATACATTATATAGTACTTAACTATCCTCCAATGTTTGTTCTCATTTCAATCTCTCTTTCGCTCTCCCTCTCCCTCTCTCCTTCTCTCTCTCTCTCCCCCTCTCCCCCTCTCTCGCTCTTTCACAGCATGCATATCATTTTATCACTTTTTTTGCATAATTTCGTTTTGCATATTATCCTTGGCTTGCTTCGATTATCCTTTGTTGGGCAAACGAACGACTTCTTAGCTCAATCTCTTGCTTTATTGTCAGCTCAACCAGCTCAGATACTTGGCTTATATTTACCAACTGAACTGAACCAGTTGTGCATTGAATATGAACTAGTTTCTAGCAACTCACGTACCGAGTTTCAAATGCTTGAGCTGGAAAATCTAGATAAAAATGTAGCTCGCTGAACTGAAGCATTTTCTAGAAACACCTAAATTTGGAAGCATTTTTTATAAATTTAATTGACGTCATAATGCACCTTGTTTAAAATCAGCTTACATTTATCTTAATTTTATATGTTCATATACCAAATTTAAGATTTTGAATCCTAAAACTTCTCGAGGTCCAACACCGAACCCAATTAAAAACAAACCAAATTCGTTATTAAATATGTTTAGTGACTGTATAATTAATTTAGCTCAGTTTTTGAATTATTATTTCGATTCAGCGACTTTAAACACGTTTGAATTAATTCTTAATTTTATTAATTTGAAATTTTTGAATATTTTACACATAATTTCAGTGAGTGTAGAATTACTTTGGTGTAGTTTTTAAACGATTATTACGTTTTTTAATTGGATGAAATAAACTACAGCTATTATTTTCTCGCTTTAACTCTAGACTATTCTCTATCAAATTTATCTGGGGGTCATTAAATAAAGTTCATTTAACTGTATGACTGTTCTAAATAGTTGACAAATCATTGCGGTTTTAAGTCGATAAAAGTGTGATTGTGATGTGATTCGATATGCTTATGATATATGACTGTGATTAAAATACATTGTTTTGAGCTTAATAAAATTATGGAAATTTCTGCAAATTCGTACACGATAATTATAATGCTCATAATGTGGATAAATACACAACTTGCAATTTGTATCTGTTGTTGTTGTTGTTTTTACTGTGGTGCATGCCACCAGGGGGTGAGGGAAAAGGTGTGGGCGAGGGGGGATGGGGGTGTCAAATTCGAAATGCAATTTGAAATTTGTCCTGGCAGCATTTCAATTTAGTTGCATGCAAATATTTAGATAATTTCCAATGCTTCAATTCAAATATAAACAAGCACAGATACATTTTATATTTATATAGGCACAGATATCAATATATATACAAATATATTCAAAATGGGAGAAAGAGAGGGAGAGGCGGGGAGAGAGAGAGATACATAAATATAGCTGTCAGTTGTGAAACATTTGTAACATATTTATATACAAATATTTATTCTCATATTAGTCATTGCTTTTCTCGTTTGCTATTTCTTTTGCTCCTCTGCCTTTTGACAATTATCCGAATTTTCGATCAATTTATCACAATGAAAACCTCCATTTTCCACCCCTCATTTCTACCCACTTTTCCACCAAGTAGCAGTTTCACAAGCATTCGAATTCTAGCTGGTTTGCATCTGTCTTGCACCTCCTGACAGAATTTTGCTTTGTGAATTTCAAATCTCAAAATCTCGAATTCCAAAATGTCTAACGAACGAATGAATTAGGGAAATTCTCTGAATTTCACATTGCACTGCATTTAAAGCCATAACTAAAGTAACCATAAATTTATTTTATTAACTGAAGATAACATTTTCAGAGCAGTATGTGAGTATAGCAATGGAAAAGTTTGTAGTAAAACGGAGAAGTTGCTTAAGTTGAAGTTATTCTTAAAAAAATATGAGCTGGAAATCTAAGATTAGCCTAGTCGACTAATATGTGGGGAACACTGAGATTAAATAGCAGAAAAGTAAAAAATCAATATAAAAAAAAAGATAGAGAATCAAAAGTTAACTTGAAAATCAAAAAGTGGAGAACAGACTTTCGTGAGTAAATAAAATAATGGAAAGCAGGGAGGTAAGAGAATCTAAAAAATGGACGGGCTGAAAGTGAAAAGTGAAAAGAAAATGGAATTGAAGACGCCAGTATTGAGTAGAAATAAAGGAGTAGAATAGAAAACCCGACAGATGTAGAAGGTTTTTCGTAACTCTGACAAATACGCGTTGACTATAATTTACATGAGGAAAGAAATTCACAACGAAGGTACTTTATTTTAGATGAAATATAAGTAGTAAAAAACAGATGATAGATACCCTATAATAATATCAATTTATTTCTTAGATTCTTTTTAAGAACTGCTAAGTATCATATCACATTTACTAGATTTATTTTAAGTTTAACCTACTTAAAGAATTTTGATATTTGCAGTAAAGTAAAGTAAAGTCTTAACTGTTTCTATAACGATTTAATTTTATTTTATTGACCTAACCTAAACTTGAATAGACTGTATTTAGATGTAACCAAAAATTAATTAAAATTTTAAATAAAATTAGAAAATACATAAGCTTTAAAACAAACATATGCAATAAATATTATATAATTTAAATTTAATTACAGTGAACTACTAATGTCTTCATACACCCGAACTTTGTCAAATTTTTGTATAATAAAATAGATTTGATGCAGATTTCTTAATTTAATCTTATGTTCACTTAAATTCCTTTTGAATGATACCAAAATTTCTTTAACCCATTAAGTACCCATTGAAAATTTTGAATTTTTGTAAAAGTCTCCTTTTTCTACTTTATCCCCGATTTTTAAAAAATAATTATTTTAATGCAGAAAAATTCTTCAAACAATTTGAAGAGTGAGTTCACAAAATTTATTTTTAAATCTCTTCGCTAGAATTTTATATGATTCTTTAAAAATTACTATTTTAACCCCTTTTTCCTCTTTTTCATACAAAAAGAGGCTTTTTAGCAATTTTAAAGAAATCATAAAAAAAATCATGGCCCACTGTATGTAAGGATACAAGTATCGGTTCAAAGCCACTTTTTCACAAACTTAACAGGGTAGCCTTCTGTCTATAGCAGTCTTCATTTAACTACAACATTTCGTGCTGCATTTTTTGCGCTTGTCAAGATTTTGAGTAGCAATTTGGTTGCGCTGTCGCCCCTGCCACTTCCCCCGCCTCCAACTGGAGTCGTAGACACGCTGTAACCACATGCCACGCCCACAGTCCATCATATAAGCGCCTGCATGTGGCGCACTTTGAGAAATGCAGATGCCGCTTCCCTTTTTGGCCAAAACTGATTGCCACTAAAGTTGCAACAGTTGCTGATGTTGTTGCTGTTGTTGTTTCTATTGTTGCTGTTTCCCTACTCTACACAGAGAGAAAAATAAAGTAAATGTCATTAGTTACACCTTGATATGCACACATATATTTTTCTATTATTTTTCTATATTAAATTTAGTAAAATAATAAATTAGTTTAAATTTTTTTTTTTGTTGACTAGCTAAAACCCGTTGTGAATTTTAAATTAAATATACAAAATGTTTGACTCAAATACTTTTACCAAATATTTAAGCAACTTGTAATAACTTATATAAAAGTATTGAACTAATTTATTAAAATTCAAAAAAAGAGATAATTTGAATATAATTACGTTTTGAAACTCTTAAAATAAATATTATTTAAATATATTAAATTGATTAAATTAAATTAAATTGATATGAATTATATAATTCCAAGAGTAAATATACAAAAATTAATATAAACATACAATTAAATTATTACATTTTTTTTGTTCAGTGTACTTGCTCTGTCAAATGATGAATGGCAACAAGAACAAGTGCAACAATGCTTACAACTGCAACTTGCCACATGATGCGGGCTCTTGTTGCCGTCGTCAATGCCGACTACGAGTTTTGTCTATGTTTTGGTTGCATCTTTTGAGGGTTTTTGGTTCGGGCTTTGCATTTGCATTTCTGGACTTCAGTTGTCTCTTTTTGGAAATCGTAAATATCATTGCACTGGCAGCAAAGGCAGCAACATGCAACAGCAACAGCAACAACAACAGCAACAGCAGCAACAGTATCAAAATCGCTTGGCATTTTATTGTGGCTGCTGAAAAATGCTCAAAAGAGCCAAACAGAATTCCAGGCTAATGAACATGATACACTCTCAGAAAGACAGAGAGAGAGAGCTGAGAGAGGGAAGAGGAAAGAGGAAAGAGAGATTAGAGGTTGAAAGCTGGGTGTGGGCGTGGCAGTTTATGGCCCGTGCAGCGCTCAGTGCATTTGGCAATTATGAAATGCACACACACAAAAGTGTCTCTCAAAATGTGTTGATGTGTGTGTGTGTGTGTGTGTGTGTGTGTGTGTGTGTGTGTGTGTGTGTGTGTGTGTGTGTGTGTGTGTGTGTGTGTGTGTGTGTGTGTGTGTGTGTGTGGTGTGGTGTGTGTGTGTGTGTGTGTTGGTTGGTGTGTGTGTGTGTGAAGCAAATTTAGAACAAGCGTAAAATTTGCAATTAAATGCCAAAGCAGCATGAAGGGCCACGCCCACTTAGGCAGGCGTTGAGCTGCACAACGAAAAGCCAAAAAATAATAATAAAAAATAAAAAAAAGATGGAGATAGAGGAAAGGGAAATTATAAAGAGTGGTGGGAAGGGGGAAATGGGGGAGGGGGGCAATGAGAGACAGGACTCTATAAACGAGGTCAGTTGCACTTCAGCTTCAGTTGTGACAGTTTTGGGCAGACAACAACGACAACAACGACAACGACAACGACAACAACAACAAAAAGAACAACAACAACAGCAACACACATTAAAAGAGCAAAGAAATAAAATGAAAACTGCTGTGCACATTGCGTATACGCCACGTTGGACGCATCGCAATAATGCCACGAAATGCATTAAAACCAACATAAAAAAAAAAAAAAAATTAAAAAACAAGAGAAAAGGGAACAGCAACAAAAGGCTTTTTTTGGTTGAGTTTCCGACTACAGGATACCCCTTATTTATTGAAATAAATATAAAATATTTTTATTGCATACTTTTAGGCACTTACATACCTTTAAACTTAAATCAGCCATTACTACCGCTCTGTTTGGCCGATCTTGTTGCGGTTATGCAGGTATTCTAAAATCAATTATAAAATACTTAATTTAAGCTCGCATTTTATAAGTATGTATTCAGGATTAAGCTGAATAATCAAGCCAGTATCGGGATTAAAATGGGAAAATAAACATTTGCTGAGCGCGAGAGGAAAATTCTCTCGGCCTCTCTCATTTCAACCGGTCCGGTGGCTCAATGGTTAGAGTCGCCGACTCCAGTTTGAAAAAAATCTGGGTTCGATTCCCCCCGTCAACTAAAAAAAAAAGGTAAAAATAAAAAAATGTTAAAAAAAAAATTTTAAAAAAAATATATATTAAAAAAAAAATGTTTAACAAAAAAAATTTAAATGTAACAAAAAACATTATAATTAATAAAATTTTTTTTGCTTGAATTTAAGAATTTCAAGATTGAATTCGGGATTGAAAAAATCAAGTATTTCATACTTTGTTTAAGAAATTCCGAGATTACTCCACTTCTGACATCGTTTCTGATTGAATTCGGGCTAAATATCCCGGATTTTTTTTCTGTGTATCGACTCGGCTGTTGATGCGGATCAAGAATATTTGCACTTTATAGGATCGGAGATGCTGCCTTCTCCCTGTTACATGCATTTCAACGAATACAATATACCCTTTCCTATATTATTTAAGTAACGGGTATAACAACGGCAATACCAACAACAACAACAAACACAAACAGAACCGACAAGAAAATGACAGAAGGTTTCGATTATATAAAGCCAGCAAATAAGGGGCGTTTACGGATGGGTAGAGGGGGCGTGGCAATTGGTAAACTTGCTGCTGCTGCTGGTGCACTGAACTGACACTGTCAACTGGTTACGTTGACCCCGAGACTGTGTGTGTGTGTGTGAGTGTGTGTTGTGTGTGCTGGTCACTTGTGGGCGGAGTGGGGTGGGAGGCGTGGCAGTTTTCGGGGCGGTTAAAGATTCACAACATGACAAATGATAAATGGGCAAAAGGATACGCATTGCGCAAATACGGACTACAGGACAGACGGCAACAGAACGAGAACCAGAAACAAGAACAGAAAAAGAACCAAAAACAGAAACAGAGACAGAAACAGAAGCAGTTACTGGAAACAGCAACAGCAACGAGAACCAGATCCACAGATTCCACATATCAAATGCTGTCGGCCATGGCAGTTCTCTGCTTTTTTTTGGTTTGTCGCTGGGTATTGTGAACATTTTCGACGCGGTTTGTAGCATGAAGTAAATATTTAGAATGATTTTATCAATGTTTATAGTATAAGTGTTTTTTCAATGTACATTTAAATATTATCTGAGATATATTTTCAAATATGCCATACATTTTCATTGATTTTATGCCAAAAGATCACTCCAATAATTATTAAGCACTTTAACTAGACATTGAAAAAAGAAGAAGGTTCATAGATGATTCCTAATTAAGGTCACACCTAAGTTATAATTTAAAGAATAGTATATTTAATAGGGAGGCTTACACCTAATATTAAACAAAGGCAGACAATTCAAATCTAACAAAAAAAGTAACTCTTAGAATCTTGGGTGAATCCAAATGTGCGAGCAATGAATGATCAACAATCAATCCAAAATAAATGATTCCAAATATGTCAACCAACTGCCTGAAATTAAACTTTACAAATAAAAAAGTCGCCGTCAGCGCGAGCTAAGGATTCGTGCATTTTGTTTTTCAAGCACTCTGCTTGTGCCTCTGGATGGCGACTACATTGCAACCATGTGCTCGAGTGCTGATGCGTTTACCTGGCACCACTTGCCACAACATAAGTATCACTATCAAAGTATCACGAACAAATATTATACTTTTGGAAAATTAAAATCAGCTAAACAACAAAAGTAATAAATTCAATGATAAATTCTAAATGTACATATTTCGAAATATCTGAAAATACTCAAAAAGAAGCGCATACTTTTATCCGATAATATTTCAGAAGGAATAGGTAACAAATTGTTTCTTTTAAAATACTATCCCACATTACATATAATCACTCAATTTATTATTTAATATTTAAATGAGACAATCGATTATCTTCTTTAACTAGACTTTAGAACTGAGTCATGAGTAGAAAGCCATGATAGCTGACTGTACTTCATTGTTCACATACATTATTTATAAAGAAGTTGATTTTTATTGCATAAAGTTATAGCTTAACTGTAACTTTAAAATTTCGTTGAAACAATCCTGAATGTTCAATAAACAAACACGTGTTTTCCCTTTTACGATATTTCTCTTGATAGTTTATCCCAACTTTGACCTAAATTTATATACAAATGCTTAGCGTTTCTCAACTTTTGAACATGCTCCTCGCTACTGATAACAAATATTTAGCTCGTTTTAGAATTGTTGAAATCAAAGCGAAAACCACATCAAAATATGGAGAAATTCCCAGAACGCCCACAATTCACATGCATGGTAGCAAAATTAATTGATTCAAACAATTCAAACGATTTGCACATTAAAACTCCAATGACCAGCAAATCAAATTGAAATTCCAATGGAGGACGCCTCCATCTATCCATCTATCTATCCGTCCATCTATCCGTCCAATTGTCCCGCTGTCCATCCATCTATCTGTCCAGCCATTTGGCTAGCTTTTAGTATTCGAATTCAGATTGACATCCACAAACGCATCAGCATCCGCATTCGCATCCGCATCCGCATCCATCGTGTCCATTTCGATAAAAACTCTCGGCATGAATTTAATTTTGATTTTTATTTTGCTTTTTATTTGGTTTTTTAAGCGTCAAACGATTTAATTGAATTGCACGCGAATGGCCCAGTGCCCGTTTCCGTTTTCCGTTCTCCATTCCATTCCACTCCATTCCGTTCCGTTCCATTCCGTTCCTCCTCCGCTTGACAGGATGTGATTATGCAAAGTGGCGCCCAAAGTGGCGCCCAACGTGGGGCGTAGGATGTGTTGCTAATTTCATCATTCGCCCTCGTTCCACACATTTCCGTCACGTTCTACGTTCTTGACCAAAAACAACAGACATGATGGCCAGAGAGAAGTTTGCGGGGAAGAAGAAGGGGGTCAAGAGGAGTTTTCGGCTTGGTTTGCCTTTTCCATGTAGCTGCAAATTGAACACGAGCACATATAGATGGGAGTTTATTGTGGCAACATGCATTCAATATTACAACCACTTGCAACATGCAACATGCCACACTGACTCTGACTCTGAGACTTAAGACCCACATCCAACTTGTTTGCCTGCCTGCCTGATACTGACACTGCGTCTTCTTTAAGTCATTGGCCACTCGACAGACCGACAGACCGACAGACAGAAGGACAGAAAGCCCTTCAGGCGCCAGCAAACAGGCCGCAATTTCAAGCTCCATTTCAGACAACATTTCCATCTCCATCTCAATTTGATGGGCTCTTCGTTTCCGTCTGGCCTTCTGTTGATTTGCTCAATTAAAACCATACGCTCTCAAGTGATATCCAACGCAACTCAACTTAAGATTTCATTTTATTTAATCAAAAGTGTGCTTTATAAAATTAAATTCAAGACGAAAGAGAAATAAAATGTACATCTCTGTAGATTAATTTACCTTTTTGCTGCTACACTTTTTGTGCTTCGCTCTACGCAATTTTTAATTTTTAAAATGTAAAATTTAGTATGCAGTTTCATGGGTGCTTAATGGAACTTTGCTTTCATATGGTTATGATGAAAAAAATTAGCTGATGACTCATTATTAAGTATACGCATAGTTTTTATCTATTCCTCTTGCTTAAATTCACGAATAATTTTATCATTTGCATAGAAAAGATTTACTGTATATCATGCATTAATTTTAAATTTATAATATGGAGTGGAGTTTTGTACTAATTAACCATATTTTCTTTTAAATTGTTGACCCATTGAAATATGCAGTCAATTTAACAAATTTGTACATTTCTACCAGTTAAATATACGTATGCTTTTTTTGCTTAAGTGAAAAAACAGTTGAACAGATGTTTCCATATAAAAAGTTTGTATACCATAGTATTAAAGTGTTTCAGAGATTTCTTTTCCCTGATCGAGTATTTGTAAAATATATTGTATGTTGAGTCTACATATAGTAAGTATAATTTATATTAAGTAAACGTAAAATGCTGGCATTGTTTTAAGTATTATGAACGTAAGACTTTTCCATAATAATTACATACACACACTGTTAATGCATATTTGTGTAGCAATTGATAATAATGTGCATGCAAAGCTCTTTCTCCTTGAAGTCTTCTTTATAATAAGTATACGGAAAGTATCAAGTTCACTTTTTCCACGTATTAATTACCAACTGTGTGTATCTTTCTTCTCGCGTGAATTTCTGTGTCCCTTTATAAGTATACGTATATTTAAAGTAATGCTCTTTTGCCTATATTAATTATACGTACAACTATTAAGTATGTATTCATTTTCAACATTTAATAAAAGTGCATATCTTATTGCATATATTAAATGTTTGTATGTTTGTTACAATGTTAAGTAAACGCATAGTGTTTCTTATATACATATATGATCAGCTCCTTGACCACATCAATAATATTGTATATTAAGTATACGTACATTTCTTTTTTTATTATGAGAAATCGAACAATTGTTAAGTTTGACTTCTTTAAAATACGTATATATGTAGTATTTTCCCACATTAAGTATACGTTCATTTTTTTCAAGTGCGTAACTTCCTTTCTCACTTATTAAGTATACGCACAGTTGATTCCTCCATTAAGTAATCGTACATTTCCGACGCTCTATAATTTGCAAATCGAAGCATTAATTGAACTAATTGAAGTACTAGAAACCATTTTGCAGTAAAGTATGATTGATAGGTTTTTGCAATCGATAATTGATACATTTCGATGCAATTATTTTGTGGCTGTTGTTGCCGTTTAACCCAGATCCATTTTGATGTTTTGAGCAATTGAAAGTGGAACTGAAACTGGATAAGTGCATTATATAATTGATTTCAATTATTCGACATGCTGCACATAAATTCTAAAAAAACGACTGTTGCCAAAGCGCTAAACCAATCAAGCAATCAATCAATCAATCAATCAATCACTCAAACAAACAATCAATCAAGCAATCAATCAGCATGTAATAATAACAACAATTGAAATATTCATTTTATGCTGAGCATGATTTTCATTTTTATTTTCTCGTTTTTGGTTCCACATTTTCCGGCTGGCATTTTATGTTAGGCCATGTTATTGTTCATGGTTAGGGTTAGGCAAATCACGGCTGAAATCACAAAGTTTCATATTTTGTTGTTCTCATTTACATTGTGACTGTTGCAGTTGCTGTTGTTGTTGCTGCTGTAATTTAATGCAGTTTTTGATTAATAACCGCCAAATCCAACTGCAGCTGCCAAATTCGAACCTGTGGCCTGGGATTTATGAATGTTGGTGGTGAGGCACGGGAATGTGGAATTGTTCTGGTGGGGCGGGGAGTGAGCAGGTGTGGGTTTATTTGCTCCTGATTGAATGCACAAATGCCTGATGCCTGTGACCAAATGTCAATTTCATTTCGCGGCCTGCACGAAATTGCGCTCCAAAAATGTCAACGCAATATGCGCGATAGTTTCGCGGTGTTCATTTGTTCTATTTGATTACAGCTGTACACAGGTGTATGTCTTTGTATGTGTGTGTGTACAACTTGTATCTGTGTGAGTTAATTTGATTTTAATTATGTAACATGGACACGGTGCTGTCGTTGTTGTTGTCGTTGTTGCACTCGCTCCGCTTTTTTTGCTACGCTTTTTCGCCTGTTTGCGGTTAATCAACTGCCCGTGGTATTAATATATATATATATATATATAGTATGGTATATATATTTTGATTACCACTGGCCGCAGCCATGTTATGGCAGCCTAAATGTTGCAGGGACTCAACGTGTGGCAGCCCTAACAGAAATTGACAATTAAAAATAATTTGAAATGCAGACGCCCAAAACGGGTGACAATAAAATGTTGTTGGCTGACGTTGTTGCCAGCGCATTTCATTAAAATTTCAAGTTAAACTCAACTGGAGCACACATACACGGAGCCACGCCCAGTCAGCCCCTCACACACACACACACATGCACATACAGTGAAACCAACGACAACAATTTAAAATTAGTAAAAAGTTAAGGCCCAGCAATGAGCACAACTGCAGGGAGAAAAGCGAATGGAGGTTGAGTTGAGAATGGGTTGAGAGAGCCAAGGGGGGGCTAGGGGAGTCGAGTCGGGGTTAAGGGGGGCTGAACTGGGCCAGCCAGCTGAGGTTTGGCTAAATGGGAGCAACACGAGCTGCCCTGCAATTAAAAACAAGAAAGAGAAACCAGAAAAAACGCAAGTCAACGCATTTAATACACTTACAAAAAATGTACTGTAGTTGTAGCTAAGACCAAAGTGAACACATGCTTATTTGCACACTTATTTTTACAAGAAACAAAAGACATCTCAAAATCTAAACATGGAATTATTGAGGTTTTCAATATGAAAAGTAGCTTGGGAAACAGAACTTAATTCTATTTAATTTAATTTTATTTATTTAAAAAATATTTTTATTTATGTATCGATAGCGTATTTATCAATATTTCCTTCAAGCTTGTTGATTGCTCGTCGACGGCGAAGATGTCGACATGCAGTCGCCAATTTGTTAAAAAAATAACAGATAGACCTGAGTGATCATTTTCTCTAAGACTTAATTTGTTGATCATAACCAAAATCATGGCAAATTAATGTGAGGAGAATTTAAAGCAATTTATTGGAATTGAAATATTTTTTACACGAACGCTCCTATCGAAGCTATATGATATGTTGATCTCAATTGAATAAACAAAATGATATCTAGAACATAAGAGAAAAGATTGCTTGAATTTAAAACGATCTTAGAATAATGACTGTTATTACCTATATTATATAAAAGTTTATTCATTTATTTATTAATTTATGTTTTTACATATATATTTATTTTTTTATTTTTAAAGAAGTTTTCTAAGAGCGTATTCGTGGTATCTATAAGAAATAAAGTGCTAAGCTGAACTGTTTCAGCATATGTAATATCTATAGCAAATCTAAACATTTTTTACAAGTTTTATCATAGTTAATTGATAGATATTACACTTGGGGTGAAAATGATAGTTGTAATTGTTAATATGGAACGAGTTAGTTTATTTGGAGATCTATAAATTTAAGTAGATAGCATTATTATTATTTACTAATCTGCATTAGTTTTGTTTACTAAATTGTAATACCCTTTGAAAGGGTGTAAAACAAGCCAACCAAGGGAATTTGCTGTGTGTGCTCTGTGTGAGTGTGTGTGTGTGTGTGTGTGGGGTTTTTGTGGGTGTCGACTGTCAGTTGAAACTTAAAACGTGCAGCTAAACTGCAGCATTTTACAGGCAACCTTCCACGCTGGCCACATGACCGAACCAACGAGCCCAACACTCTGACCCTATCCCTTCCCTTCCCTCTCTTCCCCTCTCCTGCATTCAACCCCTCGCGAGTCATCAACTGTGCCACACTTCCAGCTGACAAGAGCTGTTGTGTCTGTTCCTGTGCCAGTCATAGTTTCGCTTCTCCATCTTTCTCTTCTCTTGCTCTCGCTCTCGCTTCTGTATTCTGTTTCACTTGTCACTTGCTTTTTATGGGCAATATTCTCTCTCTTCTCTGTCTTCTCTCTCTCTGCCTTTTCCTCTAGCTTTATGGGCCTTCAAGCTTGCGAGCCAAGCCGCTTAAGTGGACTGTTAAGGGCTTGTTAATTTTATTGATACCCCACGCGGATCGAATGCTGCCAGCACCCGGCGACCAACGGAGATGCCGCAAGTGGAGCAAGTGGTGCAAGTGGTGCATATCCACTCGACGTTGACATCCCTGACACATGTTGTGGCTGAGCCTTTCTCTAAGCCTCACTCCCTCTCTAGCTTAGCTGGGCTTTTGTGTTTATCATGCACTTCCTTCGACTGCTCGTGCAACTAAGTCAACAGGCAAAAAAGGGAATTTTAAGAACCACAAAGTGATAGTCCTTATGGCATATTCAGCATCTTTATCAAGCAATAACAGAAACCGCAAGTAGAGAAAGATACAAGTTACGCAAATGCTTTCACAGATTTCGTTTACACTTCCATCTTCGTTTCATTAAGAGATATTACGCATACGTCCCGTTGTCTCTCAATACTAAGCAAGGCTGCAAATAATAGTCAAGGCTTATTTTTCATGCTGTAAGTGGAATGCTAAAGTGTTCAGTGAATCATTGACATTGAAATTGTATAGAAAACAGATATATTTGTTATATTTTCATAAACTGCAGTTGAACATTTACTATGAACAATCCTTTTGATTATTTTTACTAAGAATTGAGCTCAACAACAAATAAAGAATTTATATTTATTTTCGACCAAATAAAAACAAAGGGACTTTTCAACCTTAAACACACAAAAAGCACTTAAAATTATTTATTTGGCAAAACTTGTGAAAATAAATAATAAATTTATTTGATTGAGTCATGAAAGCCAAACACAGATTCGTGTTTAATATAGTGGGAGATTTTAAAAGTCGACTAGGTTTAATTTAATTGTTGAAAATATGCAAATTCAAAAGTGAAATATTTTTTTTTTATTGTTAATTCTATGTGGTCGACTTTTATTGGACAGACAACCTCGAAAGGCTTCCTTGGTAGATCAAATGCTATTTCCATGTCATGACCTGCCATCGCATAAAGTATACGAACTGTTGCTCCCAACAATAATGAGTACACGCACAGAAGAGACAAAACTAAGTAATCTTACTTTTTTAAAGCTATATTTGTAATAAATTTAGCTACACAGAAAAAAAAATCCGGGATATTTAGCCCGAATTCAATCCGAAACGATGTCAGAAGTGGGGTAATCTCGGATTTACTTAAACCAAGTATGAAATACTTGATTTTTTCAATCCCGAATTCAATCCTAAAAATTCTTAAAACCAATTTTTGGATTTTAATAAATTTTTTTTTTTTTTTTTTTTTTTTTAATTTTTAACATTTTTTATTTAAATTTTTTTTTTAAACATTTTTTATTTATTGCTTTTTTTTTAAACATATTTTTTTTAATGAAGGGAATATGTTTGACTGGGGGATTCGAACCCAGGTTTTTTTCAAACAGGTCGGCGACTCTAACCACTGAGCCACCAGACCAGTTGAAATGAGGCCGAGAGAGAATCAAGTAATTTGGGCTTATTTTCCATTTTAATCCCGATATAGACTTGATTGTTCAGCTTAATCCTGAAAACATACTCAAAAAATGCAGGCTTAAATTTAATTTAGGCTTGATTTTAGAACAGCTTTTTTTTCTGTGTACTACTATTTGTTTACATTTTTATTAGGTTTTCCATTCCCTAGTTTACTTAAACAAGCAATTATAGTAGACGTCAATCAATTGCATTACTCTTAGATGATATTTACCAGTAATTTTAAATCTTTCCAGTAGAAGAGTAAGCATTCAGTTCCATCTCATCTTAAATTCTTCATAGCTTACATTCCATGTTACAGAAATATGAACTTACTTTTCCCATTACTTACCTTCCACTGTAACCCTTGCAATAAAATACTCCACCATAATTCTTAATATTGAATTTCATTTTATTCTTTATTTTCCGATCGCAGGTTGACTTTATGTCGTGCTCGCATAGTAGCCTTACATATTGTAGTTACCATTTATTTTTCATTTGTTCAGCTTTTACTGTTCCATTCTTGGGCTCATTTGAATCATCCATGTTTTTTGGTTGTTTTCATCTTGGCTATATATATATATATGTATATCCATATATAAATATGTATTTTGGCATACCTAACATACATACATACACACACATATCAATTATCAATTTAATCGTAACTTAAGTTAAATAACAATCACATTTACTTATTCTGTTTTCGTTTTTCATTTTCATTTCCATTTTCATTTTCATTTTCATTTTCATTTGCTTTTCTTAAAAAAAAATCAACCGCACTCGCCTAGAGTTAGTTCTATTTATGATTATATATAAGTATTTCATTTAGTGTTTTATTAATTTATATCAATAATTCATCTTCATATTTTTTCTTCATCTTAAAAAAACAAATTGTCAATAAAACAATTGAAACAATCGAATCAACAATTGAGAGAATTGAAAACTTAAAGATTAAACTTAAGGTCAACCGATCTGAACCGATCTATGTATAACTTGCTATATCCTTTGGGTATCGCATAGAATTTTCTACTTGTATAAAATACGCGTCACTTGCAGTTCACGCATTATTCTTTTATTTATCAATTATCTTTTATATTAAATTTTTTTTTTTTTTCTTGAAATCTTGACTTGTATTTAATAAATATTCATTTTAGCGTCTATTTAAGAGTTCAATTTCATTCCATTTCTATAAATATTTATTTATGTTGTTCAAATGTTTGATTTTGCTTTTCACTAAGTATTCCATTTCCATTTACTTTTCGTTTGTTTTGTTTTTGTATTGTTAATTGTTTATCTTAGCCATACGTAGTACATTCATAAATAGTTTATGCTTAGTTTTTTTTTGCTCTGAATTTGAAGTCCTCTTTCTGTTTGTTTGTTTATAGTGTGTGAAACTATTTTCTAGTCACTAATTCATTTTTTTTGTTTTTGGTTTTGTTTAAAAGATTACACAAGTTTGCTCAGTTGTAGTACATATAAGTAAAGTTCATAAGTATATTAAGTATATAAATTTGTTATTGTAAATTGTATGTGTTCTTTTATTGTTTAAGATCTGTTTTTTATCGTTTTGTTTTATGTAAATTTCGGCACATTTGATTACTTGTCACGATAAAGAAATTGTTCAAAGTATAAATCGGTGTTACATAGTCGACTTTTAAATGCTCTTGACTCTTCGTGTCTATCTATGCCAAAAAAATGTTGTTCGCAATTTTTAAAAATTGTTGATTTTAGATTAAGATAACTAAGTTCACTGTGTTGTTTGCTAGACTGAAAGCTTTCAGATTTCAAAAAGATTTTGTATTTTACCAGCAGGTTATAAAGATAGTTCCTATACGAAAATTCAAATCTTTAGCAGTTAATTTTAAAAAAGATTTTGGATTTCAGCTACTTTTACTATTTATGTAAAACAGCTTTAAAACATATAGCAGTTGAGATCATTGGCTAATTACTTTACTAAAAGTGAAGCTATATCAAAAAACAATTTTAGATTTAAGCTGCAGATACTCAGCATAGTTCAATTGCCAAACTTGACAGCTCTATAATGTAAATTAACAGAGTTCTCTGGGTCAGTTGCAAGGCTTAAGCCGAATCGATTTCAAAATGAAGTTGGATTTCAGTTACAGATTGTAACTTCTACTCCTAGATCAATTTTAACAGCTCTGGTACGTAAGTTAACCAAGTTCACTGAGCTAGTAGCTGTGCTAAAAGTGCATCGAATTTAAAAAGATTTTAGATTTTAGCTACATTTACTAAGTTGCCAATTTTAAGAGCTGTGGAGCATGTGTTGGGCGATTTCACTGGGTCAATTGGTGTTATAATAAGGGAAATAAGCGGAAAACACAAAGGCTGAAAATGTTTCGCTACAGACAAATGTATTTATTATGTGTATTGTATATGATTATTCGTATTTATGGTGAGTTTATGCTTGGTTTTTGTTATTTTGAATACGATTATAACACATTCTTGTCTGGGAGGTGGGGAGGGGTGTATGTCATGGTAGGGTTGTTATTTATTCATTTTTTATTTTGGCTTATTTGTAGAGTTCATAGTTTTGTAGATAGACATTGAAATAGCATTTTGGCCAACACTTTGGGAGGAGGCCAGCCGCAAATAGACAAACAATTAAATATCATTTATTTATATTAATTGGAATTTGAATTGTTCTTAAATAGTTTTGTTGTTATTATTATTATTATTATTTTCTTTTTCTTTCATTTTATCAATATTTCAAAAAATCAACAAACAGTTAAGTGGAAAAATTGAAATTGGTTTTCATAATATAATACTAATAATATAATATTGTTTTTCCCATTTACTTTTTATAGGTTTGCTTCTGCCACCTATGACTTAGCCTAGCCTAAATATCAGACATCCATTCGGGTGTGGAAATTTGGATGCGTTCTTAATTTTTCTGTTTTTCTTCTTTTTTTTTTTTTTGATTTAAAAAAAATCGTCTAAACGCTTCTCTTAAAATTTAGTGTATGCCTAACATGCGTTGAGTACTCGATCGTATTGGAATTATAGCTAAACAGCTTACCTTTCATTTTCTATTTATCTCATTTTTTCTCTATGTCTTCTTCTTCTTCTTAACTGCCATTCACATCGACTGCCATGGGAACTGCAACTGAGTGAATTCCATTGCTCAGACCTCCACCGCAGAGAGAAGCTCCAGATGTTGGCGATGCTGGCGGAGATGCGGGTGGCGTCAATGTTGAAGGCTCCTCAGTTCCTCCAACCACAATTCCAACTCCAACTCCCACTCCATTGGAACCGACTGGTGGTGCTGCTCCTGCTGCTATTGCCAATTTCCCATTGCCATTGCTGTGTATGGCCTCTGTTTTGGCCTCCTTCTCTGCCTCCTTGGCTGCTTTCAATTCATTATCTTCGTCGTTGTGGCTGTGACCATTGTCGGTTATCGGTGGTGGCGGTGGTGGTGGCAATGAGTCCAATTGATTCGACTCCATTAGCGTGAAATCGCTCAGCTCCTTGATCTCCTCGGTGGAGGGTGGCGCCGGCAGACTCATTAGACTGTCATAGCTATTCTCCGGTTCCACATTCAGCTGCGATTCTTCGCTGACTTGCTGCACTTTCATGTCCTCTTTCACCGACTTCTCCTGCTCCTGCTCCATCTCCGGAGACTTCTTTTGGCATTGCTCCTCCGCATCTGTTTTGTCAGTCTCAGCTGCTGTCTTGTTGCTAGCATTTACCTCGGGCTCCTGTTGAGCTTCTGCTTCTAAAGTATCGGTCTTGGTTTCTTCCTTACTCTGGTCGTTAGTGATTTCGTTAGTCTCCTCTTTAGCCTCGTCACTATTCTCCTCCACATTGCCGAATTCAGCTGGCGCTGGCACTGATGTCTCCTCCATCAACAGTTGCATCTCTGACTGCTGATTTTCCAACTGTTTTTCCGACTCCTGCTGAATCTGTTGCTCCCTCTGCTGCTGCTTTTGCTGTTGCTCCAACTGATTTTCTGTCTGCTTCTCCGAATGTTTTTCCCACTCCTGCTGTTGTTGTTCCTTTGGCTTCTCCGACTTTTCCAACTGCTTTTCCGACAATTTCTCCGCTATCTGCTCCATTTCCGGCTCTGCTTTCAACTGCGGAATTTGCTGCTCCTGCTCGGTGATTTCCTCGCTGGCAATCAACGGAATGCTGAGCACCGTAGGTGCGTTTGTTACATAGCCGGGCTGATCAAAGACATAGAGCTCCTGGTTGCCATAGGAGTAGCGTTTGTTCGAGTCACTGGAGGAAGTGGAGCTGAGATCCGACTGGGAAAGTCCTGTGGCAGCCTGTGCACGCAGGGGCAGTCCCTCCTCCGGCAGGACATCCTCGTCGGCCAACGGTTCCTCCTCAATGAGATGCAATCCAGTTGCAGTTGCAGTTGCCGTTGCAGTTGCAGTTGCCGTTACAGCTACAGCTCCTCCGGCTGCTTGGGCCATCAAGGGGTTAGCGAAATCGCTAGGTGGTGCATGAATCTGCACCTGTTCGTGACTCGGCGGCAACGATCGATCCTCGACAGCTGCAACGGCCTGCTTGGCATTCATTGTATCAAATGGCAGCTCGGTGGTGTCGACGCCGTTGGCGGGACTGTCGGGCGGTTGCTTCGAGTCAATGCCACGTGCCACTTCCACCACGAAGACGCCGTCCTTGTCCGTGTGCATTTTCGTCTCCCTCGCATTTCTCGAAATGTCCTGTGAGTGAGTGTGAGGGGAAAAGAAACACAGAAAAAGAAAAACAAGTTGGCAAATCAGGCAAGGAAAGAAAACTACTTACAACTAACAACATAGACACCAGATGCAGCAGGCAACAACAACAACAACAACCATGACAACAACAACATCAAGAATAACATTTGATAGTGAAAGTTGGCACAAGGTGAAAGGAACTGAAACTGGAACTTGAACTGGAATTCACAGCTAACTGTGGCTGAGTGAGAGACAAATCGAGTGTCTGCCATGCGGAAAGTGTTGAAAATTGCATTTGCATATGCTTCGCTAGTGGCACATTTACACCTCACACACACACACACATACACTGACAGGAGAGACAGAGAGATGAAGAGAGAGAGAGAGAGAGAGAGAGACAGGTTGCCTAGGGGGATGCCTGACAAATAGCTGACACTCGCGAAAGGTCAGACAAAGACAGATGAGTGCATATAACTTTATATAGAAAGGCATTTCTTCATCGGGTGTTCCACAAAATGCACTTGATGTGTGTACTCGTAACAGGGTGACAAGCGTGCGGGAGAGAGACAGCTACACAGAGCGAAAAATCAAGTAAATTGTGTTCAAAAATCTCGATTTCCCAAGAAGATTAAAGTCAGTAATGTAAAGGATCTTATTTTGATTGTAAAAATTTAAGCTCGAAATTTAAATATTTGCAAGCTCAAAAGTGAGTTTAAAACACTGTTTACACATAATTTTTCTAAACATTTCTATTAAATCTAGAGTTACACTTGATTTCAGATTTTTTGAAGAATTTCAAACTCAATTTCAGTAATTCGTATTTGACTTTAAGAATCGCAATTTTAGTACGTGTTTTTCTCTCTGTGTAAACACATTAATTACATACTCTTAGTGAACGATCCAACTAGACAAGTAAATTTACAATACGATATTTGATTAAAAGAGACAACTATATACAAGACAGACAGTATCAAAATTAACAGCAAGATTAAGTCAAAGTTAGAGCTTAAGTAGAATAAATAGAAATGAGACTACCATATACACTATAAAAATACATACGTATCTAATGATATGCGAGGGAAAGAGACAATAAGTTGACGCGAACCGAGATTGCTATATATACTACTGATCCATCCTCTATTCTATAAAAATGCCACGAAGAAGTCATTAAAGTGCGAGAAAGAGAGCGCTTAAACAAGTAATATTTGAGAGAAAGAGAAATAAAGAGACTGTCTCTATATACAATTAAGCGCAGTCAGATAATGTATAAACAACAATCAGTCAATCAATCAATCAATACTACGACAACAATCATAACAAATCACGTAGATAGAGAAAAAGTGATATACAATATATAAATACATTTGTGAGAAAGAGAAAAAGAGAGAGTTGGAAATGCGATTGCGAAACGAGCAAGCCAGTAAGAGAAAGAGAAAGAGACAACAGGGAAAGCTTGGAGTTTTACAACACTAAACACATCAACCCCATGAATGGAACAAATAGGTGCTATGACTAAAAATCCATTGATTAAATGCTCAGAAACCCGTTTTCAATTGGAAACTTCCATATTTTTATACAGTGGTCTTTATTATTTATTGCTCAAATGAACTAACTTCTTCCAGTTCTAGTAATAAAAGAAATATGAAAGTTTCTAAGTCGAAACTATATAATAAATTTAACTATGATATTACTGGTTCTTTGGAATTATCTAATTTTATTAGCACTTTATTGAGTAACATTGAGTGAAAGGGAGACGACATCAATAAGAACAGACAGGAAAACAGGCAAATATGTAAAGTGCAGCTTAACAGAGCTGTTAAGTTAACAGAGCTGTTGTTTTCGACTTACGTGTCGCTCTTCGGTGACAACAATCAGATGATTATCTTTGAGCGTCATCTTTGTGACGGAACCGCTGAATGCGAACGCCCCCGCGAATGTGGGCGTGGTCGTTCCACTCGCTGTGGCATTCGGTGTATTCTGTGTATCGGAACGTGTCTCAAATTGAAACTCAATGCGTTGCACGCCACTCGCCAAGGCCAAGGACATGGAACGAATTAGAGCTGCATTCGGATTTGGATTCGGGTTCGGATTTTGACTTTGATTTGGATTTGAATGCAGATCCGCGGGATTGCTCAGCTGCGAGGCGGGCGATGATGAGGATGATGCGGCTCCAATCGAGTTGGAGCAAATGGACGACAACTGTAAGCATAGAGTGCACACCTTTTTTTATTGTTGCAACCAGGGCCGAAGAGTCTACACATTTGAGCTCTGAGCCAAGGCTTTAATTATTTACTCATTTATTTATTTAATGTAAAATAAATTAAGACAAATTTGAAAAGAATTTAATGAAAATAAATTGACTCAATTAAATAATTTCATTTAACTTATGTTCTCAATTGTTTTTTAATATTTCTCGAATTTGTAAGCAGAAAAAAACTGTTTCAATTTGTTTTTTATAATTAAAAATTATTTAATTTTGATTCCGTGCTATCTGCATACTTGTAAGTAAACACTAATTAATGTATAACAATAAAAGTATATACAGCATATATTAATCTTTTATAATATTTAAATTGCAGTCTTCAAAAAAATAGCGTGAAACAGAAAACGCATAAAATTTGTATTTCTCGAGTTGAACCTTTTTTTAAGAAAGGGGTAAAGGGCGCTTCAGACGAGCACTTTTTCACCGACACTTTTTGTCAAAAAGCTGTCCGTGTCGTGTAACCACACAAAATTTCAAAGCGTCGGTGAAAAACCGACGCTCACCGATGGAAATATAACACGTTCTATGCCATCGGTGAGCGATAGTGAGCGACACGGACACGAAAAAATCTCTTTTTGACAAAAAGTGTCGGTGAAAAAGTGATCGTCTGAAGCGCCCTTAAATAATATGAAAGGTTCTGGTCATAATCCAGTTCGCAGCCTTGGTTGTAACACACACACGCTCACACATCATAAACTTAGAGAGAGAGCGAGAGAGAGAGCAACATCTGTAGTTGAGAAAAAAAAAAGCATTCATTTTTCTCGACTTGAATGCAATGAAATTACGCTCGAAAATTTGGAAATGCTACGCAACATTTTTAGCATTGTTGCATGGGCGTTGGCAATGGGGAGAGTGGAGAGTGGAGAGAGTGGTGCGTCCAAGAGGGGGTCAAGGGTGGCTCGGTGGTTCGGTGGTTCGGTGGTTGTTGCAAGTGTTGTGGCGCGGCTTGCCAACAAAACTTTCAGGCACTTGACGGCATTTGCGTTTAAATTTCAATTGAAGTTTTTGTTGCGTACCTTCTACCACTACCACTACTTCTACTTCATCATCATTATCATCATCATCATCATGTTCTTCTTCTTCAACTATTTGAGCACTTACCTCATGCTTGGAGTCCTGTCCCTGTCCCTGTTCACTGTCATCGCCAGCGGCACTCGAAGTCGCATTCTTGTTCAAGAAATAGCTGCAAAAGAAACGCAAATAGAAAGTGTGCGAAAAGGAGAGAAAATGTTAGAGAGAGAGACAATGGATGAGTGAGCGAGTAAGACTATATGTATATGTAGAATACCATGCAATTCGAATGTTGACGAGATGCTTTTAAAATTCACAATACGTTGACTACATTTGTGGCATCAGCTTAAAAGTTAACCCGAGAGGAGAGAGAGAGAGAGAGAGAGAGAGAGAGAGAGAGAGAGAGGAGGAGAGAGTGAGAGCAAGAAAGCGAAAGAAAGAAAGCCGAGAGAGAGAGACTTTGTTGTACTTTCATTGTCAACTTTTTGGCATCAACTTAAATGTTTTCCCTTTAAGAAAAAATGCCCATCTGGTTGAATAAACTTAGAAGCACAGAAAACAGACAAAAGAGAGGGAGAATACGACAGAGTGAGAGAGAGAGAGGGAGAGGGAGAGACGTAGTGAGAGAGTGAGGAGCACAGGGTGAAAGATCTACTTCTCTCCAAATTAGATCTAGCAGGGGTATTAACTCTTCGACTTGCCAATTGAGACATTTTTCTTTGCTCTTGCCTACTTAACAGCTTGTTTAGAGCTGCCAGACTAGTGCAATTACTCTCTAGACCAGCTCGTCTTTGTTCCTGCTACCTAATATAGTTTCCACATACTGTTATAGTGCCCTCAATTGAAAATGTTGTGAGAATGTGGAAATCGTCTTAAAACCTTTTTAGAAATATAAGAGAAAATGTGGAAAGGGAAAGTCTCGGCGCTTGAATAAAGTAGGAGCTAATCCTTGACGCCCACTGTGCTGCACGACTACTAGACTACTAGAGTTGCCAGACAGCCGCAAAGAGTCTCTGAAGTGTTGCCAATCCGTTGAAAAGCATTTAAGCCCACAGAGAAGCGTCCAGAAGGAGACGATGAAATAGAAATCGAAGGCAACAATTTAATGGCGAGGGAAAGAAAGCTGCAGAGTTGCCAAGGAGCTTCAGAATTGCAATTCATCTATTTAAAAGCTTTTGTGGCAAGCGTGCAAAATTGAGAGTGCTTGAGAATAGAAAAACAAACAAACCATATTGCGAAAGGTGTTGCATATGAAACTGAGAAGAGACTTGGTTCTTTTCCCTTTCTCCCCTCTCTCTCTCTCGCTCTCTTTGCTTTCTTCCTGTGTTCACACACTTGAGAGACCCTCAAATTGTACTTTCGTTTTTAATGCGTTCTCTTACCAAACAACACACACAAACAACACACAGAGGGCACAACAACTAATTTCTCGTCTCGACAGTTTATTGTGCAATTTCCTTTCACCCTCTTCAACCTCATGTGTGTGTGTGTGTGTGTGTGTGTGTGTGTGTGTGTGACCACAAAAGACGTAGGAGAAAATGGGGAAGGTACAATTTATTTCCGTTGCGCATTTGTCGACTTTCATCTTGTGTCCGTGTGTGGCACCATTTATTTTATTTTATTTTGTTTCCCTTTTTTCTTTCATTTTTCTCTGTGGCAACTGGCAACGCTTTTTGCGGTTGCCATTTGACGTTTTATGCGTTTGCTCTTTGCTGTTGCTGTTGCTGTTGCCTTTGCCTTGTTAGCTTCTTTCTGCCTTTGGCCCCTTCATCATCTTCTCGCTTCGCTTCGCTTCTCTACTCCTTTTTCCCGCTGCCCCTTCCCCTTGCCCTATCTCTTTCCTTCTGTGTGTGTCGTGACTGTCGCTGTGGCAACTTCCGCTTCCGGCAACGTCTGTCGACGCGCGTTGCGTTGATTTGTGGCGCCTTTAAATTTTTGGATTCAGTCTGAGTCACTCTCTTCCTCTCTCCCTCTCTCCCTCTTTCCCTATCTGCCTTCTTCACTCCCCCTCTGCAGTCGTCTCTATTTTGTTTGGCATTTAGTGGCCGCATATAAAAGCAACGGCGGCAACAAATTCCCATTTACGTGGCATGCTCGAGATTTATGAAGGCGTTACTTGCCCCTTCGCCCCTTCCCAGCACCTTAAAAGGATGTGCGTGCTGACATTGCGTCACACTCCCTGCTTTTTCCCCTCCTCCCTCCGCTTGGCAAGTCACAGATTTAGCTGCGAGAAATAAAATGCCAGAATGAAGCTGATAAATGCGATTTGCCACGCCTCCCAAACCCCTTAGCTCCCATGTGTATTATGCATATCTTTCAGTCTGTCAGCTTGTCTGTCTGTCTGTCTGTCTTTTTCTTTTACTCTCTTTTTCTTTTGCTTGTAGCTGTGGGCGTTGGGCGTGGCCAGGTAACCCTTTTGGCACTTTGAAGTCGACTGCAGGGCAACAACAGCAGCTGTTACTCCCCCCTCACCACCACCACTTAATCCAACCGCGACTCTCGCCCTAACTCAGTTCTCCCTTTTCTTTTTGCCTTGGCCTCTTTTTAAATGCAAGCTCTCCATGCTTCTTCCTCTTTCTTCTAAACACCTGCTACTCTCTTGGCCCTTTGTCGAACCGCGACTTTCACTCTACCTCATCTTTCTTTCTGCTTACTTTTGCTTTGCCCTTTTGTATTTCTACATCCTTCTCTTTCCGTTCACACAACATTCATTTCACTTGCGCTTTCTTCTTACCCTTTCGAAGTCCTGTTTATATCAATTTCCTTATTATCTCCAAGTCCTGTGCCTCGCCGTACCTTCTGTTATCAACCCTCAACCCCACCTTCTGTCTCGGTCTACCTACACTCGCCCCCAACTTACTTTATCTCCTAACCTTTACTTTTTCTCCTCATCCTTCCCTTTAAGCTTCTCCCTCTGTCTCCTCTGGCGCTGCTTTTCTTATTTACCCATCCCTACCTTAGATTTCATCCTTCCTCTTCTAGACTCCCTTCTCTTCCAACATCCTCTCAGACCGTATCTCCTTGGCCTTTCTGCCTCGTTTCTATACCTTCCCTGCCTACAACCAATCTCTCATCCTGTCACCCGATTTCCCCCAACACCTTACCCTACCTCAACTTACTTCCAATATAAAATTGACTTGGGGCAACCCTTATTATAACCCTCGTCCCTGTGGCATTTTTCGATTTTATTGAACATCAACTGCAATGCGTTGCAATTATTTCGATTTGAAGGACATCGCAGCCAAGTCCAATCGACACTCACTAAAGGGTTGTTAAGGGGCAAGAAAGAAACAGAGTTCCCCTTGAAGACTAATCCACTAAGAAGGGGATTTCTTGGTATGTCACAGCAGCTAAGGCCTTAAGCCGTGCAACTGAAGCCTGGTAGGGTCATTGCCAGAGTAAACAATGGCCAGACTTGTGGGAAAAGAGAGAAGAGAGGAAGAAACCCTAATGGATTACACGGAAGATGTACAGATGCACAGAAAAGGGGGACAGTTAAAGGTGCTTCGTATTCGACTTAATCTAAAGAGTCTTGCACTGAATGGGACCGTCTCAGTTTCACTTCATGTTTGGAATCGAGTTGCCTCCGACTGTACCTTAAACTTATCCCTATCCCAACCCATTTACTTACCGCACGGCACAGTACATGGAGGTCAACAGTCCAGCGGCCAGAACGACAATGATGAGACCAACGGAGACCGCAATCAGATTGAAATAGTCTGCAAAGAGAGAGAGCGGTGAGCAAAGATTGGGGACTCGAAGACTTCCCACTTACCCGCAAGGGGATTGTCTGACTTTGAGGGATAGACAGAGATGGCCTTCAGTTCCAAGAGCTGATTGCCACCGTGTTGCAGTGGCGCCATGGCAGAAGCTCCTCCCACATCCGAAGCGGATTCATTGCGTTGCTGCAACGTCGCATTGAGGAGCTCGGCAATCGGTTGCTGCTCCCGATGCAGGTGACTGAACCGATGTCCCAGTGGTTGTTGCTGCTGCTGCAACCGATGGGCTGGACTGTCGAAGGGATAGGAACCCTCGACGCCATCGAAGCCGCCGCCGGCGCCGTCGTCGATCAAATCGCCCCCGTACTGAATGGAGCTCTCGATGACATCCGGATCGTTGCCCATGCCCAGACTGTTGCTGTCAATGTCGTTCTCGTAGATGCCCTGGCTCTGGCCCACCAGCTCGCCCGGCATATAGTCGATCTCCTTGAGCTCGATCTGCGGTGGTAGTTCCCCTATAACTGGCACTCCAATGGCCAGATCCGGCAACACCGCTGGCTGTATGATAATATCCGGCTGCGGGGAACTAATCGAGTTCAGGGGAGATGATGTGGAAGGAAACGATTGCTGTTCCACCTCAATGACCGATTCACCCACATAGGTGACGTCCAAGGGCGGTGCACCGTCCCCGCTGACACCGCTGGGACTTCTTAGGATCTTCAAGGCATCCGCCGTGTTGTGCAGCGGAGACAGAATGATGTCCTCCTCGTAACGTGGCGTGGCCGAGGAGCTGCGCTGTTGGTCCAGAACATAGCTGGCCGGGAAGAACTGGTTCTCCAGCTGCTGCTTGCGCTGCTGCTCGTTGACCCCGCTCGCGGGCGTGGGCAGGGACTCGCCCACCTTGACCTCCGTGTTGGAAATGTAGAAAATCGTGTCCGAGTCGCGATCGATGCTCGGCTTTCGCGGCATTGGCGGCGGTGGCGGCGGATGCGGTGGACGCGGCAATGAACCACTTCGATCCGCCATAAAGAGCTCGTCCGCATCCTGTGGCTGCGGTGGTCGCACCGCCGGTGGTTCGACCCCCATTATGCGATCATCCGATCGATAGGGATAATTGAATTGCATGGGGTTGAGACTCAGGCGCTCCGAACTGACGTTGGAGGAGACGTTCTCGGTGCTGTTGTCCGCCGCACTGCTATCGATGATCTCCACCACCAGGATCTCGTCGTTGATCTTGCTCGGCTTGCCGCTGTCACCGCCCGGTGGCTGACGATACGAAAACTCCAGATCTTCGCTCTCATTGCCAAACGCCTCGGAGACATTAATGTGAATCTCAATGGCAGCCGGCTCGGGTTTGCCCACGCCCGGATCCGCTGGCTGGGTGGAGACATCGGCGCGATCGATCACGTATTGGGTGAACCGCTGAGCCACCGGCGGGCTCGGTGGTTTCGTGGTGCCCAATGCCGGCTCCAAGGGCAGCGGATAATAGCCCTGATTGTCGCGGAAATTGGTCGAGGCCACAATCGAGTCCACCGTGGAGTCATAGACCTCGATCTGTATGTCGGATATCTTCGATTCGGTGCGCGGTGGTGCAGCCACACTGATCTCCGCGGCGGCCATCGGCAATCGAGTGGTGCTCGCTCCCAGTGGCTCTGGCACTTGGAACACCGTTGTCGAGAGCACCGCCTGTGGTTTGCTTGTTGTTGTGGTTGTAGTGGTGGTGCTGGTGGTGCGACTGGTGGTGCTGCCTGATTCAAGCAATGCGGTCGGTGCAAGTATCTCCACAAGGCGACCCTCGCGCAATTGTGACTCAATGGAATCGAGTGGTTGCTGGTGGTGCATTGGCTGTGGTTGCTTTGGCGGATGCACCACACTGAAAATCTTTTCACCCATAAAAATAGGTCCCAAATAACCATTGGGCACCGGCATCAGCACCGCTGGTTGATTGCTCTCGACGGTGGTGCGACTGGTGGTTGTTGTCGGAATGCGCTCCACTTCGGTTTCAATTGTGGTGGGGCTTGGGGTGGTTGTTGTTGTGTGAAATTGTTGCTGCTGCAGTTGCTTCTTTTTGGTAAACTTTAAGCCATCGTGACCTTTATTTATGGGTGGTGCTGCTGTGAGCTCCAAGTCAAGCAGCTGCACCACCGACTCCACTGACTGCATGTGGTTCAACTGCAACGTGTTGCTGCTCGCTGTTGTTGCTGGCAGCTCTGTGCTGCTATTAGATACGAGAGCGATTGCTGCTGGTGGTGCAACGGTTGTTACTGGTGGCGCAACGGTTGTTGTTGGTGGTGCAACGGTTGTTGCTGGTGGTGCAACGGTTGTTGCTGGTGGCGCAACGGTTGTTGATGGTGGTGCAACGGATGTTGTTGGTGGTGCAATGGTTGTTGCTGGTGGCGCAACGGTTATTGTTGCTGGTGGTGCAACGGATATTGCTGGAGCTGCAGCTGTGAATGTTGCTAATGGTGCAACTGTGGTTGCTGGTGGTGCAACTGTTGTTGAAGGTGGTGCAACTGTTGCTGAAGGTGGTCCAACTTTTGTTGTTGGTGGTGCAACTGTTGTTGCTGCTGCTGGTTGTACTCTTGTTGCTGGTGCTGCAGCTGCTGCTGTTGCTGTGGCTACTGTGCTCACATATTGCTGTCTGCCAGTTGCCATCAAAGTGGGCGTGTCCCCCTCAACGCCTATCTGCAACTGTTGTGCTGCTGTTTCTGTTGCAGTTCTTGCTGTTGTGCCAGCAACAGTTGCTGTCTTTGCGGGTGCCGCTTGTGCACGTCCATTGCTGTGGGCCAGCAACAGCAGCAATATTAGCCACCAGCTGCCTTGGCCACGCCCACTGCTGCCCAGTGCAGCAAGTGCCATGTTGCGGTTGCTGCTCCTCGAGTTGTAGCCGCTGTTGTTGTTGCTTCTGTTGTTGCTGTTGTTGTTTGTGTATATTTTGATTATGCTTTTTGTGCTCTTCCTTTTGCTTTCAACTTGTTGTTTTGTTATGTAAATTTAGTTTTGATTTTGCTTCGCTTAACGTTGACAAAGTTGTTGCTGTTGCTAGTGTTGTTGTTGTTGTGGTTGCTGTTGCTGTTGTCGTTGTCGTTGCCTTTGGCACTTAATTTCCCCTTTTGTTGTTGCTGTTGTTGGCACTTGGCATTGTCGTGTCGCATTTCAGGCTGCTCGGCATTTTCTTCGCCTTCATCTTCATCAACATCTTCAGCAATCCGCGCAGCCGTCGCAGCTGTCGCTGCTTTCATTCATTCAATCAGTTTGTCAATATGCTGCTTGCGTTGCTGCTGCTGTTGTTGTTGTCGTTATTACTGTTGCCAATGCCACTGCGGCCATTTTTTGCGGCTGCAGTTGCTGTTGTTGTTGTTGTTGTTGTTGCTGCCGTTGCCTGCTGCCGGCGGGCTTCGTTGTTGGCACACAAATTCGCAGATACAAATAAAATATATATATATATATATATATGTATATGTGTGTAAACAGAAATAAAACTAAGAAAAAATCTGCGGCTGCTGTTGCTGCTGCTTTAAGCACTTAACGCTTCTTCTTCTTCGTTCTTTATATTTTTATATTTTTTTTTTTGCTTTGCGCCCTTTTTCTTTGCTCTCCAATGAGTTCTGCTTGAGTGGAAATAAAATTTAAAATAACGAAATATGCTGCAAACAACAGCAAAGTTGCTGCTGTTGTGGTTGTTGCTGCTGCTGCTGCAGCTGCAATTGTTGTTGCTGCTGTTGCTTGCAATGCAATAAAAAGTAATGCAACGACGCGCAAAAGTATGCTATGAAATAAAACAAAAAAATAACTGGAAGTAGAAGAAAAGAAACCAACGGCAACAGCAACGACAAAAGCACAAAGAGAATGAAGTTAAAATAACGACCATAAATAATGCTTGCAAATCCGCCCCCTAAAAAGCCAGTTCCACAAAACAATTTCGCTAACATTTCGTCAAGTTGCAAAGAAAGTTGAGCATAACTTTAATGAAATGCTGATTTTGTTATTTGTATGCTTGAATTGAGCAGCTCTAAATGAAACTTTCTATAAATATTACTAACAACTGTCGGTCAATTGCAGATACGTTTTTCGCCAGCAAATCGCCTTAAAATTTGAGAAAAAAAATTTCCATAAATATTGCACAGAATTTCTCATACTTTTTCAGAAAAAATCTAACAGAACTTTCCTCATTTCGAATGAAGAAAGGAAATATTGAAATTTGCTGTAAATATAATTAAACAAATATTCAGCCTAGGATTGTTTCAAAATACAATTTCTCCTGCAATTTCTCACTAAGATGCTGTTTTCAAGAACTTTCCATTAATATTACTGGCAAATTTTCCTGAAACTTTGCATAAGTATTGCTCAGATTTTCCAACACTGTTTTATAACCGAATTTTAAGTTAATTTCGTCAATTCCCTTTTTCATTCGTAAAAGAGATTATTGGAATTGGAAATACATATATATTGCTAACAATTCCTTAGACTTTTCCACAATACAATATCTCCAGAATTTATTTCTATAATTTCTATAACTTTCACCTAAATAAAATGCTAATATATTAAAAACCTTCTTACTATTGACAGTGTAATAATCATTTAGTATCAAATAAATTTAATAATCAATAATACTTAATGATTTGTCTTTTATTTATGCTAAAAATTAGTATTCAACAAGTTTTTGGCAACTATTTCAAACCTACAAGCGTTTATAGTTTATTGAATATTTACTATAGCTTTTATTATGTTTCATTCTTACAACAATTTCTGCTCCTATAAAATTTTTTATTACATGAATGAAGCGCGTAATTATCATCAATAATGTTACTATCTGATTAGCAGCATTAATTAGAAATTTCTGCATTTATATCGGTTGAGCTGCCTCTTCAATGGGTACTGCCAACTTGTCAATGAGGTGCTGCCAACTTTTTACTATTTTAAGTGTGTGAATTGCTCATTGTTAATATAATTGAAGTCATCCTGAAAACAAGAGGCCTCTAACATATCTTACTTCAAATTTAAAAAACCTTCCTTAAAACATGACAAAATATGTTGTTTTTTTTTCTATTAAGAAATTCTATCTCAAGTTCTATCGCCTAGCTTAGAGAATTTCCTTAGATTTCAGTGAAACCTACGAAATTGTCTCGTAAATAATTGAATTGTCTAGACAAAGAATTACAGTAAGAACATTAACAGCCATGAGCTTAATACAATCATTTTAAATGTTTCAATTTGTATATATGTAACTTTTTAATTTAAACGACTGCAATTTGCCGCAATTACTTTTTCGTGAAAAATCAATTATGGAATAGTTTACCATATATCATATTACAATTGCAAATTTGCACCGATATCTCAACTTGTATAGCAGCAAATTTAATATATTTTTTCCATTTGCATTTAAATTGTTTTATAACATGCAGTTAGTAAAGTAATTAAACAAAATTCACTGAATTTATTTTGCGGGTTTTTTATTTCACAATTTGTTTTATATAATTATAGTTCTTGAAATAACTTTAAATAAAAATTAATTGACTCCAATTATATTAAAAAACAGAAAAGTTTTGCATATATTTCTTTGTCAAAGCAATTACTTAACATATTGTAAGTAAAAACCACAATTGATTAACAATAGCGTTGCATACTTTTAGAAGCTGCTGCACAAATATCTTGTTTGGGAACATTTTCAATGCATACTTTTGGGATCGAAATTGAATGCGTAAATTTTCATTTGAAATCTTCTGCAAATTTTCCAAAAAAAAAATAATAATATAAAAGAAAACAGAAATTTTTTACGAACTTTGGAAACTCAAAAAAAAATAAGAACTGTAAACACCCAGTGAAAATTACAAAGAAAACTTGTCGAAATTGTTAAAATTGCTCATTGCGGGGTTTTATTGCTTTTGTGTTTTCTTTTTTCTGGGTTGAAAAGAAAACATGGAGGATGTAGGAGGGAGGAGGAGGATGAAAGATGAAGAATGAAAGTGGGTTGAGAATTGTTTTGGGTTCGTGTTTGTTGCCTTGTCTCGTTTGTAAAACCCCTGAAAATGCCATGCAAATTAAATATAAAGCCTACAAATGATTCGATTTGAACTTTGAGCAGGAAACCCATCAATGCTCAAAATACAAAAAGGGTCTGTTCCCCCCTCCCCCATTCCTATCCATCACACACACGCACACACACACAGCCACATAGAGAATCTGCAACCACAAGCTAAAGGTTGCGGTTGCCATTTGCCGGGCCAACAGTGTTTTGGCTATCAGTAATCGTTAACAGTCTCCTAATCCACAACAAAGCCGCCACAACAACAACCACAGCAGTTGAGCCACCGCAAAATCAACTTCAAAGCAATAACAACAGCAACGCAGCCGCAAATCAATTGACATATAATCATATTAATAATTATTATTATTTATTATTATAATCAAGGCTGCGAATATTTAAAATGGTTCGATGGTTCAAATTTTAGATTTTGCTTTCTTGAATTTAGTAAAAACAAAAAAATTATTTTTACTCAATTCATCAACTATCTTTTAAAGTTTTTTTTAGCTAATAATAACTAATTTATAATAAGTAATAATAGTTATTTCATACAAACATCTTATGCCTTTAAAGTTGAGGTAATGTTTTTATTATTTCGTAATTTTTATTGAGCGTATAAAATATTGCAACTCTGAAATAATTTAACATTAATTAAATAATTATCAAATAAATAATAATAATTATTTATAACAATAATTTGATGCTTTTCCGAATTAAATATTGTAATTGTAATCTACAATAAATTAAAAAAAAAATAATAATTTTTCACTGTCTCAAAATCAATAATTAATATTAAAAGTCTAAAAAGTATGACATTATTCGATTTTCTTTATTCATGTATTATTTTAGCACCAAATGGGCACAAATCACAATAGGCTTAAATATAATATTGATAAAATTTAGTTTCACCTAGTTTATACATTTAAGACAATTTTAAATAAATAAATTCTGTAAGATTTATTTCACAACTTGCTTGCAGCCTTAATAATAATAATAATAATAATAATAATAAAAATAATAATAATGGTGGGATTATATATACATATTTATGCATGTATCATATTCTTACCAATTGCTGTGACTCGCTTTCCACGTGGCCGCGTTTTTAGACCCCGTACTTATTTTGATTATTTTTCTTTTCTTTTTGTTTGTTGTTTTTTGTTGTTGGTCGTTTTGTTGGCCCGCAAGGTAATCCAAGGGTCCTTGCAGAGCCGTTAAAATTCTCACGTGGCTAAAAATCACAATAAACACTTTTGCTGTTCACAATTGTTTTCAGTTATTTGCACTGCAAAAAAAAGCAAAAGAGAACTTTTTATGGTTTAGGCCACGGACAACACAAAAACAAAATACACAACACGCGACACGCCCGGCAACTGACGAGCCACGCCCCCCTTGCAGGCCGCCCCCCTGCGGAGCGGGCTTAAATGTTTGCTGTGAATGCGGTGACAACAACAGCAGCAACAAACAATAAACAAACACAATTAAGACAGAAAAAACGCGCGCAAAATTTTCAAAATGAAATAAATGAAATTATTATTATTTTAAATTTAAATAAATATTAAAATTGTTGTGGGATTAAGAAACTTAAAATAAAATAAAGAAAAATTATATTTATTTTTTCGACTTCAAATAAATATTTATTTTAATTTAATTTAGATTTAATCTGTCGCTTTAAATAGTTGTTTGTAAGAGGAAAGGTTGTGTGGAGAGGTGCGGTAGGAGGGAGGGAGAGAGGGGAGTGTTGTCTCACGGCTGATTGGTATCCGTCGGTTAATGTTGCCGTTGCCGTTGCCGCTTTTGCTGTTGCTGTTGCCGCTGTTGCGTCCTTTCGCTCCGAAAACCGCACGCAAACTGCGCAAATATCGTAGCATCCTTTGGCTAAAAGGACTCTCGTCGTCTTTCCTCTACGTCGGATTCATTTTACAGCTGACTCCGTGACAGCTGCGCATTTGCCATTGGGTTTGTGTCCTGACTATGCTGAGGGCTGCCAGACTGTTGACGTTGCTTACATTTGACAGCATCTTTCAATAAATTTGTCAACTTAATTTAATGCACTAAATTTGTTAGCAAATTAATTAACATGTTTTTAATATTTTGTTTACTTTCATATTTTGTGACATTCTGGCAACGCTCGTGTAGAGTCGTATTTTTCCAGTCTACAATTTCGGTGGTTGGTGTACTGACTACTGGTAGAGTTCGTGGTGAAAAGCTCACAGCGAAGCTTATGCGAAAGCTGGGTGTGGTTTGTGTCTGCACTTAAGCAGAGTCAACAACCAGTGAAGTTTTTATTGTAAATCAATAAGTGCTGTTAATCCAAAACGTGAATCGAGCTTAATTTCAAAAATTAAAAATCTTTTAATATCAAGTTTTAAATTTTAATCAACCTCTAATGTCATATATTGTATGAGACAAAAGTTTAAACTTGATTCTAAACGCTTACATTTTTGGAGAAAAAAAAGACAAAATTACCAAAAATTATATTTGTTAAAGTTAACATAACAAGTGAAAAAGTCAAAAGTTAACAACTTTAAACTATCATAACTTTACTAAAACCATACTAATTTTTTAGCTTAAGATATCGATTTTGATGATCGTTTATTCTCTCTCGCTCTTTCTATCTATCATACTCTGTCCCTCCCTCGTTTTTTCACTCTTTTCCCACTTTAAATTACGCATTGGCTTCATTCAACATTCATTTAACCAATGAAATCCGTCCGAAACTGACATGTTAACAAAGTAACCCATTGTCTCAGCCTTCTACCTGTCATAACTCTCTCTCTTTCACTCTCTCTCTTTTTCACTCCCTCTCTCTCTCTCTGTAATTCGCTTGATCCAATTGATAATGCAGTGCGCACATTAATTCCCATAAATAATTCGCTATTGATTATGTAAAGACTTTATTTTGGAAGCTTCTTTTCATACCACAATGTTGCCAACTGTTGTTGTTGTTACCAACTGTTGTTGTTGCTGTCGTCTACGCTGTGGAATTCGAAGCAGCCGCCTCAGGCGACACTCCCAACTCAAACAACAACAACAACAACAACACCAGCAAAAACAACCGCAAAGTGTCGTTCGCCGGTGGCGACGTCTCCATTTTGAAGCCCTGTCCATCTCAGTATCCACCATACCCTCCCCCCCTTTCCCACCACTTCAACCATCTCCTTCTCTTCCTCCCACTACCTCTACCCACCCCCTCCCAGCTGCATGTCAACTGCACTATGGACTCCAAACTGTCAGACAAATCGCGCACATTTTGCAATTTGGCATATGTACACTGAAAAAAGACAATCAGGGATTACGACATAAAATCAATTCAACGCGGTGTCAGAAGTTCAAAAATGCCCGATTATCTTAAACCAATCACTTAAACCAATAAAACAATATTAAAATCAAACAAAGTAATAAATTAATTTAATATTCATTTTTAATTTTAGTTTATTATTTAAATTATTTAAAAATTTCATTGTGATACCTGAACTATAAATTATATTATAAATTATACTTTTTAAATTCTGAGTTATCGCCATATTTTATATGAACTATTTATAGATGTGTTGTTTGTTGTTGAACAATAATATTCTGAATCTATGCTTAAAAACACATGCTAAAATCAAAAATGTTAACTCTTAACTCAAACTAAATCTTAATAATTTAATAAACTTAAAGAAGAACTCTATAAGTCAAAATATCCATAAATCGAACTTCTTCTTTGGATTTAATGGTGATTCGAGTTTGGGAAGTTCGACGTTGATTATTTTTATTTTCTGTGTATCTTTGTTGGCAACAGACTTGCACCACCAACGCACTACACACACACACACACACACACACACACACACACACACACACACACACGCACACACACATATATGGACAGGTTGCCAGCTTAATTGAGTTTTTGGCTTTTATTATTGAAATGCTTGCCACATTACACAAAATGCCGAATGACCTCAAAGCGTTTCCATTTGATTCATTTCATATCATTTGATATTTTTTTCTGTTTTTTTCATTTTTTATTATTTTAATGTTTTAAGTATTGTAATTTTTAATTTTTATTTTGGCGGAACGCTTTCTTCTGTAGCCGCTGCCAAGCAATAAAAAAGTAAAAAGAGTCGAGGCCGAAACGCACTTTATGGCGCGTAATGGGCAAATCTCTATATCTTTGGATCTTTGGATCTGCCGTTAGCAAGCGAAGCCCAAAAAAAGAGTTTCAATTGTGAATTCCAATCAATGTGCGAGAAATGGAGTCAAAGAATGTCAGAAAGAGAGGGAAGAGTGGGACAGGTGAGGGTAAAAAAAACGGTAGAGAGATAACACCAAATATAATAACAAAAATTGTATAACAGTATTTAAATATCAATTCCAATTTAATACCTTCGAGACAGACACAAAATTAATAACACTTACAATCATTCTTTTTTAAATTCACATTTTTATGATATTTTAAATAAAAGTTACGAAACAAAGATTCTCTTTGATTTTGGTCTATAAATACTATTTTTATTTCGAAAATATACTTCTATTATAAAAATTATAAATACTACTATACATAGAATTTTAAGCATATTTCTTTCACGTTGACTCATTTAGTAAAAATAATTATTTCATAACTTACAAAAATAAGACAGTACTTAAATCGGAAGCTGAGAAAGAAATTATCCCGATGAAAAACAGAAGATACAGATACAATAACAAAGAAGAAAAGTAAAAAAGAAATAATAATAACTGAGAAATATTCTAAAGCAAATTCAAAGACTTGTATGACGACAGCAAATAAGAAAAAGTCAAGCGCGAACTCATTGCCAAAAACTTAGCCAAAGAAGTTGCTAAAAACACTTTGACTTGGGGAATTTGTAAGCTATTGATATTGCGACTTTAGCTGAGGCTGTTTAATATGGTGTCAATCAGTCAATCGCCACTGACCGCTGATCAGTGATCACTGATCATTGAACAGTTAAGGCCGCTGGCCAAATGATCAAATAAACCACCGCGAAAGGTGGTTTCAATCAGCGCACAGTGGGCCAAACGAATTAAAATTACTTTATACTACCAAAATGCATACAAAAAAAATATTTCTATCTATTACAAATTTTAAATTTAAATAAAAGCTTTAAAAAAAAAATATGTGTTTTCTGCTGATATGCAATAATTTGCCGCCTTTTTCTTGCTCTTTTTTCGCTGTACAAATGACTTGCATTAATATTTTACATAAAAAAAATATTTTTTTAAATTTATGTGAAGGTTTATTCAAATTTTCTAATTATATTAATGCTTGAGATCTTTTTGTAAAAGAATCATTTATAAAAAGATATTATAAATCTACTTAAATAAATTATATAACTTACCAAATTTAACTAAAAACATTCACATATGTACATTAGGGTGTCCCTTATTTGGTCAAAGTCAATATTTTAAATTGCATACGGGCTAGTTCTGTTGATTAGGTCCTAAAGCACTCAGAAATAAATTTTTACCTCAATCGGAGTATGATAACCCGTGCCGACTTTGATCGGAAAATTTAAAGATTATATGGGACAAAAAAAAATTTTTTTTTTTTTTTAATTTTTTATTTTTTTATTTTGTTTATTAGGTCCTAAAGAACTCAAAACCAAGTTTTCACCTTAATCGGAGTACGAGAACCCATTCAAATTTGCATCGAAACATGAAAAATCATCGAAAAATGTATAATCAGTTTTAAAATACTGTTTTTTCATGTTTCGATGCAAATTTGAATGGGTTATCGTACTCCGATTAAGGTGAAAACTTGGTTTTGAGTTCTTTAGGACCTAATAAACAAAATAAAAAAATAAAAAATTTAAAAAAAAAAAAAAAATTTTTTTTGTCCCATATAATCTTTAAATTTTCCGATCCAAGTCGGCACGGGTTATCATACTCCGATTGAGGTAAAAATTTATTTCTGAGTGCTTTAGGACCTAATGAACAGAACTAGCCCGTATGCGTTTTAAAATATTGACTTTGACCAAATAAGGGACACCCTAATGTACATACATATAAATATTAAATTAGTTTTGACTTCTTTTGTAAAAACCAATTCTTGTTACCAAAAAAAAAAAAGAGTTAAAAAAAATGTTTCTTTCGACTACGACATCGACTTTGGCTTCGACTTTGTAACGGATTATTTTAATTTGAGCTGATCACTTGACGCACAACTTGGCCAAGCGCCAGCTTCAAGCTGAATTTCCACTGTCCGACTCTCCACACTCTCCCTCCCTCCACCCTCCCCCCTCCCTGATGCCACCACTGATTCCCCGACTCTTTCCCGACTTTTTTCCTGTCTCTATCCCCGACTCTTTGGCATGCAAAGCCTGGCGACGAGTTGACAACTTCAACTGGCGTCGATTTATGCGCAAAGATTTTCCCAAACCCAAACACAAACCGATGACGATAATTTTCCAGGCAGTGCGCGTGCCTCGCATGGCCAAAACAAGACGTGTCGAGTCAAAGTCGACGAGTCCGTTTTTGGCCAAATTCTGCCATTCTCTTGATTCTCCATTTTGCCAATTCCCATTTGTCAATTGCCAATTGCCAATCGAAATCGAAACGGTAAACATGGCCCGAAGTCGCAGTCGTTGGTCGATCGATAAGAGCCACAGTTAAAGCCAAGATCGTTGCCAGAGTCTCGTTGTCAAGGCTCATCCATCAGCATTTGTTTAGGCCATGACATAAAGCCAAGTCTCTCTCTCGGTGCGAAGCGATCAACCGAAGCGTTGCCTGATCCCATGACTTTATGCCCCAAAGCACCACGAATATCCGTTTCTGTTTGTGGCTTTACCACAGTTGCTCAATCATCCTCTTACCCAGTCCAACTGGGTCAAATGGTTCTCCAAATGGATCTTCAAATAAACTTTAATGTGATCGGAGGAGATTTAGGAAGTTAAAGACAATAAGTAAGAAATATTGATCAAATTAAAGATATGCTGATAAAGGCAGTGAATAATTATTAAGACTTACATACTTTTCGATTTTAACTTGAAAACAATCATTCAGATAAAACCTCGAGGTATTCATATAGTGGCAAATACTCGCATATTTAACTACCAAAACCAATTTATTGAATTAAATAAAATGCATTTTAATTTTTTTTTTCAAATTAATGAATTAAATAAAATTTATTTAAATTTTTTGCAATTTATTGAATTGAATAAAATTGATTTTAATTTTTAGATTTTTTTAAATTTATTTGTTTAAATAAAATTTATTTAGTTATTGAATTAAATAAAAAAGATTTAAATTTTTTGAATTCTTTAGAATTAATTGTTTTTAAATAAATAGTCATAAAATAAGTTTTAAATTACTTTATTTATTGTAAAATAAATATATTTCAATTAATTAATTTATTTGTTAAAAATATTCCAATAACTATTTAGTTTGTTAAAATCTGCAATTGGTTTATGGCATCTGATTTTTAAACTTTAAAAAAATGAAGTACGAAATATTTAATCTCTTACATATCACCGATATTTCCTTAATTCGTTTTTAAAAGCTAAAATATCAAAAAATGTATGAGACATATTAAATAACAAAGTTCTTAATTAAATACCAGAATATATAACAGAATAAAATACAAAAGGATATAATAAGTATTATTATATAAAACAGAATACAAATGTTAAGTTTTTATCTTTTTCCAATTTCTTTATTTTTATCTAAAAGCCTCTATTCTACCTTTAAATCTTTTATTTTCTATTTATTATTATATACTCTTTCTCGAAATCAGACCTTTTAAAGATAATGATATACATTTGAATAACTTTTTTATAATTCAGTCTCATCTTCTTCATCGCTATCTTCAATTTACTCTTCTTGATTAACTCTCTGAAACTAAATATGTTACATAATTCAATTTATAGATATCATAAATATCATACATCACTGCGGACGGCAGTCCGCGCTAGTGACGAAAGCAGCACGAAGTGTGCTATGTATATCAAACAACGTATGACTTTTATTAACTTTTCTGCTCTCTCCCATCTTCTATTGTTTTTTACTCAGCAATCAATGATATCATCTGATAAGATATCTTATCACATTGATTTTTTCCCTCGCTCTCTCCCTCAAGCTTATGCAATTTATTATACCAGTACATACATCAATAATCGTCATATAAAATTTCAAAAAAATATTAAAAATATTCATATAAAAGAAACGTGTGAAAAATGCATTTCAAAATGTTTTGGATATTTCGAAGCGTTTAGTTAATTTTTTTTATTTTTTGTTGCACCTTTTTTTATGGCTAAAATGCGATAAATGTTGTGGTATGTGATAAGAAACTTTCGCGTTGTTCAATAAATGTTTATGACTAAGCTTTGGAGATATGCCGATAACCCCGATCCGATCCGCAACTGGATGACAGGGCGACTCCCAGATAAATAGACGCATTGGGCGGAAGGGGGCGGAAGGGGGCGTGGCAACGTTAAGCTTGAAGCTCTGACTCTGAAGCTGATTGAATCATCGCATCGCATCGCATTTCACTTTCGTTTCATTTCATTTCTTCCTAAACTTGTTGACGCTGCTCAATTTCTTTTCATGGGCAACAATTTGCCACGCCTCTCGTTTCACTTTCTTTTGACTCATCCTCATCTCAATGCCGAAAAGCGAGTGTGTTTGCTGCTTCTTCTTCTTGTTTGTCATCTTCTTTTCTGTCTCCTTCTTTCTCAGTTTGATTTATGTGGGTGACGATTGCAACATCTTCCAGTTTAAGACAATGCCACAGCTTTGTTGCAACCTCTTTCGTCATTTCGCCAGCTGTCAGTTCCCCTCTTACTCTTCCCCTCTCCCCTCTTCCCCTCTTCCTACTTTCGACCAGAGCTCATCGCTCATCACAATTAATGTGCATTATTGTCGCCGTGGCCTAAAAAACAGAAAAACATCAACAACAACAACAACGAGAAAAGTTAAAATAAAGAGGAAAACATAGAGAATATGGAAAACTGTTGCAAGTAAAGCGATATATGTATTTTCAACTGTTTTGTTACAGTAGAAATTGTTGAGCAAATATTTTGCTGGTCGAAAACTCAAAGAAAGGAAAGGAAATTACAACAACAACTGCAACAAATAAGACGACAAAAAAAACCTGTCGTGAAATTGAGAAAAATTTTTGTTGGGCTGCTTTTGGGCTCTCTATGTGTGTTTGTGTGTGTGTTGATATTTGCACAGTTGTTGTTGCTGTTGCTGTTGTTGTTGTTGTTGTTGTTGCTGGGCAATGTTGTTGTCGTCGTTTTCGTTTTCATTTTGGTTCGAGCTCGCATTGCCAGCGCATGACTCAAAGGCCAAGCCAAGAAATCAACTAAACAAACTTTGAACATCGTAGCAGCACGACTAGCAATATACCCTGTAAAACAAAAATTAATTTTTTTAAAAAGTAATATTACTCAAGAATTATAGTTTTAAATGAAAAATATAAGAAAAACCAAATTAGAACCTATGAAAGTGCACGACTAACACATACCCTGTAGATTAAAAAAAGTGGAATATAGAAGAAGGAATAAATAAATTTTTAGAAATATTTGAGATTATAAATAAAGAAAAAATATATATATATATTTTTTGAGACTTAAGTGCTCGACTCGCACATACCCTGTAGACTTTTTATAGTTTTTTTTGAGAATTCGTAAGCCGAGATTTAAAAATAAGATATTAGAATATTATTCAAAAGCTTATGTTAAAGTGTTTGCGTTCGACTAGAAAACATCCTGAAAACAATTTTTAATAAAGTACGGGGTCTAAGAATATGCCTAAAATAATGAAGTGTATTAAATGAAGATTAGCATGGAGTAAAAAACCTAAGAATTCTGAACAGTGTTCTAAAAATCAAAGATCATACCCTGTAGTGCAAATGCTAATGCCTAGCTACAGTTTAAAAGAGGAAGCATTGACAAGGAAGTTGAATTTAAAATGAGTTATTGCATATACAATTAAAAAAATATGATAAACCTTATCTCAAACTGGAAATACCCCACTCAACGGTGTGCTGTGTGCAGGGTATGACAACAACATTTTTGGCTGCCTTTCGGTTGCGTTCAATGGATGCGAAAACAAAAAAAAAACTAAACTTTCTTTCATCCGTGGGCTCAATTCTGGCGACAGTCACGTTCCTTGACTGAATTGCCCTGAATTGTCCCGAGTTCATTCGCCGCAGTTACTTTTATCGTTGTTGTTGTTGTTGTTACTGTTGCTGTGGTTGCCATGTCTGGTGGTCAAGTGGTCAAGTTAAGGTATTGGGCCTGACTTTGGCCTGTGCACAGAAATCATAATTTGCTAATAAATTTTCATTTCCATGTCTCGCGACGTTGTTCACATTTTTGTACAGCAAAGTGAAAGTTCCCCCGGCAACGAACAACGTTGCCAAAACGATGGGAACAAGGCGCCGATAGCTTTTCTGGGCCCTGGTCATACGTGTCTCCTCCCCCCTTCCTCCAACCCCTCTCTGAGCTCTCCAACTAACCCTCTCTTTTGGCTCATCACTTTCCTTTAGTTTGTTGCACTTGCCAAACGAAAGACTTAGAACACAAACTTGGTCATGAAGTTTGATTTTTTCGCTTATTTCAAATATTTTATGTAAAATCTTGCTACAGGGTACGTTTTAGTCTGTCATATTCTTTATTTAACAGATTTCTAGTACTTATATTTTTACAGGGTATGTCTTAGTCTATCATATTCTTGCCTCAGACACAAACGTTAAGATTTTAGTTTATGTAGGAGTTTTTTTTGTATAACAGCCGCGATAAAATTTAAATTACAGGGTAGGTCCTAGTCTGTCTGCTTATATACTTATATACTTATGTACTTTTGATTATTAAGCAACTGTTTCTGTATGAAAGCTAAACCTTTTCGCATTTTCAAGCAATGTAGACATTATACCTTTTTTACTGGGCATATTCTAGTCGACCAATCTGCCGATTAAATGTTGTTTTCTGCTTTAAAACATACAAGTGGATTTCTGAGCTTATCTCAGCAATCGAAACTTTTGTTATCATCTAGTGAGTAGTTCAATTATGCTTATAGTTAGTTACAGAGTATGGACAAGTCGATCATTATCTGGCTGAAGACTTAAATGTCTTCTTCACCGCTATTATTACATTTTTAATACCCCTATTGCCCTTAAATTACGAAATTTCCTTACAGGGTATACTTTACTCGATCACTTTAAACAAATTTATATAACATTTTAAGCGTTTAAATTACGGTTTATCGAATTTTAATATTTTTATTGAACTTTATATTCCATAAATTGCTTCCAGGGTATGTATTAGTCGATCATTATCTTTGTTACAAAGCATTCAAATAGATTTAGAAACGTTTTAATTTTTTTTTTTTGTGATCTTGTTATAACTTTCCATTTCTTCAATGCATTTACTGAAGAACTTGTTTACAGGGTATACTAAAGTCGCCAATACCCACGCTCTTTGACATTTGGTGTTATTTTAGGTGTAATTACACACATTTCCTCTAAGTTGTTGAATGTAGTTTTTGTGTTGTTGCTGGTTTAGTTAGTTTAATTAAAGCATAATACTAAATAGACATAATCTGAAATTTCACTCTCGTTTTCTGTTTAGAAAACCTCAAAAAGCTCTGGAAATTTAAAAAAAGAAAGAGACATGAGACTTGGTGGAGAGTTGAAAACTAGTTTCTTGTTGCTTCTTTTCTTCTGCTTCTTCTTCTTCTTCTTTCCGACAGTTAGTTTCACTTTTATTAAGTAATTTTTGAAAAGACGTCAAAGAAACGGCAACTTGTCAATTGCTCAGAAAAATACATACTTGTATTGAGATACGGATGCGGAATGCTGCTGCCAAAGAAATGATAACAACAATAACAGTAACAACAACAATAACAGTAACAACAATAACAACAACAACAACATTAACGATCACAACAATTGAGCTGATGAGGAAAAAGCTTTACGGCAATTGGCAAATGGTAAATGGCAAATGAAACAATTAAACGGCGGCCACATTAAATACAAAAAAAAGCAGCTCAAATGCTTCAGCGAACAAGTATGGAGAGTGAGGAAAAAAGGGGGAAATGGAAGAGTGTGTGTGTGTCTGCGATGCATGTGCCTTGATAGTGTAAAGAAGGCAAAGAACGTAAATTTCATGACTGCACATTTGGCACACTAAAAAATGCCAAGGAAAAAAACCCAATCAGTGCAGAGCAGAGGGCAGAAGTAAAGGCAGCCAGTGAGAGAGAGAGAGAGAGAGAGAGTAGAAGAGAGAGAGGTAGAGAAGAAGGAAGAGAGAGAGAAAGAGGGGAAAATTAAATGCGCGTACGTTGTTTGATAAAAATCGCAGCATAAATTGAGTCAATTTCAGGGCACAATAAATTTCTGTTGCTCTCGCTTGCACACAGAAACTTCCTCTCTCTATTTCCATCTCTCTCGCTCTGCGTTCTTTTGTCACTGTAGTTTGTTCATTGGCATGACGAGTCTACTCTCGATTTCCAGCACTTTCTTCTCATCTTGCGCTGCATATCATCTTTAATTCACCATCTAACAACAACAACATCATCATTATTTTAATCATCATCATCATCAACCAATCTTGGCTCTTCGATCTGCATTTTTGTTTGACTTGATTCTAAGCGAAAGTTAACGTTAAAATTTCTGTTTCTGCCTTTTTCCCTCTTCCCCTTCAGAAACTTCTCCACTCAGTTGTAATTTATAGAGCATATATAGTTAGAAAATCGCATCAAGTCGCAATCTGAACTCGGCGATCTTGCAAAAGTTTCTTTTATCTAAACAACTAAAGTTCAACCCTTGTTTTTACCTTGTAATCTATTCACAACATTTGTGTCAAAAAATTGTTAATTTTGAAAAGTTGTGGAATCTCTTTTATTTATTTATGTAGACAAATCATATTTAAATTTAGGATTACAAACAGGAATAATAACATAATTTTATCATTGTAAAAGAAGAAATAAGTTTTATTTATAATTCTTAATATTATCATTACCTTAATTAATATAATATTTCAATTGCTTGGTTTCATTTAAACTTCTATGTTAAAAAGTTTCAGTTTTTTAGAACGAACTTAAAAAGAGATTTTGTTCTTAAATTTATCTGCATATTAATCTAAAATGCAAACATTTTTTGTCGCATATTAAAATATACATTTTTTCATAATATTAAATGAATGTTTCATTCAACTTTGAGTTAACATTTTTATCTCTTTACTATCGAAATTGACTTTAATTTTTTTAATTTTGAATCATTCTACTCTTGTTGTCATTCTGCTTATACTAACAATATTTTTTACTTAAGAAATTTATTTTAAATTGCTTTGTCCACTATTCACATTAGAAAATAAATACTTTAATTTAATAATATTTTATGTCTAAATTATTCTCGCATTTGTTTGCCCCGTTAACACTTTCGCAAAGAAATTGTTGTTGTTGTTGTTTAGTGTGTAAGTTTGTTGTTGGTTTTCTCACGCATTTGTCATGATGATTTTTCTCCATTCAGTTTTCAGTTTTCGAGTTTTTGTCTCAGTTTTAATGAGCGGGTCATCAAGGCGACATTTGGTCATATCATAAATTATATTTACTGCATTTCACACAAACACAACCACAACCACACACACACTCGCACACACACACACACACACAACTCTCTTGGCAATTGTCACTTACACAATGTTTTCATTTTCATTTTTCGCGCTCATTTTCAAATTTTCACATGTGTATTTTGTGGCATTTGCTTTGGATTTGCTTATGCTCATAACCTTTAAATGGGGTAGCTACATTCTTAAGGCCAAAATAAGTAAGAGTAGTTGCTGCTAAATTAAATTCCACGTTTAACTTTAAAAGATTTTAGCAATAAAATTGGAAAATTGACAAATTGAATTATAAATGACTTGGAAATCGTAGACAATATAGTTCAATGAAGACATCATCTAACTATATATTTAGCTCATTTAACACTAGATCTACCACACCAGTCAAAATGACTGGTTTTACTTTTTATTTCATAAATATTGACTAAGTGTTTTTATTTTTTTTCGATATTATGTTATGACTTTTTAAATAACCACTAAATACATACAATTTGATAAGTTAATTTCATTTTGTGTTCATAGGAAAAAAGATTTTTTTTGTTTTTGGCACTTATACCGTAACCAGTCATTTTGACTGGATATATGTTTGATATGCAAATGCTTTATATTTTGCCCTTTTAGGACGTTCCCTTGTTTGAAACATCACTGTTTGTAAGTTTGTTTACACATCCCTGTAATAATCCATTAGTGTGACAGCATATTTTTCGGGAATTCCCCTATTACAAAAAAAAATTTGATATCAGGAATTTTGTTGAAAACCGTTATGAGACATCATTTATTCATTGAGTTCAATTCTGTTCTGTTCCAGTCAAAATGACTGGTACTGTAAACCATGTAATAAACATGATTATTTTGATTAAAACTAAAACACAATTGATGCATTTTTATGTTTTTATTTATATTTTTTTATTTCTCATCAATTCATTTAAGGGATTAAGAATTTTAATATAAAATAATAGGACTTTTCTTAACCAGTCAAATTGACTGGCTCTGGTATAAATAGGTATGCAAATTTCTTGGTAAATCTAGTGTTAAAGTTTAATTTCTGCTCTTTGAGTCAAATAAAAGCGAATCTATTGCATTTATTTATAAAAAAGGTATGCAAACTTGAATGTATATCTATATCTTAAGTTACATTTATAATCTCAAAATGGTAAAAGTTAGCTGACAATGTCAAATATCTGTTAATACAAATTAATTTAAATTCATTTAAAATAATAAAATATATAAACACATATATTGAGTATAAGACTTTAGTCTTTTGGCATTCTTCAAATGGAACTTTTAGTCTTGTTTAACTAAAAATCTTTTTTGGTTGACCCAGCAATAAATTTATTAAAGCTCTAGAAAAGTTGTCAAATTCAAAGATATTTAAATGTTGCTTAAAGTTCGCTGTTTTAAATAGACATAACTTGTTATTAAATATACCAAAAGTTCAACTTTTCCTTTTTATTTTGCTGCCACTTTTATAGGGTAACTGCTCGTCGTGTACGTACGAACTACACTTGCCTTCGTACCTTATTTTTTTTATTGATATTTCAGTGATAAGCGTTGTTGCCACTTAGTGGAATTGCTGCTGTTGCCGCTGTTTGTGGCATTGTTGCTGCTGTTGTTTCCCATAGCAACATTTTGGAGGCACCACGGGGCGTATGCGCAATGCAACTGAGATGGCAACGGACTATGAATTATATGTATACTGTCTACTCAATTAAAATGTGACTCCTAATAATGGAAAAGATGCGGCACGTATTTTGCTTTTTGTTTTTGGGCTGTGACCTTGCAACCCTGCCACAGCAGCAGCAGCAACAGTTGCTGGTTGCAGGTTGCAGGTTGCAGTTGCAGCTTTCACGCCAGGCGATGCGATGCGGAAATGTGGCAAGTTGTTGTTGTTGCAAGTGTTGTTGTTGTTGTTGCTGCTGCTGCAGTTGTTGGCTGCATTTCCAGGCCATTCGTCACACGTCTCGATTCGCTGACAACGCGCAATCCTCACAGCAACAACAACAACAGCAGCAGCAATAACAACAACAACAGCATAAGCTAATCATAATTTCAGCCAATTTAGCGACAAGTGTTGCTGCTGTTCTTCTTCTCGTTGTTGTTGTTGTTGTTGTTGTTGCTGCTGTGCAGTGACTTTCTCCCGACCTCGTTTAGTTCGCAGCGAATCCAATTCCGATTCCTAAAATAAATTATTGACACACAAATTGTTGTCGCTGTTTGTTGTTGCCGTTGTTGTTGCTGTCGCTTGACGTGCGTCTATTGACCCGCAGCAGCCCCAAAAATTCAGAAATCCAAAACAAAAAGCAAATAAAATTAAAATATAAACAACAACTTTTAGAAACTCTTTCGCTCGTCTGTTGGCTTTATTTATTTATTTTTACATTTGTTTTTGTTTTTGGCCCGGCCATAATAGTAAGGTCCAAAACCAAGTAGGAAGCAAATAACAACAACAATTTGATTTGCATATTTTTACGCTGAGCGCTTTGTGCGGGGAAGAGTGGGAAAAGGGGGAATCAAAGGAGGAGGGGGGATGGGGGAATGGGGAAGGGGTAGGGGTATGGTCAGTATGGGCACACGGGTCACTGGGCAATGCGTGGAATGCGTTAATTGCCCGAGCAGCCAAGATCTTGCTATGGCAGGGTATTTGAGGAATGCAAGACGTGGAGATACCCTGTAAATTACCCAACATTGTTTCACTATAAAAACGTACGAACTAAAAAAAACGTATGTATAAATAAATAAACACTTGCAACATGAGACGCAAATGGATTTAATTTATGCTCTCTACATAGCAAGCCAACCTCAAGTAACTAGGGTATTTATTAGGCAATCATTATGAAATTTTCAGAAAAGGTCACCAAAATATTCAACAGCAAACATGCCAAACATGAAAACTATATCTGCATAAATTTTAGAATTAAATATGTTAAAAAGAAAATGATAAAAAAGAAAGGAAGAAAATTACTTAAATTACCGAGAAGATTATTGAGAAAAGAGTATTTTTGAATACATTTCTTAAAAGATTCATTCTTTTTATGATAATAGTTTTCTAAAACGAAATTTCAATTTTATTTTATAATAACACTTTGTTCTTTAATTTTTTAACTTCTTCAAAGAAATGACCAAAATAACATAAATTGTGTTCTGTTTATTCTACAAAGTCAACTGTAAATATGCCCGCTTCAAGTATTTGTGCAGGGTATAAGAGAAACAAACAGTTAGGCTTAGGTCGGAGCGCTCATCAGGTGTTGGCAGACCAATAATTTTGCCTGAGGGGCAAACGATTAGAAACCTAACGAACCATAAATTCTAAACTAGGCACAACAACAACAGTAACAACAACAACAATAGCAACACAAACTGACATTCAATTGGGCATCGAAAGTGCTCACAAAAATTGCCAGTGAACAATTTCTAAATGAAAATATTTTCCAACACATTCAATTATCAAAATGAAAGTTGCAAGCTCTAATGGCGGCAGGGAAGGGAGGAATGTACGGTGGTTTGGCGGTTCGGTGGTTCGTTTGTTTCGGAGGAGCTTTAAGCGGTCAATCGGCACGTAGGCAACATCAATAAAATTGTCAAATTGGCAAAACGAGGCATAGAAGGGTTAAGGCAGTTTTTGGGGCGTGACGCACGTGCTTCGCATCAGCAAAAGCAACAAAATCAAAAGCCAACAATTTGCTGCCTCCTGCCTTCATTGCCTGCCGCTGGGTGCGGCAAGTGCGACGAAGTCAACTGCCCATACAAAAGACTCAGGCAACGAACTTGCATGGCATAAAGACTCAGGCAACGAACTTGCATGTCTGTGAAAAGACTCAAGCAACAAACTTGCTCAATGTGCAAAAAGCAAACGACTTAGGCAACAAACTTGCATAAAGAACCTTTTTGTTTGTTTGCTTCCTGGAATCGCAGCTGAACTGAGTCGCAGTCAGAGTTATCGATGATTAGGGCCAGATTTAAAGAAAGATTATGCACTTTAAAAGAGTTCACACAAATCTCGTAGATTGTGGTAAGCAAATTCAGTTGCGTTCAATTAATTTGTTAGTAAGTATAATGCACAGGTTAATTTTGCCCACAAAGAAAGTTATCGAATTTACTTTATTGATAAAACTAATTTTAAACAAAATTTTCTATCATCTGTAAAAGTAAAGCCATTTCAAAGATTAATTTATTGCACAAATTGTAGTTCAGAATTATCGATGATTTATCGAATAATAACTATCGATAATTATATTTTCTATATTCTATAAGGCATTTAAGAAAATTTCTGCCAATTTTGTTTCTATCTTCTAAAATTGAGGTTATCGATAACATTGTCAAAAATTTCTAATCGAAATTGTATGAACTTAATGTACAGAAGACAATTCAATCTACTCAATGAAATTTAATTTGATCAGCAAATCCAACCAAATTTGACAATTAATAAATTATCGATAATAATATCGAAAATGGTAATCGAAATAAATAAAAAAAAATGTGTTTGAGAATGCAAAAAAAGTTGAAAATTTTAAAACATTTCGATTGTCTATAGTGCTATCGATATTATCGATAACATGAATTTCCATTTATTTTGCTACTTTAAGCTGCAAAATCAGTAAGAATATACATCAAAATTGTCAAGAGTGCTACGTTGAGTAGCGCAGGGTATCTGCTTAACGTGCACACCCTATTCTGGAGACATTCTCCACTTGTTGTTGTTATCGAGCTCAATACGATTTGCTTTGGACGCAACAAAAAAACAAAAGCAAACCAAACGCAATAAAAAATGTCATCTTTCTGTTTGAAATGAGTTGCTGTTACAGTTGCTTGCCCCATTATTAAGTATGACACAACAACCAGCAACGACAACAACAACAGCAACTACAACAGCCACCATAAACAACAACAACAACTGCAAAAAATTCAAGTCAATCTGTCAGACTCCAACGCAACTGAAGCAACTGAGAAACGGACCAAAGATTTGTCCAGCCGGCCGGTCTGCAACAGTTGGTGGTGCTGCCTGCTGTTGGTGCTGTTGGTGGTGCTGTGGTGGGTCTCTCTCTCTGGGCACCACTTGGCTGCCCTGCATTGTTTTTGTATTTGTTTGTATTTTATTTGATTTCATTTTGTACTGTATTTTTTTTTTTTGCAATGTTTATTGTTGTCGCTGTCACACAATTGTTGCTGTGTGTTTTTTGAGTTGTTAGTGGTTGTTGTTGTTGTGTCAGTTTTATGTAACAAATGTTGAATTCTTCGCTGGGCAGGCATTTCACTTGCGATTGTTGCAGTCATCGTCATTAGTGTCCAAAAATGAAATGATTGCAAATACTCCTCAGTATCAAACGCCAGCTCTCAAGTGGGGCAGCTGCACTCAGTGGTTGTTGTTATGCTTGTTAAGGGCCAACATCACAGCTTCCAAAACAACAAACAACTAACAAAATTTTTACTTTCGTTTCATGTAAGCGCCGCACATTTCACTTTACATATTTTTGCACTGTGCTTCGAGGTAGTTGGCGGGGGTTGGCGGTGGTTAGCGGTGTTGTTGTGGTGCCAGCATAACTGCGCTCAGGGTGGTAATCAGCAGCCCAGTAACAAGTCCAGATTCATACTTTGCTTCCCCCTCTCGCCACAATTGCGTTTTTTTTTAAGTGCAGTCACCTTTTTTTAAGGTTTTTTTTGCAGTTTTTAGTTTTCTGCTTTTCCGCTTTTTCATCGTTTTTCCATATATTGTATAAGTAATAACCACATTGAGTTAGCCCCACTTACGAGTGCCCACTGGGAAGCTGAATTTCAATTTCAATTTGGCAATTCAACCACAGTTAGTGGCGGGAGAGTGGGGAGAGTGGGGAGAGAGGGGAGGGGAGGATTAGGCGAACTGCACTTGCAACACTTTGTGGTCGCACAGTGGTGCCAAAACAATTCACGCACTTGACGTGCAACACATTCACCCACTCATAAGTATCTACTTGTTTAGACACTGCAACATCTTCGGTTCGTTTTGCAACACTGTTTCACTTTATCACATTGCAGTGCAATGACATAATCAAAAACAAAATTCAACATTAAATTATATTCAGATTCATTCTCATTTTCCAGCTGAAACAACTTTAAAGTCACCTTATAAAGTTACTGAAAGCTTAAATTTTTGTTCCATATTTATTTTAAATTTCTTTGTGTATGAAACTATTTCTAAATTTTGACATTGTGTTTTTATATCCAATTTAAATAAAATACAGATTGTTTTAACTTATTGTTTTAACTTTATGATGTAGATAGAGTTATATTAAATATTCTTCTTATTCTTTTCTTACTTCAGAGATTACGCACTTAAGTGCACAGCTAAACATATTATTTGTTTTCTTCTATAGAAATGCAGTTGCAAAGTTCTTCAGAGTCTTTGGAATGAGAAAGAAACTAAAGAAAAGAACAGAGAGTTGGAGCTGAATAGCATTTGACTTGACTTAGATGCGAAGAGTGAGCTCCTCAATTCTCCCCATTCTCAAGTGGAGCAGACACATTGTAAGCCCATTTTCAGGCTATGGTTTCAGCTTTGGTTTTGGCTCGTGGCAATTAAGCAGGCAGCGGAATGGAGAGGGGAGGGGAAGCTGCAGGGCAGCTGCCAGAGGCAAGGAGAAAGAGAAAGAGAGGGGGAGGGAAGAATAGGCAGCGACTCAGAACATTAATCTTGAGACTTTGCTGGAAATGAAAAATAATAAAGCACTAAATGGAAAATGAAGCACGCTGCCAACTGGGAACTGGAACTGGTGGTAATAGAAGTGAAAAAGGGTGGGGAGGTAAGAGAGTGGGAGAGAGGGAGAGAGAGGGGGAAGAGGCACGAGGCACACTCTTAATTGAGCATCGTGAACGCAAATGCAGCAATTCGTTGTGCTTCGTCGGCTGCGGCACGTTGCCAAGAAAAGCGGCAGGGGAAGAGGGAAGTACACTCAGAAAAACGCGGAATAATTCGAACTACGAAAAAAGTTCTCTAATTTATACCAATTCGTTGTCTAATTCTTAAAAATAAACGATCTGTATGCATTTCAAATAAGATCAAATTTCCGATATCAAGAAAAATATATATTAATTTAAGACTGTTTCGTTCTTAAATATAAAAAAGATTAAAAAAGATTAAGATTAAGTTATTCTGGAACCCTGGGTCGACTCACAAAACAAGCTCGTTAAGTCTTAAATCAAGATTTTTCATTCGCGTATCGTTTTTTGCACTTGCTTTCTTAGAATTCCCAAATGGTTCTTGCTTGTTTAATATGAGAAGCAGTTTGAAAGCCACTGAGAAATTAAGACTATATTAAATGGAATAATTTTTGTAGACAGTCATCACTAATTTTCACACTAACTGAAAGTTTTGAATGTGCACATAATGCTTATAATATATATTACGAATTCAAATACAATATGAAAATAATAAAAATGTGCAAAAATCTTATTTTGTGCGTAAGAGTTCGTTCGTAATATAACTCAGCATTAAATTGAGCATACAAAATTCTTAAAACAATCCTAAAAACTACTTGACTTATTCGAACGATATTAAATTCAACATTTTGGTCTTAAATCAAGAACTATCGGGATTATTCCACCTTTGACACCTTTGCGGTGTCAAGTCCAAACGCACTTAGCTTTTCTCTCAGTGCAGGGGCATTCTTAGCTGAATGTTGTTGCGTGCGCTGTGTCTGTGTCTGCGTCTGTGGCACTGCCACTTGAATTTCCTTGTGGCCGCCACACGGCTTGCCACAAAGGCGCACGTGGCGATGCAACATCCACATCCACAAAGCGTAACAATTGGGCGTCGACCACGCCCCCTCACTGACCCACCGCCCACCGTCCATATCCAGTGGCAATGGGCAGTGGGCAGCGGTGGGCGTGGCAGCCGCCCTCCCCCATAGAGCCCTCGGAGTTTGTGCCAAAAGCCGTTTCCTCATTGTCTAATTAAATGTTTCTGCAGTCATAGACACAATTTGATTAGTTAACTGTTAACTGTTAGCCATGGGCCTCAGCACTCAGCCTAACCTCAATGTATAATACGTAAATACGTACAGCAGGTGGCGCCACTAGCAGCTGCTAAAAATTCTACTTAGAGGCATTAGAAATTGAAAATTTCCCTAAGATTTTATTCTATACATTGCAAATAAAATAAGGAAAATGTCAATGCGTCGAAAAAATAGACAAACTAATCGATTTTCCGAAAAAATTTTAAGTATAAAAAAAAAATGGAGGGAAGTTCTTCATTCTTGGAATTAAAATTTAACAAAAATAAAAGAAATTCATTTGCATTCATCCAAAAAGAAATTAATTGCAGTGGAGTGAGGTTAGAAACACTTGAAAATGAATTTTACCGTAATAATGAGTTAAATACAATTATTGTCGGTAGGTGACGCAACATACAATTTATGGAACAAATGATATTGGCATTTATTCAATGAGTTTTTCCTATTGGAGACAAAAATTAGTAGATAAAACTTTAAAATTAAAATATTTTTGATTTCTTGAAATTATGAAATAAATATGATTGAAATGAAATTGAGCTTAACTTCCACAACAGATGTGGAATGATTTGAAAAAAGTTAGGTTAGAAACGATGGCAACTGAAATTAAGTCAAAATAGCACCAGTTGGACATATAAAGAGACTATATTCTATTAATTTATAACAATAAAATTAAAATTTATCCTTAGGCATTACGTGCGATAGGTGGCGCCACACTAGAATACGGTTAGAAACGATCGGAAATGAAATGTAATTTTAATTGAGCCCAGAAAGTGGCTTCTATTGATTTGTGTGCTTACCGCAATGAACCAAAACTCGTACAGGTGGCCACTGTGCTCGCCAGGTGGCGCCACATGCCCGTTTATAGCAAATAGAAGAAGAAGAAGGTTAGAAATGGTTGGAATCAAAGTGGAGCAAGCTGTTGATGCTGAGACTGCGCCCAATTCTATTGACAGTTGGGACAACTTGATGACTGTCTGTCTGCTGGCTAACAAAATGTTGCAATCATTGTTGTTGTTATTGTTGTTATTGTTGTTGTTGCTCTGACTTTGTCATCACTTGCGGCAAAGTTGTCATTGTTTTTGTCTATTTTACTATTTTTTTTTTGTATTTTTTGTTGCTGCTGCAGCATTTTTAAACTGGGTTAAAAGCACAAACAACACGCAAAAATGTGACGACAATTCGCAAAAGCAATTCCCCCAAGACAGAACCAAGTAAAGCACATCCAACAACAACAACAACCACAATGAGAGCAACAACAACCACATCAACAATGATAGACAATGCTTAACAAAATCATAGAGCTGTAACCAAATGATCGTAATGATCTTGTTCTTGATCATTGCTGTTTATAGAACAGTTCCCATTTGCGATAACTCAATCTTAAGGCAGTCTTCAAATAAGAAAATTGCTGAATTGCAATTCAGCCCAAGATCTCTCCTTGAGTTAGATAACTTTTTAATTTATATTTTGATAATATTAGATCTTAAATGCTGACTCTGAAATCCGACTTATCTCATTTTATAATAATTTGTTGAGCTTTCAAGTTCTTTTTAGACTCCGTTAACCTTCACTGACATATTTTTGAGAACCTTAAATGCATATTTAAATGGGTTACTTTTTCCGATTTTCAGTTTGTGTAAGAAACCTTAACGATATTTTAGATCTATGGAATACTGAGCACCTATGGTATATCTCAATATTTTAAAATCTTTCAAGCAAGCAAACAATTTTATTCTATATTCCATATATGTATATTATTCGAGCTTACCGTGCTTAATTAGTATAGAGATTGAATTTTTATTAGTGAGATATTGATTGTAGCTATTTGATTGAGTATTAGATCCCTATGATTATGATATATCTTTTTAATTGAAACTACTTGGAAAGTTTTAAGAGCTTTTGTAAACTTTTTAGTCAATTTTTTTTGAAAATATTGTACTTAGAAAGAAACTAATTTTATGACCAATTATTTTCATGACAGTTAAATGATTATTTAAATAGCGCATAACTCCCGAAATAAAATGCAATGCATTTCATATGTATAATTGAAAACAGAATAAAATCGCACAATCTCTTCAAATTTTTTAAGTTTTCATTTGATCATTTAAATATTTAATTGCTATTTATGCATAATTATAAAATAACTAACTTTTATTAGCTGATTTTAAATCGTATCTCCAATTTTATATTTAAAGTTTCAAGCTACTTTTACCAAACTGTTTTTTTTTGTTTTTAAATTTTTTTATATTTGCTACTAAAATATATTTAAGTTAGCTTAAAAATCCCAAGGGGTTTTTGTTCAGACTCCAGACTTGAATGGGTTTCCAAAGAACTGCGCATCTTTGTCAATTGTAGCCTTAAAAGGATCTACAACAAAATAGAACGAGAAAAAAAAATAAAAAAAATCAGAAGAAAGAAGAAGAAGCACGCATAGACAAAAATAAAAAAAATATTAAGCTTGCCGTGCAGCACACAAAGTAGTTGTTGTTGAACTTGTTTGGCCATGTTGCATGTTGCATGGTCCAGTCGGAACTTGAAATCGGAATCACAGATGTCACAAATGTTGTTAGCATATTCTTTTGGGGGCCTTTGCTTTTGCTTTGCATTTGGCCCACATGTGTCACACAAATTGTGCGTTGGCCAAAACGTGGCAGGGGAGAGGGGGGAGGGGGAGGAGAGGCTGCTACTCAAGCCGAAGCGGCATTTGTGGCAACTGCGGCCGCTTCTGCATCGACTGAGGCATCGACTTTGTCTGCTCCAATTTGCTGACCATTTGGCTTACTTTGGTTGCTGCCTCAGTTTTTGCCGTTGTTGTAGTTGTTGCCGTCGTGTTGTGGCATGCAAATGCCTGTGTGCAACGGCATCGTTGTCGGCCCAGTAGCCAAGACTGCAACAGGACTTATAAGCTTGTGGCAATGTATGTAACAAAAAAACTATATAAAATTCCTATATTTACACTTTGATTTATGTACATTATGCTATGAATTGAGATTGGCCAATCTAAAGTCTGAAAGTCTCAAATTTTGTATTAAAACTTATTTTACTTAAATAAATACATTAGAGTGCATCGATTTTTTTCACAAAAAATGGTAACCCATTTTCGTAATCTGTGGTCAATTCAAAGATGTTTTCACGAAGAAACCATAGTTCTAAAATGAATTCCTGGTACGCGCTTTTTGAGTTGAAAATTCATTTTTTTGAACATTTATATCTTGGGTGTTTATGGACCGATCCTGACAAACTTGGTGTCAATACTCTTGTTAGGACTAGGACTTTTAAAACTCCACAAAACCAAAGGACGAAATGTCCTTTAAGCATAATTTTCATCCTTGGAACGATGATTTCCCGGTTCGATTATGTCAAGATATATCCTAAGAAATTAGTCATAATTTAATATAATTTTGGCCCAAAGGACATTTTTATCGACCTTGAACTTTAATTTTTATTAACAGAAAATTAAAAACGTATTTTATTAAAATTGTATTAAAATATTTTGTAAATTGTACATATATCTTTCGAATACCATATTTGAATAAACTATAAAAGTCTTTGCTCTTAAGTTAAATTAAAAAAAAACATATTTAATCTAAATTTGAAATTATAATTATTTTAAATAATTTTCTTACTTTTTTTCCTAAAATTTCGAATTTTTTTAAACCTAGAAAATAATTTATAAAAGTATCTTTTAACTTTTTAAAGAGAACTCTGTACACATTCAAAATCAAGCTTAAATAAATTAATATAAATAGAACTTAAAGTATGGACGAAATGAGTAAAATTATTACTTTCTTTTTGAGTGAACCCCTTAAGAAAAAAATGTTAAATATTTCTAATTGTCTAATATTAGAAATAAAAAAATATTTAAAAAATAAAAAATGTGTTTCAATTTTGTTAAGTGCTTAACATGAGAAATTAATGATTGGGAAGACAATTGACAGTTTTGTCAAAAAGTTCTGTATGCACCATTGTACATAAATGTTAGTGCATTCAAGAGCCAATGTACCGGGTCTCTCGCAATCGTGCACACTCCACTCTGGACTCTCTCTACTTGTTGATTTGTGGCAATGAATGTCCAAGATTGCCAAGAGCGAGCAAAGAAGAATTATTTGTGCTACGGCTGCAATTTGGTGCAGTGGCTGTGACTGCGACGGCGACTGCGACGGCGACTGTGTGGCATGCCACAGTTGCATAACCTGTATTAGTTGTTATTACCGTTTTGCAGCATCCACAAAGCGCAACTTTCTTACGACAACAACAACAACGAGAACAATTTGCCATTGATCGATAGACAACGCATTGAAAGCCCTAAGCTCGCAGCTTAAGCGGAGCTTTGGCACTTGCCAAAAGCGCAGCAAGTGCCAGGCAGCGACGCGACGTCACGCATGCAGTCGCTGCCAACGTCGCTGCCGTCGTCGTCGTCGTAAACGGCAAAACAGCTTACAAGACGCACAACGCGACGGCGCAAACTTTCAGTTGCTTTCAAGCTGCACAAGACGACGGTTCGTAGTCAAAAAAAAAAAAGAAAAACAACTACAGCTGCAAAGCAAAAGAAATCGAGAGAGAGAGAGAGCAAGCCAAAGAGAGCCAGCGCGCGCTCTCTATACGAATAGTCGTACGTGAAAAGTGAAAGAAACTTCTTGAGGTTCGTTAAGTGCGCGTGCGTAGCGTCGTCGTGCCTTCGTGTCGTCGTCGTGCCCTCGTGTTGTCGTGTGTCTTCGAGAGAGCGTCGTCGCCTTAAGCTCGACTTGAGAAACAAATTCGAAATCAGTTGCCGTGCAGAACGTCAAGCGAACGGAGTTGTGCGCATCGCGGCGCGTTGATGTCTAACACACTCACACACACACTTTTCTCGTTGTTTTCCATTTAATTTCTAACGGTACGCGCAAGTGCTCGATTAATTGTGCAAAAGCTTAAAACGTTAACTCTTTTTTTTTAATATATTTTTTTTTGTATTTTTGTTGTTGTGCGTAGTTTTTGATCCTGTAAAAACAAGTTGGCCCAACTGACACACATTTTATTTTTCAATTTAATGTTGTTGTTGGCCGCACCTGTTGCACCAGCAATTAAAGAAATTCGAAATATTTTTTGTACTGATTTTTGTTGTTTTTGTTTCACAGTTTTTTGTGGGCATGTTGAAATCTGGCCACAAACATTCATAACTTTTTGCTCATTAAAAGTCGTGTAAACAACAAGAAAAAAAATTATAAGAAGGAAGTGTGAAAACAAATTGCAAATTCTAAGAATAAAAAACCAAGCAAACAACGAAAAAAAAGAAATTACAATAAAAAAAGAAGCAGCTGAAAAACATCAGCGACAAATTCATTCAGACGTTACAGTGAGCGACAAAATGCAACGCACGCAGTCGCCGCTGTCGACGCGGCTGACGCTGCTGCTGTCTCCATTGCTGCTGCTGCTGCTGCTACTGCCGCTGTTGGCGTCCGCGCAAACACAACAGGCGCAGGCGCAGAATATAGGTGAGTGTGTCAAGCGAAAGACAAAAACAAAAAATAAAACAAAAACAAAAAAACAACAACAGCAAAGCAAACAAATTTTCTCTCGTTTTTTGCTGCTGCGCTGCTGCTGCTGCTGCTGCCGCTGCCTCTGCTGCTGTCGCTGTTTACTTTACTTTATTCGTCACCCATTTTTACTCTTGTTGCTGTTGTTGTTCTTGATTTTTCGGGGCGCAGCTTTTAAATTTTTGCATACAATTTTTGTCGTTAGCTTTTTTCTGTTTTTTACTTTTTGATTTCCGGTTCTCTTTAAAACAAAAGCAACGCACGATTTATGCGCTTTTCCCACGTTCATAAACGCAAACAGTGACAACAACAACAACAACTACAACAGCAACAGCAAGAACAACTACAACAAAAGTCCAGCTTCAAGTCAAGTGCCGGCAACTGGTCAACCTGCTGTTGTTGTTGTTGTTGCTGTTGCTGTTGCTGCTCACTCGTATTTTATATCGGTCAGCTTTTGTGCTCGTTAATTGTTTCGTGGGATACGCGCGACAACTGAACGAAGGAACGGGGCGAAGAAACGATTAAAAAACGGGCCATGAAATGACCGAAACACCAGCGAGAATTCCCATATATGCATATATGCATGTACCGCAAACACTCGATAGAGTGAACACCAAACATATATCACATATCTGAGCTTCGAATTTACCTTTACTGCTAGAAATGCATATGTAATAAAATAATATTTTCTAGTTGGATTTTAAAGGGTTTTCTGTAAAAAAATGTCTTAGTTTATCTAAGAAAAACTTTGCAAATATTTCAAATATTCTCACATTTCATATTATATCAGATCAAATTACATGAATATTCGCACACTAGTCAGAACTTTTACAGATCAGCGATAATTAATATTTTTAAATTTGTTTCTATTTTAATGTCGAAGTCTTCAACATTCGAGCTTTGTCTTTGAATAATGGTGATTCAAGTTAGGAAAGTTTGACTGTATTAATTTTACTATTCAAAATTTTGAAATACTCAAGCTTTTGCCAGACCCTCAAGTTACCAATTTAATTCTGCTTATGAATTTGAATTTTAAATTTTAAGCCCTCTTTATGTTTAATCCAACTTTTTTTACTATCAATATGACTGCCAACATTCAGAAATTTTTCTAGCTAAATTTGTCCAACAAAATTGTAATTTAAAACTTTTAAGCGTCTATAAATTGGATAATATGCATAAGGAAGGCTTAGAATAATTTGGTTCTAACATTTTGCAGTTGTATCTGCTAAACACAAAAATCAAAGACAATTAATTACAACACCTTTTTCGACTTGTTCACGCTAGCCAGTGCACACTGTACTTAATGTTAACATATGGGCTGGTCAGCTGGTGGGCGTGTCAGCTGGTGTTGACCACAGGAAACGGATGTTTGTTTGGGTCAGCAAGCAAAAAAATAGCAACAGCAAAGTAAGCGCCAAATGTGTCACACACACAGACAAGACAAAAGACTTAGGCAACAAACTTGCTGCTGCTGTTGCTGCTGTTGTTGTTGCTGCTGCACGTGGCAACGTCACCTGTCGAGAGAGCAACCAGAGCAACCTGTTGTGCCATTCTTGTCTCCAATTACCAAACCCAACCAAGTTGCTGCCACGTGCAGCAAGATTGGGTTACAGTTACAACAAAGCAGGTTCAAGAAAGATACAAAGAAGAACAAGAAGAAGTAGTAAAGCAGAAGGGGCACAAGAACGCCTTGAACTTGAGAACAAAAGAAGAACAACTGGGAGGGGAGTGTTGACTGTTCAGAGTGTTGACTGTTGTTTAAGTCACTTTTACTGTTAAGTCGCTGAGCTTTGTTTTTTTGTCTGCCGCGACAGTTTCGACGACTCAATTCGGAAAGTTCAATAACTGAATGCAACTTGCAGCAATTCTTCAATTTAATCTTCAGATGCGTCGCGCTATCAGCGGAGACTCGTCTTAAACCGTTAGACGAACGCATTTTGGGCGAGCTTGAAGAAAAGAATTGTGGGAATTCCAAAACTGGCAAGACGAAAGAAAAGAAAAAGATTAATTTAAATTACAAAATCAAAAAAGACAAGAAAACAACAGAAAGACGGAAAAACTAACAAAAAATTGTCTAGAAATTAAAATTAAATTTACGAGCATCTAAAATACAAAAACAAACAACAAAATTTCACAACGAACAACAAAAACAACAATAAAAAACTTTGTTCAGTTGAGTTTTTGCCTTTCGGACAAATGGGAAAGTTTTTAATATATATTTTTTCACAATTGTATTTCATATTGTTGACAATAAGAAAAGTAAAAGTGCAATGCAAACAACAACAACAACAACGACAACGAAAACAACAACAGCAACGATGAGCAACTGGAGAAATGGTGACAATGCTGGCAAATTGTGGGGCAGCAACAACACTTCTCTCATAATGAGAAACTAACATTACGTACTCGGAGCTCCGAGTAATTTACAGCCAACGACTCTTTTCAGATGATGAGCAATTATATGTGTAGTATTTTCATTATCATTATCATTGTATCTTCAATATTATCATTGTGCAAATATTTCATGATGTGTTAAAACACCATTAAATCCTTTTCGTATTATAACAACTGTGATAAGTTATGCTGCTATAGTATGTCTATTGGTATTTTCATCATAGATTTCATCAGCATTACCATCAATTAAATTATATCAATAAAATAAGTCATCAAATATATTAAGTCATATAAACAATCATGGTATTTTGCTAGATTATAAGTATTTTCATTACATTTTTCATTAGCTTGACGATGAGTATTAAAATAATTTTCGTATAATGACAATCGTGTTAAGCTATAATGATATAGTTGAACCATTGGTATTTGCATGATAGATTTCATCAGCATTATCATCAATTAAATTAATATGTAGTGGAAAATGTTCAAATAAATCAATCAAATAAATTTACTTATATATTATTATAAAAAGTCATATAACCAAATATGTTATTTTGCTAGATCATTAGTATTTTCATAACATTTCCCTTTAGCTTAGCATCAGAAACTATCCTCAGTATCATTGATTATTAAAACCATCACTTCAATAAAAATACAAAATATTATAAGTATTTTCTTAAACATTTTCATCTAAATTACTATCTTCAATCTATCTTATCATTCTAAAATATTGCTGTTACTTGAAAATATAATATTCAGTAAATTAATACTGAAATTTTGTTGCATCATTGAAATGTTCATGATCAAATTTATGAGTAATATCATCATTATATTTACAAGTCTACACATATTTGTTAACTACCACTATTAAAAGTGATTATATTTTGCAAGATCATTAGCAGTTTCATGATCATTGATCATGATCATCAGCACTAGCATTATCATTACGATAGGCATCATAATGCTCATCATCATTGGGCTAATGCACGCTGGCATTGCGGAAGCTCAGCGTTTAATTGCAATGCGAATAAAAAATCAAGCATAACTATTCGCAAGATGCTTCGTATCTATGAGATACATAACTTTCGAGTTGTATATTTGGCTTGCTTTAGCTGTTGTAGCTGTTGTTGTTACTGCTGTTGTTGTTGTAACTGCTGTTGTTGTTGCTGCTGTTATTATGATGCCCATGTCGTTGCCTTTGCTATTTTTTTTTTTATTTTTTTTGCATTTTGCCTTGGCTCATTTGCTGCTGCTGCAACCACAGTAAACCACACACAATGCCTGAGAGTCACAACCAACGATAGTCTCCACACACAGCCCCGGCTCCCCTTTGCCGCCCTCTTTCCCCTTGACATAGAGGCGTGGCATACTGTGCGCGCATGCGTGCAAACATTTTTTTTGTATTTCTTTATGTTTTTCTCTTGTATTTTTTATGTTTTATCTGTTTGCGGTTTGCATTGGCCAAATCTCGAAACGAGGCGGTGGCTGCCTTTACATAATAGAAAACAAACACTCGACTCAACTCAACTCAGGCCACAACAAGGAAGTCCACATTGAGGAAGCCACCAACTGACTTTTGACTGTGGGCGGGAAAATCACGCACTTCACTAGACACAACAACGACAACAACAAACGCTGCGATAAGAAGAGTTGACTTTTACCTGTGACAACACTTAAACAACAAGTAAAAGTGCTCGTCCTTATTTTACTATTTTTTCAAAGAAATTTTTAAGAAATTTGCAGAATAGTTAGCTAATAACTTTAAGTGCAAGCAGATGCGATTTTATTTTCCTAACAACAAATTTGATTATATTATGCAACTTTTAACAATATTATAATACTATAATATATTCGAAAAATAGCTTACTCCTAACATATAAACATTCTTGGATCTAGCATCCAGTTGAGTTTTCCTATTCCTCCAGGAATTTGCCGTATATTTGTCTGATAATTGTAACTGCAATAAAATTCTATTTAACGATTCTATTTACAAATTTGACTTATGTTTATATTTCAACTGGAAATTACATTTATAGCTCACATACTAAAAATCATAGCTCTAGCTCTTATCTCTGCTAAATTCATTGGGAACAAAAGTCCCTGTTGGTGACTTTTACATATGACAAAATTCAAAAGACAACGCTCATAACTATTTCCACATAAATACTTTGAGTCAAAGCCATAAATGTCAACCAATTACCATGAAATTTTCAGAATACTTGAATCAAAAATTTTGATAAACATAGGCCAAAGTTCAAGTGAAGCCATGCAAATAGAGGAAAATGAAAACCGTTTTAATGCTCGTGAAGTCCACACTTGGGATTATTGCATCAAACGCAGCATTTAATGAATTTGATTGGGTTGATAATGATCTTTAAAAGCAGAATGTGACTTTGTTTTGAGGGAGGAGAGGGCAAAAGTCACAGTGGCAGTTAAAAGTTTTGCGCAATTGTCACACTCGAATGCCCCTTCAATATGTTTGGCCTCACACTTTTACGCAATTTCGAGTTTGTTTTTTCTGTTTCTTTTTTGTTGTTTATTGTTTTTTGAGGTGCAATCTTCATCAAGTGCGGCCGCCTTGGCACGTAGGAGTTTCAGTGTGGAATATGAGGGAGTGGAGGTGTGTGGATTGTGGAATGTTTAGTGTCTAAAATGGAAATGAGCCACTGAGCAACTGAACAACTGAACAACTTTGCGCAAGCAATGTCAAATAACCTTGCCACTTACTCACAGAAAGTTAACCAAAGTAATTGGGGAGGCAAATGTCGATGATTGATAGAAATTGAGTCAAGGAAAGACTGAGAAGAGGAGGCAGAGACTGAGATTGAGATTGAGACACACGAGTTGTTTTCTTACGCATCTCAAATGCATGAGATACAACGGTGCAACGATAAGAACACAGTCATAAATTATACATAAACTAAGAAAAGAAAAAAAAAACGGAGACTCTGAATTAGTTTTAGATACAGACTCAGAGTAGAACTCGCGATGCACTTGGGGAGAGAAGAGTGCTTAAATGGAGATGAGGCGAGTAATTTGATATCTGACATGGAGTAAACCCAATTAAAATACTATGAATATGTTTTAGATACATTTCCCTACTGAAAAACAAAAGAAATTTATAAAATATAATATAATAAATGATAATAACAAAAGCTTTAAAATAAAAATATATATTATATAAGCTTATAATTTATGTTTGCGAACATTTACATTAATTTGTATATTAGTAATTAATAAATAAGGAAAAAAATTAAATATTGACACAAATTGTAATTTTAAAGCGCATATTACAGTTAAAGTTAATTTTATAGATGAGTCAAAGATGATTTCATCTAAGATAGAAAATTTCTGAAATTCATATGCAACTGTATTTAAATGGAATGTATTTAAAAATATAACTAGAGAAAATAATTGTGATCTCATAACATGTGATTTATAGACAGTTTACAAAGTAAGAGATTCTTTAAGCAAGCTCAAATTGTGTATTTCTATTGTGTAGTGAAATCCGTTGAAAAAAGCTGACTTTTAACGCAAAGATTTATCAAAAAAGTTCTTGACCAAGTTGACAATGGAAGAGTAAAATTTGGTTCTCTAATATCTAATGATTTATTTAGTAGCAAATAAGAGAAAGATCTGCAAATTTGAAGAGAAAGATCTTTCCATGTCCACAAATTACTTTCATTTCAAAAGATGATGCAATGTATGATATGATTTTTATTAGTCAGAGTCCAAAAGGGACTCAATGGGTAAAGTATTGAGAAAGTTGGCATATAAGACAGACAAATAAACCATCAACAAAGTGCAAACAATAGTCAATATTATGAGTATTACTCACAGACAGATAAGGAGAATACTTGTCGATGTAATGGAATCAACAGTTTCTATAATTATTTATTTCTGAATTCAAAATTCGTTTATTCCTTTTTTATTTTCGGGGTGCAGCTCATTTGTATGGGATTCTCATTACTGGCATTGTCAACCAGCTGCTGCAGTTGGGTATATTGGCTATAAGGGAGAGTTGGGCAGAGACACGTATGTGGCAGGTAACTTTCGCGTTTGTTGCCTAAGTCATTCGATTGGCGTTGCCAGCTGTGTGAAATTTTGTTTTAATGTGTGTCGCCGTGAAATGCTCGGAAAGTGAAACTAACGTCTAATAAATAAATGAAATTGTTTGCTATTAGTAGCGCATTTAAATGACAACAACAACTTGAAAGCTGAAATGGAAAAAAAAGGTGTACGACAGAATTTATGCGCTTTTTAATTTAATTAATTATAATGAATGTGCGACGTGTTGTTCATTTGTTGTTGCCACCTGGTGTTGTTGGTGTAATTGTTGTTGCCATTTTGAAATTGTTGCTGGCAACAATTGGCAGCCACCTGATTCACGACTCGTTTTGCCGCCATCAATGCCACAGAGCACAAAACTTCATCGAAATTGTTATAAATAATTGCCTTTGTTAATAACTTTAAATTGTTGTGTGTGCGTGCTTTTATAGTGTGTGCGACTGTGTGTGTGTGTGTGTGTGTATGTGTGTGTATTTGTTTCGTCACTGGCCCACAAATGCTATTGCCGACTGCTGCTTTTTCTGTTGCAATTGCCTTACAAACCAATTGACTGCCAAATGCGCTGTAAATTATAAGTTTGAGTTCCAGCTCAAAAATATATAATATAGCGCTGTTTGTGGTATTCTCCTCCACTTTTAAATGATATATCGTTATTTAAATATCTCAACTCTATTGATGTTTATATGCAATTCTCACGACATCTTAACATTGACATAAATATCAATATACTTTGACTCACAGACAACTTGACGATCTACTTAGTACTGGATTTTGATGTAATACCTTTAGGCAATGACAGTTTTTCACAAAAGAAAATAACATTAGAGCTGTTGTTTCTACAGCCAGTCAGACTGATTGTTTATTGTAACATATATATTGCTCTATGCTAAGATTTATTTATCTTGCTATCTAAAATGTCTAGGAGTATTTGATTTGCAAATCACAAATACAGACTTTCAATATTAATTTCCCTCTTTAGAAAGCATTATCTTTCAAAATGTTTATTTACTTTACTCTATAACTAAAATTCATTCATAATTCATAATAATTCCGTAATTTTTAAACTAGTCAGTACATTTTAAAGTCAGTTTTTTGTAAATTTTTAAACTATTTGAATTCTAAGAACATCTTTCCTCAAATGCTTACGCAAATTTCTTCAAATTAGCACTAAAGAATTGAGAATAGGGACAATGACATCCAAGCTTAACATGTGCTCCATATTCAGTTGATGATCTTAGCACTCTTTGAAGTTTATGGAGTTACACATAATAGTAGTTGTAACCAATAACCTTACTGGCATATCATATCATATTACGAGTGCGTTATATAAAACGAGATCTCGAGTCAAGTTTGGACTGAACTTAAGAAGCAACTTTCACGGCGACAGGTAACAAATAACAAACGAGAGACGATCAAAGACTCGAGACTCTGAGATTCTGCCAAGTGTAGAGCAATAGAAATAGAAGAAACGCTTTTGGCACAACGCCCACAAACACACACACACACACACACACACACACACACACAAAGATACTTGAAGAATGTTGAGGTAACTCAACTCATGTGGGTGAAAGCCAAGCCCATTTGTTTTGCCTACAAAAAACGCACACAAATCGAAGTAAAAACACATGTAGAAGATTTCATACCCTTGCAGAACATAGTAAATTTAGAATTCAAATAATTGACAAATTTTTATTTATGTACTTTGGTATTTATTTTTTTTTTTTTTTTTATTTGGACGTTGATGTACTAAACGGGCAGTACATTCAAGTGGCCCAAACGACACCAAGCACGGGCTTGTTGACGCGCGGACATAGAAGGACAAACATTGTATTAAACAACATTAAACTAAACCATAAATTAACTATAAGCTAGATAAGTAAGAGATAATTGAAGTATTCAGAAATTGTACAGAAGAAGAATTAGTAATAAATTGAGAAAGATTGTTATAATTACAACAAAGTACTCTGAAAGGGTTATGAATAGCATAGTTAGCAACACAGGATTGAAGAGAAAGAGGTAAGAAATTTCTAGAGCTTCTGATCGGGACAGCAAAACTAATTTGGCTAATTAATTCAGATGAATCAATTTCACCAATAATTAGTTTGTGTAGAAAGACTACACCAAGCATTGTTCTCCGGTCAGAAAGAGAGGGAAGATTAATTAGTAAAAGTCTACTACGATAAGGAGGCAAGCGAATGTTAGTATTCCATTCAGACACCGTAAGGCAAAGAGTAAAAACTGTTTTTGTACAGATTCTATTCTGTCCTGATGAATCTTATATTGGGGACTCCATATACAAGACCCATATTCCAGAATAGGTCTGACAAGTAAACAATTTGTACAATATTTGTAAACAAATTTAAATTTAATCTGCTTTTCAAATATTTATTATCAATGCTAATGAAATTAAATTATTATTATAGTTAGTCAACGCTAATATAAAACATTGCATCATTTAAAATTTTGTAGTTTTAAATGGTAAAAATCATTTCATTTAAATGTTTATTTTCAATGCAACTTAATCGTTATTTTCATTAGCAATACTTTTATTACGTGTTAATGAAAAGTAAAGATAATTATAAACAATTTCAAAAATATTACTTTGTGCACTGTGATTAGACCCCGTATTTATTTTTTTTAACATGGATATATTTTTTAGCAAAAAGTTATCAAAATGAATTTAATTTTAAATATTTTCATTAATATTTTATTCGTGTAGATAAAGAAAGAAGATTATGGTAATGGGTAAATTTCTGATAAACACATATTAAATTTATAATTTTATTTAATATATTTTCAATTTAAATTAAGTAACTGACAAAATACGAATTCCCTTTGAAAGAGTATACAATAGAGAAATGGCATATGCACGTAATTGTATGGTGCATTTATCGAGTGTTTTTGTACCACTGTGCAAATAACAATAACAATTGCCATAGATTATGGCGCCGGGTTGCCTAGGAGATTTTTGCCTTATGCCTTTTTGCTTTGCTTGTTGCCAGCCTTTTTATGGCCCAAACCCAAACACAAACCATGTGGATGAGTCTTGTCTTTGGGCCTGGCTAATTGCGGACATGGACATGGACATGGACTTGCACTTGGACTTTTAGACGCTTGCAATGTGCATGGAAATTGTTACTGTTGTTGTTGCTGTTGTTGTTGATGTTGTTCCGCAACGACGATGGCCCAAGTTCATTGGCCGTTTGCTGACTTTGCGGCTTATCCCAAACAATCGGAAGTGTTGCTGATGACGCTGCGCTTTCAATCAATAAGCACAGCAGCAACAGTTGCCACACATGGCCAATTGTTGCTGCCAATGGGGCGTTTATATCTTGCACCGTTGCCACTTGTCCAACTGCAACAGCAACAACAAGCTGTATATCAAGTCGATTTCATAATGTTGCTGCTGCTGCCGTTTTTGCTGTTGTTGCCAGCGGCAACTGTCTAGCGGTAAATATCGAGCAATTGGAATGCCAGCAACAAACAAGGCACAAATCTAAAGCAACAACAACAGTAGAAAGAAACATATTTTATAATCAAGGCACGCCAGCAACAACAGCAGCACAAGAACAACAGCAACAAAAACAAATATAATAACAACAATGAACAAAACTACTAAAAATCTTTCTAAAGTGAAATTTTCCATAATAAAAGACGAGCTGCCCACTGACTGCTAAACTGCTTCTAATTTTCTCTCTAGTCAGTGGTTGTTGTTGTTGCTGTTGCTCGCATCTGTGGTTGTTGTTGCTGCTGTTGCTGCTCTTCATTTGCATAGCTTGCTGCGACGCGTTGACAACAATTTCATGAACTTTGTCTGAGGAGAAAGGCCAACAACCACAGCAGCAACAACAACCACTTATAATAAAAGGAAAAAATGAATAAAAAGAATTTTTTCTTGACATTTTTGGTAATTTTTATATACAAAGAGTTTTTATATGCAAACTAAAAATATGAAGTTTAGTTAATTTGACAAAAAATTGTACACCCTTTAATATTTGAGAATCTTCATCTTCAACAGATTAATTGTACGAATTTCTAGTTCTCAATGACTTAATAATGTACTGATAATACTGTTAAATTATTATTTCAATGCTTTTTTATGCTGAACTTATTTACTCAAATTTTATACAAATTGTTGCCTAATTACATTATTTTAATTTCTTCCCCTTATAAAAAGACACTTAAAAACATGGCAAAAAATTAGCCGCAACAAAATTTTATTTCTCTGTTTCGCCGGCTAACAAATAAATTTCAACGCAGACCACAAAAATGCCATAAAGCGCAGCAACAACAACAAATAACAAAATCAGCGCTGTGAGCAACAACAGCCAAAAAAAATACAACAAATAGCATTGAAAAAAATCTAGAAAAATTCTTGGCAGCGTGTGCAACAAATTAGGCACAAACCAAATAGAAAAAAAACAAAAATAATTGCATAAAAAACAAAAAAATGTCGCAGCAACAACAAAAGCTGATAGAAAATTGCAAGGCAGCAGCAGCAACAACAACAACAATGCCGCACACACAAAATTAGCAACTGCAACGAGAATGCTTCTCTTAATTTATACAACAACAACAACACACACATACAGCGTACTAGCCATGAAGTTGCTGCTGCTGCCACATATATTGCTGTTGTAGCTGTACGAGTCGTTGCAGGTGTTTCGCAGCTGCTGTTGTTGCAGTTGCAGTTGTAGTTGTTGCTTTTCGCACACACACATATTTGGGCTCGTCTTGACCCAGTTTATGTCTATGCAGGACCAACGACGACGACAGCAACTGTTGCTGCTGCTGCTGGCAACACCTTTCTTTCTACGCTTGCACATTGATTTGTTGTCTTGTCTTGGAATGCGGTCAACTGGCGAACAGCAACAACAACAACGCAGCATCGTCGCTTGGTCAATGTCGTTGCCTGACGATGGCCGATTGCTGTTGTTGCTGTTGCTGCTGCTGCTGCTGCTGCTGCAGTTGCTGCTGTTGTTGCTGTTGCTGGCGTGAGTTGCTGTTGCTTGGCCTTGCTTTGGTTTAACGGGCAACTCAAACATTTCCTTTTGCCGCATAAAGCAGAAAAGAACAAGCAAAAAATAGAGAAAAATAAATAAAGTGCCGCAAAAATCTTATCGAACCTGTTATAAATATGCCGTCGATTCTCTCGCCAATTCTCGCCTATCTATTGGATTCTCTATTGGCGGAGACCTTGTCAGCCAGCTTTGAGACGGTCGTGGAAACACACAGGTTGAAAGATGTTGCTGCTGTTGCTGCTGTTGTTGCTCCTATTGTTGCTGCTGTTCTGTGTTCTGTGTCTGGCTGAAGCAGCTTGTCATCGTTTTATGTAACTGTTTAAAGCTAGAAAATTTATTATTGTCTGCGTTGCTGTTGTTGTTGTTGCTGCTGTTGCTGCTGTGCTTACCGTTACATAAAAGCCAAGTCAAAAGACAAGTCAAGACAAGTCAGCGCATGTTGATTTAATACGCTTAACAGCTTTTAGCTGGACATCGACAACTGAACAACTAAACAACTGAACAACTGAATAAGCAGCCAGCAACATGTTGCTGATGTCTCAATTCTACAGCAACAACAACTACAACAACAATGAACTTGAGCGGAAGTACACATCAAAAAACTTAGGCAACGAACTTGCTGCAAACTGCAACTTCAACTGCAACAAGGCGCATCCATTGCAAACCACTTGCGAAATCACTTTTAACGAGCTGCCACTAATTTTTGCCCACCAGCAACAACAACTGGCAGCAACAACTGGCAACAGCAACAACAAACAACGTGGCAGCTGCTAACTGGGTCAGGCAGCGTCTGCCTCAAGAAGCTGCCTCTGTCGCTGCCTCTGTCGCTGCCTCTGCTGCGTTGGCTTAAATGAAATTCTCAAAAACCGGCCAAGTGAAGCAACGCGCCAATATATGTAAATCCAAAACCAATCAGCCTCAAACGGCAACAACAACAGCAACAGCAACAATAACGTCAGCATCGTCATCATTATGAGCATTATGAGCGCTGATAGACTAACGGTTTAAACCGTTTCTTATTTGACAAACAGCGGGAGATGCGAAGAGAGTTGCTGAAGAGGTGAGCGAGAACAAAGACAGCGGCAGCAACAGCGGCAGCTTTAGAAACTGTTTTTCTATACCCTGTAACTAAATTGATTTAGCAAAACTGTAGCTTTAAATCTTAGAAAATGTAGTAAAAGATATTTCCACATTTTTAGAGCTCATAGAGTTACAAAATTTGGCTGAAAGTTTCATAAGAACATTAAATATAACCTTTCGTAGACTGCCTGTCTATCTGTAACTCAGGAACTAAAGCAGCTAGGGTTATGAAATTTGGTATGCATGTGCCTAAATATCTTAACTCAAAATCTTAAAGATTTGATCGCCATCGCAACATAAACCTAAAAGTTATATCACAAAATGCTCATTGTCATGGAATATTTATACGTAGAATTATGAAATTTGACATGAGCTTACATGAATATCAGAGCAATCTATGCCAAGCAATATGTAATAATCCTCAAATAAACTGAAAAGTAACTCTGGAAATACTAGAGTTAGAGCTTTAAAATATGAGTACCACAAATTTAAATATGTTAACTCTTAATCACAAATATTTGATAGCAATTCCTACATGAACTAAACATTTATGCCAGAAATTCAAAAAATAATCAGAGTCAATCAGTTTAAATGAGAAGCTTATTTAGTAAATTAACAATCCACATATTAAACCCCTTTCAGCCAACTACAGGGTATGTACAAGTCATTCAGTGACATTCACACGGCCTATTTAGTCGTTTGCTCAGCACGAAACTTAAAAATTTGTTGACCCATGAATCATTGCGGCTTAGACCAGACCAACAAAACCAACTCTCCTATCAAGCTGCACATTTCCCCCCCCCAATTCCATCTTAAGCTGGAAAAAAAGAAAGAAAGAAAAGGGAAAACCTTTTTTCTCTTTAATGGGCGCTTCTTTTGGACACGCTGCGCTTTTCACTCGCCTCGAACTATCACAATTGGGTCATCAGGCAAAGGCAAAGGCAAATGTTTGTTTCTTTGGCTTCTTTTGCCTTCCGACTTGTTTGCCGCACTTGCACTTTTCAATTTCGTAATTGAAGACAGCGGAAAGGGAATGCGAGAGACAGATGGAAATGGAGATTGAAATCAAAGAGTAGGCAGAGTAGGAAGATCTATAGATAGATCAAAATACTACAGCAGCAGCAGCAACAGTTGCCGAAGCGTGGGCGTTGAGCAATCAGCGCATGACGCCAACTTCACTTGCCACTTGCCACTTGCCTCATGCCACTTGCCTCCTTCCAGGTATCATCTGAAATTTCAGTCTTTTATCTGTCTCTCCATATACTTATAATTAGCTGCAGGCAGCGGACAAAAGCGAGTGGACAAATTCACACGAGCATTTGAGAAATACATTTGGTCAAAACACTAAAAGAAAACTGATTGAAAAGGCAACAGTGGAGAAAGCTCGACTGTAAGCGACCCTGTACTTATTCTGTAGGAATCAGGAACCTTATAGATTATAATTTAATTAACTAATAAGTAATTAATATTTTTTTTTAAATAAGTAAGAAATAATTAATATTTATTCTTTTTTTTTTAATTTTAATAGAATATGTTGTATTATATAAATTTTAATTAAAATTTAAAAATTTAAATAAATGTACCAAAAGTACCTAAAATTTAAAAAAAAAATTAAAAATGTCATATTAAAATTAAACATCAACACAATTGTTTTATATTTATAAATTTTTACTAAGGGAATTTTTTATACGTTGATATTCTTTTCCTTCTCTTATTTTTCAATTTTTTGAGACTTAAAAGACCCTTTTTTAGGTTTATTTTAAGTACAGCTTTTAAAAAATTTAAGCCCATTTGCAGCTACTAAAAATATTTGTCCCCTCCCCTCCCCTCCCACTGCATCTGCCCCTGCCCCTGTCTCTGGCTCAGGCAATTAAGGTGCATTTCACCGACAACAACAATAGGAGAAATGTTGCTGTTGTGCATTTAAAATGAAATTAACCGCCATACGCAAATTGTTGTCGCCGTGGAATGCGAATTGCCCATTTGACTTGACTTCGAAATGGGTTGGGCTTCGTGTGTGTGTGTGTGTGTGTGTGTGTGTGTGTGTGTGTGTGTGTGTGTGTGTGTGTGTGTGTGTGTGTGTGTGTGTGTGTGTGTGTGTGTGTGTGTGTGTGTGTTTGGGTTTTTGGGTTGGGCAAGTAGAAAGTGCAGTGCAACATAACAGGCAATCAGCTAGTTATGAAGGGGCCAACAACAGTTGCCAGTTGCCAGTTGCAACCAGTTGCAGGTTGCAGCAACAGCAGCAATGGATCAAGAGGTTGATGGTTAAGCCAAACACCTGCTTATTAAAGTTCAACTCAAAGAGGCAGGCTACTTATTTCAGTTATTAGCTGAGATTCCAGTTAAATTTATGACTGAGAGCTTTAAGCTTCTTGTTGTTGTAAAAACTTACAAACCATTTTCTTATCTTTATCTGTGATCAACTTAATTTTAAGAGTTCCCATTTCAAAGTAAAACTGTGTTTAGATAGAAATAGCTGGATAGATATATAGAAAGAGCTTTAAGCTTCAGTTTGTGGCAAATAAATAATGATTTGATTAATTTGAAAAGGGTTTTCCAATTTTAAAAAAGTAACTGAAAGAGCCAGGTGAGCCATTATTTTTAGCTGAATTTTAAAATCTCCCATTTTATTATTGCTTAGTTAGAAAAAGCTGCACTCAAGTGCTTGAAACTTTAGTTTGTGGCATTTAATTAGTTGTTTATTTTTTAATCTAAAAAGGGTTTACTAAGTTCATTTAACTGAATTCAAGCTGCATTTAATTATCAACTGGTTCCGTTTATTTTGTGCAACAATTGTGGCCCATCACACAACGGTTCACAGTTCATTGAACCAGTTCCGAAAGTGAGACACTAATTGAGTGATTAACGCGCCCCATTCAATTCACATGCAATTAACATTTCACCTGCGTTCGCATTTCGCCAAATAGAAATAACAACAACAACAGCCTTTGTGTTGCCTCTCTTTTTAACCATTTTCCCCTGCTTTTGCCTCTGCTTTTTTGGCCCTAACTGAAGTCTGAGGCTCAGACATTGTTTTGGCCTTGTTGACCCGCAGAAAAGCTTTCGCTTTTTTGTTGCTGTTGCTGTTGTTGTTATTTTTGTTTTTTTACCCAACTCTCTATCCATCTCTCACTATCTTTATCTCTCTCTCTCTCCCTTTTTGCTCTGCATGTCTATGCGTTTTTTTACTCTTTGTGCAAACAATTTCGATATTGTTGGCCAAGGCGTTGATGGGCAATTTGTTACAACAAATCACAACAGCAACAGCAACAGCGGCAACAATTGTGCATGTCCAAGTTGAAAATGTACAACTGTTATTATTATAATTTATTATTATTATTATACGATTTTTACCGCACACACATACATACACACACACACACACAATGCATATTTCAAACTCATAAAGTTGTTCACTTGATTTTTTTTTTGTGTAGTTTTCAAGTTGTTTTCTTTCTTGTTCGTACAAATTGCTGTTGTTGTCACTGGCCATATGTGTGTGTGTGTGCTCAAGTGTGTGCTGTGTGTGTGTGTTGTGTGTATGTGTGTGTGTGGGGTATCACTTTCACTAAGTTCGCGCACGTAGAAAGCAAATGAAAGCAAAGCAAACAAAACGTTGCACGCCCCAAACCAAGTGGAAGTAACAACAACAACAACAGCAGCAACATCAACACACACACACACATACAGTGGGCTACCTACTACCTTTGCCATACATATACATATATATAGATATATATAAGAACAGCAACAACCACCCGCAGACAATTTCCATGCTCGGCCGCCTTTTGGGGCAACCTTTATTTTATTTCTTATTTTTATTTTCGGTGTCGCTTCGAACTCAGAGCTCAATGTTGCAGCCTCTCTCGGCGCTTCTCTTTCGGGCTCGTTTCAGCGCACAGCGTGGGAGTTACAACTCTTGGCCCCCACTGCCCCCTTTCCATTCGCCCCTTGCCCCCTTCTGACTCTTTTGCCACTTGCTTCCTTCTTGAACTGAAATTGAAATTGAAAATTTTTACATGAACTTGATTTCTTAATTTTGTACCCCTTTTTTCATGTCTTTATTGTTGATGAATTTAAATTTGACTGAACTAATTTGATTTGTGACGCTGTGCAACATGGGGCATGCAACAACGTGGGGCACCGTTATGATGAAATTGCAGACCGACATTCGATTGTATAAGCTGCAACTAACTTGGACAACAGCAACACGTTGAGTTAACAGCAATTGTTGCTCGTGTTGCAGTTGCCTCAGTTATGGTTGGTGTTGTTGTTGTTGTTTCTGTTGTTGCTGCAGCTGCTTGGAAAGTTGCATTGGTCAAATGATGCTGCATTTATGGCATGACTGACTTTGCAGCTGACTTGACTTTGGCTGCAGTCTATAAAGCAAAGCACAGTACAGTAAAGCGATGCCTAATGATCTGCCAGCTGTGTGTGCACCATGAAATGACAGACAACAACAACAACAACATCAGCAACAGCAACAACAACAACTGCCACACATAGAAAATAAAAAAAAGCAACTAGAATGAAACATTATCAACGGCATAAAGAAGCTTGTACACACTTAATAAAAATATGAAAAAGCTCATTACTATTTATATTTACTTAATTTTAAATAAGATTTTTCAAAAAGTTAGGAATATACAATAAAATTATTTTAATAAAATATATAGTTTTTCTTTCCTTTACTATTTATAACCTATCTATAATTGTTTTATTTTAAGTTAGATTTTTTTAAATAATTTTAAATTTATCGTTAAAAACTTAAGAAAGCAAGAAAAATATTTTTGCAATTTTTATTTGTTTATTTTCAAGTCTATAAAACTATTTTGAACAAATTTCCATTACCTTAAAAAAACAAGAAAAATGTGTGATTTATTTGTTGATTATCATTTCTAAGTCTATCAAATTGTTAAAAAAAAAAATAAATCCTGAACAGCAAAGAAAATATATTTTTTTTTTAACATCATTTTTTTTAAGTCTATAAAATTATTGAAACAAAATCTTTAAGCTTAAAGCAGCAAGAAAAATATGTTTAAAATTTTGCATTACTTTATTTTAAGTTTATAAAATTATTTAAGTAAAAACATGCCAAGCATTTTTAAGAATCCAACTTGAGATAATGATTTTATTATTATTTTTGAATTGTTTTAATAACAAATTGAAAATAAAATATTTTTTTTTGTATAAAATTGAAACAAAATCCTGGAGTTTTTTAGTCTGGCTTTTAGTAGAATGTTTATAAAAATTTAAATGACTTTTTCTAAAATTTTGTTAACATATTTATATTAGAAAAAGTAGTTTTCAACAAAATAATAAATTTTCGCCGTTCTGTTACTGCTGATTGAAATTGTATTTATGTATTCAATCAGTGCACTTATTTTTAACAGAGTTTACACATTTCATGAGAGTATTGAAATACCTTTTGAAAGGGTATTTGAAGACATCAGAAGTGCAACTGCAACTCAAGCTCGCACTTCAACTCTGTGAGGAATGAGAATGTTTAGCTTGGAATTTCGCAGCAAAGGCAACTTGGCAACAGATTTGGAGCAGCAACAACAGCAACATGCAACATGTGGCAGCTGTGGAGACTTGCTAGACGAGTGTCTAGTATGTCTAGTGCCCAGTGGCCAATGGTCAGTGATTAACTATGTATTCAAATCTCATCATCATTCGATTTGATGCCTCACACAGTTGCAGTTGCAGTTTCAATCCCAATTCCAATTCCGATTCCAATCTCGTGTCTTCTCTCCTCTCATGCAAATGCGCCTGGGAAACTAACTAAATTGAAAATGTAATCACAGCAACAGCAACAACAGTAACAACAACAACAACAACAAACACAGCGACAGACATTTGATTTTTGCATAGTAAATCTTGAGTATCTTGTAGATGCAAAGATACTCGTATTAAGATACAAACTCACACACATAGACAACATGCCACATGTGTCATTCATCACGACACAATGGCAAATAGTAATTGCCACTTTTGAATCTAACGACCATTTAATGCCCTCATCATAAAATCTTTGGGAAATTCTTGCCAACCAATTGAAGATTATGCAATGCGCTGGGATCTTGGAGAATAAACTGTTAATAAGTGTCTGAAAAACGAAAAAAACAAAAAGGAAGAGATACCCTGAGGATAGTATATAAAAAAAAAAAAAATATTAAAAAACCATTATTTGACGACTGTAAAATGAAACTGATATTCTTGGACAATATTCTATTGATTAAAATTTTTATCATTAGTTCATTCAAGTCAAAGAAACTCGATTCTCTTTTCTTCTTTTTAACAATAACTTTTTCTTTGCTCCAAAGTTGAGTTACGAGAATTACAATAATAACATAACCAAAATATGAACTTTAATTTAAAAGCATTATAATAATTAAATATAAGCTTAAATCTACAAGTTTATTATAATATAAATGTTCAATATGACTTTATTCAACACAAATATACTATATTGTGAGCTCAAACATTTTATTAAAATCGGCAGACACTTTATTTATTGTTATCTAAATAGCAAAGCTATTTAAAAACTATATTTAGAAGACATGCAAAAATATGTTAATTAACCTGGGCAATTGTTTTGTTTGGCGATTGTGCAGCTGCTTTTCAAATCATTTTATGAAATACTTAGGAAGAGAACATTCTTCTGTTTCTTTATCTATTATTCTTATTGTGAGCTCTATGGCATTAGATAATATATTTAGCGAATTGCATCATAAATTTGTATGGACTCAGCTTGGACAGAGCATGAAAAAATGCCAGTTAAATTGATGGTCTCTTTGTTGTTGTTGTTGTTGTTGTTGTTGTGCTTGACAGTTGCCGCCGCTGGTGTTGCTGTTGTTGTAGCTATTTTCTCACGCTTTGCATTGACAACAACAACAACAACAGCAACGTGAGGAGCAACAACAAGCTGAGAACATTTTGCAATGTTGAATACTTGAATTGTTGGCATTTTTGAGGCGTTTTATTGACGCCAACAAGTAAACAACAACAACAACACTAACAACAACAACACTAACAACAACAACAACCAACCCAAGTCCAGCTAACGATGCAAACTGGAACGGAACTTGCTTAATTATCAGTCCATGGAGTCGCAACTCAACTCAACTGAAGTCAAATCTCCGCCAAAAGCCAGTGGCCAGTTAGCCAAGTTAGCCAAGTTATGGTAGCTCGGCTTGGGAATTTGACAGGTTGCTTTTGGCCGACAAATGTCGACATAGGCGATGCCGTAACCCAGGATCTCTTTCTGCAACAATTGCACTTGAAACCAGACACTTAACTAAACTAAACTAAACTAAACTAAACCCTAAAGAGATTAAGTATAAAGCAAACAAAATAAAGTTGAGCCTTAGAATTGATTATAAGATATAAAGTTTTATTAAAAACTATCCAAAAACTGGGCATGTCAAATTAATAATAGCAAAATCCATATAAAAGCTTATAATAAACTTAAGCTCATGTAATTAAAGCTTTCAAGTGCTTACAAAGCTCTTTAAACAATTTAATTTGCGACAAATTTGTTTGCTTTAAAAAGCTTTTTAGAAAGCTTTAAGCTCAATAAATTCTTCCTGAATATATGAACTATTTAATGTGCTTTATTTTTTAAATTTGTAAAATTTGCGATAGGTTATTTAAAACTTAGTCTCATTGGCATTTTTCACTATTATGAACTTTATGAAAAGTACTTTAAAATTCGCTTGAATCTTTCAGCGGCTTAAAAATCTTGTAAAATAGATAAGACTATTGAAATCTATTGAAAATCAAGTGTATTTTATTTAATGATTGAATTATGTAATTTATAATATTTATTAATTTAATTTATATTATATTAAAGCTCAGCTATTAATATTCCTAATTCCTTAAATTTTAAAGAAAAAAATAGAATGTTCATGCTTAATTTATTCCAGCACCAAAAAAAATGTATTGCAAACATATTATTATAAATGTTGTAAGCTTGATCTTTAAATTAATTAAGAAATTTTAGAAGAATGAAATTATTGATGGTTTAAGCTACAGCTTAAATATGAGTTAGGAAATCAATCAACGTAAGTAGCATTTTAAGAACTTGGTCAGTAAAACCAACGGCTTTGTTAATCAATAGCTGCCCTCAAGTTAAAGCTGAGACCGTTTCTTCTTCTTGTTCTGTATTTTATTTTTTTCACCTTTTAATTGATGCATTTTTAATATGCCACAACGAGTTGAGAGACGCATAAATGAATGTGTAATTTTATGTTATTTCTCCCAAAATATATTAAGGCTTAGCTAATTTGTTCTTCTCTATTTCTTTCTTTCTCCCTCTGTACGTGTGATGTTGTTGGATGTTTAGATGGAGCTTGCAGTTTTCCGGGCTCGCCGGCACACAGTAGCGTCGTCTTCTCCAGTGCGAATCTGACACAGGGCACCGTCGCCTCCTACAGCTGTGAGCGGGGCTTCGAGCTGCTCGGACCGGCCCGACGGGTCTGCGACAAGGGGCAATGGGTACCGGAGGGCATACCGTTCTGTGGTAAGTCATATTCGTAAATGGCACACTTGTATTAACCATCAAACGATGTGGAATGCGGCCAACAAGTCGCTTTAGATTAACAAATATCCCGGTAGTCAAGCTTTCAATCAATTAACCTTTTGTATTCATTAACATATTCAAGTGAAATACTTATTCAAAATATGTGCATAATTTGTGCAGATAAGATTATGTCTAATAAATAACTCTTGAGTTGACTTTTAAGCTCCCATTTCAATAATTTAGATAAGTCGCAGCAATCTTAGTTTTATTTTAAATATGTGTAAAATTTATTAAAAGACAAGTATAACAAATAAATTGAGTTCATTTTTAGGATTGTATTTAAGTTTACTAAAAAAAAAAAATATATGTATATTCCACATAATGGGCACTGTAAGAGTACGGCACTGTAAAATGATAGACATATTTTTTTAAATTTTTTGAATTAACATCAAAATTATACAAGAAATTTTATGAAAGATTTAGATTACTACATATCTTAAATTAGTTTAAATTTCTCATTTTGATGATTGATAAAGAAAGCTTTGAAAGGCTGGAAAAAATATCTAACAAAATCTAGACAGTTGAATCTCAGTAGAGTAATTGCTAATTAGCCGACAAAATGATCAATTATTGCCGTTTTACAGGGTATAACTGCATTTGAGCACGCTTAGACAAAAGACTTAAGACATGAACTTGTCGCCCAGTTTCGTTTTGGCCAGTTGTAAGATGTTTGAGCCAGCAATTAGCACCTTCAAGTTGGCAACTTGGCAGCTTGTTGACTGAAACCGAACGCATGTCTTTCAACTTTCACCAACGTTCTCAATGAAACACGCGCCTCGCGGAATTCCGAATTCCGAATTTGAATGCGAGAAAAAAAGATATTCAACAAAAAATGTATCCCAAATTCGAATCCAATTTCAATTCTAAATGCAAAGTTTCGGTTGTGTCGTGTTGAGCTACCAAGTGAAACATGATTAACACACAGCACAAATTGGGCTAAACGGTGTCTGTGTGTGTGTGTGTGTAAGGTGTGTGTAAGGTGTGTGTGCTGTCGATGAAAGGCGGAACACACAACAACAACACAAAACAGACATCGATCGACAACCAAACAAAATGCGAGTCGAGAATTTAACGTTACGAATTGACCCACATTTTTTTACAGTGGTTCGCTTCGTGGCTCGCCTCAATCAACACACAAAAACCGAAAAGAAAATAGAAAGAAAAAATAGAAGAATAAAAGTGTATATTTGTATTTGTTTATGTTCTAAGTGAAGTTGAAATTGACATGACAACAACTTCCGTCGCGTGATGCAAACAAAACATCAAATTGATTGACAGAAACGGTTCACGTAAATTGAATTGAAATTGAATTGAAAAGCAGTTGCTTCAGTGACTAAGACTCAGACTCAGACTCAGACGCGAGTCCAATGACAGCCTTGACCCAGCAGATGCCACAAACAGCTGCCACACAAAAGACGTTGCCTCCACAGCAAAAGTCGGTTTGCTTGCTGTTCAAGTTTTCTTGTAGAACTGTAGGCCTGAAATGATTTAAGGCTGTCATTTATTTTAATTCAGTAATAAACTGTTCACTTCCCAAATTTCAGCTTTATAGCTTACATTTTCTTAGAGCTTTAAGATCGAATCGCTTTGTACTTTCTTTTAAACTTGCGCTGAATTGATTAAAAGAATTGTTAAGAAGTTTTAAATTATTTTTTAAATCTTTTCTCAATATTTATTTATTAAACATAAGGCGGTTGAAAATTGAATTCTATAGAAATCTAAAAATATGGGTTAAAGATCGTCGAGTTTCGGATATGAGAAGAGTGTTCCAGCCTTTGTAAATAAAAATATCCTGACTCCAACATTATAAATCTCCCCACGAAAATTTGTTTTTAATTTAGACAACTTTAAGAGAAAAGTACAAAATTCACTATCTTACAGTTAAGATGTTTTTTCAGAAATGGTCTAAAAATTAATATTAAATTCTCTCTATTTAGTAGTCGACTACATGGCATTACGTTCATCAAACTTAAGCTGTGCTGTACAACCGTTAGCGTAATTTTTGTGTGTTGGTTTACGGCTGTCACTAATTTGGGACTGGGCAAATTGGGCCCAGCGTCAGCCAGTTGCAAGTTTCGAAGTTGCCAGCGGACAAATTGCCACTCCAAACCCACTCAACTTCAGTTGAACTGAACTGAACTGAACTGAGGGGTAACCCATAGCCGGCGGTTCGAATCAGCCAAGTCCATTGATTAATTGAACAATTGAATGTGTAGAGAGATGGAGAGAATTGAAAAAACGCGTAACGCGAAATTCAATGAATGGCGATGATTTAGGAGACCCAAAAAAACAAAAAAGGAAAAATGAAGCAGCAGGCGGTAAAAAACAGCGAAAGACCAACAGAGAAAAGAAGTTAAAGTATTGAAGAATTGAAATGGAAATTGAAATCGAATTAGAGGGCAATTAAATTCATTTGTCACACAGAACGAAAGTGCAGGCAAGACTGAATATCTGGCACCTGTCTCATCATCTCTCACTAGAAAGTCAGACCAGATTTAAAAAAAAAAAGAGAGAAGAAGAAGCAGCCGAAGAAAGAGTGAAGTTAATAAAGATTTTTACGATCTGCGATCTGTGAGCTGTGAGTTGAGAGCGTCATGAGCCGCTGCCTGTTGCCTTTTTGTTATCCGACAGATGCATCTGATTAATGAATCTCAATTCTCTGCCACACACACACACACAAATGCGTAGCAATGTAATTAAGCCCAAGCAACAACAACAACAACAACAACAATTGAAACGAAGTTGAAAGAAAAAGAAGTTGAAATCAACGAAAAATAACACTACACAAATTTCACTTTTGTTTTAACTGTTTTTATTTTTTGTTTTTTTTTATTTTTGGGCTCTGCCAAGCAATTTGTTTAGGCCTTGTAACCCATCAGACAGTCGTTGAATTCTTGTTGGGCTAAGACCAACTCCCCCGCTTCTTGCTCTTATTAACCCCCTACACTACTCCTTAACCCCTTGGTGCCTAACGCCAGCCACAGTCAACAATGGGCCCGTAGACAAGCAATTGGCGACAGAAGGTCAGTCAGTCAGTCGGTCTGTCAGTCTGTGAGTCTGTCTGTCCGCCAGCATAGTCATTGGCTTGACAAATTTTGCACGCAAAGAGAACCTTTTTGTATACCCTGTAAATCGAATTGAGGTATGCTCGACTATACGTAGCTATAGTTAAGCCACTAACAATTCTTTAACAATAATCGCATTGAACTTAATAAATTACCTGTATTACATATATCATATGAAAGCTTTTAATAAAGCTTCAAGCTCATTTATTTGGTTGCTTCTCACAATAAATATTAGACGCACCAAATATGAGCTCCACTTTTTTAATAAACTTCAAAGCACACTCTTTAAACTTTTTTAAGCAGCTCATATGAGCAGAGCTTTAATCCTTAAGCTTTAAGCTTCAGCTTGAAGTCTGCAATAATTAATTGATTTTAATCTAAGTTGAACTTCATCAGCAATAAAATAAATTCATTTTATTGACTCACCTAAGAGCTTTAAACTCAAGCTTTTAAAAGCTTTAAGCTCAACTCTTTTAAGAGCCCTAAGCTAATTTTTATATCTCTAATTGTTCTTAAGTATGTACATTTAAATAAATTAAATTTTTTCGTGGATTATAGAGCATCTTTCAGTCGATCATTTGCTTGGTTGCGCATTGTATCTCCAGCGCCAAGAAGCGTGTCAGGGCTGAAGACTAATGTGACCAACAGTCTTAGCCCTGGCCAATTGGCCAGACCTTGTCTTCGCGCTGGGAAAATCCAACAACAATAAAACAAAAGCCAAAACTTCCAAATTAACTTAACTGTGAAGTGAATTCTTCGGCAAATCTTCACAAATCATTCAGTCTTTTAATCTTAAATCTCTTTCCGATTCTTTCAATCCGTAGTTCTCAATGTGGCCGCTGGCAAGGCGCCTATGCAAATCTCCACAGACGGAGCTGGCGCTCCACAGAAGGCCATCGATGGCTCAACCTCCGCATTTTTCACGCCGGACACGTGTTCGCTGACGAAACCGGAACGCTCTCCGTGGTGGTACGTGAATCTCCTGGAGCCCTATATGGTACAGCTGGTGCGTCTGGACTTTGGTAAATCCTGTTGTGGTAAGTCATGAATTCTATCACAAAATTAGACGAGCTTCAAATGAAAGCTTTGATTAATCTAGCACAGTGAGGTGAAATTAAGTGGAGACATAGATTTTTATGAAATTGTCACCAGCAGCAATAAAATATATTTTTACAAGAGCTTTGAAAAGCAAGAAAGCTTAAAGCAAGTGATTTAAATAAGCTTTGGATGTACTTAAGCTCATAATGATATTAGCTGAAAGTGAGAGAGAGAATAGTTGAGAGAAAGAAAGAAAGCTTTAAGCTTTCTATATATAGTACTTCAGCTCATAATAAAACAATAATACTATTTATAAATATATAAAAAGCTTTGATAAGCGCTTAGAGCTTTTATGAGCTTTAAACTCTTAAAACAGATTTGGTTCTTAGGATTCTTTTAAGGTTGATAAATAAACTAAAATAGCAATATGGAATATGGGTAAACCAAAACTGATCTAGAAATTACTTAAATATCTATGTAATCTAAATCTTGGATTAAGTCAAAGTTTACTGCTCAAAAGCTAAGCTTGGAAACTTTTTATATGAGCTTCAGCACAATTTTTCAAAAGTAAAATTAAGATTGAAGTATTTTTGCTCGAAGCTTAAACTGTTGAAGCTCCAAGTCAAACAACTTTATAAGCCAAATTAAAAGCCAAGTTAATAGATTAAAAGGGGCAGCTTTGGGGCAAAGTGTTGGGGCTACAGTTGAATGCAACTTGCGGCTGACAATGGCAATTGAAGAGGAGGCCAAATGGCAAATGTTGCACGACGCGACGTCAGGTTTAGGCCAATCTAAGGTAAACAACTGTCCGGAGTGTAAAGAGAGAGAGGAAAGAAGGAGGAGGAGAAGAGTGAGAGAGAGACGACGAGATGAGTTAGTTAGTTAGTCAGTGAGTCAATGAGTTTTTCTCCAAAAAACAATAAAATGAAATAAAATCAAATAAAATAAAATGCTTTCACTTGCCAGCGAATGTTATGTGATTTTTATGCGGTGGGGCAGCAAACAAAACACAAAACAGTAGTGACTCAGTGGTTCAGTGGCTCAGTGAGCCACAAAAACAGAGACGAAGAAGAAAGAGAGGTTGGGTTGAAATCAACGTACGAACTTAAGAAAATTTCATGTTTACTTTCACTGCCAGCTGAACTTGGGCTATGCCACATGCAACATGCCACATGCCACATGCATCATTGCCAAGGTCGTCCATAACAGTCAACACACACACATTTTTAAAGCACAGTCTGCGCACTTTTCAAATTAAAAAAAAAATATATTTAAATCAGCTCGGTTTTTCACTGCAGTAAAACCTTTTTTTGAGTCACTTGTCATGTGTTTTATGTTGAGCGAAACATCAAAGTGTCTGAGCAGTGACAACTTGGAGTAAGAAAAAAGAAACTTATAAGGAGTAAAAGTATTTGTCATTCATGTTTTTTGATAATTTTTAATTTAAAGCAAAAAATTCATATTTTTTTAGCAATAAAATAAAAAGTTTTTCAGGAAAATCAAGCAAACAAATATTTATAAAAAGGTGTTTTTGCCTAAGCAATGACAGAAGAAAACAGAAAACTGCACATTTGGCCAGAATCCCTTTTTTTTTTGGCATAAAGTCGAAAATTTATGTCAAATATATCTTGAATTTGACTTACTATTTTGAAAGGGCATATAGTACATTAGGTACAGTCGAAATTTCCAAACTCGAACTTCCCTAAGTCGAATTTTCTCTAACTCGAGCAAATTTCATACAATTCTGCTTCCCTAACTCGAACTTCCCTAACTCGAATTTCTCCTTAACTCGGCCCGTACTTCTGTAAGTCGAATTTTTCGGGAAAATCCCCAAAAAAGTTTAAATTTTTTTTTGTTTCTATTTTATGGTTTTGTTACCGGCTCGTTTTGATACTTAATATTGATGTACATTAACATATGGTGATGCATATGGTAGATGTCGTAATGTACTTCTTTGTCAGCGCAATGTACTTCTTTGTCAGCGCATCAGCTCAAGAATATTTACCATGGCACAAGCACGTGTATTAAAATTTGTATCTCTTTAAGAAATCTTTAAACTTATTTGTTAAAAATTCAAAAGTGGACCAAAAAAAATTGAAGAGGCTGAAAAATATGGTATCTCATCGAAAACAGTTTTCATTATATTAAAAAATGGAAAATTAATTATGTCATCTGAATCGGGAACGTCTTGTGGATACAGCAAAAGAACGATAAAACCTATTTTTAAGAGTATTAACAGGTCTTGAACAAACTGGAATTGTTTGTTGTTGAAAATAACAAGAAAAGTTTGCAATTTGAAATGTATTTATGAATGAATGTAATTGTAGTTTCATTTAAAAAACAAACAAAAATAAAAATCCCTAAATCGAAGTCTCCCTAACTCGAACTTTTTTCTCGGATAATGGTGATTCGAGTTAGAGAAGTTCGACTGTATATCGAATCAAAAATTGCATTTTTGTCGGGCTAGCAAAGTCAGATGTTTTGTCAGCTGACTTTCAGCCGAAATTGGCAGAAAGCTTTTACTCAACCAGTAATCCAAATCTTTGTTAAAAATATGGAAAACAAAGGTCAAGCTATGCCAAATACAATTATTGTTAAGTTATTCGAAATATGCGTACAGTGTTGTAGTTATGGATTGTCTATATTATGTTATATTATGTCAAAATTTAGAAAAAAAAATAACCGAAGTGCTCGTGTACCGTGGAGTAAAAACCTAATCTCTGCCACTTTCTGCCAAAAAGTAATTATGCGAATGTTAACTCTTAGCTGTGATCTTAAACTTGTCATTAGCAGTTTTTGCCCAATTTTGCCCATTCTTTTTAAAAACACATGTTGCACCTGTGCATTAATGCAAGAAATCGGCTTTTTTTCCCCGTAGTAAGATAGGGAGGGGGGTAAAGACATGGTCAAATTAAAAATCGAAAATAATTATAAATTCTAATTTTTCCTGATTAGCAAACATGCGAAGAATATGAAAGTTCGTATAATTTGTTTAATGTGTGCGACAATGAAATTAATTTTTGAGTTAAACTTCAAGTGAGGCTTAGAATTTGATGAAAAGTCAGTTTGTCTGGTTGCATTAAATCGTTGATAAAGCTTAAATGTGTGAATATAGACCTATTCCCGATCATAAGACTAAAAATCGCTAGTTAAGCGGGAAGTCGCTAAAAACCCGCTGAAATTGACACCGAAACAGTAATCAAGCGATATAAGCTCCATATATATATGCTATATATCGTTGGAAAGGTATATTAAAGTACATAGATAAAAGGTGACAGGTGAAACAAGGTTTTATATTTCACATTCTGGCGATTTTAGTCCAACGATTTGAATTAATTTTGCATATGTTGTAGCATGTCAAGTTTCCAGTTTTTTGATATATGACACATAACTTTTTATATTTAATGTTAATAAAAAGTTTTTATTTTAATTTGTATTCTTTTTTTTTCTAAATTTTTAACAGGCAACAAGCCGGCGACAATTGTGGTGCGTGTGGGCAACAATCGTCCGGACTTGGGCACGAATCCCATTTGCAATCGCTTCACGGGCCTTCTCGAGGCCGGACAGCCGCTGTTCCTGCCCTGCAATCCGCCGATGCCGGGCGCCTTTGTCAGCGTGCATCTGGAGAACAATACGCCCAATCCGCTGTCCATTTGCGAGGCATTCGTCTACACGGATCAGGCACTGCCCATCGAACGTTGTCCCACGTTCCGGGATCAGCCTCCGGGCGCCTTGGCCTCCTACAATGGCAAATGTTACATTTTCTACAATCGCCAGCCTTTGAATTTCCTGGATGCCTTGAGTTTTTGTCGCTCGCGTGGAGGGACACTGATCAGTGAGAGTAATCCCGCCCTGCAGGGATTCATCAGCTGGGAGTTGTGGCGTCGCCATCGCAGCGATGTCAGCTCACAGTATTGGATGGGCGCGGTGCGCGATGGCGCCGATCGCAGCAGCTGGAAGTGGGTCAATGGCGAGGAGCTGACCGTGTCCTTCTGGAACCATCCGGGCGGCGACGAGGACTGCGCCCGCTTCGACGGCTCCAAGGGCTGGCTGTGGAGCGACACCAACTGCAACACGCTGCTCAACTTCATCTGCCAGCACCAGCCCAAGACCTGCGGTCGCCCCGAGCAGCCGCCCAACTCCACGATGGTCGCCCTCAACGGCTACGAGGTCGGCGCCCAGATCAAGTACAGCTGCGATGCGAACCATCTGTTGGTCGGACCCGCCACTCGCACCTGCCTCGAGACCGGATTCTACAACGAGTTCCCACCCGTCTGCAAATGTAAGTACTTATATTTTAAATATTATGAAAATTAAAATAAACAAAATATTAATATGCCATAGAATTTTATTATTTTGCATACAAATTAAAAAGGATAGCATTTAAATAACATTCAATAAGGGGTAAGAAATTAAATATGTGAAACACACAGATTCGCAATAATAAATGAAATAAACTACAGTAAGACAAATCAATATTTCCAACTATGAAAAAAAGACAAACAACAAAAACATCAGGAAAATAAAATGCTAGATAAAATATCGTATATAATGTTGGGTAGAGTAAAATAAGTAGCAACCAAATTTAAGCAGAAAAATAAATATGAAAAAATAAAGAATATACTACTTATCAGGCGTGCCACAGAAATCGCAAGCGAATTAGAATTCCGCAGAAAGCAATTCCGCATGGAAATTTTCGAGGTGCCGCAGAACTTCGAGAGATTTCATTATTTTTAGCAATTTCACCAACCTTATCGAGCTAGGCTGCTAAGGGTTGACACCTTCTCAGATTAAATTATCCAGGGGTTTGTTTAGCAACTTTTTTAGGTTTTTCATTGCAAAACCATAAGTTTTTAATTTTTTTCTTAATTAATTTATATAATTTAATTCATTTACATAATATTTGACTTTGATTAGTTACAAAAAATTTAAAAGCAATTGGCGCGACAAAATAAAAGTTATTTGACAACTCTAGCAACTGTCTGCCATTAGTCTGGCAACTCTTCGTGACAAATGTTTTCACAAATTGCACAATAAGTTAAAGGTTTTTTTCGGTTAAACTTGATTTACCTTAAAAAAGCTATTTTTTGAATGTTAAATTTAAAGAAAACAGAAGTGGTTCCATATTTGTATTTTAAATACCTTACTTCGAATTCTGATTACAAAATGTGGCATCGCTGCCCCGGACTTCGAAAATCTAAATCGGACTAGGTGGCAGCATCGGACGCCAGCGGATTAAGCGCTAGTTTATTCCGCGTAAAACTATTCTGCGAATTGACCTGTGGCACAGCGAAATGAAATTGAGGTGAAATTCAAGCGAAAATGATTTCTGTGGCACCCCTGAATATTTTAAATATAGAGTAAGAAGATGTTTTAGGTTTTACATATTTGACTTAAATCGGACAATATGACAAAATATGTTTCAATAGGAATATGTGAAAAGATATATAAAAAGAATTAAAATAAAAAAATTTTGGTTGAGTGAAAAAGATGAAAAGTGAACGCTGAAAAACGGAAGTACTAAAAAAACAATGCAAAAAAATATAGGAAACATTTCAAAAAATGTGTATTAAAATAATTTGATAAAATCGAAACTGACAGTGTAATATAAAAACAAAAATTACAAATTTAATAGTAATAAAATGTTATCTAATTTAAATAATAGGAATAATTATTAATAAGAAAAAAATCATACTTGAAATAAAATAATTTTAGAGACCAAAATAAATGAGAGAAAGTAACTTTGACTTGCTGGATGAGTATTGAACAATCTTAACCGTTTTCTGTCCCTTTTCCAGACATCGAGTGTGGGCTGCCGGCCAGCATTGCCCATGGCTCCTATGGCCTGCTCAACGGCACCGTCGGCTACCTCAGCCTGGTGAAATACGCCTGCGACGAGGGCTACGAGATGATTGGACGCGCCCTGCTCACCTGTGACTTTGACGAGCGCTGGAATGGACCGCCACCACGCTGCGAGAGTAAGTATACCCCGCGAAAATACCCTAGAAAAGGCCGATAGTAAAATGACTTTCTTGTTTCATCAGTTGTTGAGTGCGACACGCTGCCTGGCAATTACTACAGCACCATCATCAGTGCTCCCAATGGCACCTACTACGGCTCCAAGGCGGAGATCAGTTGTCCACCCGGCTATCGCATGGAGGGACCGCGTGTCCTCACCTGCCTGGCCACCGGCCAGTGGAGCAGCGCCTTGCCGCGTTGCATCAAACTGGAGCCCTCGACCCTGGCCACCTCGGCCGCACCACCGCCACCACCAGCACCGCCGTCGACAGCGGCCGCACCGCGTCCCAAGGTCACGCCCAGCACAAGTCGTACGCCCGCCTATCGTCCGTCGTCGAGCAGCAGCAGCACCAGCACCACATCCAGCACCTCAGTCAGCTATCCGCATCCGCATCCGCAGCCACATCCACATCCCAGCATCCACACACCCCAAGTCGAGATCAATGGCGAAGGTGAGTTCTGAAAATCGATCATATATCATATCATATCATATCATTGGCCGTGTTCACCAGAACTAATCAATCAGTAATCATGTATCAGAAATCAAAAAATTGTCGATGGGCTTCTGGTGAACGCTTTGATGAAATTTTGGGGCAAAATCAAAGTTGTCATTTCTTTTTTTGTCAAAGGTGTTAATAATTATTTAAAGAATTCAAAACAATTTGGCGCCCAATGCTTAATGAAATGGGAATGAACACAGCAAAAGACCAGATTTAAAATAATCGATGATATGTTGCATTAATCAATAACTAAGCCAATATTGTATGCGAATTTAATATTTTATATGAGAAAGTTTAAAGCACTTTTCTTAACCGTATTCCTTAAAAATACGCAGACTTCAACGTCTTCTTTGCATTTTTTTTAGAAGACCAAATTTATATTAATATAGTGGTTTCCTTATTAATTCTGTACTATTTATTTTCAAATCTTGTGTTCTGTTGATTACGATTTGTTGTATCGATAACAAAGCATCACAATCACAGAATTTCAGCGCACTATTTTGGTGATGAATTTTCAGTCATCATAATCACAAAATTTTGAAATCATGATTGCTAATCACTGCCGTTCACCAGAATAATCATACAAATTTCATCGATATTCTGATGTCGATTTGTTCTGGTGAACACGGCCATTATGAAACTGTCCAGATAAGAGGCAATTGATCTCAGCAATTAAAAAACAAAAAACTTGAGGCACATTATTAAATATTTTAATACAATTATAAAATATAAGATTCCAATATTTCAATTTTTTTCCTTTTTCTAAAATCTATAAACCAGACAAAAAAAATGGAATATGCATGTTTTTTATTTTGTCTAAAGAATTACTTGAATATGCTTTATCGGAATCTGTATTTTACTCTGTTCGTCTGTCTCTCAATTTCAAATCCTTCTTAATGAAACATTGTACAATGTCGTCCTTTTGCTACCGGAATTATATATGTCAGAACCATACCTGTTTAATAATAATTTGTAATCATAATCATTATTAATTAGATTAGTTTAAAAGTCGAACTAATGATTAAATTACGTTTATTTTCGGTTTTTTCCAATTATTTAATGATAACGATTACAAAAAATCAAAAATAATCTAAAATTATTACAATTATTCAAAAATAATCAGAAAAAATCAAAAATAATCAAAAATACGGGGGTTCCACAGAAATTTAAGTGAAATTCAAGCGAAAGCGATTTCTGTGGCACCCCAGATAATCTTTCTGATTATTTCGGATTACTTCTGATTATTTTTGATTATTTCTGATTATTTATGACTATTAACTAAAAATCTAATTATTTTAAATTTTCACAACCAAAGTAGCCATCGTAATCATTATATAATCACAACTTTTTCAACAGTGAATTATATAGTCACTACGATTATTTCCAAAAATAATCTAATCGGTTAGTAATTCTAATCGAAATTTAACAGGTGTGGTCAGAACCATTCAAAATCGATTGTTGAATCGATCGAAAATCAAAGTTTTTGTTATTTCTTGAGTTATTTCAACAAAACTCACAGATTTTTTGTTCAAATTGGACAAAGATCATATATCATATGCAGTCATAGCAATGATCGAGCAAATATTAAAGTTAAGTAAGATATCTCAATTATTCTAACATATTGTAAAGCTGTCTTTGTCGTATATATCCTCAAAAAATGCGACTAATATCGAACTACTATATCATATAGGTGTCTTGAGAACGATCGATCCAAAATCAATATCCTGTATAAACATTTTTGTTAATTAATCATATGTTATTTATTTATTTATTTGCTAACATATTTTGATTAAAATCGTATTACAAAATTATATAGCTGTCATAGAAATGATTGATGGAAAACTTAATTTTTGTGTGCAATTTTTGTGTGTTTTAATAATACTTAAACTCAATGAAAACCGATTTTCTATAAAGTAAATTATTGTTGATTTAAATTCATTTTAAAAATCTCAATGATATTTTTGTTGCTCGCTATAGTTTCGATATCAAGTCCAGAAAATATTAGTAAAATGCTAGATGTGAAACCGAACATGTAACTTTAAGATCTGCTTTTGTCACCAGCGTGAACTGTCACAGTGATAAACTTTTACATTTTATGAGCTTACATTTGAGCTTCAACTGAATATGTGTCTCCCTTTTTGTCCGCTTCCAGCTGACTCCGAGGAGGACATCATCAATGTGCCAGTGCCGGGAACAGTGCGCGAGGAGTTCCCGCCACGTCGCACAGTGCGTCCCGTGCTCATCCCCAAGAAGCCGTCAAGCACTCCAGCCACGAGCATTGGAAGCAGTGGTAGCAGCTCATCCACCAGCACCACTCAATATGCTGCGCCTGGTCCGGTTTCGACCTATGCACCGACTCCGCCCCGAACTCGTCCCACGCTGGAGACGACGACGAGGAACACGCAACAGATTATCCTCAACTCGCATCCGCAGGACAATGAGATCGCGGACAGCGTCAACATTCGCCAGAATCAGTCGCCCAATGTCAATGTTCCGTTTGCCGTCGACAATCCCGACCGCAAGGAGACCAAGGAGGCCAAACTCAATCTGGGCGCCATTGTGGCTCTGGGCGCCTTTGGCGGCTTCGTTTTCCTTGCCGCCGTCATTACCACCATTGTGATCCTGGTCAGAAGGTGAGTTCATCTAAATATAGTACACTTAATATGCCCATTAACTGTCCGATTAAATCACTTTGTTCAATCACTGAAATTGAAAGGAAATTCTAAGTTTATCTATTTAAGTGCAAATATTGCAATTGAAGTTGCTATTGATTGAAATGATTCTAAAGTTGAACTTGAAGATAAAATTAATACTGAAATTAAATTTTAAATAGAAACTACAGTAGAAATTGAAATTTACATAAAAGTTTAAAATTTAACTGATGTTAAAATTAAAACTAAAATGAAAACGGAAATTTAGCTAAAATTAAAGTTGAAGTTAAAATTTATGATAAAAAAAACTGAAACTATAAAACAATTTTAATCTAATGATGACTTTAAACTATATGACAAAGCTTAACAGCATAATATTTAATTAAACTGTTTAAATTTAAATAAAAAAAACTATAAATTTGAAGAAACTTTTAATCAATCGCCTTAAAAATGTAATTGAATGACTAAAAAGAGCTCAATAATCAATGTAAATATTTAAACTTTTATCTAATTTAAAGTTGAAATTGGCACTGAAAATACTAGGTAGACCTTTGAGTTCAAATTGAACGTCGAACTCAAAATTATCTGCAAGCCTAATCTAATTTAAAGTTGAAATTAAAAACAAAACTTTGAGATTCAAGCTGAATGTAAATTTTAATTTAATTTAATTCAATTAAAAACTAGAAGTTGGATGATAATCTCAAGTTTCAATTTCAAGTTGAGCTTTATAGTTTAAAGTTTAATTTGACAATCATTTGTGTTTTCAATTAAATCTGAAATTTATATTGAAACTTTTTACAATTAGAGACTGAGAATGAATCAACTGAATGATTGCAAATAGCAAGAACTTACTTTTTAATTGATTGAATTAGATATATGTATGAGCCGCTTATAAAATTTAATTGCATTTGAAGCTTGCTCCCCTCCCTTCCACATACTGTAACTTCTCCATTTCTCCACTTCTCGCTCTCTGTAAATTCTCTATTCCCTCTTTCCGCTGCTGTATCTGTAATTGCTTCTTTTTCTAGTGCTGTTTGTTGTTGTTCTCTCTCATTTTTTGGGTGCTTCTTCTGTGTTGTTTTTTTTAGTATAACTTTTATTTTGTTGTTACAACTCTTTAAAGTTTAAACTCTTTACTGTTCATGCATTTCAAACCTGTACATATTTAAAGAGAAGAGAGATAAAGAGAGAGAGAGAGTCTCTCCCCCCCCCCCCCAAACACACACACACACACACACACATACGCGTACACTCTCTCACACACTTGTACACTTTGAGACACTTTGAGTTTTACATGAAACGCTTTCTCTTTTCTTGTTGTACAACTCTCTTTTTTCGTTTCTCGTTCTCGTTTTCGTTCTCTTTCTCTCTCTTCGGGCAATCAATCAATCAATCGTGACCAATCAGCACCCCGAACAGCAAACGGCGGCACCTTGCTAAACATTTTACCAATTACCATCATCATCATCATCATCAACACCAGCAGCAACAACAGCAACAACAGCAACAACAACAACAGCAACAACGTCAGCAACAGCGACAGCGACAACAACAACGTCAACGTCAGGAGAAGCGTCAACAGCAGCAATCGCACCACCATCGAGGAGCACCACCAATGGCACCACCCACAGCCCGATTGCCCAGCTATGCAACCGCAACGGCAACAAGTGCCACAAGTTTTGCCTCAACCGCTCAATTGACCCGCTGCAGTGGCAAAAACAGCACAAGGGCCGCTGGTGGTGCTGGTGGTGCAGGTGGTGCCATGGGTGGTTACCACTTGAGACTCTTTGGTGATGGTTACGGCAGCATCGGATCGAGTACTCGCTGTGAGGCGGCGCCTTCCTTGTGGTACAGTGTGCTCGCCTTGCCCTTCGACGACCAGAAACTGGCCAGAAGAGAGCTGAGCACCTACGGAAGAGGCTACAGAGCGAGAGCGGGACTCTTCAGCAGCACGCACATGTGAAAGAGAGAGAGAGAAAGCTGAAAAACAGGACATAAAAGAAAGAAACCAAAGGATGTTAGCTTATGCAACTTGCTATTTAAAAAAAAAAAAAAAAAAAAAAAACATGGATATGTAAATATTGAGAAAGAGAATGAAAATCTGAGAAAGAGAGCGAGCGAAAGAAACAAAGCTCAAGCCAAAAAGTGACCAACAAAAAAAAAAAAAACATCACAAATGGAAAATAATATTGTACTCTGAAAAATAATAAAGAATAAAAAAGGAAACGACAGCGAGCAATAAAACAAGCTCAAGCCAAAGAGTGAACAGAATAAAAAAAAAAAAAAAAAAAACCAATAAAACTGAAGCGAAACGAAATCGAATGAAATGCAAACAAAAGTTAAACCAAAACCGAAAACTACCTGCGAATTTAATTGTGAACGTGTGCCAAAGATGAGCTACAATCAAGCAATCAAACACTCTACTCAATCAAAAAAAAAAAAAAAAAAAAAAAACTACTGCAAACTTCAATCAAGGCCATAAACACAAATGTAAGCAGCCAAAAAATACTACCCAAAAAAAAAATAAGTACACAAACAACAACAACACACTGAGCTCAATCAAGTTATCAATCAACACAAACAAAGAAAAACTTACACACACACAGATCAAAGAACACACAAAAAAGAATGGAATTATACTTTTGGATGGAATGCTGTGGGCGTGGCTGCCTCTTTTTGCTGGTTTTCATTTCATCAATCAATCAATCAATGAAACAAACAAACAAACAATTAAAGCTGTTGTCGGGTTACACACACATATAGTACACACACACACACACACACACACACACACACACACACACACACACACACACACACACACACACACAACACACACACACATTGTATATGCTCTGTCCCTTTCTGTTCTATGTCCCAGGCCTGTTTTTTGACTTTTATATATTTTTCGCTCTCATTTTTGTATTGTAAACTTTGATTGATGTATGCTGTATGTCTCTAACTGCACACGCTCTCTATCTCTCTCTCTCTCTATCTCTCTCTCTCTATCTCTCTTTATTTGCTCTCTCTTTTGTAACTAACACAATTAGTTGTATATTATATATAAGTTTTAGTAAATATATTGAATTTTAACTAATCAAATTTTTCGTTCTCTCTCTCTTTTACACATACTCTCGCTCTCTCTAGAAACCGCACAACGCAACACTATCGCCATCGCGCCTCGCCCGATTGCAACACTGTCGCCAGCTTTGACAGCTCCACTTCCGGCTCCCGCAATGGCCTTAACAGGTTTGTGTCTCGACTAAAGTGTTGCCCCCACTTTGCCTGGTGACTGACAAAAGCTGTTTGCTTTGTTTTTTAGATACTATCGCCAGGCTTGGGAGAATCTGCACGAGTCTGCCTCAAAGAACAGCTCTCACAATGCCTTGAGACGCAAGGAGACTCTCGATCCTCCGAGCATGACGCGCTCCCGTGACAATCTCAGAGACAACATGCAACGCTCTCGCGAGAATCTCGACAGGTGAGTGAGAGAGTCAGAGGATATTTTTTATCGATTGCTTATCACGACATTTACGTAAGCGACGTAGAACAAATTTTCAAATTGGAAAACATTTAAAATAATATTTAAAAATAATAACAATATAATTTAAATTTTTGTTTAAAATTCATAATATTAAACTTGTATTTTTGATATTATAACAATTAAATATAGCTGTAAGAAATTTAAAAATAATCAAAAAAATTTAATTTGATATTTAACGAAATCAGCATATTTTAATTATATTAACTTATTTCTTTTTTTTAATTTCAAATATTTAAAAATAAACATTTGCAAAAATGTCGTTAACGTTATTTTCATGATTGGGAATCGATGTTTATAGCAGTGTTCTAGTTTTCACGTACTCCAACGATTTTTAGTTAAAAAACAAAAATTAATCACATATTTGCTTTGAATTTTCTTAAATATAAATCTTAATTTTTCCTTATACTTTTTCTTCAAGCAATAAAAAAACTATAATAATTTAAGATTAGATTAAAAAGCCAGGAACAAGTATTTTTTTATTATTTGCAAAATAGTTTATATGTGAATTAATAATAATTGTGAATTTTAAGTATTTTCAAAGAAATTACTCGACTAATTATACATACTTGATCAGAAAGTCAAATTAGCGAAATTGAAACCCGGAACCCTCTAATTTATAGATATGATTTAATTCGAAATTCGACTAGATAGATTCTTATACATATTTTAAAAATTCTCATATTCCATAAAATTCGAATATACTATAATTTCTAAATTGCAGATGTGGTCGTGACAATTATGGAATGCGCGACAACTCGGAGATGGTTGTCTCAGACGTTTGCCTGAAGGGGGAGAAGAAGCGCCACCATCATCATCACCACAAGAGCAGCTCCCGCAACGGCGACTATCGTGATCGGGATCAGTCCGCTGGCCGACGTGATCACCACAGGCACAGTGGCGGCGGTGGTGTGAATGGCGGCGGTGGTGTCGGTGGTGCCGGCGGTGGCGGACACTATTGACCAACCATGATCATAACCATTAGTGTGGAGCAATAGCAGCAAATTTTAAACAGTCGCAGCGCAGTTGCAGCGCAGTCGCAGCGCAGTCGCAGCCTGGAAAACGCACAACGAAAAACTTTTTTGTTTAAATTTAAGTGTGGTATATAATCTTTTTTTTTTGTATTTGTATTTTATGGGCAGCGCTTTTAGTTTAGTTAAACAACTTTCTGTTCATAGCGAAAAAAAGAATAATAATTATAACAAATGGGAGATGAAAGTGTGGAGCAGAAAGAGAGGCAAAATGTTAAAAGAAAGAGAGATAAGCAATATTTAAAACATTTTCAAGTCAATATCGTATATCGTATATCGTAATTCCACTTCATCTTCAAGATTTTAGTTGAAACTTTTTTATGAATTAGTTGTAAAAACAAAAAACATAAAAGAAAAAGTAAATGTATGTGTGAAAAGGGCGAAAAGCGAAGCGTGGCGGTTTATTGTGTTAGTTATTAGTTGAAATACATATATACAAGAGCACAGCCTTCACATAAATAATATAATATAATATAATGTATACCCACTCCACCAAATACTTCCCCTGCCCCTTCCACCCCTCTTCATTTCCTTAGCAAAAATTATGTGCAACTTGGTTTGGCTTGAGGCGAAACTTAAGCCAAATCGACTTGTTCATAGTCGCAATAATTATCTTAGTTACGTAAAATGTTTTATGCAATTCCCCCCCCCTCCCTCCTTACCCTACCAGCAAAGTTCCATAGATCACACAAGCAGCAAAAAATTATAAATAATATTGTAGTACGCGTGCCATTAACGGCAACAGTTGCAACAGAAAACAAAAAAAAAAAACAAAAACAAGAAAAACTAGAACAAAATGTTAAAATAATAAAAAGATATGAATTTACATACTACACATAATATTAGTTAAATGAATATATATCTATATTTTATTACTCGCTGCACCATTTCATATTTCATAATTCTTTCGCATATAAAATAGTGACTTTTTATATAAATATGTATTTTAGAGCGTTTGTTTTGAGTGTATAAATTTTATGCAAAAAAAAGCCGCAGAGTATGCAATATTATTTGTATTTCGTGCATTATTTCCAATGTAAATAATAATAATTTATTTCATAAATAAAACAATGATCATTTTAACAAATAAAACAACGACTTTTCTTTGTACTGTATTTAAATTGGAATTGCTATTTGGCGCCAATTGATATTACCGCCATCTATTGACAACACGCTGCACTTGACATTGCGCACTACATCACACGCTTGAAGTTGGCTGCGCGCAGTTTTACACTAACTTGAAGTAGGCAGCGCGCAAAAATGCTACTGACTTGAAGTTGGCCGCGTACCGCAACTATCGATATGTATCGTGAGCAGCAGATGGCGCTGCAGCACAATACAACCCTGCTAGCACGCGACACTGTGACTGCTGCTGTCAAATTGACGTTTGCTTGCTGCGCCTCTCTTTCGCTCTTTCTTCTTCGAGTGTTCGCCATACAAGATGGTGCGTTAAGAAAATTATCCACGTTCAACTTAAAATAAAATCGCCAATTTCTAATAACATCCGCGAATATTTTTAACTGAAAATATACAAATCAAATTGCGTGCGTGCAATTAATTGTGAAATTTGTAAAATTTTGTGCAGCCAAAGCGTCAAATGCCGAGAAAACTGGATTTGCATAGGCGACATAAACAAAATAAACAAATTGGCGATTTTATGAGTTGATTTTTTTTTGTTTATTTTTTCGAATGAAGTGCAATGTATTAATGAAAGAATTGTTAACTGTTTACAGACGAAGGGTACCTCGAGCTTTGGTAAACGCCACAACAAGACGCACACTCTGTGCCGTCGCTGTGGACGCTCCTCCTACCACATCCAGAAGTCCACTTGCGCCCAGTGCGGTTACCCCGCAGCCAAGTTGCGTTCGTGTAAGTAGACTTGGTACTGTCATCTATTGTGAATTGTAACTAATTGGAGCTTTTCTGACTACTCTAGACAACTGGTCCGTCAAGGCCAAGAGGAGGAAGACCACTGGCACTGGCCGCATGAGCCACTTGAAGGTGGTGCGCCGTCGTTTCCGCAACGGTTTCCGTGAGGGCACACAGGCCAAACCCAAGAAGGCCCAGACCGGCAAATAAACTCACTCGCGTGAATTATCATTCGGCAACAGCAGCAGCAGCATTCAAATTCAGCAACATCTCCAGCATATGCAGTTACCAACAAAAATGAAATGATTGAGAAAATCCATTATGCACTTGATGCATGCATTAAGTGAATAAATTAACTTTTTTTTGATTAAGTGAATGTGCTGTATTTTTTTCGGTGTTCGATGGTATTTACTTGTGTGTCACAACAACAACAACAAATTAGTGAAAAGCATAGTTAGCAAAGCTTTTATTTTATTTCTTTTTTTTATTGTGAATTGCTATTGCAAATGGCCGATGTGCGTGTCAACTATTCAAGTGAATGCCATTACTAAAGTTGTTGTTATTGCGACACCTTCCCTCATGTAATTCCACCATGATGCAGCTCAGGCATAGAAAGGTGACGACATAAACTCGGTCATAGGCCAAATTAAATCAACATACCACCTTCATCATTCCACCATGCGAGCTGTGTACATTTTCATGCTGGGGACAACAAAAACAACATACACGGCGAATTGGATAAGGAGCGAATTATATTGCCTGCTCGCTTGCACTAAGCGGCAGGTCTGCAAAGCAAGCTTTGAAACTGTTCACTAACAGCATTAAAAGCACCAAAGGAATATGGGTCTCTTGTTGCCGATTTAGCTATGCAGCAATTCATCGTTCAACTATATCTGCGTCATGTTAAGATCAATCAAAAAATACGGGCAACGCCTTTTGCCTTTTTTATACGCTCGTCAGGCGAATTTCAAGAGCAATTTTAAAGCTAGCGACTTGAGTTATAGCACACATTTTAAGTATCTTAGATATTGGACCAGAGAATCTTTTAGCCGAGCACACTCAACAAAAGTTTTTCTATTTTAACCATATTATATGCAGATCCGAATCTGGAATATTTTGATATTTATTCTTTTAATGTAGACTACATATTACATTTCTTAATCACCTGTTTCTTTATATATTGGATTTGATGCTTCTATATCTTTACTGAAAGCAAATCAACAAAACTTCAATAGTTCCATAATTAAGGGATTAAGTTTTTTTCCAGAGTTACGAATCAATCTTGTAGGGAATGGTAAAATGATCTTTAATAGAATCTAATAAGTGCAATTTGCTATTGATGCTTAAACAAGTTCAACTCAACGACTACAATAATAATACTAACTCTTTACAATCTAAACTCAACAGGATTATGAGGGGACTGGTTGGAAATTCACCCTTGATCAGGAACTCGTTTATCAGGAGAGACCTTCACATCAATACTGTCATGGAAACCATTAATGAAATCGCTAAGAAACACTCCCATAAACTTGCATCCCATAACAACCCGCTCGCAAGAAAGATCATTTCAAGACACTTTCTCAGAAGAAGCCTCAAACGCATTTTCATTGATCATCTCCCTACACGTTCATGCAAGACACACAAAATGCGTCCTGCCATAATAATAAAATAAAGAATAATACGTTATATTATAAAAATAACATAGTAATGTTTTTTTTATAAATGTTTAAGGTTTTCTTCAATGATAACACAAGTTTACAGCCATTTCGCTTCTCATGTCCCAGTGCACTTTTCTTATGGACTCTGACCCACTAAACACGAAAATCAAATTTAAAAATTTTTTCATGGAAGCATTTTCAAAATATTGATTTGTTTCTGAATTTTCGAAGTTGATCCGACATTTTTGAGTATACCACGAGACTTAATTAGCCTGTGTGGCCAAAAAAGGACTCAAATTAAAGGTTACTGATTCCTCTAACACTTTCTCTCGTATAGTTTTGAGATCGGCATAGTAGTTCAAAAGCTAGCGACTTTAATAAGTTCTAAAATCCGGCTTTTTTGTGATTATTGGGGTTTGAGAGCTCACAAATCGCCCCAGAAAAACTAGATATCGCAAAGGTAAAATTTATTTAAAGGGTTTTACGTATAGCCGAGAATCCATGGATAAATAGCGGAGCTTTTCAGTGCAAGACCAAAAATTATGCTTTTAACAATTTTCAAGTTTGTTTCGCATGGAGCTATACGATATAGAGGTCCGATTTTAACCAAATTAAATTAGAATGTATTGGACCATCCCATATGCATATTCTGTCAGTTTAGTTCAGATATCTGAATTTTTTCTTGAGTTTTTCAAAAATTCAAAAATTTAAATTTCAAGCTTTAACATTTAATCAATTAGTAAAACGTTGCGTTTGATTTGTAAAAAATCATGATAAAATAAACAAAAATGTTGACTTGTAAGGTTGTTAGGTCGAAAATTCGATTAACTTTAAAATTTAAAAAACAAACTAGTTTTTTTAAATCTTATTATCTTGCATTTCACGTTCTATTTGTGTTGCCCTGGTCCAGGGCTGGAGTAACATTCATCAGATGCAGTCGCCGCCCAAAAGTATGCAGCAAGAAATGTTACTTTAAAATGAAAAGAAATCGAGTGGAAAACAATAAACATAAATAATGTGTACGTGCTTCCATGTGTTTTATTTGTTTTTATTAAATTAGGCAAAAAAAAAAGCAATTGACCTCGCTTAATAACTAAGTTTCGTATGTGGTAATATAATATGTATTAAAATAAAACAAGACAAGAGCTGGTAACAGCCCGAGAGCGTTTTAGCCAAGCAAGATAATATCGTATTGTAGTATAAACAACAAGCAGTGGTTGGTTATTAATGACTATGAATTGCATTACATTATTGTTAACGCTTCTTCTCTTTCTTTCTTTCTTTCTTTCTTTCTTTCTTTCGTTCGGTTGACTAACAGTACAATTTACAATGTATAAAGCGTTTCTCTATGACTAAGGGCTGGTTGAGTTTGGAATGGAATAGGATGGGATTGTGGATAGAGTGCAGGGGAAGGAAGGCAGGTGAATTAAATACATTGCCACTAAATGCTAAGATAAAATTTACAAGATACAAATACATAGGCTCCCAGCTAATCGGCGTGCGGATGCGTCTGCAAATGGGGCTGAGGTTGAAGTTGAGGTTCAGGTTGAGTTTGCGATTGCGATTGCAATTGAGGATGAGGAAGTTCCTCAGGTTGCGGGGCAGTGCCGTTTGGCATTAAGCTGGATGTCGTCGAAGCAGCCACAGTCACAGGCGCTGGAGCTGCTCTTGGCCGCTTGATGAGCAGCTTCTTGAGGTTCTGGAAGGGCGCATCGAAGAGCACCGTTAAGGCCACAGATGCCAAAAAGATCGAGATAAATTCGTTGGTATCGAGCTGAAAATATAGAAAGTTAATTAAATTAAAAAACAGAAAGCATTTTAAATTATTAAATATTTATAACTTGATGTAAGATGTATCTATTGCCTGTTAGATATGACGAGTATACTCACAATTATCGAGACAAAATTATAGTAATGATGAATGTGACGCCTTCGTCCGACATTGTAGAAAAAGACGGGGAACTGCGTCAGATAAATGGCATACGATAGCTTTGTGGACACCTGAAAGCCGCGCCAGGCGAACAGCTTCGTCAATTTATCTGCAGATTGCATTAGGAAAATAGAGATTAAATAGATTAATCAGCTAATTAATTGATATGAAACTCACTCTTGTAGCCATTGTGGGAGACAAAGACGATCCATGAGAAGAAGAGGCACCAGGCAATGGGTGCGAATGCGGCATAGATGGCGGCGTGTGTCGAGTTGTAGACGTAGTTGATGTCGCCCATCGGTGCCGGGCCCAACAGGGAGGCCAGCACACAGACAGTGGCCACCAGCCAGCCCAGACGCAGCTGCAAGCGACTCAGCTGAATACCCTGGAATTTACGCAAGGCATAGCCGAGGAGTATGCCCATTATGTAGACCGTGGAGCGATGGGGCGGGAAGGAGTACATGTAGTCGGCGGTGCGAAACAGACGCTGAATGCTGTCGAGGATTAAATTGAGTATTGAGTAATGATAACATAAAAAAATGTCAAATATTATAATTGCATTAGCAATTTCGTAATACTAAAATTCGATGTTTTTTTATCTGGCGATAAATTGAGTCAAATAAATCGATAAACATTAAAAATGTGTCTCTTTGCAATTTTGTTTTCTACACTTGTCTGAGACAAAAATTATTTTCAACTAGCAACAGAAAATACCTAAAAAAAATCATATGAATAATATCCATAAATAAAGCCAAAAATTCAGATTAAAATTCTGTTTTCCAATATTTGTATGAAATATCAACAAATAATGTTCAAAGAAAAAGATCAAGTATTAAAAACCTTTCTCTATTTTTAACTAATTAAATTTTTGCATTAAAAAATCGATTAATCGGTAAATATCCAATTTTAAACTCAATGATCCGTTTGAACATCTACTCACTTGGTGCCAAAGTAAATATAGTTGGAGAGTTGATTCACAATGGTCGTATAGTATCTAGCTGCGGTGCCCACTGTGCAGAGCAGGAGGAGCGTGAGGAGACCACGTCGAGGCCAACGCCAGAGCCCGAGTATGAAGAGTGGAGCGACTGCAAACAATTCGGTATCGATGCCCAGATGATGTGTGTGCGTCAAGCACATTTCACTGAATCCAAAGTAGTTGTGAATGAACAACAGGTTGCGCCACCAATGCTGCTTACAGATGTCCGCATGGTGGCCCACAACGAGGTTCCACTGTGGCCCGGAGCCCCAAAGAGGCAGCACGTACGTACAGAAGAGAATCAGAGCGGCCAGAGGAGGGACAATGCTGTGTGTGCGAGAAAGGAAAGGAAATTAGTTTTTAAATTAAATATATAAAAGTAGTCAGCTGGTAGATACCCTGTAATAACATATATCGATAGTGTCTCATTATATCTGACAAGTTTCCACGATTTGGTGGAAGAACAAACAAAAAGAAATATTTCAAAAATCAAACATATGAGTGTAGTCGATTCTTGAATACCCTGTAGTAGCATGTGTTTATAATTATTGAATATAATTTTAATGATTTAAAATAAAAACTTATGAAAGATAAGAAGATAAATAAATAAGTTAAGTGTAATCGACTGCAAATGCCCTGTAAAATGTTTTTTTTTACCACATCTAAAAACTATCTCATAATTTTAGCTATTTGGATAATAGTTTGAGGAATAAGTATCTGAATTCAAGCTTTTCTAGACCCGTTCCTGACATCGAACTACTTACAGGGTATTCCATTAGTATAAGCTCGTAGAACTTACCGCATTAAACGACTGATGTACTCGTTCTTCAGACGTATGGGCTGATGCTTCATGAGACGGCCGAACAGGGAGTAGGAAGTCAGCATGCCACTGAAGAGCAGGAAGGGATCCGTATAAAGCGACGCAGCGCGTCCAATCACCGTCCAGGGTTGACCGAGACTCTCCGACATGGCCGTGCGATTGTTGTACGGATTGAAGAACATGGCCATCGATTTGTGTGAGAAAATCAACATGATGGCATTCAGGAATCGAATGCCATGAACCGCCTCAATGTCGCCAGGGGAACTGCTCGTGCTGAACAGCCAGCGAAGATTCTTGTCGAGCGAGAAAGCCGTGCACCAGTCATCTAATTGGGATAGAAGGTAATCCCATTAAGAAACAAGCAAGATAAGTTATCTTCTTAAAATTTTAGCTGATTGTTCCTATGACCAATAGCATTCCCATTTGAACAAAATTTTGTCGGAATGCAACGGAAAGCATTTAAAACGTCATTTGTACAATTTGTTGAGATAGCAACAAAGTTTTTCATACTAATGGTTGATATTCGACTGTTCGTTAGAAAATAAAATATTCACAAACATACTGTAAATTAAAACAAGACAATTTTTTTTCCTATTTTAAAAGGTTTGCTATTTGTTCTTAGAAAAAAATTAATAAAAACAAAAAAAACTACAGCAGCAACTTTTTACTTCGTTGGTCTATAAAATCAAATCCGACAAAGATACGAAACAAATTTAAATGCAGTATGTTGAATTCATTTATTGTCTATCGTTTGACATATGTATAAAAAAATTGTAATATCACCACTTTTATTTAATTAATTCATGTTTGCACAAAATGAGACGCTAAATTGACTCAAGGAAAGTCTTCGTACAGTAAGGAAAATTAAAAGAAAAAATGCATATTAATAACAATAAGTTAAATTAAACTATACTTCATATTTTGTAGGATTTCATACAGCTTTTAGGCGGTTTGGCATTGAATCAACCAATTTTGTGGTAAAGGATTACTCTGCATGTAAATATTTTTCATTTACAGTTTGTCAAAAGAACTGCACAATCCTCAATTAAATAAAATTGAAATACGAAAGATGATTGCACTTACTCTGCTTCGTCTGCTGCTGTGTCTTCGTGCAACGATCGTAGACGGTGGAGAGGACGGCGACGGAGAGGACGAGGACAAAGAAGCGCACCGCCCACGTGGTGTTGCGGTCCCAGGGCTGGGGGTCCCGCACCTGGCACATCTGCGACTCCACGCGCACGTTGAAGGTGATGCCCGTGGAAATGGTTTGGTTGCGCAGATACTCGGCCACACTGTACTCGACATCGCGGTGCGTGCAACCCGACGGCACACAGATGCCCCAGTTGATCAGCGAATAGCGCGGCACGCGATGACCCGGCTAACAAAAGTGAGAAGAGACAACAAACAAACAAAAACAAAAACAAATTAAAAGGGCTGAGCTCAATATAAAAAAAAAACAAGTTTGTTGTCCAAGTCACTTGTAGAAACTTCTCGGCGAAATACAAAAACAATCGAAAACAAGAAGAGCACTGGCTGTAAATCTTTGCATATAATTAAAATCTTGCAATCCATCTTTGTCTTTTACAATACGTTTGAAGTTCAATGAACTTGGCTGCTTTTGATTAGCACACGTTTCAAATTAATTTGAATGTATCTTTTTTTGCTGCTGCTCACAATTTTCGTCAAGTTCAATGTCGCAGATCTTTATTTCTCTCATTCTCTCTTCTTACAACCTCCAACTTTGGCAGCAGCTGCTATCTGTCTGTCTCTCGCTCTCACCTACTGCCAGAAATTTGTCTAGCTACGCGGCGAAATGCCGCGAGAGTTTTCGCCGCGCTCACAACTTTCGTGAGAGCTTTCGCCGCAACTACATGCAAACGTGTGTATGTAAGTGCCTGCAGCTGTTATGTGTGTGTGTGAACTCATTACAAATCTCAGTCACGTGCGGCGAGCACCATTAAACTTGCATTAAGAGCAGTAGCTTGGATAACGAACTTGAAACAGAATCTCTCTCTCGCACTCACATCATTAAATTCGCTTCTGAAGGGACCGTGAGATTGCAACAGCTTGAAGAACGCCTGCAAACGTTTCGATTTGTGTGGCAGCACTGGCTGCGCATATGCCAAACAATATTGGCCTCGCAGCATATGATCGCTATTATCGTTTGTGACGTCATCACTGGACTGCTGAATGCCCATGCACTGATCAAAGTCGCCCGGCTGATTAATGTTGCCATTCAAAATGCCCGAATTCAATTTGCCGCTAGCATCGTGCACTGCAAAATAACAAAGGGAAAAAGGTTGAGCTTGTAATAAATGTATGGCTGTGTGTGTGTGTGTGTGTGTGTGTTTGTTGTGGCATGCCCCCAAGACAACGACGAATACGAATACAATGCATGCCAATTGAATGGATGATGATGATGACCTTGACTGTGATTTCAGCGGGCGTCGTCAGCTTCTAAACTCGCAACTCGTTTTCGGATTTGTTCGTTCGTTCTGATTCTGAGCTCTCGGCTGCGATGCCAGCTGGCCAGCAGTTTTGTGCCAAGTTCGCATAGATATTGCTGTTGTTGTTGTTGCTGTTGATATTATTGCTGTGGCAGCAATTTGCTGCAGTTGGCTAAAAATTCACTTGTTGTGCTTGGCATTGCTGCTGCCGCTGCTGCAAATGTGGGTAAAGTTCGACGCGTGACCTTCACTTTAGCTTCATGCACACATCCATACATACATGCATATACAAGTATATATGTGACTATCAGTGTTGTCAGAACACCTTTTTTTCCGACAAATAACGATTCTTTTTTTGTAAATTTGATTTTAAATGTGTCTTGATGTATTTACGCCATTTTTGACTCTAACAATTTGTTTACATTTTTAATTAGGACATGAATTTGCAAAATATTGATAGATTATGATGAATTGAGCCCATTATAATATGATAAACTTTGACAATTATCAAACATTAAAAGAAAAAAATTGTTAATATATTATACTGGAGATGTTTCTAACATGTGCTTTTAAAACGCAAGCGAAAAAATCCTTGGTGTTTCTATAATATCAGAGACTTCCTTGTTCAAAAACATATGGTTTTATGGTTACAAAAATCGATATGGAAATAGATTGAAAATATAATAAAAAAGAGTTCATGAAAAATTTATTTTATTTTAACTATTCATTTTAAAATGAACTAAACAGTAAATTTATAAGTTAATCGGATCGCTCAATAAATATTTTGACTTTTGTGATCAAGTTTGAATAGGAGCGACGACAATTGCTTTTGGGTTGCTCGAGATTTATAGAATAACATTAAAAAACATACATATTTTAGCTGTTTTCGACCTTCTTTCCGCTACAAGTTGCTTTTTTTCTTGTCAGAAGTTGACAGCACTGGTGTCTACATATGTGTGTTTGTGTGTGTGATTGCAATTTCAGAACTTGATTATTTGATTCATTTGACTTTGCACTCTTACAATTCATGTCGTCTCGTCTCGCGTCTGGCGGTCACAATGCGGCTTCGACTTGTCTCTTGCCCAGTTGGCAATGACTCGAATTTGGAGCCTCGTAAATAGAATCTTGAGAATCTACATACATGCACACACACATATTACATATCTAAACGGATACTTACTTTTCAAGGCCCACAAATCGAAATTGTTCAATGCATTCAAATAGCGTCGCATCTGTGTGCGGCATAGTGGCGAGGCATCTGGATTACGTGCCGCATCAAAGGGCTGCGAGATGGCCAAAAAGCGTTTGCCAATATTGTACAACAAGACTGTAAATAACAAGTAAATAAATAGGTAAGTAAATTAGCTTTGTTTGTTTTATTCATGCAGCTGTGGCGCCAACTGGCGGCAATTGTCGCAACTGCAGCTGCAAATATGACAAATTGGTGTTGCCAACGATTTGTTAGATATTTGATTGGTAATTAACGATTGACAATTAATGCTATTGTTTTTTTTCTTTTTATTATCGTTATCAGTTGATGTGGGCACGTGCAAGCGCACTAAAACAGGAAGTCAATTCCACCACCAAAAAATGAAACATCAGCAGATTGCATAGAAATGGTTTTTAATTAGATGCCACAAGCATAAAAACACACACAAACCATCAGAAGATTTTTTGTTATCGATTCAACATTTATCGATTGGAAGGATGATGTGCGTGTCGAACGAAGCCAAAGTCTAATTAATACAGTTTGTAACTCGTACTCGTGCCATGATCAGCATGCAGTACGGCAACGTTAAGTTTTTTTTTGTATTCTTATTAACATTATCATTATCATGGTTCGCCTGTCGTCTGTCTTTTTTCTATGCTAAGCAAATCTTTCATTACAAATTCTGAGTGCGTGCGTTGAGGCGACTTAGCGACGGACTGACGACCGACGAATCTGTCAACTCGTTACGCTTCATTGCCTGCATCCGTCTTCGAGCTGTCGATGCCATTGCTTGTTGGAAAGGGGGAAGGTGGGGGAGGCGGTTTCTGGGCAGTCCCAAAGTGCTAGAATGCGTCAGTCAAAAGCGACGACTGTCGTCATATATTCTTTATACATATATGTCGCTATATATAATAGAAAAATCAAAAAATATACGATCTGCCGCCATATGGGAAAATTACGAAAACGAGACCTTTAATCGTAATCGTAATCGGTAGACAAGGAAGAATTGAAAATTCTATAATCGAAATCACAAGCTCAACACTTATAAATCTTCAATTATGTGAGTGGAATTGGTAAATGCGTTTCAACGATCGGGAAATAACAGAAGAACATGAATTTCGCTACGGGAATTCAAAGAAGTAATTCAAAAGTGAATGGAAACATCGATTTTAATTAAAACAGTCAAAGGAAGGAAGAATTAAGCTATCGATACATACATAGCTAAAGAAACGTCTGAGATTAAAAAACAGTAGAGACGGAGTCCAAAAAATTTTGAAAAACTATTTTGAAACCATGTAATTTTTAAATTATCGGCTCAAAACATTTTTACAAAAAACGCCAGATTTTTCAATTTTTTTTTTTTTTTTTTTACCAATCTTTAGCTCTTAAAAAGCAACCAGCCCAAGAAACAACCATTAAAAATTCCAATAATATTCAAATTGTCAAGATTAATAAAAATATATATATTTCTTAATTTCTAATTAAATTGTTTTTCTATTTTTAGTTTCCAAACTGTTGTACTCTCAATGTTTTTCTTATTGGCATTTCCTTAATTAGCTTAGGAATTCGTACCGAGTCATTGAAATAATGAAAATACCTTTAATTTAAATAATCTGACATAATTATCTAAATTTGTCCAGAAAGTTAATCTCTTTGTTTAGAATTCACAATCGGACTATGATCTCATTACTCAAAACAAAATCAAAGCAAAAAGCAAGTCTTAATAAAAGGCTCAAATTAATGAACTTGAACCGTTGGGTTAATCAGTTAAATAGCACCTGACCATAAAAAAAATGTAAAAAATGTTTGAACTTGAACTTTAAATTATGAACAATTAATTCGAGCAAATCAAATAAACAAACAAATAAATTGCTTAAGGCCAAAAATAAAGAAATTGACAGAGAAATGTTGACTAAGTAAGTGTAATTAAATAAAAAGTTGTCTTGATCAAATATAAAAATTCCGTTAATAAATTTAAATCCAAAATGGTTCTTAAATAAAAACTGGAACCTTTGTTATGAACAAAAATAAAAATCCAAAATATATATTTAAGTGCAAATTGACATTTACAAAAAATAAAAATTAAACCAGATCTCTGATGTTTGGAGAAACACTGGATCAGATGATTTGGACCTGTTACAAATAAAAAAAACTATTAAATAAATGGAATCGTTTTTGAATTGCATTTCAATTTATTCAAATCAATTACGATCTTTGGAATATATGTATACATTTATTTATTTAATTTTACGTTTGTTGAAATTGTTATTGTTGACAATTAGTGTTGAAGCAGGCAATATCAAGTATGTATCAAGTATGTATCATATTCATATCGTATGCATATTTGCTTAGACGGGAGGCGCAGACAAAGTAGAATTTCAATATTTGCTTAACAAATTTACAGTTAGTTAAATCTGAAGTTGTTTGCTGTATTTTGCCGTTTGCTTATTGCCTTTGCATACCCTGTAAAATTGGTATCACAGTGTTTAATACTCCATAAAAGAAATTATTTCCCCAACTCATCTAAATTTCTGTAACTGAAATTACAATTACTCGTTGTAATTGATGTACTTATTTTTAAAATTTAATCATGTTCTGTTGCTAAATTGAAGAGTTATTCGGTCTACAGGGTAACTGCAAGTCGTGGCTGCTGTTGCACGTATTTGAATTCTGGTTAATCTAAATGTTGGGTAATTCTGTCTTCAACTCTAATTTAATGAACAAGCTCTTATCCGAGAGTGGCCTTTTTCGCCAATCATCATTACCATAATCGTAATCATAATCATAATTTAAGTCAGAGTCGTCAACAATGATCATGATCATTTATATCTTATGACTTGAAACAAGTTATTTTTGGCTAAGTCATGATGTTCCTCAAGAGTTGAAGTCACACTAAAGTCAACTGTATAAAGAATTTAACTATATAGTAGTTAAAGTGCAAAAGATTTTATTTGTAATAATTTGTCAACACTTTTCCCGAGAAAATTCGCATGAAAATTCGCAAATTACATTTGGCACATTGCAATGATTCAATAGATGATTCAATAGATTCGTCTAGAGTTTAGGCAATACCAATACCCAATGCGGGAGTATCTTTCCACAATTGTTGTGCAGTACTTAAGCTCGCATTCGATCCGCAAATATTTGACTAAGACTTAGCAACAAGGCCGAACCTTTTAGCAAGAATTAGTGGACAACCATTCAAATTGGGCAAAATAAAAGGGTAAGGGAGGGCAGGGAAAATGCCTAACTTTGAGAGGGAGGAGGTAGGGCGAGATAAACCAGCTAGTTGAACACGTATATGACCTGCTTCGAGCAAGCCGGAAACGCCCTAAACAATTATCTCGGCCTACGTACAACCTACAGTTTCTTTTCTTCACCTTTTGCCCAAAAATATTAAAAAAAAAAATAAACGAATAAAACGCCTATAAAAGAAACATATGCACTTGTCCAAGCGATTGTAAGTAACTTAGTGAACCTAAAAACCAGAGCTATGAAATTTGGTATGCGACTTTTTCCAATCTCCAAATCTTTAAAAAAAAAAACCAAAAATGCTCAAGAAATAAATTTGATAATAATAAGATGTAAATAAGTTATACGTCGTATGTATTGTATTCTGTTCTATCTGTAACTCAGTAGCTACAAGAACTAGAGCTATGAACTCAGTATGTAAACTCTTGAAAATTATGAATTTTTATAAATTGTATTTTATTTTTATGCTCCTACTCAACCTACATATAATAGTTACTTGGGAACTCGAACTAAACTGCCTACTCTCAGCTCTAACTCTGAACTGCCTTTATTTAAATAATTCGCTTGAGATGTGAATTTATATTTTTGTTTAGCCTCCTTTGTTAATAATCTTTCATATACGACTATAAAAGTGGCGCGTGTAGTAAATATAATTTATTCAAGAGCTAAAGTAAAATAAATATAGTAAGTATAGGGTAAATTATTTGCTATTCTATCTGTAACTCAGAAACAACTTAAGCTAGAGCTATGAAATTTGGTATGTGGACTTCACTATATGGATTAAACTTATTAAGATAATTTTATAAAAGAAAGTCCTATAAAAAATTTAAAAACCACTTTAAAAAGAGCAATTTTTTGCTATTCTATCTGTAATTTAGGAACTACTTGAGCTATAGCTATGAAATTTGGTATGTAGACTTTACTACAATATATTGAGATAAATTTAAATAGAAAATTTCTAAAAAAATACTAAAAAAAATTTAAAAATAAACATACATTTTTTTTAAATTACAGCGTTATATTATAATACTATATTTTGTGGTATTATGTGGTCCAAGGGTTTTAAGTTCAGATCACGTCCATGTCCAAGCTGGAGGTTTGCATTTCGGAGGTCTTTTTGGCCATTAAACTTGATGGCGAACGTGGTGACTCTGGCATCAAAGAGACAAACCAAACACACAACAACAAGAAAGCAAAAATCCCAGAGATATTTATCATGATATCATGGACAGACAGACGGACGGACACTACTTATAATCGAGCAATTGATTTTGTTTTTATTTGACGCACGCGCAGCTTATGCAACATTCCGCAGAGTTGTGTAAAATCCACATCATCAAAGGGCGTGTGGGGGAGGGGGAGGGGGGAGAGAGAGGTGTGTGTGTGTGTGCGTGTGTTTAATAACATTAACAGCTATAAATGACAATTGTTATTGAAGTGGAAATTGAAATTGAAATTGAACAACGACAAGTTGCCTGAGGCAACGTTGCGTGGGTGGCGTGAGAAAGTCGAAAAGACGAAAAACGAATTCATGTTTTGTTTTATCATGTTAATATTATTGTGTGAACATTCAATTTAGTCACACTGTAAAGCGATTCCTACCCTTCGAATTATTTACTCCTTGAAAAAATTATTATCAAATTTGCATACTATATTTTTTATATTTTACTATCCATCATTTTTTATTAGCTTAATTTTGCAACTGTTGTTGTTGTATCTTCAGTTGACTTCTTGAATAGTTCGAAATTTTGTAAGTCAAGCATAGGCTTTAAAAGTCGAGAAAATTTAAAATAATTGAGAACATTAAGAAATCTACAATCTTATTTCTGCATAATTTTGAAAGCTGTTTAAATATCCTTGTCATAAGATACGTAGAAATGTCTTAATTTAAAAATCTAGTAGGCTTAAAAAACAAGAGAAATTGGTTATAAATGAGATTTTAAAATATTCAACTTTTAATTTTATTTTAGGTTAGTTTTTAAGCAATGAAAAAAATTGTTTAAATCATTATTTTAAGCTAGATTCTTTTCATGTTGATAATTTTCTAATTAAATTATTTAATGAGCTTTAAATATCAAGAAGAAAGGACATAATTAAGATGCATAAATCGTTTTTATTAAACTGAAATAAATCTTCGGGCTCATGAATTTTTTAAATATAAAAAGTAAATTAAATAACTGAGACACGAATATCGTTTTTTTTTATTCCTTTCCTTCAGAAATAGTTTTAAGAAATCAAAATTCATTTAAATTTTAGATTTGCTGCCCTGCAACTTACCCCTCTCATCATCCTCGATCTGATCATCATCGTCGTGATCATTTTTAGATAACTTGTCGCTCAGTTGCCGCAGCGTAAAGTTGCTGGTGCTGCTGTGGTGCAATTCACTCAAATTTCCCACCGACGACAACGCATCGTGCAGCACGTCCAGCACCGTTGTGGTTGTTGTTGTCGTTGTTGTCTGTCCCGTTGCCGCATCATCGGCAAACAGCTTTAAACTGTAGTTGACCTTATCCTCGAATATGGATGCAATTTGACTTTCGACTGCGTCGTTGGCATCCGAAGCAGAAGGCAATGCCAACAGATTGTCACCCAAATTGCAATTGTCCTTCAAGCTACAGGTGGGATTGACTACAGAGGAGGCAGCACCACCAGCGGGATTGTCACCACCTGGAGCACCGCCGAGTGCGCCTCTGCTGCTGCCGGAGCAGGACAACAGCAGGAGCACCGTCCACAAGCCCAACATGGGGAAACCGTGGGTGGCTTCAATTCAAATTCAATTTCTTGTCGATTTAATTTTATATTATTTAATATTATTATTTATTTTGTCATCACACGCGCAACTAACACTCAGTTTTTGTGGTGCCACAACCACGAGACGAATGGCAAAAAAAAAGTGTGAGTGTGAAAAAAAGATCGCGAAGATTTGTCGTAGATTTATCAATTATTTTATTTTTATTTATTGATTCTTTATTTTTCGTTTCTTCAAAATTCTTGTAGCCAAAAAAAAAGATCGCAAAAAATTTATCGCTGATTTATCAATAATAATTTTGTTCTCTTATTTATTATTGATTCTTTTTTTTGTGCTTTTCTTGAAGATTCTTCGGGGGATTGCGCGTGGTCTCGCGGGGAATCGCGAGGTAGGTTGAGGGGCGGGCGCTACTTGAGCGGCGACTAATTCGAAATTCAACGACCGCCAACACGAAACATTCAACGTCAACTGATTGTCCAAGTGCCGCCAAACGTACGAAGACCGCTTAGACGCCGCTTTACGACGGTTTCAACTGTTTCGACGGTTTCCAGCGTTTCGACGGTTTCGACGGCTCGTAGCTTCGCATGTTCGCTAACTCGGCTAACATACACATACACATGTGTGTGTGTATTTATTGTGTGTGTGTTTGTATCTTTTTAGCCACATTTTGTATTACAAAACCAAATGCAAACCGAATTTTGAGAGCTGCACATCTCAAGTCAAGAATTGGATTTGGCGATTGCAATTCGTGTCGCCTTCGTGTCTCGCATACGAATCAATTACGGCATTTTCTAATATGATCTATTAGGTCAAATTAAATTATATCAATTCAAATCACATTAATCGAATTGACCACACTCAGGTTTGTTTAGAGAAAAAAGCTTTACAAACGTCACTTAATCGATCTCCCCCATCTCAATTTCCATTTCCATTTAATTGCTTGTCTCACAATTATTCCCACAATTCCCCAAACTTTATGCCAACTATAGAACTATCAATCTTATACAATTATGGGAGTATCTTTTTGGTGTTTTCGTTTGTTATGAAAACTAAATATATTTCACAAGCCACTTTGCTTAGTTTCAGTATTCAAAACATTTCAATTATTCACTCAAAAATACAACAAGACAACATGTAATCATTTTTATCTGCCAACTAAGACAAAAATGTGATATAGTAAAAAGTAATCTATTTTCTTTTAAATCTATATAATTACAAGTTTATGTATTTAGATACAGTCGAACTTCCCTAACTCGAACTTCCCTATCTCGAAGTCTCTCTAACTCGAACAAAATCGAGTGGCAATACTAGGCAAATTTCATACAATTCTACTTCCCTAACTCGAACTTTTTTCGTGGATAATGGTGATTCGAGTTAGGGAAGTTCGACTGTATTTAAACCAATTTTGCATAAAAATCTTTTCAATTTGAGCAAAAGATACCAAAGATTTGGGAACTTAAATATACTTGACTTGTTAATTAAAGAACTGATTTCTTAGAATTTTTTAAGCCAAAAATTAAAAGGGGAAAATTAATATTGATAGCTGAAAATTTTGAAAAATGTATTTTAATATTATACATTATTTGATTCATTCATTGATAGGAAAAATTGGTGAGAATATTAAAAAAAAATTCAAATACAATTAGATTATATTAGAAGTAATTAAATAAATTCATTTAACCATGTAAATCTGATAGAAAAAAATACCATTATAATTATTTTGATAAAAAAAGCTCATAAATAATGATTTTTTATAATTGTTTATTGTTTTTGATCAAAATAAAACTTGGACCTTAGAGTTTTCACCAAGATTATTGGATATCCTTATAAAGGGACAACAAAGCTACTTCCCGTGTTGTTTTCTTTTTTAACAATACGATCTTTTTAATTTATTATAATATTTTCAGCTTTGGTGTCCGATTTTGGGTTACGTTTAAATTACTCTTAAAAATTTTAGTCAATTAAGAAAATTGATTGGGGAAATCCCAAAAATATGTTTACATTTGTCACGTATTTTGAGAGTGCAATGAAATGACTCACAGTCTAAATTTTTTCTAATGTCTATAGTTGAAACTACTTAATAGATTAATTCGATGACATTTTCAGTTTTTTAGTTTTATAATTGTAAAGTAAATGAGTAAATTCCAAGAAAAAATCTCTTGTGATCAAGAAAATTCTATTTAGATATAGGCAAAAAGTCTAGAACAAAGTCCACTTTCATACTATAGAATTAAAAAAAAAGAAGAAACAATTTGCATATTATTCTAATATTAAGGCAAAATGTTGTTTTGATTCTAACGATACGTGTTTAGTTTACGATCGAAATGAAAGAAAGATCATAATATTAAAATACAATAGGTGGACGGACTCAAAAGTAGGTCGGCGAAAGATATTTTGTATTATAGCTGACGACATCATGACATATTCAAAAATCGAACGGTTAACTGGGTTACGAATAGTTAATGAAGTCAGAAAGACCATAAAAATATATATACAATATATACATTTGTGTGCATAAATAGTTGAGTTCTTTTCTGTTTTCTGTTTAGTTGCGTTCGATTTTGAAGTCTCAATGCCTGATAAGCGATTTTGCAATTGTCCAAAGCGTAGCTCGATCAACTAGCAAAAAGTCTACAAATAATTATAGCCAAGGTATTGGCCAACACACACAGCACACAACACAACAACTTGTTTTTTGTTTTGTTTTTTTTTTATGCTTTTCTCGCGAGACAAGCGCCTATAAAATATAAAAGCAGCAACATACTGAAAAATCTGAGTTTCCAACAGCTGAACAAAAACAACAACAGCAACAAGATACATAGAACCGATGGTAATGGCCTGACAAAGGAGTCTGTCAGAGTTTTAATACCCTTTAATTGGAGTTCTTTTGTGAAAACTGTGGGAAAATCAATATTCATAAGGAAGGAAAAGTTAATAAATTGCGGCTTTTCTTTGTTTTCTTATTTAAACAATTTCAAATGGAATTTCGAGCACTGGAATACTGATTTCGAATACTGAAGATCACTTCCCTCGGAGTAAATTAATTTTATTTTGATAGACCATAAAGCAATTTTAGAGTTCGTCATATATACATTATTTAAATATTTACTTATAAAATTTTAGTTAATTGAATTCCTTAAATTATAAGTATAAATAAGTAATTATAATTAGTAAAGTTCTTAATTTGAAATTTAGTTTTTTCATCATTTTAGTTTAAATTTAAATATAATTCATATTAATTGAATAGCGTATTTTGTTACTTATTTTATTTTAATTTTTATAAGTTTAGTTGGTCAACTGTTCTTAATTGACATTAAATTAAATAAAGTAAAATAAATAAATATTTTTAAATTCAACAATGGGAAATTATATTTTTTATTTATTTAAACATTTGAAGTTTGTCTGCATAATAGACTCAATTGTATTTTTATTATTAATCTAATAATTCTTGCTACACTTAAAGTATTTTTTATTTATCCAAAACTATAAATAATTTGGAAAATTTTCAGACGCAATTTCTTTGCTCTTAAATTGATTTAACGTAATGGATAGAGAGGTACAACTATTTGTAAAAAAAAACACACCAAAGGGTGGGATTATGGAATCTTAGTCATTTGGGTAGCTTATTTAATTATACCCTTAAATGTTTTTAAAATCAAGAAGTATTTTCTAAGAACTTTAAGTTCTCGACGCATTTTGTAGACCAAAATTCTTCAATTTAAGATAATTACACTTTTCCAATTATTTTATGATCAATATTTTATTATTGCTAATTATATTAGAGTATTACAAATTGGCTCATGAAATGAGCATACCCAATTGATGGCTGGGGTAGGGTATGTGGTCTCTAAAAAAGCTGCAAGAATCGCTCATTGAGGACCGCTTTTTGTGGCATGATGATGCTGCTGATGAGACTGAAGCTGAAGATGAGGATGAGTTAGGACTGGACGCAAATTGGGTTCACTGGCCGAATAAATGCCCATGTCGTTGAAGTTGAAGTACTTAATGAAAAGAAGCTTTGTGGCAAGGTGGCAAGGTGGCAGCTAGCGACTAAGCGGCAGGCAACAAACACTTGAAGCGCAATAAAAAAAAAGCGAAAACTGACGCAAGTGCATTGAAAGTGAGCCTGGTTGCCAATTGCCAATATCAAATTACTCAAGCGCCTGCCTACAATTTGCGGCTCGCCTGGCCATAAAAACGTGGCCGTAAATGCGGCTCAAAGCAGGCTAGACAGAGAGAGAGAGAGAGAGAGATAGGGGGAGTGGGGAAAGAGGAGGGATCTTGCCACTGAAGCCGGCTGTAAGTTGCAAGCTCAATTCTTGCGACAAGTAAATTGCGAACGGAACGGAACGGAACCAACTTCAATTCAATAGATAACATTCTCTTTCTGGTCATAGCCGCAACTCGGCAACTCGGCAACTCGGCAACTTGGCAACTTGGCTACTTGGAAACTTGGCTAGACTTGGCTCAGTCGCAAGTTTGTTGGCCGGTTGGTTGTTGGCCAACCAAGAGCGTAGACAGGATGAATATGAGGGGAAGAAGACAGAATGCTTTATTTTTATACCCTAATATAATGTACAGTATGAAAGGTAATTGTTTTGATTGCAACTGAAAAGAAAACGTATTTGGTTTTATTTTGCATAAGCCCAATATACTTTGTTTGTGTATTTTTCAACGATATAATAATAAAAGAATAATATATATTATAATATCCAAGAAAACGTTTTATTTAAATATGCGAATATTTAACTTTGTTTAAATAATTAATTAATTAACTGTATGTATTTTTTAGTAGGCTTTGTTTAAAAAAATCCTTGGTATCAATTTCAATATTTATAAAAGCAAAGTGAGCATTTTTTTAAAACTTTCTTGCGTCCATTAAGTTAAAATCAATAAAAAAAATTCACGACTTTTAACCTTACAATGTTTTTCTGATAAAAGACAATTTTTAACAGAAAATTACAAGAAAATAAAAAATACAATAAAGCATAAAATGTCTGTAATTATTGTTTTAACGCATTTTTTTAAACGAATATTCTTCAATATAATATTTTTCTTACAAAACTAAACTATGTCGTTTTAGTAAAATTAAAATATTTTAAGTTAAAAAAATCGTTCCCATACCGGACACATAATTGCCTTGATTATTTACTAAAACTGATTGAGATTTATTTAAATTACATTTTTCGAGCCAACGGGAATTGTTCTTAAAGCATATCATTTAAATTTTCTGCGCTTAAAATAAAATACTTGATAACTAGCTTTCTATAAATTTTTTGTACTGAGGGGGTATCAGTTGCTCCCCCTTCTGCCCCCTAGCAGACTACACCCTTGGCGGCGGGCAATTAGGCCGACCGGTGCAGCGGTGGCCAGCACAAAGAATGTGGCAATGTGGAGCTCAGCTTGAGCGGACGGACTGCGGACCGCGGACTGTTGACTGTTGTGGCCAAAAGCAAAAGACTTGAACGAGTTTGGTTCCGCGGAACCAGCGGCAGCAGCGTCTCATTAACAGCGTCGTTCGTGGTTGTTGTTGCTCAGTAGTGAAGTGTAGTGCGTTCGTTTGTTGTTGCTGTTGTTGGCCAGCCAGGCATGTTGCACACACTTTTCAAGTGGCAAGCGGCAAGCAGCAAGCGCAAGCAACTCGTACAGTGAATGCAACAAGTAAACGGCGACTTGATTTAGTTGCTTGCACTTCTCGTTGTTATTGTTGTTCTGGTTGCTGTTGTTGTTGCTGTTGTTGTTGCACGCGATGTTGCAAGTGCTGTCGTGGTTGCCAATTGAAATGTTGCTTTCGGCCATTTGTTGCCATTTCGTGCGAAATTTTCATTTTTCAAGACTGAAATTTGAAGTTGGCCAACACAAACTCGTCATATTTCTAAACGCACCTTAAGGCCGCGCTTCATTGATGTTCATTTCTTGTTTACACCGCAACAACAACAATAAAAAGTATATGTATGTGTACAAAACACATACATATGACAATTTGTGGCAGGTCATGACGCAGTGTGGCCAAAAAGGTAACCAAAAAATATTAAATAAATAAAAGGCAAATAAATCGAATTGATGGGGTCAAAATGTTACCTTTGTGTGTGCTTTCAAAAGTGATCTGCGTTTTTAATGTTATTTAATATTAAAAAAAACATATTATTTATTTTTTTATTTTGAAAATTCTCCTTCTCTTACATTACACAAGAGTTATTCATCTACAACTCATAATATGTAAACTTTTATACATTAATTTAAAAAAAATTTATTTTAAATAAATTTTGATATTTTAAATATTTTTAAAATACATCAAATATTTTAAATCTATTTTAATGTATTACAAATTTTGTACACTTTTATTATATGTAGTTAAAAACTGTTTATTAATATTACAAATTATTACAATATTTATATTCTAGTTATTATTGTAAAATTATTAAAATAAATTTAAATATATTAAACATTTACAATTTTATTCAGTATACTAAATATTGCTTTACACTTGAATATGGTTACTAACCTGTTAACCAAGTTTACAAACTATTAAAATGATTTATTTTGCTATTATTGTTTATATTAGTAACGGAAATTCATTTAAAAATTGACAATATTTTTCTCAACTGTAAAATTTCTTTTTTTTTAAGCAGTTCAATGACTTGTCCCACTGTGCTAAGTTTTGTCGTCGGCTTTATGGTCAAAAGACTTAACCAGTTGACTGAAAACTATGCAAATGCAGAGCCCTTTTCTTTGTCAGCCAACAGTCATAACAAATACAAAAGCAGCGAATGCAAATGCAAATTTTAAATGCATTCAATGGGCCGAAAAGGGTGAATGGAATAGTACAGAGGACTTGGGAGTGGGGAGGAGGAAGCTAACACTGTGTGGTTCAAATGGTGCGAGGCCTAAAGTCGACAAACATATGAACACAATTTGCTATGCGACATGTACAAAACGAGCCATAAAATGGTTTCTATAATATTAACAGAAAAATAAGATAAACATAAAACATAAATAAATGCATGTAAATAAACAAAAGCTATGTAGGAAAACTCTTTGAAACCATCAAATCCACTAAGTAAAACCCTTAACTGTCCAAATTTCTCAACTAGACTTGAGCTTTAGATAAGCTAATAATGAGATAAAATATCATATGTTATACTATAAGCAGCGATTTAAAGTGTTTTTTTTTTTTTTTGCGTTTTTGTTCGTGCGAGCTTAAAATTTGTTAGTGCTCGTCTCGTGTTGCCAAAATTCGTCATGCCAGCAACTTGAGTAACTGCAACTTGTTCTCGGCACTTGGGTCATATACCTATTATGGCAAACTTCCCTGTGAAAACTCCCAACAAAATAAAGAATATTTTCTTATTACACCCCACGAAGCGCTGCGTCTACTTAACTTTTAATCGTATGCCTAAATGCCTTCTTAAAAAATGTCGGAAATAAAATTATTGAACTAATTTCATACTTTTTTTATGTTGGCTTGATTTTAAAACATTGGAAACAATCAATTGGTAATTTTATTTTAAATATATGTTTTAACTTTTTTTTGTATTGGCTAAAATCACATGATTTTTATATCAACAACGAAAATTCTTATAAACATTTTTTGATACTAAAAAATTGAGTGAAAATGAAAAACAATTGAACCTAAATTTCCGAAAAACTAACCAAATTGTGAAGCATTGCAGCCTTGGCTAAAGTCCATAGCAAAAGCCACTAAAGTGCATTCAACTTGCAGTCGAGAGATGAACAGAACTTTCGTAACGCCTCCATACAAAGCGTCCATTAAGTCGAGCCCCGAAAAAAAGCAGCGTGAAGTCGTGGGAAACAGCATTGGGAGAAGGGGGAGGGGAGCAGGCACAGGGGAGAGTGGGGGTTTAAGAGGGTTGGGGGTTCAATGGGTCGGTATTGCCCACCCATGTGCTCCATAATGATGGCAATCAAGTTGCTCGCTTAAGTCTTTTGCTACAATCAAGTTGCTCGCTTAAGTCTTTTATTTGTTTTTAGGCACATGAAAACGAAAGTCGCCGTTGTCGATTGATATTGACAGCAATCTGTTATTTGGATACATTGTATTTTTTTGGGGTTTTATACTGCATTTTGGGTCGCTTTCATTTCGTTTCGTTGCGTTTGCAGCGACCTTGGCAATTGTAACCCATATTCGACAATCGCTGCAACGATTCGTATCTGGAATTTTAATAAGTCATGAATGGTGGTGGGTCATGTATGTTAGCTTGTCTTGTTTTGTTTTGGGTTTTGACCCAATGATAATACACCACATTGTGGGCGGGGAGTAATACTAATGGATGAAGAAGAGGGGGAAGTCAAGCAACTCTGCCTCTTTGAAGGGCATTTTTGATCCAAACAAGATCTACAGACTACGACTCCGTTTCAGTCTCAGTTTGAATCAGAGCCAGTTGAGGTTCAGGCTCATGTCAAAGTTAGGCTAGGCATTGTTTTTAATTGGCTCTTTGTCTAATTAACTATTATACTTAAAGCACAATACAAAGTCGCGACTAATGCAACACTTCAAATTTAAATTACGTCTCGCAATTACCCTTAAAAACAAGAAGAAGAAGAAGATGATGAAAAACAAACAAATTAAATTAAAATATCAGAATTTGTATGCAAGCATTTTAATTCTTCGACTCTACTTTTTATAATCATTAGTTAGTTTTCCTTGTGGGGCATTTTCATTTTGTCACAAAATTTGTAACGTTTTTATTTTTTATTTATATTCAATTAGTTGAATTTTCGAATGTTTATTTACAGTCGAGAAAAGAAGAATTACATAAATTTTTTTATTTTATAGCAAAATTATTTTTTTTATGTTATTTAAGCTTGATTTTAAAGCATTGAATTAAATAAAATATTATTATTTTAAGCTAGAATATTTATAAAGCTAGAACAATTTTTGAAAAATTTATTAAACATTTACAAAAAAATTAAAATTTAAAGTTTGTAACAAAATCCTGCTCTATGTCTCGAAGAATCTAACAGAGTCTTCTCAAGCATTCTGGAGATTTGTAGTCTTTAATATGAATCCAAATAATGTGATCTACTGATAATACAACCATTATATAGGGTATCAATAGCATGACTACTTTTTTTTGGGTGACATTCATCAAATTTAATACGCAAATTTAATGTACAATTAAATTAAAGAGCGCGCAATTTTACAGAAAAATAAACATCCTATTTAAAGTTAACTTAATAGGCGGAACCTATTACTTATAGTCATTGCAGATTTAAGGTTCAGTGGCTTGGGCCTATTTTAAAATTCAACACTTCAAAATAGTATCAGCTACGACTTTCAGCTGAAATTCCCCTAATTAAAGTACTATAAATGTGTATGACAGAAAGGCGTATACAAGAGAGAGAGAGAGAGTGGGAGAGGAAATTGTGAAGAGTGCTAAGTGAATGGTCAGTCAACAGAGTTGGTCATCTTTTTTTGAATGCTGTCACGCCAACGATAATCGTTCAAGCACTGAGTCACTTTGTCACATCGTCACTGTGTCACTCACTCAATCTGACAATCTTTTTTATGTCAATGCCTTGGCAGACAACGCCCAGTTTTAAACACAACACAACACAACACAACACTCATGTGTCTGTAAGTTTTTAATTTTTGGGATTTTTGATTCCCTCTAATGAAGAATATTTGGCAAACTCTGCCGTTAATTTCTTCAAAATCGGTGTATATCTTTTTTTTATTTTATTTTTTATTTTTGTCATTCTCATTCATAGATCAAAGAGTGTATTTGTCCATCAGCTATAACACTATATTCATTCACCAAATAACTTGTTTCCTTTGGTATTATGACATTTGACATATGTGCAAATGCTTACGGGGTACTTATGCAGCTAACTGACAAATTGTTGAGCTGTAGCTTAGTCAAGTTAGAGCAAAATAAGATGAGTGTTCGGCACAGATCTTTAAATATTCTTTATTTTTCACTAACAAGCCTCTGATATACCGTATTATTAAAGTGTCCCAATTACAGGGTAAAGTATTTATGCCTACTAAAACTTTTTTAGACTTTCACACATTTTTTTAAATTATTATTTATTTATTTATTTAACGTCAACTAAACGCAGTAAAAAAAAATAATTTAATGTGATTTAAAATTAATACGAATAATATAAAATCCATAAATTTAATGGAAAGGATGAGAAATTAAATATTAAAAGTTATTAAATTAAAGCATTTAAATTCACATTTATTTACAATTTTTTTTATCTTTAACTTAAATTTATTTTGTATTTTAATTATATTAAAATGTTGTGTTTGCTGCTTTTAGTTTGATAATAAATAAATAAATATTATTTATTTATAGGGTAAAACTTAGTCGCGTTTGAGTCTATTCTTCTTGCTCCTCCTTATTAGAATTTTTATTTGGGAAGAGCTTTAAAAGAAGTGAAACCTGTTCAATTATCAGCAACATTGTCACCTTTGGCTAATGTCAACTGTACACTTAGTTGTTGTTAAAGTTGTTGTTGTTGTGACTATAATTACAAGGAAGAGAGATCTCTGCTGAACGAGTCAGCAGCCAATTCACTTTGCTCGTTGAACACGACACAAATCTACAGGCAATAAATCTACAAAGTACTATGTAGAATCTTCACAACAACAATAACAAATGCAAATAACCATAACAACAACAATTCAACAACAATTTGAATGCTATAAAAGCGATTTATGTGCGCGTATTTCACGCCTCTTCAAACACACACATAAGTATTTACTATATATATATATACATACATATGTGTGTTTCTATATTTGCTAAAACACAAGACTTGAGACCGTACTACGCTGTACTAAACATACCTTTTTTGCCTCCACTTTTAAATTCCCCTCTCAAGTTCAAGGCATTGTCATAAAATTAAAACAAAGATTTATGTTTACAACTCGCAGAAGCTAGCAAATAAAGAAAAACGAAGCAAAAAACAGCAATAATATGCAAAAAGTTATCAACAAATTCCAAATACTTATGTTTTAACAATTCCATCTACCCTGTAAGCAGCAAAATGCTAAAATAAGGTCGACCAAACTATCGTAGCTTGGCATTTATAAAAGTTAAAGCTGCCAAATTTTGTATATAGAAAGCTTAGAGCTCATAATAAAACTTAAATAAAAGTTTCTTAACAACAAATTAACAAATTTTTTCTATACAACCATAAATCTTTAAAACGTGATATTTGGCAAGTGTTTATACAAATAACTTAACTAACTATTCTAAAAATTTTATTTGAATCGCCTTAAAAATACAATAACAATTTAAGTTTATTGTGAGTTTTAAATTTGTTCTTTTGTATTTATATCCCAATCTTTTCTATTTTTGATCTACGATATGTGATTATTGAAGCAACTTTACAAAATTTTCTGAAAATATCAATTGCTTAACAAATACAGGGTATCATTGGACCTATCACACTTAATTAGGCAATAAATGCTTGTTTTCTTTTGCTTACATTAGAGATACTTGTTTTGCCATTGGTTTAATAAAGTCTATCCGGCAAAGAAGGAACTAACCTTTGAGCCGTTCATTGAGCTTTAAAGGTTCCACAATTTCAAGATCTCTGAATTATTGAAGCAACTTCTGGACTACTTAATTAATCATAATGATGATAGAGTAATCGTAAGTTATTAGCTTTAGGGTTTTAAGCATGTTTTTATAATCGATCGATTGTTTTTTTTGAAAGTTGTTCAACTGCCGACAGCTTCTATGAGCCACAAATTAATTGGAGTTGGCATTAATGCGATAGATTCGCGTGTTTATTTCAATAATTTGCATAAATTGAAAGATCATCAGCCAACTGAACGATAGCGAAATACTTTGTTCGAAAAGTATTTAGAGGGACTGCGCCCTTTGATCATGTGAAATCAAGTGACAAATAAAAGAAAACGAAAGCTTAGAGTTCGATGATGTGGCAAATCTATTCCGTCCTTCGATTCCCATGAGATATTTGCATGTCATCTGTTCTCTAACTAAATATTTGCCGGAACTGGGCAGCTCACTGAGGCGTGTCCGAGTCAATAAATTTCAAAGATTGAATTTTGAACTCTAAGCAAATTTGACTTGAAACTTTTCCTGACGAATTGCCGACACTGAGTCACCTGTAAGAGATGCGGATAAAGTGATCGCAATGGAGCTTGACACTAACCCGCCCATCCAACAACAAAATTTGCAAACTCATCCAAACTCGACTTTACGATCACTCTATTGATTCAGCTTAGCTGATATTTGGTGAGGGTTCAACGGAAGTCCATCAAGTTATCCAACAAGCCAAGTCTTTAAACATTTACTCAGCCTATTTGAACGGCTTCGAATCGAGGCCTAAATAAATTTGTATACGTTTCCCGAACTTCTATCGGCAATTAAGTCAAATAGTTACCAAGGAAAAAACTTATCAAAATTAGGAAAACTAAGAAAAAATTTAGGAATTTTGTGAATTTAAAAAAAAAAAAAACTAAAATATATTTTAAAAACACTTTTATCCTTTGTGTAGATGAATGAAACCAACACTTTAAAATTGAAAAATCCCTTTGTGTCTTCCTTTTTCAAATCCATTGTAACAGCTATGAAGATTTATGAACTGAACTGATTAAATTTATGATTTAGAGTTTTTATATAGCTTAAAGATAAATATAACTCGTAGTACCTTAAAAGTTAATACAAAACAGAAGGAGAATTTCAATATTAAATACTCCAAGTAAAATGTAGGTAATTCTTTACTTTCAGGAACACATTAGAAAAAAAAGGTATTCGGAATATCTTTAAAGATACTTTCCATGCTCATTGTAGATTGCTTTAATATATGTACTTGTATTTCCCAAACTTTAGTCTCTCAGTTTTAACAGTGGGATTATTAGAAATCAACACGACTAGTCGTTTTATTGCCAAGTTAGACTTTATATGCGCTTATCTTTTACATACAATAGGTTAATGCTATCAGTAGATTAGCTATTATAATGATAATTTGGAAGTCTAAAGTATATTTCCCAGACTTGCCACACTGTAATACATATATTGTATGTATGATAATATCGAAAGGGAAATTCCAATTTAATTGTGTAGCTTCCCATTATTCAATAAACTGACTGAAGTCGATCTGGCAACTGACTATACTGGCTATATATACTCATTTACAAGTAGCCAATGGGTCTTAATGTTGACGAGCGTCTTCTGATAAAGACAATGCTCGTTAAATAGATAATCCGAATCGAATACGCTGCAGTCTCCAAAATGCATCACTTCAATTTACATATTCAATTTGTCGAAAGACTTCGAAACTGCTGTGGAAACTGAAAAACTGGTTAGCCCGAAAATCAAACTAGTAGAAAAGGCTATAGCTAAGAACCAGACTGTAATAGACCCTGTACTTCATACATAATAAGCAACACACAAAAAAGAATTAATAATAATATTAGAAAAGTATATTATAAAATTTCAAATTAAATTATTTAATATTATAACCAATTTTAAAATTTAAACGAATTTTCATTTTACCGAAAAGTTTGAATAAATTGAACGCCAAAATGCTGAAGAACAGAATTGTATACTATTTAAAGCTTAAATGGATTTTTCAATATCTTTCGAGACGATTAATCGCGATTATTCGATCGTGAGTCTAGAACATATTTAGATGTGCCAAAATCCAAAAATTTAGCTTTTATAATTAGATCCTTTGTTCAATTTGCGAAAGCATCTACAAATTTCTAAACATACTTAGTCTGCTTAAAATACAAATGAGCCTACATACCAAGTTTAGTATCTCTAGCTCTTCTAGTCTCTAAGAACATGATCAAATTGACGCAGGATTCGATGCTTTTGTGTATTAAGCATTTAATTTTAAATTTAAATTTAATATGCCTTTTGTAATATTTCACTACAGGGTCTAAGAAACTGAAAACCTCGTCGTGGTGTAGGCGGTCATTGATCGTTGGGTCGTAAGGGGTCTGAGCTCTGGGCTGGTCAACTTTATGTCAACGAGTTCGAAATCCCAATCGTCATCATATTGACACTCATAAGATACCCTTCATCTCCTCTCATATCAGGGGGATGGTAAAGGGAAAAGGGGGAGGGGAGGGGGACATACAGCTGCATTTGTGGAGCGTGCGTTGCTCAGCGGTTTTTGGTATGCCAAGGTCAAGATCGGATGCGATGCGATGCGATGTGTTTTGTTGTGTTGTGTTGTGATGCATTCACATTGAAATTTTCATTTCTCACTGGAACTTCGGTGGCTGAAGAGAGTGGAGGGGGGGAAGGGGTCAGTTCGGGGCGTTGCTGTCTCAGCGCTACGATAATACATATTTTCCAAAGCTAACCTACTTTTAATTAAATTAAACAAAAACAACAATAACAAATAATATAAATGCTGCTGTACTAAGCAAAATCATAAGTTACAATTTATGAGGTTTTATGGGGCTCTCGTGGGACTTTAGAGGTCTCAGGTCATGTCGCTATGCATTGAACCGTAAACATAATAAATATTACTTGAAAGTATATAATAATCTGTCAAAATAAAAAATCACATGTGACAGTCACGACCTAATGCACCTGACTAACTAAACTGTCCAAGTCTAAATGGTAAATTTAGAATTATAACTTAAATATACCATGAGTAAAGAGTTTTCTAGTTTAGTACTTAAAAATTTTAAAAAGCTGTTTTTAGTTAAAATCAAAAAATGGAGACTTAATATCTGGCAATTTTTTTTCTGTTTTTATGTCAACCAACTATTCTGAAAATTTCACAAAAATAGCTTAAGTAATACAAAAGTAAATTACAGATAGAATTCTTTCTATACTTTTTATGTAATTTTTTTAATATCTCAACTAACTATTCTGAAATTTTCTTAACAAATGTTTAATCAATCAAAAAGTTAGTCTAAGTACAGGGTAGCTATTGGTCAAGTTGTTTTGCATAGAGCTCACTTGACCAGTGACCATAAATAGTCGCATGTCAAGTGCAGAAAACGATACCATTAATTCCAAAATAAAAACAAAAATTTGCTCGACTCTGAACTGGAAAAGGCGACACGTCCCAGCGAACACGTTCAAGTGCGTAATGCCCGTCGCTTTGACGTTGTCCAATTGGACAATGGACATTGGGCAATATGCCCAATCCACCATCGACCATCTACGATCGACCGTCGACCATCGACCATTGACAAGACGCCCCAGCAATGTGCATGGGCAGCTGGCTGACAGCCCAGAAGACACGTGGAGTGCCAAAAGAGGCACCTCGAAATTGTGGAACGGCCTTGACCCAAACAATGGTTCATTTGACAAATCGGGGGAATGCCAAAGTTTTACAAGTAAATTAATTTTTTTTCAAGTATTTACTTATTATAATTCTTTTCAGACTGTAAGAAGAGAGTCTTCTTTTTTAAAAATAAATTTTATTATGTATTAATATTATATTATTTATTTATATTTTTGCATTAATATTATGTTAAATATTTGGAAATATATTATAATTATTTTTCTCTCTTTAATCTATAACTTCTTTTGAATTGAGTATTAAATAATTATGAACCTACTAATTTTTATGCTTTACATTTTTAAAATGAAATCTGCATAATTAACTAATTTTTTTAAAGACCTGACCTAACTTTTTATTGTATTGTTGGATTGTTAAGGAATTTGAGCCGGTTCTCAATTTACGCAGTTTTTGCACAGCACGCCTTATCAACGTTGTTAAAAGACCTTGTAAATGACCCCCAGTTGACCTTAGACCGGTTTCATGCTAAAAATTATTGAGAACCCTATGTCAACTGACCGCATACCAAATTTTAGCTTAATAAGTCAACTTTTCTTAGAGTTACAGTCCTGAAATTTTGTATATTACTCTCAACCTACTAAAAAGATAATACAATTTTTTTATTTTTTGTTGAAAATTTTTAGTTATTTAGTATATCAATTTAGTATATTATACTAATTGAGTATATTAGCCTCTATCTAATATAATACAATGTTAATTAACATTTGTTTTGTTGTTGCTAATAATTATCACTTAGCCATTATACAGTAAAGAAATGTAAATTTTATTACTCTGAAATAAATAGAAATGCTGTTAAAAGTAAATGAACTTTGTAGAGAAAAGAAACAAAACGAGCTTTGAATTTACAGTAAAGCCTAAAAGTATTCCATGCCCAATGCAAAAAATAGTCGAATTACGATTAAAGTATTGCCTAACCTAGTGAAAAAAACTTATGAATGACTGTTATCTCGTAGTTCCAGTTCTATTTTTAGACCCGAGCTTGTGAGTAGCTTTTTATAGTATCTTATCGTGTAGTATTTGTTTTGATTTATTAATCAGTTTGTATTCGTTTATTCAAGTACAGCAGTAAAAACAATTTTGAAAAACAATTGTTTCAAGTTAATGACAAGCTAATATAGCTTATTAAAACAAGTGTAGTGGAAAAAGTTAAATTTAACATTATATATTTTTAGATATCGCTCGCAAAAATAAAAACTTGAGCCGGTTTTGCAAAAAATAACTTTAAATTGACAAAATATTCATAGATTGTGACGTACGATTTTGTTTTGATACAAATATGTATATTTTTGTGATATTATTATTTTCAAGGGGCCGAAGTTAAATTTAGAAATGCAGATGAGCTGCTTTAGAGAGATTGGACAATAACCTTCAAATAGGTTAAGGAATTTAGAAGTATTCCAAAGTAAAACAAAGAGTTGGAAGGAGACTTGAGTGTAAGTCTAAAAATAAATTTGAAAAGGGTAAAAGCAACCAATTTCAGTCAAAAGAGAGAAAAAAAGAAAAAAATTAAAAAAAAGACAGAGAGAGAAAGAGAAATGTTTATCGTAATAAAAAGAGGGAGAAATCTATAGATAACCTTATAATCAATTGATAATTATTAATTAATTTGAATCAAGTTAGGAAAATCTCTTTTAGCAAAATTAAGAAAAATCTAAAATATTTTGCTAAAATCCGATAAACTTGAATCGAATATCGGTTTCTGTTACGATTATCGGTTACGCAAAATTTTAATGTTTCGGTTACGATCCGATTACCGGTATTTGGTATGTTTCAGTTTCGAAAAACCGGTAGGATTTTGGTATACAAAACAAATGTTAGAGATATGTTAATTTGAAAAAAAATATTCAAAAATTTCAAAAATTACGATTTTTTTATTGAGATCAATATATGTATTAAATTGGAGCAGAAGTAAAAATAAAATTAAGTTTTAAAAAATTATGATTTCACCTTTACAATAGATTAAATTAAATGGTTGACCAAACCGAAATTAACCGTTATGCATGAATCGGTTTCTTAACGGTTATTTCGGTTTGAAAAATTTTGGCTTTTGGGTTTCGGTATTATAGGGTTACCAATTTCAATCGGTTAATACCGGTTAACGTTTATGGTTATGGTTACGCTTTGAATCCTTGATTTTAATCAAGGTAGACAGATCTCTTCCAGCAAAAAAAGGAAAAAATCTGAAATATCATGCTAAAATCCAAAAAGTGTGGAAACTACTGTTATCAAAAGAACAACTAGTTATATCGAAAATTTTTTGAACTCAACTGTTCATCAAGTTCTCAAGTTGTTAAGAGATAGATAATTTTTTGAACTCAACTGTACCTCAAGTTCTCAAATTGTTAAGAGATAGAAAATTTTTTGAACTCAACTTGTACCAGTTCTCAAGTTGTTTAGAGTGTGGTCCAAGTCTGTCTAAATTCTCAGTGCGATAAGCACGAGAAGTCGAACTTTGGACTGCATTTATATATGAAAATGAACTGCATATTGCAAATAAGCCAAATTGGGCTGGCATTTGAATAAAGAATTCAAAAAACATGCTCATAAACGACAAGAGCGACAAAACTACAACTGTATATAAATGTTGTTGTTGCATGCACTCTCTTAGTATTAGATAATACGATTACGATTACAACTATCCAGTTGAGTTCTATACTATATAGTTTTATGATCCGATGTGGTGCCGGCCTAAAATTGAATGTAACCTCCAATCAGTTGACAGTTTGCGATTTATTTTTTTATGTGGGTCAGGTCCGACTTTGTTATGGAACTTGTTTTGTTTTGTTTTCTTATATAATACGCAATAAGCAATCTAAGAAAAGAGAGAGAGAGAGAGATAGGAAGAGGGAGGGAGGGAGGTGGAGCGGGAGAGAGCGAGAACTCCTCGTTAGAAACTGAGATAGTTTAAGTGTAAACGCTCTCGACAGGTTGCTTTTGTAGTTAGTGGCATGTACTCTACATTATGATTAAAGCATAAGTGAATTATCATGTAACTTACTATATTCTTCGGTCCTTTAAAATACTTATTTTAAATTTTAAAATACATTTTTTAATTTTAATTTATTTTCTAATTTTAAAGTTTTTTATGTAAATTAAGTTGCCAAAATGACTGATGAATTAGGTGTCAAAGTAATAATATATTATATATTTTTCCTTTATTTATTTTTATTCATTTATTTGTTTTATATATTCCCAACGTTATGATATTGCTACTTTTAGGCTCTATAGATTTCAGTCTTTACATCAAGATTTTTCTAAAATATTCTTATGTGAAAACTTAAGATCTTTGCCGAAATGCAATGCAATAGAAATCATATTTTAAAATTAATTTTTAGAATAAAAACTCAATCTAATCTATAAAAACAAGAATTATTTTTTTTTTGCGAGTTCTTTTACTTCTGTAGTGTATTTATAAAATTATTTGTATAGTTCAACTCTATGTAAAGAGTTTTCTATAAAATAAACAATTTATGCTTAAACTTAGGATCTTTGACCAAATTTATGCTGAAACGCAATAATAATATAAAGTTAACAAGCTTATTGAATTCAAAACTGATGCTTTAGGCTTCCTTAATGATTTCAAAAAAATTAACATAATATATTTAATTAAAAACAACTCTTTTTCCAGTTCCAGTTTTGTGGGGCATTGACGTGCCGCTATAGCTATTAATATATTTATAATAAATTTATATAATATATTTTATAAATTAAAAACCGATTCACTCTTAATGAGTTCAAAAAAATAAACTTAATACATTTATTTGTAAAAAGTATTGTTTTCACAAGTTCATTTCCAGTTTTGTAGGGCATTGACGTGCCGTCATATATAAGGCCTGGTCAGAAAATTGCACGATCATCGCCAAGACGCAACTATATTCTGCAGTGCTTAGCAATGATTTAGTCGGGCTTCACGACGAGAACTGAACGGTTGATTGACTCGCGTTGTCCAATAAATTTAAAAAAATAAAATAAACTAGATACTAAAGAAAGCTATACTCAGATACACAAACACACACACACACACACACTGACATTGATAGTTGCATTAAATTCAAGTTGAAACACAAGATGAACACGTTGGCATTGCTGGCATTTGCCGTGTGGGCAATATTTCTACGCTACTTGCCCCACATTCTGCGGTTCATGCAACTGCAACGTTGGAGCAAAACATTGCCAGGACCGAGTGTGGGCGAATTAATTGCCAATGTGAAGAAAGGGGGTAAGTGACACACAGAAAAATATATTGGATTTCGGAATAAAATAAATTTAACACGGCATCTGAAATTGGGTAATCGCGGATTTTATTAAACATATTACTTAATACTTAAATCAAGTACGCTTTTGAATTCCTTCTTCGCAAATCAAAATTTGTTCAGTTAACTTAACAATAATGTTCTAAATACATGCTTGAAAAATAAAAGTTTAATTCCGAAATTTTAAACTTAAATTTTGAAATGCATTTTTTTTCCGTGCAGCAACCATTTTGTGATTTATTTTGAAGCTCAAAGGTTAAATGATTTCTCTTTGCAGAAATTCTCAACTGGTTAAAGGAGTTGCGTTTGCGTCATGGTCCTGTTTTTCGCATTTGGTTCGGCAAGGATCTCATGGTGTTCTTCACCTCGCCGGAGGACATTAAACAGCTGTTGGGCAACAACTCGTTGCTACACAAATCGCGAAATTATGAGCTGCTGGGTCCTTGGCTCGGCAAGGGTCTGCTCACCAATGGCGGCGAGTCCTGGCATCGTCGGCGTAAGCTGTTGACGCCTGGATTCCATTTTCGCATCCTGAGTGAGTTCAAGGAACCGATGGAGGAGAATGGTCGCATTTTGGTTAGTCGGTTGAAGGAACATGCGGATGGCAAACCCTTTGACATCTATCCCTATATCACACTCTTCGCCCTGGACGCCATCTGTGAGACGGCGATGGGCATCAAGAAACACGCTCAGATGCAGAGCGACTCGGAGTATGTGCGTGCCGTGCAGACGTAAGTATCAACTGAACAATTAACCTCTCTTTAGACCCTGTACGTTTAAAAAAGCATAGAGTGTATCTATAGATACAAACTATAGTTTGTCACAAAAAAAAAATTGAGAAACCGACAGAAATAGACAGTGGTATATATATCTAAGTTTCAGAGACTATGAGAGCTAGAGATATCAGATTTGCTATGCAGATCCCTGTGTATGTTCTAAAAGTCTTTCATTTTTTATTTTTTTTTAATAGATTATTTAATAAAATGATCAAAATAGTATTCCTAATCAGCTTGGGACAGTTTTTGAATTTTGTACCTTTTTCTTCCGCCTCCGCAAATAACAAGAGCTAGAGTCCTGAGTTTTAGCACACATGTTTGAGCTCCGATGACTTGATTTCGACGTATCATAAATTGCATTCGGATTATAAACGCAACAGTTTATTGAAGGGCGTTGCCTTTTTTTGAGCTAGATCTAAATGTAAATCTTGACAGCACTAAAACGCATCACTGACAGAAAAAAATTAGACCTCGAGTTAGCCAACTCACCTAATACAAATTGGATACCAACAAAAAAAAAAAACATTTTAATAAAATTTTGTTATTTTGCATTATTAATTTTATAAATTAGTTTTTCTAATTAGAGAAAACATTTTGATTCAAAGACTGTGATTTTTGTGTTTTTTTTTTTTAGGTTGTCTTTAAAAATTATGAATATGCTAGATTTTAAAAACTTTTCTTAATGAAAATAAACAAATTTTGTTATTGCCGCATTTTTAAACAAAAGTTCTTATTTTGATGACAACTATTTTGAAAATAAAAGGTCGTTAAAAAAATTCATCGAGAATCTACATCAGCGGTGGGCACGCAGTGGCTCCGGGAGCAGCGACTGCTCCCGAATTCTGATTTCGTGCTCACCGCTGATCTACATTCCTAGCATAAAAGAACACAACGTGTTTGTACATTTTATTTCTCTTGAATTTTTATAGTTTAAAAAAATGTTTGATTTGAAAAGATTTTCTCGATTATTTAAGCAGATCTTTTGTTTTATTTAGCTTTTAGCAGACTGAGTATAGGGTCTCTTTAGCCTGTTTGACTTCAATTTATATACTTTATTATTTGCTTAGAATTTGCCGCATTCTGCACAAGCAAAGCTTCTCGTTCTGGCAACGCTTCAATCTGCTCTTCAATCTCTCGTCGGCGGGTCGAGCGCGCAACGAGGCGTTGCGTGTGTTGCACGAGGAAACCTACAGAGTGATCAACATGCGACGCAAGAAGCTGCAACAGGCGCAGGCAGAGGCAGCGCTGCAGGCAGAGCAGCAGATTGATAATGACAATGTTGGTGGCAAGCGACGGTTGGCCTTTTTGGACATGTTGCTGCTGTCCCAAATGGAGGGCGGCTCCGATCTGACTGATGTCGATATACGCGAGGAGGTGGACACATTCATGTTCGAGGGTCACGACACAACCAGTTCGGCAATTGCCTTTGCCATCAGTTTGCTCTCAAAGCACGCCGAGGTGCAGCAACGTGTCTATGAGGAGGCCATCGAACTAGAGGGCAGGGAAAAGGAATCAATGCCCTATTTGGAGGCGGTTATCAAAGAAACACTTCGTCTGTATCCATCGGTGCCATTCTTCTCCCGCCGCGTTGCTGAGGATTTGAATGTGGGCAAATTGACAGTACCCAAAGGTGCCGCCGTCAGTTGTCTCATCTATATGCTGCATCGCGATCCCGACAGTTTTCCCGATCCCGAACGCTTTGATCCCGATCGTTTCTATCTCAATGAACAGCAATTGCATCCATTTGCCTTTGCCGCCTTCAGCGCCGGACCACGCAATTGTATAGGTAAGTTAAAAATGGGGAAAAAATGAAGACTGGTGATGATTCGATACATTGATTTATCGACTTTTGTAAAATTCATATTTATAAAAATATCATATGGACCCAGTTAACAACTTTTTTAGTGCATTCTACGCTTTTGTAGCATTTTTAAAAAATTTTAAAAATTTAAAAAAAAAATAAACATTTTTAAAAAAATTTTACATTTTCTAAAAATTTTACATTTTAAATTATGTAACATTTTAAAAAAATTTTTTAAATTTGTAACATTTCTTTAACATTCTTGAAAGCTTTTACCTCTTTGTAAAATTTTAAGATTCTAAACATTTTTTTAAACTTTTCACATTTTTCTTAAATTTCAATTTTTTTTTATACAAAATTTTGCTACTTTGTAATTTGAAAAATGTTATTACAATGCTAATTAAATTGAGATTTCATTATAATTATTCAATGCAAAAAAAAAAACAAAATGTTTTATACTTTATATTTCTAATTTCTTATATTAAAAAATTTTTTCCATAACTCTTATTAATTTTAATTATTTAATTTTATTAATGTTTCGTAGGTCAAAAGTTTGCCATGCTAGAGCTGAAGACTTCACTGTCCATGCTGTTGCGCCATTATCAGTTCCTGCCCGTGGAGGGTCATCAGCCCAATCCCCTCGCCGAGCTGGTTATGAAGAGCGGCAACGGAGTCCAAGTCTGCATTCGACATCGCTCCACAGTCAGCTAAGCCGTCCCGCCCTACCCTCTCGAATCTTCGGACAAATCATATATACATATTTAGATATATCACTTGACTTCTAGCTTATTATAATTTTAATATATAAAATTTTTTTTGTTTATTTGTAATTTTTGTACATTAAGTATACTAAATACAACAAATTTTAACAAACTAATATGTAATATGTTTTATTTATAGGCAGTAAAACAACACAGAAAAAATATTTTTCGAAAATTTAAGCTTGAAATTTTGAAATTTTTATTCAGGATATATTGTTAAATTAACACAATATGCAGATAAAATGGCAAGAACTTAGAATTAAAATTGTCAAAAACAAAAGCCTTAAGCATATGTTTAAGCTGAAAAAATTCGTATATTCAAAATATTTGCGAAAGGAATTGAAAAATCAGAGATTGCGAGATAAGCCAATTTTTGACATCATTTGGAATTGATTTTTGCCTGGAATATCGTTTTTTTTTTTATTGTGAAGCTACATGCCAAATTTTGTAGCTCTAGCTCTCATAGTCTCTGAGTTCAATGCTGGAAAGATACACAGCCTTGGATCTAAGCAATTATGCTTAAATTTGCTTCAATCAAGTTTCTTAGGGACATAAGGTTTCATAAAGAAGTCACATACTTAATTTGCTGACTCTAGCTCTTACCATCGCTGAGTTCAGTGGGACAGTTGGACAGGTTTAAACATGGATCTACGCCATTGTGTTTAAAAATGACTTGCACACGTTTCTACTGGACTTTGAGCTTCAGGAAGTTACGTAAGAAATGAACACAATGGAATCTAGCTGTACTTTGATCAATGTGCTTCCTCTTCTCTTTCTCGCATTGCAAACAGTTTCAATATTGTTCCTCATAGAATTGCTCTATGTTTATTATCACAATTCCAGCCAATGTTAAATATTATATATACGTGCAAATTCCACAAATGCATTTATTACGAGCCCGCTTTTCGTCAGAAACGTACTGAACATTATGTTTTTCGACTTCCCGGTAGTTTATTAAATAGACTCACATAAATAGATAAGATATTCAGTGTAAATATAACAATCGTAAGAACCTTATTTGTTTCATAGTTCATGATTTAAATTTAATGTGTTAGTTGCACATATTTTTAAGCCAAAAGTTAAATTCGGGAATTTTAATTTTTAAATAAAAAATGAACTAAATAATTTAAATAAATTAAAAAATAAAAAAGGTAGACAGAAGTTGAATTCGTGAAATTTTATTAAAAAAAAATAAAAATAAAAATTAGATTAAACTAAATTAAAGAATAAAATATTTTCTTTTCTTAAAAGTTCAAATTTGATTTTAAAGGCCAAATCTGAAAGACTTTTTGATTAAAAAAAAAACATAGAATGTTTTGGGAAAAAAACATATCTCAAAAATTATGAAATTAAAAAGTTGAAAGAATGAAAATCAGGAATTGCGCACTGAAATCATTTCGGTTTTTCCCAAATTATGAATGTATGAAACCTTAAGGAACCTTTCAGATTAGATCTAAAAACTTTTCATAAATCAAAAGACAATTTCATCACATATTTACCAATTTGTGTATTTAACCTTCGGCATCCCAATGATTGTTTTGCTTTCCTGTTTACGTGAAATTATGTGTTTAAAATCTTGTATTGCTAAATTGAAATCTTCACATAATTCTAATCTTTATGAGTTCAATTAGAGGGTGTCATAAAAGACCCCCGTACAGTTAAATAGCAATGTTTACATTGATAATCGTTATCATGATCGAAATGTGACGCAGTTTATTGCCTATGGGAAACTTAGACTTTAAAATTGGAACAAATGCTGAGAATAGAATGGAATCAGAGTAAATAGAACCTTAACCTTATCAGGCGATTGTTATTGTGACAACAAGCTGAAAGCAGCTGACGAATTCCCAAAAAAAAAAAGACAAACAAATTATTGTTAATATTTATAAGTATGGGTTTTATTTCACGCATTTTTGAACTATGGAATATACAATTTATTTTGTTATGTATTAGATCATAATGGTGTATGAATATATATATTTTTAATGTAGATAGCGTAATATTGTTCTCTGGAGTTAACATCTAAAGCCAACAACTGTGTTAGGTTTAACAACAAAAATATATATATATATATATATATATATATCGTATATGATTAGAGTTATGTATGGTTAGATATACATAGATACTTAGGCTGATCTCTGTTACATACATATACATACATATATTGCTCTCCCAACTGATTTCCAAACTGTTGGCTGGTTGTGTTTATGTTGTGTTGTGTTGTGTTCCCTGACAATTCCTTAAGCTATCCCAAACTGGTATTCATTTCATTATTGTTATCGTTATAGATCGTGTAAGTATATGTATATGTATTAACAACTAGTTAAATTCCTTTACAATAAGTTTTGTTGAATAGTTTGTGAATGTATTACTTTTATGTGGTATTATTATTATTATTATTATTGGTATGTTACATTTCCCTATCTAGATTGCCTTCAATTTCCTTTAGGTATTTTGTGCCCATTTCGATCGTACGATCTATCATACCCCCTTCTCCTCTGCCAGCTATAAGCATAATAAGGTTGACTAATGATATGATGCGGCTAAATATCGTTATCTATAGCTGGTATTTAGTAAGTACATATAGTAGTTTTTGGTATTGATAACACATGAACAACTTAACGAGAATCGCAATCTATCAAATGTTATAGTATTTAAAGTCGACTCTCGTATACCCTTGCAGAATAACAATTGAGTTTTCTTTTTTATATAGTCAATAAATTACACAAGCATACATACATTTATGTTTTCATTTTTTTGTAGTTTTAAATCGTAACTAACAGATTGACAGACTTAATCGTAAACAGCTGTCGTAGGAACAAGCGAATTGCGCTGAACAGCTTTTTTCAACTTAAACACAAAAAGCTGTTTTAGTAACAAGCTTTAATCGGGATTGAATGCGGGGAACTTATTATATTTATACATCGGACAATATCTATAAAGTTAATCAGCGCTTTTAAACTTTGCCAATCAAAAGCTCTCTCTTTTTACACTCTTCCATCTATAGCTTTTTATCAAAGCTTATTGGTACTCAACAATAATGCATTAGGCTGCTTTAGGAACAGTCTTAAAAAAATAAATTCTCAAAGTTTCGATTAAGACTTAATCGGACGATTGTTTCTTTTTGTAATAAAGCTTGGGTTTCTTATCTTCTCTAAACTTTAATTGGATAACATGCATTTTAGGCTGCAACATTGACAACGCTTTCGAAAGTTGCTTAAAAAGCTCCACTAGAATGCCGTATAAACATTACACTTCAATGCAAATCTACTTTCAATGAAGTTCCTTGCAAATAATTTCTGGTTAAAGATTTTTCTGCAAAAAGCTCCTCGTTGAAAAGCTTTCTGTGAAAAGCTTCTCGTTAAAGAACTTGCCGTAAAAAGCTGCTTGATAAAAAGCTTTGTTTAAAAAGTTCATTTAGGAAACAACCAACGAAAACACTGAACTTGTCTAAAAAGCTTAATGCAAAATACTTTTTGCTAAAAAAGATTCTTGCCTTAAAGCTTTTATTGTAAAAGCAACACTGTAAAACTGCTAATATGAGAGCTTTCAATGAGCTTTTAATAAACTAACAAAGCTGCAAGGATATGAAAGCTTCGGTTGAGCCGAAGTCGCTAGTGATATTTTCTCTGACTAATTAATCCGTGCTCAGAGCCAGGGAATGCAAATGGTGCGACACACGTCGCGCCTGTGTGGCTGCGGATGCGGTTCCTCGCCAGTGGGGCCACCACCGCCACCACCACCAGCACCACCGCCAGTGCCACCGCCACCACCACTGAATTTGAAAAATGAACTCCTTCGTCAGTGTTTGCGATTTGCCTGAGGCGATGCGCCTGCAACGGAACCAGGGCTGGCATTCTGATGGCCAGGGCTGGCAACGGGGCCGACGCTGCCCTCAGGCATCGATTGCAGCGCAGCGGCGGCGACGCTGCCGTAGCTGGCGCGCTGCTGCATATGCAATTGCTGTGATTGATGTTGTTGTGGATGTTGATGTTGTTGTTGTTGGGGATGTTGATGTTGTTGTGGATGATGTTGTTGCGCTGCGGTCAATGTCGAGGCACGCGCCAAACGCTTGGGTATTACAAATGGCGGCGGTGCTTGTGGCATGTATTGCGGTGGCGTTGAATTCGCCGACGCTTGACGCACAAACGAGCGCGTCGGTTGGACTTGAACGGAACCGCTGCGTGCGATGGCCCCCGTGCGTGGTGGTATTGCTGGGGGTGGACCCAGGGGCGGTGCGGTTGTGGCTGCCACACGTTGCTTGGGCGGCGGTGAACTGATGCTGGACAAACTTTCCGTGGAGGGTTGTGAGGGGACACGCGGTGGCAGCTGTGGCAGCTGAACGGGAGTGTTTGTTAGTGTGGGTGGCGCAACGGTGGCAACTGTCGACGTTGGTGGCGGCAGCTTGGCCTGTGGTTGCACTGTGGACATGGTGATGGTGGGTTTTTGCATGGGCATTGTGTGGCGTATGGTGATGGTGCCACCACCAGTTGCTGCTGATGATGATGTTGATGTTGATGTTGCTGCTGCTGTTTGTTTGCCACCACGTGTGGCAACTGTTGCAGATGTTGTTGCTGTTGTAGTTGCTGCAATTGTTGTTGTTGCTCCTGCACTCGATTTCTGTTGATGCTTTTGCTTCTGTTGCGCATGTATGTCCTGAATTTGTGGCGTTATCACCACGGGATTCTTCTTCTGATCCTGTCCAGCGGCGACATAGCTGAAGACGCACAGCACCGAGTAACAGATCTGATCCGACTGCACACCAAATTGCAATTTGGTTAGTGTGGCAATAACTAGATGAACACTGTGACTTGGGGGGCATAATGTTGGGTGGTTTTTCGTTTTCTTTGTGGTTGTGAGTTGAGGTGTTTTTTTTTTCTTATTTTTTTTGTGTTTATCACAACGATTAACAAAACTAATAAACAAAAAAACAATTGAACAAACGCACAATACGTACAAACTAAAAACAATTTGCATGCAGTGGAACAATGGAATGAAACACAAAAAAGTAAATAGACATCAATTTGAAACTATATTTTAAGTTTTTTCTTAATTTTTTTTTTTACAACTTGCGTTTAATGAGTGACATTTTGTGGTTGTTGTGATTGTTGTGCTAGTTTTTCATACACACACATACTTGAAAAACTAAATCAAATTTTGTTGTCAATTTTATTTACGATAAAAAAAGTTTCTCTTTTTTTTTTTGATTGTTCTCAAATTTGTTTAATGCACATTTTCGATAGGTGAAACAGTGGAATTGCTTGTGTCATTTGTTGTCATGGCTGTTCCATGTTCCATTGCCAAGGGTTCCATGGTCGTTTCATTGCCAGCGTTCCGCTTCCGCTTGCCGTTCAGATGGCAAATGTAGGCAAATTGCACGGACGTCACTCGATGAAAACTCAACACAATTTCAGCGGCCTTGTGTTTCAAATTTCACGTTTCACATTCAAGGTGTTTGATGGATGGATTGATTTGATTGATGCAATGATTGATGTGGTGATTTGTGATTGTTGTTGTTAATGTTGGTGTTCATGATGATTGGATGTTGTTGTTGTGGTGGTTGTTGTAGCATTCATGTTATTGTTGTTGTTGTTGTTAGTTGTTGTTGTTATTGTCGTATACATAGAAAATGTTGACAAGGTAACAAACGAAAGTGGCAGCAAAGAACGAAACGAAACAAATAGAAAAAGGTAAAGCAAATCAAACATATTGATATATGTTTACTATATGTATTTATAAATATTTATATTTTGTATAATTATTATGTATGTATGTACAGAGATTTATAGTGCTAACTAAATACATATGTCCAGAATAATTATGTATACAGACATATCAGGGACCGAAAATAAAAACTGTAGAGTACAAATTTAATAAAAAAAACAACTTGAAAACAAGGGGGGAAATTCAATTTGAATGTAAGAAGCGACGTTTCTTCATTAATTACACAAAATTATTTATTTTTCTTTTTTTTTTACCAGAATCCGCGAAAAAACAGTTTCGTTTTCTTAATAATAATGATTTTTAGTTTTATTTTAAAAATTGCAACATAAAGAATATACTTTACATTAAATGCCGTCATATTTAAAAACAGCAATACGTTATTTAACATAGATATGTCAAAATGTTTGTAATGTGTGTCACATTAAATATAAGCCAGAAAAAGTTTCCGCTCGTATCTTTTGCATAAAATTAAAAAATAAGAATAATTTTTTTAAGCAATTTGAGAAAAAATTTGAAAATAATTGTTATTTCGCAATTTTTATTTTAAAACTTAAAGCATCAGCGGTCCCTGAGACATACATACATATAATATGCACATGTATAAAGTGAATCAGTGCAAGGGATTTCAATATTCAATCGAACAAGTTTTAATTTCAAAATATGTGACAAATATTCAAAAGATAGTGCTGTGGTGCTGTGGTGCGAGTTTTGAGACTGACGAGGGGGCTGTATATGTATTTGTGAGTGTGGATGTGTGTGTTTTTGGAAAACTTACCATGCTTGACTGATATTTACGCTGAACAAGATTGCGCGTCTTGGGATCTGTAAGGCAAACAAGTGAGAGAAACGCTTGGAATTGAAACACTTGTTGACTGTACTTACTGTACTCCTCCAATACGAAAATGCCGCCCTTTTGTGTAAAACATTTACGTATGTGATCCAAGCGCACAAAGAACTGAAATTATTAGCATCCAAAAAGAAAAAATGATATATATATGATTATTAGCTGGGCTGGATTCCAGTTGAATATATCACTGATTGGATTCCGTCACTCTTGGTACGGCAAACGAAACGTAACGGAAATGCAAATGAAAAACGCCAAAGAGATAAACCAAAATTATGAAAAACTGTACACAGAAATATTTTTGGGATAGTACGTAATACGATAAGATAATACTTAATATGCATATATATATTTTTGAATTATATATATATATATATACTTATGAACATGATAAATTATAGAAATTGTAATTAAACTTTTCATTTTGTTTCATTTCATTTTGTTTCAGTGTAAACACGTGTTTGCGTATTAGTATGCATGTGTGAGACTGTGTGTGTATGTGGGGTGGAACTAGCGTCACGAACGAAACAACGGAATTGAAACAGAAAACTCAAATGCAGCAAGACAAACAAAAAGCTAAATGCTACGCAAGCGCAAGGCAGGCGAGAGTCAGGCAAAAGCAGGCATGCAAGGCAAAAAGGTGATCAGCTCTCAGCTGAACAGAACTGTCAGCTTCGAGTGCCGTAGCAGCGAGCTAACAACAGTATGTACAATTAGCAGGTGGTCAGCACTAGAGGTGGAGAACTATCGATAGTCGGCACCATTTATAGTCGGCGATATTATTTTTCAAACCATCGATAACTATCGATAGTTTTCGATAGTGAGTTAATTTGAGCATTATTGTATTTTAAGTTCCAAAAATTATAAATTTTTATATACAATTTAAATTGAAGTTTGAAATTGGTATTAATTTAGGTATTATAAAAATAAAAACAAGTAAAATTCGTTATCAATAATAATGTTTCGTTATTAGCTGTTGTAAAAGCCAAAGTTCGACGATCTAAATCTTTTTGTCCAGCCTATTGAACATGCGCTCGGACTCGGTTCAGTTCCTTTACGTTCCTCTTGACCTTTTTTGACTACAGTAAGGAACTTGTCCATGTAATAAAAATATATAATTATTAAAAACAAATCTTAAATGTTTCCAAAGCTCTGCAGATGCCAAAAGAGCGCCTTCCTGTGACGCCTTGAGCGTCTTAAAAAACTATCGCTCACTATCGATAGTGCAGGTCTGCCATCGATGGTGGCTCGATAGTGCTTGACCATCGATAGTGCCATCGATAGTTCTCCACCTTAAGTCATCATCAATAAGTTGAAATATTGTCATATAAGGGCAAGAGATAATCAAACAAAATGTATAATAATAATAACGGAAAAAATAAAAATTATTAACTCTTTTTTTTTTGGATATACGCAACTAAATGTAAAGAAACATATGGAAAATTAAACATTTGGAGAATGCAGCAAAATTATAATCAACTCTTATTTTTTGTTTTGGTTGACAGTTTTTATTTTATATATAAAGAAAATTTTTTTTTATTTTGGGGTTAACAATATATATCGAATATATATATCGATTGCTCAGTTTTTTTTTGGTTTTTTAAATTGTTCTAATTAGCACTTGTGAGATGGTCGTTCAATAATTTGCTTGGATTGGATACAAAAAGGCGTTTTGGTTTTTTTTTTTTTGGGAGGAGAACTATTCAAATTGAAAGAACTCTGAACTCAATTTTGCACTAATACAAAAACAACTATGCATTGTACTCATAGGCTGTATGCGTGTGTGATGTGTGTGTATGTGTATGTGTGTGAGTGTGTTTAGGAAAGAATAAACTTGATTTTATAGAAATAAAGGATTCGTTGTGTGTGATTATGGTTCTTGACTGTAGGTTTGGATATAGGAAGTCTTAGCGGTTTTGTGGTGCTATATAGCAATAGAGCGAGAGAGATAGATAGAGAGAGAGAGAGAGAGAGACAGCATGATATGTGAAAGGGAATGCGCCAAGGCAGCAGTTAACAGCGTTAAATGAAATCGAGTCGAATTTTCATTTCATTTTCTTTCTAAAACATTTGTTCGGTGTCTGTGTAAAGTGTTTTTTTTTTTTTTTTTTTTTTGTTTCAGGCGGCACACACACGGTGTTTGGTAACAGTAACAGCATGCTTTCACTATCACAAAAGGTTCTATAATTTTTTAAAATATTTTTAGATTGGAGCGGGCGGTTCAGAATGAGAGCGAGGGAGAACTTTAAGCACTGGCATCAACAAATTTTTAGAATTTTAAATTAATACTTTTTTAATTTTCTCCAAAAGATAAAACTAACATGAAAAGTTCAGATTAGAAACGAAATTGGAAATGTCTAACGCAAAAACTGACGTTAAGAGTTTGAGAAATAGACGGAAAGAGAGAGAGCGAGAATATAGAGACAGCAACAGACAGTCAGAGGTAGAGAAAGAGAGAGAAAGATAGAATAAGCGCTTAAAATTACTTTAATAACTATTTTGGTTTATCGATTTTTTAGTTTAGAAATTTTGCAGACTCTCTCAAGAGTTTCTCATTTAATCTACAACTACAATTTTGCGTTTTCAGAACTTTTTTTTGCTATACAAAATTAAATCTACACAAGCAGAAATAATAAATATTACAAATTTGATGATTTTTTGCGCTCTTTAGGAAAATCAATATTAATTTCACCTGCAAAAGCTTGGTGTAATATTGTCAAGCGCAAATAATCATTGGATGTATTCGGCAAGCCGAATTTGAATTGGTTTTCTGAGCTGCTTTTTAGCTAATCCTGGCATAACTAATTTAATCGATGCTCGACCCAACTAATTTGGGCGGCAGAACAACGCTAAGGCTACGTTCTACAGGCTACAAACTATATATAGTAACTATATGTTTTTGTTTTTGTAATATATAAATTGTAAACAGTTCTGTATATGGGTTTTGAGGCTTTTTTTATGAGCTGTGTGTATTTTGTGGGCGTATTAAACATTCAAAGAACTTGCTCTTGAAACTTGTGCCAAATCAAAAGCAAAACTCATAAATTATTTACTTTTCATGTATGTTTGTGTGTGTTTATGTGTGTGTGTAAGAAAGAGAGAGTAAGAGAGGGTGTGTGTGTGTGTGTGTGTGGAGGGGGCAATTGGCAACCAGTTGGTGAACATGCGACGATATCATCATTCCTCAGATCGACAAATGCAAATGTAGATCCTAATAAGATCGTGCTTTACAGTGCGTAAATCCATCGAAGTAATCATTATTATTGCTATCGTTATCGTTATCGATATACATGTACAGTCAAACGAGCCATTCTCGAACAAATAAACCAATAGCCCCCCAAAACTTTGTATTCTTTAGAATTTCTTGTCTTCTAGTGTAGAAAGTGGTAAACAGAGTTAAAGAGAGAGAGAGAGAGAAAGTGTGTGTTCTGTGTGTGTGTGAGAGAGATAGAGAACTGAAAACTGAACAACACACAAGAGAAGTGGCTTACAAATAAAATAGTTATATCTAGATATTTATGTACTAGTTCCAAAACGTTCCAAACGCCCGCTATGTATATGCAGTATTCGTATTGGAATTGAAACGAAATGAATTCGAATTGATAACTCTAAGAACCGATAAATGAGAATGAAAACGATAACGGATAAACGGCAAAAGATAAATGATAAATGTAAATGATACACTGTGAAATAATAAAGAAGATTTGAAGTAACTTTTTAAATAGGAAACGTCAACAAGTTTTACGGCTCTGTTTCAAATGTAACAAACAAACCAACCATCCAACCAACAGTTTCAAAAATAATCTCGAAAACGTAAAAGCTTTTTGATAATATACATCATTTTGTTATATATATATTATTATTTGCTGTCTTAATTGTTCAAATTTAAATATCAACTACTAATTTGGTTTTTGTTGAAGGTTTTTTTTTTTTGGTATTTTTTGTATAAAAATCAAGTGTTTGGAAACATAAAACGTGAAGTAAAATGGTATTTTGGATTAAAGAAACGCAAATGTTGAGGGAAACAGGGCTTAAAGAACAATAGTTGCTTATAAATTTAAGTTCAAATATAACAAGAAATTTGTTCATTTCAATACCTCGAAATCCTTTTATCGTATTTTGTCAGACGATATTTTTTCGGTTTTATTTTGATTTTGTTTTGTCAGATCATATTGTTAATCAATTCGATTTAGTATTTTTTTTTTTTGTAATTTGACAGAGATTTAGACCAATCATTGGAATTATTCGTTAGGTTTCGTTTCAAATTCGTAGGGAACGTGTTTTTTTTATTTTTGTATTTTTTTGGTATTTTTTTTATCAGAGTCCACAAATGGGAGATCAACGGTGCAGCGTTCCACGTACGACAAAAACATTAAACAAACAACAAAGAAAATGATAAAAAGAAAGTTGAAAAACGCTTTTTGGCTTATATTTTGATTAATTTTTTTTTTGGTTTTAGTATTTTTAGTAATTTTTTGTATTATTGTTGAATTTCAATAATTTTAGTAAAATTTTTAGCGAATTTTGTTTAGAAACGATATGAAATGTGGCTGTTGTTGTTGTGTTAAGAGTCGTATTCTTTTTTTTTTGTGTTTTTGGGACATTTTTAGAGGGGTGGGGGGGGGGGGTTAGATAACGGTAACGGTGGAAACTTTTTCAATGGGAAGGACAGCTAAATCTTAGTTATTGTTGTTGTTATTGTTGTTGTTTTTGCTGTTGTTGTTGTTGTGGTTTATTATTAAATACAGAAAAAAGTTCAAAAATCATAATGAGATAAAGTTCAAGAATAAGAAGAAAGAAATACTAAATAAACCTCAAATTTTGAGCTGTAAAAAAGCGAACAAACTTTGTAGAAGAAGAGTCAAGTGAAAGAAGAAGAGAGCGAGAGAGAAGAGTTGAGGAAATATATATATATAGAGAGAGAGAGAGATTAACAGTAAAAATAGAGTATATATATATTAATATATACCGAATAAGTAAGTTTAAAATCAAAGAGAAAGCAAGTATTGAAAGTAATGAAAGGAAACAAAAAAAAGAGAACAAGAGAGCTAAACGAAATCTGCAAATATACACAAGGACCATCTCAAAAGTTACCAGCTTAGAATTATGCACAAAATCAATTTTCTTTTGAATTTTCTTTTATTTTATACTCTTTCTTATCTTTTCTCTTATGTCGATATTTATTCATATATTCTTTTGTGGATTGCCTAGATGAGGTACATCGAATCGAAGGAATGAAAACATACAACGTAAACGACATACGATAAACGATAATAGGTTAACACTAATCGACTAATCGACCCGTAGACCGCTCTCTCGCTCTCTTCTGCAACAGCCTCGACGGAATACGAAAGAGAGCAGAGCGACAGGACTCTGCAGATCGTCCAAATCGTTAAAGCGTACTCTTAACATGTATATACAGTTTAAGAAATTAAAAAGAATAGAGTGAAATCAAATAAAAAGTGGGAAAGGATATAGTCGAGCTCCCGACCATAGAACACACGTTACTTATTTAAATATATATAAAATATTTTTATTGCATACTTTTAGGCACTTACATTGCTTTAAAACTTTAATCAACCATTACCAGCTTTCTATTTGTCCGATCTTGTTACGATTTAGTAGGATCAAGCTAATAAAAGTAGCTTTAGTTAATAAGCAAAAAAGGCGAAAACGGGCATTGCAAAACTTTTAAGCAAACTTTATCTGGTTTGTGCCAAATTTGGTTGCTCTAGCTCTTATAGTCTCTGAGATCTAGTGGCTCACACGGATGGGCGGACGGACGGATAGACGGACATGGCTATATCGACTCGGCTGTTGATGCTGATCAAAATAAAATATTGCTTATTTTCTAAGTAACGGGTATAAAAATGAATCTAAAACTTAATATGCAAATGACACCAATTTAAGAACTTCTTTGTTGAAAAAGTCAAAAACTATAATTATTGGCTCGTTCTTAATGATGGGAGCTTGGGCCTAAGAAAAAGCAGTCCTAACTTTTATTATTTAATATAAGCTTTCTATTTGTTTTTTTTTTCTGTAGATTTGAAAAATTGACACATTACAAAAATAGCGAAAGAAATTTGAAAAAGAATGACAATGATAAAATTTGTCTTGGATCGAACGAGTTTTGAGTTAAAAAAGTGATCAAGTCGAAAAATTATCAAAATTAAAGAGAAGATTTAAACAAAATGCCCAGTTAATGATAAGTATCGTAATTGTAATCATAAGATGATAAGAAAAATGTGTGTTTTTTTTTTATATTTATTTTTTTTTTTATTTGGTTAGCAAAATAAATAAATTAGAGAGTATAATGAATATAGCATTCAGTACATTCACTAGCACAATATATGGGTATGATATATGGATTTTTATTGTAATATTATTAGTTTTCTTATCTATTTTTTAAATCGGTTAAAAGATTCGGTTGTTTCGATTGCGCTTTTTATAATCACACAAGTCTTAAATAAGTAATTATATATAGGAAGGCGAGTGAAAGTCAAACATAAAACGAAAGCCAGATAACAAAAAACGTGAGAGAATATCGAAATTTTAAGAAAATTTGAGGTTAGGTGGAGCAAGTAACGGTCACTTTTTGAGGTTAAGTTCACTTTGGGTGGGGGTTACGTGATCAAATTAAAAAAAATTGTATAATTATGCGGTAGATACGATTTAACATATTTAGCCTGTAAGTGGAAAGGAAAACGGTAAAGGTCCTTGGAGTATTATTGAGCTACAGATCTTATTCAAAATGGCGACCGCAGGGATTTGTTCTACAGACTACCAGGTTCATTATGAAGCTACTAAATTTGTTATTTTGACCATCATCGCAGACTTTCCAATTAGAAACGAATCAAGTCAGATGGGAACTGGGTTATATGATTATATATGTATCTAGGCGCTTGAGTGGATCGTGAGGGCTCCTCATGGAACTACACCTTATGATGGTTTAATAAACATTGAAATCATAATCAAAATATTGAGAAGGTCCTTGTATTACGTAAGATATCATCTAAGAAATCTTTGATTGCGACAATACACAAAGTGACAAAAACTTGAACGAACCAAGAGACTTAAACGAAATGCAAAAGAAACGTAAATAATAAAGGAAACTGTAAATGATAGAAAAAAAAAAACGGAAATCAATTTGGAAACGAAACACAGATAAGAAAATAAATTAAATTAGAATGCGCCCAAAAATGTGAGTACAAGTATTTAGTATGTATAGCTCCTTCATATTGAATTTGTACTGTACTTTTTGTCGTATGTTCTCAAAGAAAAGAGGAAAACAATAAGAAAACACAAGAATTAAAGTTGAAATTTAGACGCACATTGGAAACAAATTTTTTTTTAAGTTTTTAAGGTTTTTTCTTTTTTTTTTGGGTTAGTTTTAATGACAGAACTTCTTGGGGACGTTTGACCCTGGCCCTGGTGTTGGTCACCAATTTGCCAGCAGAATGACGATCTCTATGTAAATGTCAATACATAGATAAGATAATACAATTAAATGTCTGTAGTTATGTGAGAGACTTTTTATGATTTTTAAGCTGTACTCCTTTCTTTGTCTTGATTAATACTGAATTTTAGTGTCTTCTTCATCTTTTTGATAAAGAGAGAAGGAGAGATAAAGGGAGAGCGAGAGTGAGAGAGACAGAGATAGGGGAAGGGGTGTAATTTGTGGTTGGGTGGGTCAAAGGCTTGGACTGATTTTGAGGGCCAGAGTTACATTTGTATATATTTTTCTTAAGACTGATGCTTATGTTTATGGCTTTTTATAGATGCAGAGAGTTTTTTTTTTGTTTTTTGCTTTTTTATTTCACACAAAACGAGTATTTTAAGAGAGCGGCGAGTATGTGTGTGTGTGTGTGTGTGTGTGTGTGTGTGTGTGTGTGTATATTTATGTGTGTATATGTATGTATATATTGTATATAGATCTCAAGAAAGAGAGATTGAGAGAGAACCACACTTACCTTGCTATTGGAGAACAACAAACCGACACCCTCAAGACAGACCTGCAGTAAACCTCCCTCGCCCGTGTTCATATCCTGTACGGGAAACTCACCGCCCAGTTCGGGTACATTTGTGGGCGTGCCACCACGCTCCATTGCCTCCTTAATACAGTTGTACAGCTCCTTGCACTGCAAAAAGTATATTTAAAATTAAAATTTTATAAAATTAAAACAAGAGGGAAAGGCTATAGTTGAGCTCCCTACTATAGGATACCCGTTACGTAATTAAATATACATAAAATATTTTTCATTGCATACTTTTAGGCGCTTACTTTGCTTGAAAAACATACGTTTTGTCAAGTAACACTTTACACATCCTTAAAAATGTAATATTTTGACTTTAAATAAGAAAATAATCGCTTATTATATATATTTGGAAAGGTCATTTAATTTTCGTTCGAATGATGCAAAAATTTTCTTAACCCATTGAGTACCCATGGAATATTTTGAATTTTAGCAAAAGTCTACTTTTTCAACTTTTTTCCTCGATTTTTCACAAAAAATATTTTGATGCAAAACAATTCTAAGAGTGACTGCAAAAAAAATTTTTCAAAAATGTTTTTGCTACTATTTTTTATAATTTTTTTAAAACTGCAAAATAGGCACTTTTTGCATGAAAATTATGAAAAATGGATAAAAATGGTAATTTTTAGGATTTTCAAAAAATACAAAAATATTTTTCAAAATTTTTTTTTGCAGTTACTCTTAGAATTGTAAATCGAGGAAAAAAGTTTTGAAAAGTGACTTTTACATGAGTTCGAAATTTTTGAAGGGTACTTAATGGGTTAAGGAAAGTTTTGTGTCATTCAATTTAAACGACCTTTCCAAATATATATAATAAGCTATTATTTTCTTATTTAAAGTCAAAATATTACATTTTTAAGGGTGTGTAAAGTGTTTCTTGACAAACTGTAAATCAGCTTTTACCACCTTTCTATTAGTCCGATCTTGTTACGATTTAGCTAATAATAGTAGCTAACGTTAATTACCAAAACATACATACATAATATTCTAACTTGATCTGATTTATAAAAGTTTAAGTGCCAAATTTGGTTGCTCTAGCTCTTATAGTCTGGCTATATCGATTTGGCTATTGATGCTGATCAACAATATATATACTTTATAGGATTGGAGATGTGTTCTTCTCCCTGTTACATACATACATATTATACAATATACCCTTTTACTTATTTTTTAAGTATCAGGTATAAAAAATGTAAAAAAAAACTCAAATATACCTCACCTTTCTGGTATAGTATTTGTGGAGTTGTGTCTGTCCGCCATTTCGACGCCAAAGACAGAGCAGCTTGGTCTTTGGAGAATACGTCATGTTGACCAGTCGCTCGTACCACCAACGCTCCACAATGGTACCATCGACGGACCGTAGAACCAAACCATCGTCACGCACCTCCATGAAACGCAACGGGCCATTCACATCGATGCCCTGATGCACCGTGAAGCTCTGGCGATGCAACAGACGTGATCCCAAGGGTTTCAGATCAATATCATTGCCATTCTATAAAGATCAAGATTTCCACAGTTACCATATAAATTATTTACATGTTTCCCGAGTTGCTTTTCACCTACCAAATTGTTGATCTGATCGACCACATTGTGCACCTCCTGCGAGTAGACAAGTCCTATGTGACTTTTGCCGAGCAGACGTCGTATCTTGCGACGAATTTCGTCCTTGGTCACATTCAGCATTACCAATATGGCGGTCAGATTGTAGAGCATCGTGCTCAACAGACGATCCTCGTCGTGCTCCAGACGCTTACGCTCCGATTCGCTCAACGATTTGTAACGTTCCATCATCTCAATCGGGCCCTATCGAAAGGAATGATGAATTTAAGTTAAGACCGTCATTGAACCCATTTTAATAGTAGCTTTTGCTCACCTGATCCATGCCGATCATATCACGCTCCTGACTGACGGCATCCAGAAAGGCATCCTCCCAAAATTGCATTTGATTCCATAGATTGAGACGATCCTTACCCAGCAATCCCTCAAACAGATAGACCCTCGGACTGTCCGGCGATGGGGAAGAAGATGTGTTGATTAAATGGCCGCCTGTATAACGAAATCCGGCACTGAGAGTTGATTTGCCGGACCAAAGATTTCCGGAGCTCCTTTTCGAATCTTTCGATGTCGTGGTCTGAAATGTAAGCACAATTAGTTTCCTTGCCGACTCAAAAGATGGGAAGTGTACCAGGGCGAGGGTTACCCTAGGGCCGTGTACAATGATCGGTGCTGATCAGAGAGTCAAACAACAACAAAACTAAGTACAAGTTGATAATTGGTATTCTTTGCGAGTTACGAGTAAGTTGAGTGGGGTTGGAGGGTATAAATCGCTAGCTAGCGATAACGATAACTATACGACAGTCGGTATTTTGTTGCGGGTTATTATCGATCAACAACATCGACATATGTATGTACTTACATTTTCATATTCGGTGTCTGAGACTGTGGAACGGCAGCTGGATGGCATGCGGACACTTAGACTGCCAGCGGGAAGCAGATCACTGACCACGGAGAGCGCGCCCGTGGAGCCAGCAGCCTATGAATTACAATACGATACACGATACATATATATATCGATTTATTGCGACACGATTAAGTCGAATATATATTGAATTATGCGCCCGTTATGCGACTAAGTTGATTAATAAGCGAATTCTACATATACGATATTATATATATATATATTTATAAACAACGATTACGATGAAGATTAGCGATAACGATTAACAATAGCAATGCACGATATTGTTATATACTGCTGTATTAAGAAGCTCTGGACACGTCATTAGCTAACATGAATTCATGAGGCATGGGACATGGACATGGACATGGTTTGTGTGCTTTGTGGACATATGGACGTGGCAGCTATGATTATATATATATACTATATATGATAATGCGACTATACTATGTATGCTGGGCGGGGTAATATGTATTTTGACGGGTACAATTCTCAACTTACATCGGAATCGAACGAGGTGAGCATATTCTTCAAGGCACTCCTCTTCTGCGACAACATATCCTTGAACATCTCCGTCGTCGACTGTCCATCCTGACTGTCCGCCGATGATAGACGACGCGTCGCCGCCGACGTCGACGCCAACGCCGATGCTGGCAGCGTTGTGTGCGTTGAACTTTTACGGGACTCTTGTGGTGATGCCCATTCACTGCCCAGCCCAGAATGCGAACCATTTGGACTGCTTGGCGAGCGTAAATTCTCACGACTGCCCATCGGGCTGGCCGCATGACTCGACAACAAACTGGATGAAATGTCGCTGCCCTCATTAATTTCCTTGGTCCAAAAGTGTGTATGTGCCACCTCCATGAGTTGGAACACCGAGGCCATGCCTCCCAGTCCAAAATTACTGAACGTCACATCCAAACCGCCTGCAATGGCCTGCACACACTTCAGCAAGCCCTTCCAGACGGGCTTGGTCACACACTATGGTAAAGAGAAAGAGATAAAGTGGTTAGGCGGAGGAATAAATAAGAAATAACATTTATTTCCGAAAATAAGTAAAGTTAAGTAACTTCTTTGTAAACAAAAAGTTGAATCCACTGTACAGATGAAATTATCGTAAAAAACCGTCCTAGGTACTGCCTTATGAAATTATTTCAGCTTTGATGCAATTTTGGGTGAAATTCTCAGCCCTGTAGCTCTTACCGTTTTGGCTTCACAAAGAGCTTCTTGAAGGCTTTAAACATTTCGTGACAGGTGTCTAATAAAAGTTGTCACTTACCACATCATCGATATGATCATCGGGTGCTATTTTCTTGTCCAGCGTCTTATTAAGCTTGCTTAGCACCAGAGTGCGATAGGATTCATCCTCCATGAGTTTTTTGAAACGATTGAGTTTGAGCCAACCGACACCTTCGCCAGCGAGCACCTGATTGATGACATCCTTGAGGAAGGTCTGATTCTCGGCATTGCTGTGGGAACGTTCCTGATTCTGTTGACGCGTCAATTCCTCTTGGGTTTGTCGTGGTCCCGCATGCTTGATCAAAGGTGTACGTTCCACAAGTCCTTTGCGACTCGGGAAAGGATCGAAATTTATGCCAGATTTGTTTTTTCCTGAAGCCATATTGCCTGATCTTTGCTGTACCGTCGTCTGTTTTTGTTGGTTTTCTGTAGAAAAGAATAAAGTATTTTATTTTGTATATAAGTTTCATTTAAATCAACACTTACTTTTGCCACCAAACATGCCCGAGAACATGGTCGTTGTGGATGAGGCCAAGCCGTTGAAATCGGTGCCAATGGTGCTGAAAAAGTTGTTGCCACCACCGCCGCTTTGTTGCACCTGCTTTTGTGTGGCAAGTTGGGAATTGGGTGAGGCAGATGGATTAACCATAGCACCGCCAGGACCATGCTCCTCAATCTTAATGATGCCCTTCTTCGTAGCGGCCTCTTTGGCTGTCTTTGTCAAATCGCCCAGCGTCGATTTACCCACATACGTTAGATCCTCAAAGGTATTTTTACTAACGCCAGCCGCCTGTTTGGACACCTCCAACGCTTGCTTCGAGGCCTCACCAGCTGCCTTCTTTGCATGCAGCGTAAACTGTGAAGAAAATCCCATAGATTAGTCACAATTCTTAATCAATAAATGCAGTATTATGATAGCAATAGTTTGGACAACAGCGCAGAATGCAGGATGTGGGCATCTACTAAACTACTTAATATTACATACGATCTGAAAACGACCATAAACTAAATGAAGGAGCTAACAAGCTATTAATGGGTGCAATATCTTAATGACAATTCTTTCTGGATTGGGATAAAAACTTGTCAACATAAAAAAAAACAATATAAAAATTAAAATTAAAGATCTTGCAGATCTTGAATTCCATTGTCAAAAAGGTAATGCTTGAAGCATGGATAAAAAAAACTCCTAAAAACTTTATAAATGCAGAGAAGCTGAAGCTCGCAAATGTACTCGTTGCATTGTATGTTTGATGTGAACTGAGTGAGGGGTGTACATATGGAAGGGGTGTGAAGAGTTTCTGTGAATGTGGTAATAGTGTGCGTGTGTCTGGCTGAGTACCAACCTTTTCAAAGGTGTGACGCATTTTGTCATCTAGATCTTCGTCCAGTGCATGCTATACTTAGTTATACATATAGACACATACAACGTGCGTTTTGTAATTCAATGTATATCGTTTCAATTTGGTTCATTTAATTCACATAAAAGATAAAAACATGTCTCTTCGGATATCCGAAGATTTTATAAGCTTGCAGAAGAAGTTAACTTTTACATAATTGGCGCCCAACGTGGGTCGCTCGCACATCAAGTTCAAACAATTAAACGTTAAGAAAGAACCCGTTATTGTAATATATGCAACTAGACTCTGCTATTTTAGAAAATACCAATAGATATTTTACACAATCTGGTTAAATAGGCACCGAAAATAGGTCAATGAGAAGATGGCGCCCAACGTAGGTCACTTAGAATCCAGTTTCAACAGCGAAACTTTTTAAGGGGGTCTTCTCATTGAGCAACTTTTTTTTTTCGACTTTTTTTTTTTTGCGTTTATTTATAGCTTGGGTAGTTGTGAATATGCCCCTAAAAGGATTTTTAGAAATTCGAAACACTTAAGGAGATATGGCCATTTTTATCCAGCAATGTTAATGTTAATGCAAGTGAAGTCAAAACTTTAAACGCGTTTATCTCGAAACCACGTTTTTCGAACTGGCGGCCATGATATCTCCAGTTCAACTGAACCGATTTTCATGAAACAAAGTGGAATCGACGCAGAATTGTCACCATTCTCAGGTGAACCTCGACCATAATTTTAAAAAAAAATTTACTATTTTTTTTTTACACTAAACTACAAAAAAAAAGCCCGAAATTGAAATTTTTTTTTGAATGGCCGCCATTTTGTCAAAAAAATCACAAAATTAAGCTTGAGGTTCACCCGAGAATTACATCTATACTGATTATAACCCCGTTTTGTTTTCATTTCCGACGCTCCGGAGACCCGGAATCGTGGCCGCCGTGACGACACCTTTTTTTTCACCACCAACTTTGAAGTCTCATTAATTTTTGAACAGCCCTCGTATCGAGGCAAAAAAAATTTTTTTATTTACTTTGAACCTTTTGTAATACAATAAATAAAAAAAGTTTTCAATTATTCTTTGCGTTTTCAAATAATAATTTTGTTAAAAAGGGTCCAAAAAACGGGTTTTGAATGAGAAGACCCCCTTAAAGGCATCAATTCTTTTTTTTATAATGATATATAGATAACCAAAAATTTTGAATGTGACCATATTAAGAAATTGTATAATTATTTGAGTAAATTCTTCGAAAATTGATTCTGCAAGAATATAAATAAAAACGTGTATGCACAACAGAGTAGCACAACAGCACACATACATACATCGATTCCGACAATGGATGCACAGAATACTCTAATTATTCTAGTCAAAACCAGGACTCACCTTGTCCACGTGGGCTAGCAAACCCTCCTGGCTGCTTTGTCGTGTCGTTTCGCGCACCAACTCCTTGGCATGCGAGGCAAAGTTCTCAAAGAGTGAACTCTGCGAACTCTGGCGACCGGGACTGCTCGAGCTGGAGCCAGAGCTGCCGGTGCGCGCCAAAATGTTGGTCACACTCGGCTGCTTGACGGGTGGCGTCAGCGGAGGCTGCAAACACAATGAATTTGCTTTTGTTCGGAGGCAAAGATTAGCCGACCTCTAGACTTACCGGTATCTTTTTCTCAGGTCGCTCCAGATCGCTGGTATTGCGCTGTAGTTTGTTGCTGGCTGTGTTTTTTGCAGTCACCGTTGAAGTTGTATCTGATTCCGCCTCCAGACTGGCCATTTTTATGGTTGCCTCCAGGCGCATGGCCAATGGCGTGGCCAACTCAAAGGCCGCCTGCGACGACTGTGGGCCCGACTTGGGCTGGAAATCAAATTCAGAGTCACGATTGAAGCTGGGTGAACTGAGATCCGAGCGACTCGATGACGAAGAAACAGGCGAATCAGCACGTTCCTCATCTTCTTTGTGGGTTATGGGACCGCCGATGCCCTCGGGATACTGCAGCTTACTGGGCGGATGATAAACCAGCGCAGGATCCAAATTGGAGGACAAGGTCTGTGGTACCACATGTGGTCGATTATAGGAGCCGAAAACATCATGCAAACTGGGCGACAAATCCGACGAAGCCATCTCCGACACAAAGTCACTGAGGGAACTATACGAAGAGCTGCTGCTATCGCCGCCCTCCGAATCCGAACCACTCTCATCCGTCGGCTGGCACTCGAGCTGCTTGAGGGAACGCAAGGCGCCATTCAGAGAACTGCCATCGTCCCACACCGAAAACCGTATCGGAGTGAGGGAGTGGGCAAACCATTTGGGCTTATCGCCCACCTGCATCGGATCCATGACGCCCGTCTGTACGCGCAGAAAGGCAACATTCGTGGGCGTCAGCGACCATTCCGCAAGGAACTCCACCGCTTGCGTCCGTGCAAACTGATTGAGGAACGAGGAGGCTCGGGGCCGAGATCTCAGGAAACTGTTGATTTGAAAAGCGACCACAGGACGTGGATAGAGACGCAAAGTTCTGGTGTGCTCCGCGAAATTAGCCAAGGTATTCTGTGCATTAAAGAAGCGCACCATTGCCACCCGAGTGGCCACATCCACAGAGTCAACGTCCGTGCCGTACACGAAGGGATTGAGAGCCGGCGAATTCATTGGACTGGGCTGACGGGACATCAATGCTCCCTGGGCGGACACCGAGTTCCTTTGACTTGCCTGCGCCGAGTGCGGAGGCGTTTGCAGAGGCAAACGCACTTGGGAGACACTGAAAGGAGGCAAAGCAATATGAGAAACGGCGACCTGTATCAAGTTTCATAAAGATGGCTTGAAAACTATGAGACTATGAGTCGGAAATCGATACATCGACTTAGGTTATCGTGACAAAATAAAAATATGATTATTTAATAGACTTACCCCAATAAGGGCGGCTCTTGGAGACTGTCCCGCACCGAGGGCAAGAGTTGTTGCGAGGATACGGCCTGATTGGAGGCCGTCATGGATGTTAATGCCTGCATTGGAGTTAAAAGTGAAAGTTTTAATAGGATGCAGACAGAAGAACACAACTAAGCTGCAACTTTAACATGGCTAACTATGAGATAGAGACAGACGAAGAAAGGAAGAGAGAGAGTCAGAGAGGGAGGGAGGGTAGAAATAGTGGGGTCGATTGGCTAGTTACAGGGCAGAAAACCTGAAGGAAAAGGTTAGTAAGCTAAAAATATATATACACACTGAAGGAAAACACTGACAAGGCATGCAAACTGAAGATTAGTAGATAAAGAGATAGAAAAGCGAAAGCTTAGAACTGTTGAACTTGATGAAAACAGTTCTTCAAGAAAATAGGAATGATAGATCATTTGATAAAGAAAGAGGTTGATTTGTAAAAAGAGGGAGAAGAAAGAGATCCCTTAATTAGATAGGAAAGAAGGAAAAGATCACATATTAGAGAAAGAGGCAGATAGATCTTGAAGATAGATATTTTGATCAATAGATCATTTAATAGAGAGAGAAGCAGATATATCAATTGAGGTAGAAATATGTTGGTCACTTGATAGGGAGGAAGACAGATAGATCAATAGATCAATTAATAGAGAGCGGGGAAAAAGAAAAGATCACTTAATAAAGAGAGAAGCAGATAGATCAGTTGAAGGGGGAATATTTAGATCATTTGATAGGGAGGGAGGCAGATAGATCAATTAATAGAGAACGGGTAAAAAGAAAAGATCACTTAATAAAGAGAGAAAGACAGAAAGATCAGTTGAGTGGGAAAAATATAAATCACTTGATAGAGAGGAAGACAGATGGATGAATTAATAGAGAGCGGGATAAATAAAAAGATCACTTAATAAAGAGAGGCAGTTAGATCAATTGATAGAGAGGAAGACAGGTGGATGAATTAATAGAGAGCGGGATAAATAAAAAGATCACTTAATAAAGAGAGGCAGTTAGATCAATTGATAGAGATAGGAAGATAAATAGAACATTAAGTCAGGAGAGAGAAAAAAAAAAGGAGAGAGAAAAGGGGACAGAGGACTTAACATATATTGGGGACAACCTCGGCTATAGCTAGACATATCCAGATATGGTCACATTTATCGATTAGATGTTGTGTTTACATATACATGTATATATATTTAGAAGGTATGACTGTATGCATGCGTTTTATATAGTTATATATTTAAATGTTTCGGGTATTTTTCTGCACTCCACGCTAATATTAGTATTAGTATTTAGCTATAGTTCTAGAATGTACAAAACGCTTCAACTAAAGAACCCAACAAAAAAACGAGGGGAAATCTTTTAAAAACGATAAACGAAAAATTTGTATTTGAAACATTTAATGAATGATATTTACACCAAGTCCAGCTTCATCCATAAGTAGCATAGCCTGCAGTTGTTGTTGTTGTTGTTGTAGTTGTAGTTGTTATAGTAGAGGATTGTTGTTGTTGTTGTTGTAGTAGTTGTTATTGTTGTTGTTGTGATCGAGTTTTAATAAATTCGTTTTTAAATAGAGATAATGCATGAATGTTAAAAGTAAAGTAGTAGAGTATTAGAGAAGTAAAAGAGGCAAAGGCAGAGAGAGAGATAGATAAAGATAAAGATAGGTAGATCGATAGATGGATAGATATTTCAAGAAATTGGAGGCAGAAACAGAACAGAGTAATGAAAAATTCAAATCATATATGAATAGTACATAGATGGGGTGTTTTTATTTTATTTTTTTTTTGAGGGGCAAGTGTTATACTTAGCATTATAAAGAGCACAATCACACAAAAAATTATAATCAACGATATGTGACAACTTTAATATATTGTTCTCAATAAGTTCAGTTATTTTTTGATAAACGATATCAATTAAAAAAGTCACATATCTTGAGATATTTAGACGACGACGACGTTGAGTTGGAAAAAGCTTTTACCATATCAAGATATACACTTACATATAGTATATATATATATGATATGACATATGCATACATATGATATTACATTAATATATATATATGAATCAAATAGGAATACAGAAATTTGTATATCAAGTTGCTGTATGAAATGAAATCGTTGCAGTTTAAGCTTGGATACATATAAGTACATATATATTTATTAGACTGCAAAATTTTGATACAAGTAGAAAACATGCTCATCCATATGATTGGTTAAAGTTTAGCTGGATATATCCTAGACTATATATATTTGGAAGACATTTTCCTATCAACTCCGTTGACTCCACTGTCACTTTGCATTTTATTATTATACGTATTGTTATTAGGAATTTTTAGGAAGTTAAGTTTGGAATTGGTTTGATTTCTTATCAGAGAATCGTTTACCCGATTTTCTTTTGTTTTAACCCCAGAAAACCCACAAAAAAATATCAAAAGATATCAATAAACAAACAAAGAAGATAGTTCAAGAATGTTTATGCCAGAAATGACAAAAATAACAACAGAATTGCAGAGATCGTTTAAAAATTCGGGATACAGAAAATGGACGGAATCTCTCAAAAATGCAGATCCACGACATGATCAGTTGATCGTGTATAGTTCCGTTTTGGAGCATCTATTGCAACAAAAGCTTCATTATGAGCAGGAACGTGACATGGAATTGATTCGTTTGGAGCGATTCAAACGCGAAGGCGCCAAGGATAATCGCATTAGGATTCAAAAGCGTGTGGTAAAGAGAGTTCAGGATATGCTGCCCAACATTGTATTCAAGATGCGCAACGAGTGCGACAAGTTTGAGAGATTTCTGCACAGAGAACATTCCATTCGGAACCTCGATGTGGAACTCTACAATAAGGCCTGGAAATTGCTGTACGCCTGTCGAGAGACTCTCAAACAGACGCTATGATAAAAAAAAGACCTTTAAAAACACCAACCAAGCATATGGATAAGGTTTTCCCTCAATTTCTCCAATCCAAAGTGCATGAACCCGTACCCATTTCCATCTGGGAAGGGATAAACTTACCTGTTTCAGATGATTCTTTAGTATGGTACCCTCCGGTTCGGGTAATGGTGGAATCTCATCATAACCACCTGATGGCGGTGTCAGCTTTGTCGAATCCAAATCCACAACCCATATATCATCGGGCAACCTGCAAAGTTAAATTCTAATGAAACTGTTTACAATTTGAACAAAGGCTTCAATCTGACCTAAAATTCTTTTTGTAGATGAGAAAAGAGGCGGGCACACCGATGACAAAGGGCGTGGGCGCCAAGAGCAGCTGCTCGGCACAGCTGAGGCATGTGGGCAGCAATGGTATCACTGGGAACATGTACTCCAACGGATAGAGCATGGTGACAAATGCCATTACCGACATGGACAAGGCATTATAGTCGCGCGACTGGAAGAGCACCTTATTCTCCAGTATTATCAATGTCCAGACCTTCAGACATGTCTCAACGCCAAGCAGCTCCAACGGCAAATGCAGCGGGAAATCAACCAACGAGAATCTCGTATGATCCGGCAATGCGAATAGCAAAGGTTCATGCACAGTTGGCGACAGCACCTCCACCTGTAGATATATCGAAAAACAATAAGGAAAATTCGTAAAATATCTTTGTGCTTAAATTGTTGCCTCAACTCTGTAATAAGCTTCGAACTTGAAGTGAAAGTGGGAAATAACTGTTTTCTATTTGTCAATCCCTTTAAACTATTTTTTAAAAAGTTCTTTTACTTTTCTTAAAACAGCTAAAAGGGATTGACAAATAGAAATTATTGGGAATCGTGTTGCATCCAACTCGCAACAGAAACTATATTAAATAAACGATAAGAAAATAAGGCTTATACAAAAAGTAAATATTACCGGCTATCAACATATTAGAAAATTTTACATGAGTTGAAAAAATAACATGAAATTTTCCTATGTTAAACTTTATTTTCTGTTGTGAATAGTATTAGCTACGAAACAGCTTTTAAAAACAAATTTCATTAAAAGATGTTAAGCTGAATCTAAAGCTGTTAAAATGAAATTCATTTTGTTAAAATAATTTTTTGTCTCAAAACTATTCCTACTTTGAAAATTTTCGAAAATTCAAAATTTTTATTATCTAATTTTAACATTTAATCAACTTCTGTTTTAATTAACAAACTTCTGTGATCTGTCGAATTTTCATGAAAACCGATTAAAATAACTCGATTGATAGTCAAAAATGTATCGCTGTACTCTGTACTCTGAAATCGCTTCGGCAACATTGAGTTGAGTGAATTTTTCGATGAATTTTCAAATCGCTACTTGGTATATAATAGTGATTTAAAAATGTATTCAAAAATCGACAGCTCGATATTGACGAAGCGATTTAGAAGCACTTTAGCTCGATAACTTCGTTATACAACGATTTTTTGATTAAATGGACAACTCGATTTTCGCGAAGCGATTTCCGAGCTCTTTAACTCGATCATTTCTTTATTAGACTATATATAGTATAACTTTTAAATAATTTAATAATGATAATTGATAATTAAAAATTTCATTCTCTAACTCTAAACAATTTTTATCGACACAATAAAATTTAAAACAAAGAAAATATCGATAACCAACCATAGTTGAAACTTACCTCGACCCGCGTGGAGCCCGGCACGGGCACCGGCGTGGAGAGGAGACGCAGTATCCACGTCTCGATCTCGCGCACATCGTGCAGCACAATGGAGGGCGTCGCCTCGCTGGCATGTCCCGCCAGCACCGTCCAAACGTTATCCCGATTGATTTTCTGCGATGCTCCCACACGTTTCGGCGACGACGATTCGTTGCAGGCATCGATGAGTTTCTTCAAAATGAACAGACACTCACGGAATGTGGTAAAGAACGGATGATGCGATATGATGCACAGCGAGGTCAATGATTGATTACGCAATTTGGTGCGTTTCCTGGAGGCTCGCGGTGACGGCGAATGACTTCCGCCAGATTCCGAGTCAGCGGACGGTGCCATTAGCCCCAATTTGGGCACCGATGTCACCGGCTGGCCTGGCTGACCGGGCTGCTGATGATGATGATGCGAATGGAGACGCTGTTGATCTGAGTCGCGACGCGATGTCAGTTCACGATCCGAATCGCTGGGCGCGACGTTACTTCTGTAGTCGCTAGAAGTAGTTAAGAGGCCGTAACTATTATGGAAAGTGGTTCGGTTAGACAAATAAAGCCAAAAGCGAAGAGTTCCTTATCAAAAAAACTCTCATATAACGTGATGTGGTTGTTTCATTTTCTTTGCGTTTGCGTTTGCGGCACAAAACAAAACTTGCCTGCTAAATGCGGAATCTGAACTACGTTCCATGCTCTTGCGCCACGATTCTCTTCGAAATGCCGACGAACGTCGACCCCTTGCACCACCTGAACCACCGCCAGTGCCGTGTCCATGGCCATTTCCTGTTAAACCACCACGTTCCGTGCCCGCTGCACCGCCGCCTGTCGCCGAACTGGGCCGCTCGATGGGTCTGTAAAAGTTCACACAAATTCCGTAGCGTGTCTTGCCCGAATCCTTGTCCGTCAGCGCAAAAACAAAGGATGTCATATCCCTGATGGCGGAGCCAGTGCGTCGTGGTCCCACGCTGGTGCAACCCTCGGGCTGGCAAAAGTAAACCATGTCCAGGGGCAGCGGAAAATCCGCATGATCCGATGGTGGATAGCGACGCAACAAGTCGGGAACCTATAAAAATAAAAACAACATCATTGTTTACTGTAAGGACAACAAAATTATATTGTAAATCGAATAATTTTCGACGAAAAGATCCATCTCTTTGCAATTATGTGTCATATTATATTTATTTTTTTATAGGAAACTATTATTGCACGATAAAAGTCTCAGCTATGTATGTTGTGTGAAATTTTCATCTTTTTAGTCCTAACCGTTTGGCCTACACGTTGAGTTCTTAGTCAGGACAAAGAGTTTCATACATAGATTTAATTTTTTTTTAATTATGAAAACAATCCTTATTAAATTATCTTGGCTTCCGTTTCTAAGTCATTTAATTATTAAAAATAATTTTACTTTCTGAGTTTTTTGAATTTTTTCTTGATTTTCTGAACCGACAAAATTGATTTTTTTTTTTTAAGAATCTAGCTTTAAATTAATATTTAATTATGATTTATAATTTTATTTTATTTGATTATTATTAAATGTGCAACTTATGGAAAAATCCACAATTTACATTTTGTTAACCATATGCAGATTAGTTTCTAAATCATTTTTAAATTTAAACAACATTCTTTGCATTTATAAAATTGAGCTTCAGAAAATTTAAAGGACTTTTTTCAGCTGTCCCTCTTAAAAAAATCAATTTAAAAATATTTTGCATCACCGTAAAATCATTTAATAATAAAAACTAAGTCGTTTTCAAAACGAGACTTTGTTAACATTAAATTTATAAACAGCAAAGCATTACAATTAAAAAATTTCAGCAAACTATTTTTATTTATTAAATATGTTAGCTATGCTTTGTTGTATAAAAATAGTTTACAAAGAAATAAATTAATTAAAAGAGAATTAGTTTAAATTTTTGAATGGACAGTTGATGAGTTTTTGGAATTTATTTTAATGATGCCATTTCATGTACTGCAATCAAAACATTTTGGGCAGCATTGTTACTAACAATGTTACATTGTTGCACTCTCATCATTATGATGGAACTGAAATTGAATTAAATTACAACTCACCTGAACGGAAGGCGCCTTGTTGCCCTGCATTCCCTTGGGCATCGGTGGGGTCGTATGCGCCCCCACAATGGCCATGTAGTCCACCAGACGAGGGCATAGCGAGGCCCGTTGTTGGTCCGACATCCTAACGATGCTGCTCTCCAACTAGTATCCTTGGACAGGACCTTGCTGTAAGCACACAAACACAAAGTGTGATGGAGTATGCGTGTGTGTAGGGGATAGAGAGAAATAGGGGAAGATTAGAGTGTGGATTTCTGTTGTGCCATTAGCCTTGTTTGAATAATCGAGTTATGCTCAACAAACACACACACACATACACACACACAAAGAGGCTTTCAGCAGGCTCCAAATTCAATTTAAGCCCCAACAGGCTTCTGTGCTACCTTCCGAATGGGGCAATTGCGTCCCTCTCCCATTTCTCTCCTGTTAACCTATTTGCACTCCTAACCCAATCTTTACCTGAGCCAAAGGAAGCCACAACGCACAAAGTGTCGAGAACTCACTTCTCTCTATACTTGCATTTAAAACTTTAGTCACCTCTATTCTCGTATTTAATACCCAACTGTACCTACTGCAATCACATAATCCTTAAGCTTTTCACACGGAAATTCCCGAGAACTCACTTTTCTCTATATCTGCATTTAGAACTTCAGTTACCGCAATGCTCGTATTTAATGCCCAACTGTACTTACTGCAATCACATAATCCTTAAGCTTTTCACTCGGAAATTCCGCAGAATTGCTAGTTCCGGAAACTGTTGGTTCCATGTATTTAAGACTTAAGTAATCGATATCTTGAATAAAAGCAAGTCAAGTCAAGTTATTCTTAAGAAATCTCTAATACTTTCAGTTAAGCGGCTTTAACTAGGAAATTAAATGTATGGGAAGTTCTCTTAACGATTACAATCTGAAATTCGCTTTAAGTGTCTTTACCAAATTAAAAAGGTAACTTCAAAGTTTTTAAGTTAAGTTTTTGTTTCTAATTAATTAACTACTATTGTTAGCTATCATCCTTCTAAATCGTACCAAGACCGGACAAATAGACAGAAGGTAATGGCTGATTTTGGTCAATGTAAGTGCCTAAAAGTATGCAAAAACAAATAGTTTATATATATTTAAATAAGTAACTTTCCTCTTTTTTTTATATTATTTCTTCCTTTATTTAAATTTTTTTGTTTACAGTATCGGATAAAGTTGAATTCTATAATATTGGAAGAAGTGCTGTCTTCATTTTTATGGAGCTTAAAGCCTTAGGAAAATGTTATCTGAGCATCTATTTATCTATGATTTTGTCTCTTCAAAACACTAGTTAAGTAAGCTTTAAGATTTTAAAAAATGTTCATCTTTAAGGCCCTATTCTCTTTCAGCAAAAAATGTTTTTCGACTTTTTTTTTTTGCATTTTTTTATAGCTTGGACATTTAAGAATATAACCCTAAAAGGGTTTTTTGAAATTCGAAATACTTTAGAAGATATGGCCATTTTTGTGGGGTCATGTCTTCGCTAAAATGAGTAGTTTTTAATAAACTTCAAACTTTGAACGCGTTTATCTCGAAACCACGTTTTTCGAGCTGGCGGCCACGATTCCGCCAGTTCTACTGAACCGATTTGGATGAAACAAAGTTTAATCGACGTAGAATTGTCACCATTCTGGCCCGTAGTAAAATAAAAGATTTTCGATTTTATTTTACTATTTTTTTTTTACACTAAACTACAAAAAAATGGGTCCAAATTCGATTTGTCAATTTCAAGTGGCGCCATTTTGTCAAAAAAAATCGCAAAATTTTTATTTTACTACGGGCCAGAATTACATCTATGCTGATCATAACCCTATATTTTTTTTTCATTTCCGACGCTCCGGAGACCCGGAATCGTGGCCGCCGTGACGACACCTTTTTTTTGCACCACCAACTTTGAAGTCTCATTACTTTTTGAACAGCCCTCGTATCGAGGCAAAAAAAATTTTTTTATTTACTTTTACTTTGAACCTTTTGTAATACAATAAATAAAAAAAGTTTTCAATTATTCTTTGCGTTTTCAAATGAGAATTTTTTCAAAAAAGGTCCAAAAACAGCAAGCTGAAGGAGAATAGGGCCTTAAGCTAATCAACTACTACTTAGACTATATCTATCTGAGAATCTAACGAAAGTAAATTAAAAGCTTCATCAAAAACAAGTGAAATAGTAATTTTTATGGCTTAAATCTGGCAAGTCTTTGCCTTTAAATTGATGCAGTCTATTGAAAATTGCATTAAGCAGCCAATAAATTTGCTTTGATGAACGGTTTCAATTTAATGGAAAGGTCATCGGTGCTTCTGCTCCCGTCGTTCACTTTTAAAACCGCGAGGTCATAAAAAATGCATTGAAAATTGTTTTTCTTTTCTTTTTTTTTTGCTGATTTTAAAAGCGAGTCCAATCGAGTAAAAGGCAATAAATCAACGACCTGCAAAGCCAATCAGTCTCTAAGGACCAGTCAAATCAAGTCAGTGGCCTGCTAATGACCTTGCCCAGTTCAGGACACATGAAGGCACATGACAGGACAAGGTTTGGGATTGCCTCGACTCCTAGCTGGATGCCCGTGACAATGTGCAGAACAAATGGGAGGACGCGGTATGTAAAAAGCAAATATAAGTAAAAGCACAAATTGTCGATGGTAAAGCGCTTTAAAAAGCGCAAATTGCAAATTGCCAATCGCATTGACGTCACGCGCGCGATTCGCGAACGAGTGTAAAGCGTGGAAGGTGAGAAATCAAACTAAAATGAAAATGGAAAAAACTTAAAAATACTATAGTCGAGTTGCTCGACTTTTAGATGCCCAGTATCCGTATCTTTGCAGTCAATCGACTAACCACAAATAAAATAAAACAAAAACAACTAGAGCACAGAATTAAATATCAAAAGAAGTAATAAACAAAATCAAAAAATTAGGTATCAATTCTTCCTGGCTTCCAATTTGGACCACCTAAATCTTTTTATTTTAAAAATTTTGAGTTTCTAACTGACATAAGATATCAATCGAAAATGAACCTTTGGTATGATAAATTTATTTACTCATCAAAGAAATCTACAAAAAGATTGCTAAATAAAAGCAGAGCTGTATGAAATTGTAAAAATTACTTTAGTTAAAGAAATACATTTAATCGAATCCACAATTCAAAAATACAATCAACTAAAATTAAAAATTTTAGTATAAACTAGCGTAAGACTTTCTTTTCTTTAATTAATTTTACATTTCTTATACAAAATTCTCAAACAAATTTTATATTTTGATTGACATGAAATTTTGCTGCACTCACTCTTAAGTCTTTAAAATCTACTTGTTAATTATCACGAGCCCATAAGCTCGTGTTACCCTTGGGATACTGGGCTAAAAATAAAAAAGGAAATTAAAATAAAGACTGTCAAGTGAAAATGGAATGCAAATGCCGCAACTGAGAAGCTCAGAAATGTGACCAAGAGCGTGACTTTGTTGATGGCATGACAGTAAGTTCATTTTGCTCGATATGCAGATAAACAGAGCGAGAGAGTGAGGAAGAGAGAGAGAGAAAGAGTGTGTGAGAGAGAGAGAGGCAGTTAGAGGAAGCCAGATGAGTCCTTGATAACACTTGACAAGCTTATGACAGTCTCAAGGACAACTAATAGCAGATGTGGAAAGCTTAAGTCAAAACAACATTTTTCAACGACTTTGCATATTTACAGAATGTAGGGGGTTAGTTGTAGGGGGGGTTAAGGGCGTTGTGAGGGGAGTGGGGGGAGTGGCAACTGCGTTTTAGCCTTCAACGCTGACAATTTTCATTACTGCTAAAAGTTTTTCAGTTTTTTTTTTTTTAATGTTGTGGCACAAGGCCAAAGTTAGTATGCTCTGTGGTCCAGTTACAGCCACAGAATGTGTGGCACATGTCACGGCTAATCGTGTCAAGGCTGCACATTCCTTAACCCTCCCCCTTTCACTCCCCCTTAACCCTCTATCACCCCCTAATGCAACGTTTGCCGCTGCATTAGCGAACGTTGGGGAATTGTGCAAAAAAAAAGAAAGAGAGTTGGGGAAATATATTTGTCTACCCGTCATTCATTTCATTTAATGGCTCCTCATCTCCGTCTCCATTTCCATTTCTCCGGCTCTCGGACTTTTTATATGACATGGCCGCCAACGCAGTTGAAGTGCTTTGGCATTATGACATCAGAGACAGCAGCCAGCAATTGTCTGTTTCACTTCACACTACTCCTCTCTCTCCCCTTCTCGTTGTGGAACGTTAAAAATAGCAAACAAGCCAAAGAAAACTGTCATTAACCGAAAACAGAAAATGCTACGCACGTTTTCCCTATGAAATCATCCGCAGGCCACTGAAATTCAATACAGAAAACCCCACGCAATTAAAATGTGTCTGTGACAGAACAGAACAAAGCCTTTCCAGCATCAGATGATGCAATAAATTGAAGCTATTGATTGATATGACTTTGGCACAAAATTCGTATTATATAAAAGGAGTAAAGGATTCAAGTGCTCCACACAAAGATCTTTTAAATGACCATAAAGAACATTTTAATCAATAGAGAAATAAATATATAGTCATATTTTATTTTTTACTATTGCACGATAAAATTGTCTCAGCCATGTTGTGTGAAAATTTGAGCTTTCTAGCTTTAACCGTTTGGCCTACACATTGATTCTCAGTCAGTCAGTGAATCAGTCAATCAGACAGGACAAAGAGCTTTATGTATATAGATTATATTGGGATTATTAGAATTTTATAAAAAATATTTTATTTTAAAGAATTTTGCAACTAATTTTACCATTTGGACAGTCCACAAAATAGGTAATACAGTCCTCTTAAGCATTTGAAATTTATAGTGAGGGAATAATTTCTAACGAAAAATTTATAGTTCAACAACAAAACAAAGTCTAGATTTAAAGAAAAACTAAAAAATACCGACAATTATTTAGAAATATACTGTTTGTAAAAGAAAGCTCTAGAAAACGATATAAAAATGCTAATAAGACAGTATAAAGAGTTTGTAAGCTAAAAAGTACAATTTGAAAACTATTTTGAGGCAGTTCAAAAGCTAGAAAATCTAATTTTTTGCAACCCTATAACTTGAAAAGCAAAAGGCTTAAAATTTGATACAAATATTCAACTTTTTTTTTAAATTTCAATATCATACAAAAAATTTGTGAATTTTAAAAGAAATATTTGTCAGAATCATTAAAAAAAACTAAAAAAAAACCTGGGCAGCAAATCACTTTAATGCTGCTTTCGATACTCAATCAAATCCGTTCCAAAGAAATTGTTTCCACTTGACAAAGTACTTGAAGATATTTTGCTTGTTGCATAAGTTGTCATAGTTAAGAATCAATGAATGATGACACACAGAGAGAACAAGAGCAACAGGAAGTAGACGAAGAATAAGTATAAACTGAATAAAAGCAGAGCATTTGCAACCATAACAACAGTCAGACAAAAACTTATTTAACAAGAGACAGAATGGAGAGGAAACTGTGAGTAAAAAGGGAAATATGTCACAATAAGCATAATAATAAAACTGAAATGCAAGGCAGCAACTGCGCATAAAGAAGACGAGCCAAAGGAATGCGACAATTGCGACAGAGAAACGAAGAAACAGAGCGTGACTGCAGTTTGAAACGACTGCAGAATACCCTAAATAAACTTAGGTATGTCAATATTTTTAATAGGTTTGATGCCTTATGAACATGAAGAGTAACTTAAATCAAAGATTCGTTGCTTATAAACGGTTATCACATTGAATGCATTAGAAAACATTAAAAATATGGTCACCTTAAAATGAATTTATGAAAAATAAATTAAAACTTTCCTGAAAATATATTTAAGCCAAGCAAGAATGTTGATATTTTGGATACCAAATAAAAATAGCATTAAAAACAAAGTAACTGGTCACCTTTAAATAAATAAGGCACATTAGGAAAGACCATTTATTGATTGCAGAATATTGCTACAGGACTTTTAAGCTATTTAGCTTAGTAAAATTTTAGTTTGAATCCAGCAATGGAAATAAAAATTCTAAATAATAAAGAAAAATGGTCGCCCTAAACTCTTTTAGAGTTCTTTCTTTTAAAAAAAAAAATAATGAAGCAAACTAATATGCAGCAAAAGTAGAGCAAACAAAATCTATATATACATTTGAAAGCATTCCGTTAAGTAAAAAATATAAGAAATTGCATTCTGCTCACAAATAAGAAGCTTTAAAATAAGCTTTATGCTTCAATTGAACAATGTGCGCAGTGCGCACTCTTTTCTCGGTCTTATCAAGTGCCGTTTTCCAAGTCTCCCAGAACTCCTTTGTCTCTCTGTCTCTGTCTGTTAGCGGCTTAAGTGCAGCACAAAAGTATGCAACGTTAAATCAACCGCAACCTCAAGCTGCTTAAAGACGTGTCTGTAAGGTGGAAGTGGAAGTGGAAAAAGGAATTCTTCATGTTCCGCCTGGGCCACTTACTTATCAACTCGAGTGTTTGCAGGAATGTCTCTGGGGCGTTGCGTTTTTCAATTAATTTGACGTTGTGTGACTCGCTTTACATATCTACATACATATACATATATGTATGTCTTGGCTTTTTAGCTATTTTATAGCTATACTTGGCAATCTTGTTAATGCAAAACGAAATTCTTTGAGCTGTCTCAGATAACTTGAATATACTTAAGAAAAAACCAATAGCTTTCCGTCGCAAATATCTTACAGGCAAATATATGGACTGTTAGTTCATTTCAACTGTTATCTTGTATCCGCCAGGCTAGACTTTGATAGTCTACTATGCCAACTTTATAGGAATGCTCAGCTTCACTCGAAAAACACATCTTCGACAGTTCCCAATAATTTTTTATATTAATTCAAACATTTCGTTCCAATTTCGTCTATATATATATAGGCTATACTCGAGTTCCCGACTTTAGGATACCCGTAACTTATTTAAATATACATAACATATTTTTCTTGCATACTTTTAGGCAGTTATATTGCTTAAAGACCTTAATCTATTAGTTAAAAAAATAGAATATCTTAAAAACTGTGGAAATTGGCGTGGGGTTTATAGAAGTGTGTGTGGTTGGTTGCTCTAGCTCTTATAGTCTCTGGGATCTGGGCGCTCAAACAGACGGTCAAACGGACATGGGTATATCGACTCGGCTGTTGATGCTGATCAAATATTCATGTATACTTTATAGGGTCGGAGATACTTTCTTTTCCCTGTTACATACATGCATTTCAACAAATACAATATACTTTTGCTTACTTCTTAAATAACGGATATAAAAATCAACGTTTTTTTATTAACAGTTTTGATAAACTTTTAGCTAATTCTAGCTACAAATTTTTTGTTATCGACATTTCTTTTTTAGCCTTAAGAAATCTTACAGCACTGGGAAGTACAAATGTACATATGTATGTTCATATGTCTGTATATGTACATGTCTTCTATGTGTCTCCAGGCATGTCGAGTCCCGAGACCCTAAGAGTGGTGTGAATGACTTGTTTTTGTTGTTGTTCTTGTTGTTGTTGTTGGCTCGCACGTGCCCAGTTGTTGGCATAAAATCGATAAAAGGCTCGGCAATTGCATTGCGTTACGCTTTTATATGGATGATGGTCAAAAGCATAAACCAGAAGCAAGCAGAGAGGGCCTCAAAATATACAAAAAAAATGTAAAATAAAACAGCAAAAATGGAAGAACCGAATGGGAAATGAAGCATTCACATCATCAAGGCCACACAATTTTAGCAGCAGCACAGTCGACGCTTATCGAAGGCTCACACACACATACAGATATAGATATAGAAGAAGCAGCGTGAAATGTGATGAACAAATTCAATTAATGCCAAGAGCGTGGCTACCAAACATAATATGCTGCATTAAAAATTCATTGGAATTTTGTATAACAACAGCAAAGCAATAAAAAAGAAAAACACGCGCAAAAACAAAAGCAAACGCAAAGTCAAACACAAAAGCAAATACAAACACACAAACACACACACAGTCTTTAAATACGCTCAAAAAGTGTGCTACGAAAAAGAAAAAAAAATGTTCATCGTATGCCGCTGCGGCGACAGCTGCGACTTCCAAAGCTGTCCAAAACTTCATACGTGAAGACAACGCAGGTGCGCGGTGGGAGGTGGGAGGTGAGATTAAGCTGAGGTGACTTTGGCAAGGCTAAGCTACAGCAGCTACAGTAACAATGAAACACACACTTACTCACTCACTCACCCACACACACACATGCTCGTATACGCAGCGGGCAACCGCGTACGCAACAAGGTCACTGGAAAAATCGTTAAGCAGCAGCAGCAAAGACAATAACAACAACAAGAAGAGCAATGTACAGTATGTCAAGTAATTGTTTGGACAAAGGAAAAAAAATTACAGACTTTAATTTGCTTGCTTGGTATTTTCGTATTCTTACAATTTTTAAAATTAAAAACAAATATTTATATTTTTTACTTTGTCCAAACAATTATTTGACATACTGTAAGTGTCGATACTAAAGCTTCTATTGCTGCTCTTGTTGTTTTTGTTTGTCGTAGTATACACACACACATTCACCACACAAAGGCAAAGCAAAACGCAGGCCTGCTTGTGTGTGTGTGTGTATGTGTGCATCATTTGATTGTATACACACACACATGGTTAAATGTATTACTTACTCGTTCGCTCTTGTCGCTTAGTTATAGTTGCTCTCGTTTTTGTTGTTGTTGTTCAATGCGTCAACATTTTGTATTACAATTGTTGCGCTGCATTTCAAGTTATTAGAACACGCGGCACACGCACTACACATACAAAAATTTCACGATATGATACAAAAAAATTATAATTTGTTACACTTGTAAATTGCGCTTGATTTATTGCTATTTATTTATTGTTTCCTTTTTATCGTTTTAGTTCAAAACGTCTCAAGTTTTCTCCACGGTCATCGGTTTGCTTAAAATGCAGCTATGGCTCCACCTGGCGTTAGTTTTAGTTGTCAAAAACAAACGTCTTTGCTGCGCGCTGTCCGTGTTGTAACTGTTTACTGTGACTGACTAATAAACATCCAGGACGCGGGCTCTGCTGCTCTGCTGGCACTTTGGTGAATTTTCTTCTTTTTTTTGGTTGGTGGTGGTGGTGAGTACTTTGTGGTGTGTTCAAATTCCTATACGCGCGTGCAATGGCCGCTCGTTGCCAGACTGGAAATAAAATGCCGTACGCGCCATTCCATTAGAATACCATTTCCATGCCGCACTTGTTGGATTCTGCTGTTAAATACGGCGCATGTCAGCTGCCAGCCACGTGCGTTCCAATGCACTATGGGGTATTTTACCGAAAATATGTCATTTATTAATAACTCGTAAACTAAGCAAGTTATTTTGATGCGGCTTTTTTTCTAGTATTACAGAAACCCTTCGAAATTTTTTGGAAAAGGGGGCGTGGCACCATCTCCGCCCCAGATTTTTCTTTTTAATTTTTTGTTTTTGGTACCCAGTAAGTTTATGATTTATATTGTAACTAGCAAGCTTTGACCTTATATATAATTAGCAATATAAAAAAAAAAGTATTTGTTGGACATAGAAAGTTGTAAGCCCTCTTAGACAGCTGTGAGCATAAAATTAAAAAAAAAAATTAGGGGGCGGATATGAGGCCACGCCCATTTTTCCAAAAAATTTCGAAGGGTTTTTATAACACTAGAAAAAAAACCGCATCAAAATATCTTGCTTATTTTACGAGTTATTAATAAATGACACAAAAACAGATCAAATTCTCCATACGAAAAGCGAGAAAATTAGAACTGAAAAATTGTGAGGTTACGTGCTAAAAAATTGGATTGGGAAAAAGGCGCACCGAGGCGCACCTTGAGGTAAACTATTCTGAATGAAGAAATATTGACTCTACAACATGGACAAGGACTCACTCTTAACAACTTTCAACATTTTTGCTAAACTCTTCCCAAAGTTTAACTTTACTTTCCAAAATTAGACATTGACACCACTTGCTAAATACACAAATTATTAAAAAGACACGTACAAAAACAACAATCTATAAGCAGAAACACGTAGTACAAACCTGAGCAGTTAACATCCATTTCAAATTGGTATTTATAAAATGATTCTCTTTTATGTTTTTCAATTTGAAAATTCACTTAAATTTTGCAGTTAACAAAAGCACGCGGGCATCGGTTGAAACAGCTGACTTTAACAGCTGGTATCTTAACATTGGAATGTTATGTTAACATTTCTGGTATGTAACATAACAGTTTGAAGTGTTTATTATATGTTAGCATTAAAAAACCATACATTTGCATACTTTTGAAAAATGAATAAATGACACTTTTTCGGTAAAATACCCCATAGTGCAATGCCTCTATGTATGTGTGTATGCGTGTACATGTGAGTATATGCATGTGTTTGTGCATGTGTGCTTACGGCTATTGCGGCTGCCTCTTTGTTGTTGTTGTTTTGATTTTATTTGCCGTTAGTCAAATTTGCCGTTGAAATTGAGTTAAAATAGCCAAAGTTGAAATAAAGCTAAGGCTAAACTAATTTGTGGCTATTTATGTCAAAATGTACATGTGCATACATATACATTCATATGTTTAACCTTCCTTGTGTGTAACGGAATATTTAGAAAAAGTTCCGGAAATTTTCCGTTAGCTTAAGCTCGCTCTCAGAACAGCGAAAAGCTTTGCAGGCTGAAAGCGCAACTTATTCGTTGAGCACAGAGACGACACTGAGTCAAATAGCTATTTTTATGACAGGAACTCTAAAAAGTATGCTATTAAAAATAAAGAAATGTTTTGATATGGAATATGGGCATTTCCACAGAAATATCAACCGAGGCTAAAAACGAAAAATTTATCAAAAACTCACATCTCGTGAAATATCCTTCCAAAAATGCATTAAAGTTATTTAGTTATGCAATATACGCTAGAAGAAATTCAATAGGATGAACATATAGATTCTACATTGGAATAAATTTACTTTTTCTATATTTTTGCCCATTTCCTTAAAAATTGATTTCCAAAATGGACCGTTTGTATTCTATCGATTACACTAAGAAGGATAGTGAGATTGTAACATAAACCACTTTAACAAATAGAAATATATTGAAATTTTAATTTGCAACAAGTTTTTCGAACGGTTTCGATATATAAATTAAAAAAAGAAAGGCAGAAACAACAAATATTCTGTGGAATATTTTGCCACGTGCGACAGTGACTCAAATCAAATTTTATAAAAAAAGTACTTAATATTTTTAAATCAAACAAAATGCATTTTTTAGATAAATGAATGTATTACATTTCAAAATAAATTGGATCAAAATATTCGTTCACGTTTTGCCGAAATTTGTGTTAGAGCTGGTCGCCGAAAAAACGACTTCTATCTGAGTCGCGTGCGAATGTCTTGGTTATTTTAAGTTATCTTGAAAACGAACAATTTCCCAAAATCAACCTTAGCATCAATTATAGTGCTAATCAAGACCTAAAAGTTTCCCCTTTTGTCACAACAAAATAATGTTTTGGCATATGTTTTATTTCACTTTGAATGCGTACGAATGTCGCATTCGACATTAGAGAATTACCCATATGCAATATTTAAAGTTCACTTCAAATCAACTAAAGTCATAGGCATACGTATTTTGACACCATTTAAAGTTAATTCCACTCATAATTTGAGTTAATTCAATGGAAAGGTCATTCGAATTCCTTTTGAATGATATAAAACTTTCCTTGATCCATTAAGTGCCCATTGAAATTTTCAAATTTTTGTAAACGTCTACTTTTTCAACTTTTTTCATCGACTTTTTAAAAAAAATTTGTTGCTGTAAAAAGTTTCTTTAAACAATTCTAATAGTGACTGCACTTTTTGGCACTTTTGTATGAATGAGGAAAAACTACATACATACATAATTAAATGTACGACGAATATTTAAAAAAGTGAAATTGCTATTTAGTAAAGTTTGTAGAAAGTCCATTTGAATCGTTAGTCTTTGAAACCGAGCTATAAGCTAAGTTAAAGCTCTTGAAAGATTTTCGAATTTTCTATTGGATAAATTGAAATAAATTGTAACAGCTGACAATGTTTCTAAAAGTCCATTTTAATTAATCAACTTAAAGTCAGAGCTATAAGCTAAGCAATAAGCTCTGTCTCTCTCATTTTGTCTCTTTCTATTTCCTTCAATTAAATTAAAAGCTTTGCTTCGTTAATTCAGATTCAGCTTTCAATGAGCTTTCATGATTAATTACATTTTGGGGCTTTTGTTTTAACCATTGGATGTTTATTGGACAGCCGTATACAACAAGATTACATAAAATGTATATATTAATTAAATATATTACAAAATACAGTTTGACTGTAAGTAGCATTAAAAACTACACAAAAAAAAAAAGAGTTGATTAAAAATTTCGAATTGATAAATGCAACGAAAATGCCAACAAATTTCTGGAGATTGGGGAAGAGGGAGGAGGTTAATTGGCCAACCATATGCGCTGAGCTTAAAGCTAAGAAGGCGACAGCTCGAGCTGCACCTGCTATAAATGCACATTCTGGGAGAGTTTTAATTAGGAAAAGTACGTCACATGGCGAGCCAAAGGGGGGGGGAGTGGAGAATTCCTTGTTGTAAATAAATGCAAGAGTTACAGCCTTAACCGTTAACCGTGTGCTGATCATTTAGCCTTAATGGAGCAGGAAAAGCGCCGGTTGCTCCAAATGTTGTTTCCACACATTTGAGAAGCTGGCCATGGTAACACCATCGATGACACGATGGTCAGCTGACCAGCTGACACTCATAATGTACGCCTTGATCACTTCGTCCTTATCATTGAATCGCGGCACAGGCTTCGTCCTTCCCATGGCCCCGATGGCCACCTGGGGCGCCATAATGCACGGATGCGTGTAAGTGCCGCCCACCTGGAAAAGAAAGAGATGGGTGATAATAATTTATAATTCAATTTAATTTTAATTGAAGCTAATTTTGATTTAATTTAACCTTTTACAAGGTTTTTTTTTTGTAAAAATTTCCTATAAGAATTTCAACAAATAATACAACATTTTAAAACGGAAATAAAATTGGATTATTAAATTGTAAGTAGAGAAAAAAAGACTCAAGATAAATAGCATTCGAAATGTTATTCGGAAATTCAAATTAGGGCGAAAAATAGTCCAAAATATTCTATTAAAAGTCGGACAAATCAGATTAATTCAAAATAAAGATTAAGCATGGAAAAATTGTTGGTTTAAAGATTCCTCATGTTAAAAGTTAAAAATTTACTGATATTTTACTAAATTTGGTTAAAGATTGTATATACTAGTAATACAACCGACTTGTCAAATAATCAATTTTTAAGGAAAACTCGTTTTTAAGTAAAACAAATAATCAAAAAAAAATTTTTTTTAGAAAGTTTTTACAATATCTTAAAGCCCCATTTAGACGAGCACTTTTTCACCGACACTTTTTGTCAAAATGTGACAAAAAGTGTCGGTGAAAAAGTGCTCGTCTAAATGGGGCTTAAGTAAGTTATAATAAAATCAAACGAAATTCAAACTTTTATAGCTTTGCCAAAACTTTCAAGCGGTTTTTTGATTTTCATGACATTTTGATCACAGTTTGGCATCCAAATTCACAAGAATTCGACTTTTAAGCAACGGGTTCCTTAACTTTTCTGAAAATTCATAGTTGAAAATCTTAAATTTAAACAATTTATCAAATCCTTGTGCCATTATTAACTGAACTGAGTTTTGCAAGTAAACTACGATGCACTTAAAAAACAGAGTTTTCGACTTTTCATGAAAATCGATATCATTAACTGGACTGATATTCAACAAATTATCGAGTAAAAGTACCAAGTTAAATTTAACTTTTTTTTCAAGTTTTTCATAAACAACTTACAACGCCAATGTTGGAAAGGGAGAAAGTGCCATCGGCGAAATCCGAAGGCGTCAAGGAGCCAGTGCGTCCACGTTCCACGAGTCCATTCAAATCCTTGGCTATTTGAATGATATTCTTGGCCTGGCAATTCTTAATGTTGGGCACGACGAGACCCTGCGGTGTATCGATCGCCACACTGATGTTGTGCGCTCCCTTGTAGATCAGCGACTCACTGGCCAAGTCCAACGAGCTGTTGACAATCGGATACTTGGCCAGGGCTATGCTGGCGGCCTTAATGCAGAAGGGCATAAAGGTGAGCTTGGGCACGCCCTGTTCCTGGGCAGCTGGCTGCAATTGGGCACGGAACTTCATCAGATTGGTCATGTCGATCTCATCGCTGTACGCAAAGTGAGGAATTTTCTAAAGGAGTGAACATCAAAGGCCAATTAAGAGTTATTTGTTTGAAAATAAAAAGTTAAAATAAAAGTTAAATTTCAATGTTTTTGTTTTAAAAACTATTAAATACAAAACAAAATAATTGAGAAAATTAGAAATAAATAAAAATTTAAATTTAATTATTTCATCTTTTTTTATACAGATTAAAAACCATAAATTGTATTTCCAAAAATAAAATTAGCCCGGCTCTCACGATCATTATTGTCAACAAATATGATTATGATATAATGATTTTTAAGAAATATTCTATATCTTCGGTTCCATAATTCTTTACTGGTTTACTGGTACTTAATTCAAATCTTTAAAAGCGTTTTCTAAATTGAGTTTTGGCTTAAACAAACCTAATAGACTCTTTGTACCTTGTACAGGATATACATATTATATAAACGATCTTCTATTGAATTTTGTTATCTTTTTTGTGCAACACGATACCTTCTTGGTAAAGATTGAAAATGTCTGGATGCAATATTTTCAATGAATCTTATTTCTGGATTTTCCCTAATACTTACAACAAATGTTCGATAAATTATAAATTTATGCATGCCCCAGACTTAAACTTTTTCATATTTTCAGTCTATAACTTTACGTTTATTTTAATTTAATTTATTAATTAATCATTTAAGTTTAAGTTCAGAATTAGTTGACTTATTTTCGACTGCTCTAAGTCGTGCTACAGTAAAAAAAATAAATTATAACTTACCAGCGACTCGGACATTGACTTGAGCATTGATTTCCTCACACCCTTGAGCACCTCGACACGATCAGCTGGCTTGGGAATTGGCGGAACAGCTGGAGCAGCACCCGCTGGAGTTGCCTGTTTGCCCGCCTGAATGCTGGGATGTGGCACATTTGTGCCGGCTGGCACTTGACCCAAATACTCCAGAATATCGCCCTTGAGCACACGACCATTTTTGCCCGTTGGCGGCACCTGGGCCAGATCCAATTTATGCTCCTTGGCCAAACGACGCACAGCGGGCGTGGCCGGAGTGATAAGACGCCCACCAGTGGCAGCATCAATTGATGCTCCAGCAGCTGTAGCTGCAGTCTTCACTGACTCGACATCGCTCTCACTGGAAGATGAGGAGGAGGAGGAGGAGGAAGATGTATCCTCATCGCCTTCCTCATCGGCAACTTCAAATTCAAGCAGAGGTTTGCCAACCAGCGCCAGCTCATCAATGCTATGAAAGATGCGAGTGATTTTGCCATCGTAGCGACTGGTGATCGTCACCGATGCCTTGTCCGATTGCACTTCGCACAAGTTATCGAATTGTTCGACGGTGTCGCCGACTTTGACGAACCATTCCTTGACCGTTACCTCGCGTATGCCCTCGCCAATGTCGCTCAGATTGAAGGCCACCTTCTTGTCCAGGCAGGCCGTTAAATGCAAGCAACGCGCCAGCTAAAAATAAAAAAGCAGTATTAATTATTATTTTTAAAATTTAAAATTTATAATGTCAAGTTTAGACGAGCTTAAGTTGATTTTAAAAAAACATGTTGATTTACAAAACATTCTACAAAATTAAGTAGCAGTCTTAACACTTCTGATATTTAAACTTAATAATTTAAAACATTTTTTTTTTTTTTTGTTAAATCCGTTTTAGCTGCCTTATAAACTTAGTTGAAAAAAACATGCGCCCTCTTGCGGCTAGAGCACTCGTTTGCTCTTGCTCTGTCACACCTGTTGCATGCTGTAGCAGCTGCTATTGCGCGCTCACTCGCACACACACAGAATACTTGCACACACTTGTTGTGCGAACTTTTGATTACATAACAATCATCACAATTCAAAACGAACGAACTTCACACAACGTTTGCGGTTTTGTTGTAACTTTTTCTTATTGCTAAATTATATTATTATTAAAACAATTACTTACAGCGCTTGGCCGTGAGCGACGCAGCCAAAATGTGCTGCCATTTCGTAGCAAATGCGTTGCCATTGCCATAGTTGTTGTTTTCTGTGTTGACCTGTAAAGCGCGCAATTTGTATTAACATTAACATGTTCAATTTATTGTAATTTACCTCTTAAAATGCTGCTTAAATGCGTTTAAAACTCAACACTCAACGGCCCCCAAAACGATCGACCTTATCAAGTGTAATTGTGGCCGCGTTCTAAGCAACTTCAGTTTGTTTTGCATTCGCCAGCTGTTTGTGATCGTTTTGGCGCCATCTGTTGTAAAAGCATACAAGCGACATCATGCATGATGGCATATGCAATATCGATAACAGCTGGTTGGCGCCATCTGTTGTAAAGGCATATGCAATATCGATAAGCAGCACCAGCAATATCGAAAAAAACAGCTGATCTAAATACAAAACAAAAACAACGTGGTCGACAGAATGGTAAGTTTACTTATTACATTTAATTTACTTAATAAATTAATATGCCCGCATTAAAAATTGGCAGACAAACTTGCGCAAGGAACTAGAGAAATGCAAGCATCCCAACAGTCGCAAGACAAAGGCGCTGGGAAAAAAGGCGCGTCGTCAAAACAACAAACACAAAGTGCGCATGGGACATGCCATCAAAAGTAATATGATGGGCGAGAAATTGAGCTGGTTTCTCGGGCAAATCGACGAGGGACGAACAACGCCGCTGAGTCCGCAGGAATTTGAGGATTTTATTGCACTCTACCTGCAGCGTTTCGATGAGGAACTCGAACAAATTGCACTGAAGCAATCGATAGGAAAACATCGGGCCAATCAGCACGCGGCACGACAGAATGTCATCAAAATAACATTGGAAAGGGAGCGCAACGAGTATCAAAGTGGTGGCATGGGTGAGATTTATAAATATTAAAGTAGTTGATAAAAAAAACTGATATATTACTTATCGATATCAATATTTTGACAAAAATATCGATATATCGATACTAGTATTTTTTAAATATATAGATAACAAACATTAAAATATGTATTTCCTAAAACAGAATTGTTAAATCTCTGCGATGCGGCCAAATTCAAGATGCTCTTTGATTGGGATGGCAGCGCATTGAGTGTGCAACATTTAAAGCTGGATTTGGTCTCATACAACATGTTGCAACGGCTCAAACAGGCGACAACCACAACTGAAACTGAAACTGAGGCAACGACGAGCAGCAAAGCGACGAGCGAAAATCACATGGAAACTGCATAAAAATCTATTTTTATTTATCGATATTGGCCAATAATGCACAACGGCTTGAAGTTTGTCGACTAAAAGTTATTTTGCATAAAGTAGACATAAACTGAATATAAACATACAAACTCAACAAATAAAATATTTTCTTTTGCATTCCTATATAAATTTCGATAATTTAATTGAACACGTGCGATGCAACACTGACCATCGATAGCTCGTCTATCGGCCCAACAGCTGTTTTGAGTACGCAAGTGTGTGTGTGTGAACTTGAATTCTTTATCCGTGTGCCGATAAATACAATTGTGGTGAAATATTTCCCACATATTTTGAAATTGGTAAGTTTTATTACATAAACAAATGCCAGGCGAAAGCAAAATTGCAGCAGTGTTTATTCTACGTACCAGCTACTGATTGAATACACACGAAAGCAATGGGCAGCAATTCATCCAAAGCAGTCGGAGTCGTGGAAACCGCCGCAGCCCCCGCGCCCACAGTGACGGATGCAGCGGCCGCCGGTGACAAGCCGAAAGCATGCAAAGCATGCTGCGCCTGTCCCGAAACAAAGCGTGCACGTGACCAATGGTAAGTGAAATGCAATCAACAGTGACGCAACATTAACATTTTTTGGCACCGTTTCCAGCATTGTGGAAAACGGCGAGGAGAACTGCACAAAGCTCATCGAGGCGCATAAGCAGTGCATGCGAGATGCTGGCTTCAAAATCTAGGAATCTATGCAGCGCTTCTCATGTGGGCGGAGTACTTAAAATATGTGCAAGCAGCCCAATTAATATCTATCCTATTTTTTTTTTATGTTCGGTTGTTATATCTCAAGCTAATTATAGTTAATTTAATTGAAAACATAAACCAAAATTGTTAAACAAAAGTCGCATTTGCTTTGTTTACTACTGTAGCAGCATACTAGCCATGGTGTGTGAAATTACAAGGTGGCGCAAGCAGTCGGCAAATCTGTAATCAATAACGCGCTTAAATATTTTGTTTTTGAGGAAAGTTTTCTATTTATTTAATTTATTGATGAAACAGTTAACGGTTCTTGCGGTGTATAAATTTAAGTTTGCAATTGAATTAAGTTTTTAGTAAAAACTTTTTACTTATTTTTATTGTACTATCGCTTGTGCAGCCCTAAAGCAAGTGCAACTATGACGTCAGCAATTGCTTATTTTATTGTACAGCCCTGAAGCAAGTGTAACTGTGACGTCAGTGTGTCGTTTTTTTTTTTGACGCCATATAACGTAATTTAGATGAAACTAAGCGTACGCAAGGCCACAACAGCAGCCATGTAGAACGTAATGAGCAACATTGTGGCAAAGGCTAAAATCCGCGACGGCTGTGGAACTGGATACAAGGCATAGACGAGCGTATGGACAATGCGAGCGACGGCGGCGACGCGGAACAAATTGCAGGCGATCAAGGGATTTGGATTTGTGCACACATAAATTAGGGCCATGATGAAGTATGGCAAAATGTTCTCCATGTCATTGCGGTGTGCTCTAGAACAGAGAGAGAGAGAGTTAAAGCTTGTAATGCTGGATTCACATTGCGTCACAGAATGTCACAGAGCATTGACACAATTCTACACTGTGACAGTCGGTGACGCAGTGTGAACCAGAATAACTCATTCCAGTCATAGTGAATTATGTCTAGTTCACACTGCGTCACAGACTGTCACAGAGCACTGTCACAATTCTACTCTGTGACATTCTGTGACTCAGTGTGAACCAGCCATAACTCATTCCAGTCCGTGGACTATGTACCTGCGCACGCGTTCCACATGTGGATCATCAAATTGCACTTCGATGTTCTTAAAAAAGAGATCCTCCTCATTGGGAAATATCTGCAAAAAGATTTTAACAAAATATCAAACAATTAAAGCAAACTTGATGAGTGCAAAGTGCAAAAATGTTGCAGAGTCGTTTTTTACCTTGCGCCGCAAACCCAATGGAATGAGACCCACCAGCTGTGTGGAATGTGATTATGTGGATGCTGAAACACTTCTGATTGGAAATTTGAAATGGGAAAACACTTACCTTGTAACGGAAACGTTGCAATGCCGTTAGCAAAGACATGAGCAGCATTTTGACCACCAACACTGTGGCCCAAAATAGATAACAACAAAATACAGGATTATCCAATGTGAGCAGATCCTTGGTTACATTTGTATTATTCGACATGTTGACAGCGCGTTTATTTTGGGTTTTTGGTTTTATGTGTGTTCCGTGCAAAGTGTGGCGACTGATTGACGTTGTTCCAAAACAAAACAAATCAAAAGAGCAAAGCTCAATAAAAACAACATCTACAAACTGACTGGCCAAACAGGTTCCACAAATGGCTAGGAGACTAGGTAACTGGGCGCTCATAAAAAACCACTCATTAAATCTTCCACCTCCCCCTTCCACACCCGCCTGCTCATTTAGATATACTTAATAAAACGAATAATGACATAAACCGCCTCAAAGCCCACAATGTTAAAGGTTATGAAAAAGCTCAATATTCTCGCCGGCTGCGGCAACGGCACACAAGCATAAACAATCGTGTGGATCACTCGCGCACAGGCTCCGATGCGTATGAGCAGCTTGGCGGTTAAGGGGTGGGGGCCACACGCCACATATGCCAGGGACATGAGTAAAAAGGGCAGCACGTTCTCCAGATCATTGCGATGAGCACTGAAAGCAAAACGAGAGAGAGTCAAACAATGAGAGAGAGTAGTTTTAACAAGTTGCATGCATGCGAGAGAGAGAGCGTGGGAGTGAAGAGAGACAGTGAAGAGATTCTGTTCCAATACTCGAACGTCCACCTTATTAAGTGGTCCAATTTAAAGGATTTAAAGGGCAGAAATGCGCATCCACGTAGGATGCAGCAGGAAATAAAAGATGTTCGGCACTGACATCATTTGCAATTAGCCTTTTATCGCTGCCATGGTCGAACGCAGAGGTGGAAAGAGTATTTAGTCAAATGAACAATGTCAGAACTAAACTTCGAAATAGAACGGCCGTTCAAGCATTAAACTCAATTTTACATATGAGGTATTTTATCTGTTCCACTCATATTTTACAATATTAATAACATTTAATTTTAACTTGAGAAGTTTTCAAAAATACTGGATTAAATCAATAAAAAAAATCTTTTCACAACTCCAGCGTTTATTTTAAGCTAACAAAATTTTTTTTTGGCTATTTCTAGCTTTTAACAAAGGCTAGTTTAGCTTTTTTATGACCCGAAGAGTTGGCAGCACTGCATGCAAGCGAGAGAGAGAGAGAGACAGAGAGAGAGCGTGAGAGAGGTTGAGTTTAACTGTGGGCAAGTGCAGGAGCGTGACGTCACAAACTCTTTTACTGCAAGCTGCTGTGATTAATGCTGGCAAATGAGAGTTACGAATACTGTATCTAAATTTTGTTCGAACTAACTAGATCAATTGGAATAGGATCCACTTACCGGCGCATGCGTTCCACATTGGCATCGTTGAAACGCACCTCGGGCGTGCGTCCCATTCGCAGATCTTCCGGATTGGCAAAGGTTTTGGTTTTCATCCTTTGGCGTGCCGTCAACAAGGACATGCACAGCATCTTCAGTATGAGGACACTGCTCCAAAATAAGTAACAACAAAATACAGAATTTGTTTGGCTCAACAATGGCTCCGATGCAGGCACAGACATGTTCATTGTCTCGTTGTTGGTGTCTTACTAACAGTTTTTAATTTGACATGCGATCCGAAGGACATTCGAGTCGAGGCCACATCACCGTACTCGAATAGCAGCTGCTTGTATTCCCAGTGTTTCCTTACCCAATCACAGTCCTGACCTGGTCTAATAATTTATTATTTATGTCATTCAATCGACAACTTGGCTTCAATTATTTATAATCTTGGTTCTATCAATTTCGCAATTTTGCAAAATGTTCCCATAAGACACTAACATATCATTAAAAAAAAAGAAAAGTTCTCTATGGGCATCTTTAATTAAAAATAATAGCTAAAAGCTTTTTGAATTTCGATAATTTCTTGGCAGCACAAGTGGAATTGCCCATAAGTTCATTGAGTATTACAGTTATGGTCACCCTAAGACAGCTGTGCTTATGACATTTGCTCGCTTTATTTTAAACGATTTCGACACTTAATTCCAGATTTTAAGCTTACTCTAATTTCTAGGCAACATAAATGGAGCTTCCCATAAATGCATTCCACATGACAGTTATGGTCACCCTAAAACAGCTGTGCTGGTGATATTTGATCGAATTATCAACAATCTTGACACTTAATTCCAGTCTTTCAACTTACAGTAATTTCCAGGCAGTATAAATGGAACTTCCCATAAATGCATTCCACATAACAGTTATGGTCACCCTAAGACAGCTGTGCTTATGACATTTGATCGCTTTATTATCAACAACTTTGACTTTTAATTTCTCTTTCAGCTGCGTGCGAAAGCGTATCGCATTTTTGCTTATTTATTAGTGCAATTCTGTAGGAATCACACACATGGATACATACATACATATGTATTTCATAGATTTGTAGAATTCGCATAATTTAGACACAGCCAAAAATAAAAGATCAAGGTTGCGTTTTTAGCAAACAACAAAAGACAAAAACAAAATACATAAATAAATAAATCTATAAGAACGCTAAGAAATTTGTGCATATGGGCATTTCCACGGGACGTGCACGGGACATTCGTACACATTCAAAGTAAAAAAACGGTAAAAAGGAAACGGTTTTTTTTTCTGATGAAGGGCTTAACATATAGCATTTGATTAGCTCTTTCATTGGTGCAAAGATTGATTTTGGGTAATTTTTCATTTTGAAGAAAAATAGAAAAATTCAAGTGATTCGCACGGGACACAAAACGGAAGTGACTTGTGAGGTCAACCAATTCAAACGCCAATTTCAGCGAATCCAGAGGCAATATTTTAATGCAACTTATTTTTAACTCTTGTGCATTGATGCCTCTTAAAAATGGTTATGATTTTTTTCAAAGATGACTTGCACTTTTTTTTTTAATTCAATTTGACGTAATTTCGCACGGGACATTGCGCACGGGACATTTTTTACCATCACTATTTTTATGTTCTTTCTGTCACTCTATTTTTAAATTATATATCAAAACAGTCCGAAAAACTTATTTAAATTAAACTTTCAATATATTTCTTTGTATTAAAATGGTTCATGGTTCAATTTTACTGTCCTACTTAGTGTAATCGTTAAAATACAAATGGTCCATTTTGGAAGTCCATTTTTAAGAAAATTGACATAAATATGGAAAAAGTGAATTTATTCCAATGTAGAATCTATATGTTCATCCTATTGAATTTTTTCCAGTGTATATTGCTTAAATAAATAACTTAAATACATTTCTGGAAGAAAATTTCAAAAGATGTGAATTTTTGATAAATTTTACGTTTTTGGCCGCGGTGGACCTTTCTGTGGAAATGCCCATATACATACTACTGTGGGCAAAAAGTATCGGGAATTTTAAATTTAAAAAATTTTGGGATTCCAATTGGAACAAATGTTTGTACTTTTAGGTTGGCACTACTATCATTAACATCTGTGCAAAATTATACGTTAAAATATTCATTAGTGTTTAAGCTACGATTAGTTTGGTACGACGCCAAATGTGCATTTGGCGATTTTGGTGCCAAAAAACGGTCAATTTCATCGAAAAAAGCCCCGCGTAGAAGTGAGTGAAACAATGTTTTCTGACTACCAGGACAAGATAAAACGCATTATTACGGGCGATGAGACTTGGATCTACGCTTACGACATGGAAATTACCGATCAATCGAGCGAATATCGGCTAAAGGTGAGCCGAGACCGAAAAAATCGCGTCAAATTTGCTCAAAAATCAAGGTCATGTTGACAGTTTATTTGGATTATCGTGTTGTAGTTCATTATAAATTCCTTCCGACCGACCAAACTGTCAACAAGGAATATTGTTTGAGAGATTTGCGTCGTTTGCGCGAAGCTATGCGTAAAAAGACGCCAGAACTATGGGCTGACAACTCATGGTTCTTGCAACACGATAATGCGCCCTCTCATACTGCCCCTGTTCTTCGTGACCATTTTGCCAAAAACTCGACCAAAATTTTCCCACAGCTACCTTTTTCGCCTGATTTATCTTCGTGTGACCTCTGGCTATTTTCTAAGCTCAAAAGACCACTCCGAGGACACCGTTTCGAGTCGATTGAGGAGATTCAACCAAAATCGCCAATTGCACTTTTGGCGTCGTACAAAACTAATCGTAGCTTAAACACTAATGAATATTTTAACGTATAATTTTGCACAGATGTTAGTGATAGTAGTGCCAACCTAAAAGTACAAACATTTGTTCCAATTGGAATCCCAAAATTTTTTAAATTTAAAATTCCCGATACTTTTTGCCCACAGTAGTATGTATGTATGTATGTGTACATATATTTCGTTTGTATAAAAAGTAATAGATTATTATAATAGGCAAAATCAAATTAAGAATTCCAAAGCCAGCGGAAGCACTTCACAGATACGCAGACACAGATACGCACGCACACAGTGGTAGAAGAGAGCGAGAGCACGAGCGAGACGCAGCTAAAGAACAGACTGGAATCTCAAAGTTCAATCTTGTCGGCAAATTCCCAGTGTATGCAAGTGTGTGTGTGTGTAGTTCTATAACTAACAGTGCATACTTTCAACGCCAGCTTAGTTTACAGTTTGCCATTAAAGCGAACCAAAAAAAAAAGCTCACTCCAGACAACAATGAAATTCAAAAAGCAATTCGCCTTCTTGTATGCCTGTGTGTGTCTGCAAGTACATTTGCACTCAAGCTAATCTGGCATTGGCTGCTTAAGATGAGATTTAAGAGCGACATCTATGCGTGAGGCATGTCAAACTGTACCCCCATACACACATACAGTGGGTCTTAGCATATTTAACCCAATACTCTGACAATTTACAAATTTAAAATAACTTTATATTTAAATGACAAGGCAAATCAAATTAAAACGCAGCTTTATTTATTACTTTTATTTTTCATCTATTTTATATCTAAAAGAAGCAATAAAAACAAAACATGTGTAGTTAAAAGTGTAGTGGAGCAAATTAGTTGTGAGCCACTGTGATGACGTATGCCAAGAGTTGGTCTTTGGCCGCCTTTAAGCAACTTGTCTAAATTTAGTCAAAGCACAAAAGAGTTTTAATTTTGTGTTTGTTCTTTTTGTCTTTTTGTTTTTGCTGCTCACCAAAATGAAACTTGCGTTCCTCGCTCATCGAATTTTCTCAATTCCACGCCGCAGAAATAGCAACAAAAACAACAATGTCTGACGCTGACGTCGCGGCCGCAGTTGCGTCGTCGTCATTAGCCACGCAGACGTCGTCGACGCCGGCGGCGACACGTAGAGCGTTCAAAGTCCAAGTGTCTGGCCTGTTTTTTTTTTGTTTGCTGTTCTTTTTGTTGGTGTTGTTGTTGCTGTTGCTGGTTGTTTCTCTTGTGGTCTGCTTTATGACGAATTCCGTTTAAATTTTAAACGGCGCGCACACACTCACAGAATGACAAAGCAAGCGTGAGAGAGAGAGAGAGAGAGAGAGAGGTGCATGAAAAACGTAAAAAACTTGTGAAACGATTAAGGATTGTCAAGTTCCAACAGGTGGATTTCAATTGCTAAGCAAAGTCTCTGTGTGGATTCCAAGAGCAAAGATGCGAGTAGTTTAGGTTCTACAGTGCGTATTGGCCAGAGTTTGCCTGCAAAGCTCATTTGTTTTGTATGAAGATATGAACACTTTTAGAACCTATAAAACTCTAAAAAATGATTCTAATATACTATGTAGACCGACAATAGTCTCTGGAAACTTGACTTTTACTCCACTTATACTTATATATTTGGAACCTGTAAAACTCTTTAACAAATTAATCTGTTATATATGTACATATGTATATTCTGTTCTCGTAACTCGAGATATAATTCACATATACCCTGGATTTTAATATCCCTGCAAAGCTTAAGTAATTACTACGATGATATTTTATTTATCTGGCCTACAAAAAACTCTATTCAATAAAAAGATACTGATGTAAATCTCTCTAAAGTCGAATTTTACGAAATTTATACCTTACAAATTATTTCCCTGCAAAATGAAACTGATCACATATACATTTGTACCCTGGAATTTCATATCCCTGCAAAGCTAAAGTAATTCCTATGATGATATTTTATTTTTCTGATCCTAAAAAACTATTTGATAGTAAGATTCTGATACAAATCGAGAACAGTCTTTTGAAACTCGAGTTCCATGTAATGTATACCCTAGAAATTCATATTCCTGCAAAGATGAAGTGATTTTTACGATTATATTTAAACTTTTTGAAGATATTCTAATATTTGGAACTAATAAAACTCTATTTAACAAATGATTCTGTTATAGATCGGCAGATACTGATGTAGATCGTCAATATTCTCTCGCAACTTGAATTTTTTAATGAAGATATTTCAACTTTTTAAACCTATAAAATATTCTGAAATACATAGATCTCTCACAACTCGAGTTCTGTTATGCGTATAATTTATTTTTGCAATTTATGGCCAAGTTTAGCAGCTCAAGTGTTAAGTAAGCAGTTTGTATAAACTACATTTATGATGGATGTTTTTCATTAGACGGGTGAACAGACTCTGGTAACTGGAGACTTCTAGACTTCTAAGACAATATACTGAAAATATATCCCATGCCTGGCTCAAGTGCTCGACAAGCGATTCTTATTAAGATCCACAACAATATGTGCTGATGTGCGATAAGAGCTGTGTGTTAAACAGACGACTTAAATGCTCATTCACCACATCACGATAATTGTGGGTCTCATAGAAAGCTTTTAGCACAACAAATGGGGGAAAAAAATGATGATTACATATTTAACTTGCTTATCAGAACAACAATTGAAAATCTAAAGAACTGCTGGACTGGGTACAGTATACAATAAAAAATAAATAAAAACAAAAGAGCAAAAAAAAAAAAAGAAAAGAACAAAAAGTCATGACGTTCTCACCCGAATTACGCATGAAATTCCATTTCGTATTTTCATGTACAAAGTCCAGATATATCATCTATTCAATTTTAGATTCATGATTACAAATCGAGTTCTTAACTAGAATTCTTCAATAGCTTTGCCCCTTGATGCATTTTAGAGTCCGAACTTTACACTAGGTACTTGTATACAAACATAGATTTAAAATAGAATATAATATAAGACATGATAAGAACGATGAGTGTCAATAACCGACAACACGATGTGGATTTCTAGTATATTGGGATATGGGGGCATTTTGGAGATAATATTTTTTTAATAAAAAATCTGCTCATGATGGGAATATATTTGCTTTGTTTAGTCTCAGGTCTTTAAAGGAACCATAAAATTTTATTGTAAATTTCTGTTTTATTATAATTCAAGCTACTTTTAGGTAGAATTTTTCGTTCATCCCTAAAAATCACGAAATTACCTAAACAGTTGTTACAAAATGAAATACAAAAGTTTGTTTGAAATTTACACTCCATCCATAAACTCTGGGCTTTGCCTTGATTTACAATTCTTTTATGCAATTGGAGCTTTTTATAAACACAGTTACTCGCAGCGATTATTGTTTATTTGCACAGTTTATGATGTTTATAGGCATTATTAAACACTCTGATTACATTTGAAACGTAGTTTGTAACTGAGATTACACAGTCTCAAAGTTGAAAACTGGGTAATAAAATGACAAAGTACTCGAACTTTATACGATATCGATATCGGGCAAACCAATCAACTGATCGATGATAAGGGTTACAACATAGTATACAGTAAATTGTGTATATGACGAATTTTTGAACTTTGGATTAATCTTTGATATTCATATGACTAAAGAATTTACCGTCGACCGCCGACGAACTGGGCCACGTATTAGACGGATGATTATTGGGTAGTGTCTGGAACGGGCTTATCGTCGGTACCAGACGGCCCTCGAAATGTTACTGTATACAAATTAAGTACATACTTAATCATTAGCCTGGTACTGAAAACACACAAGGGGCTAATAAGTTTGTGGCAATGTATGTAACTGGCAGTGGGAGGCGTTTCTGGTCCCATAACACATATTTATTTTTGATCAGCATTGACAGATATTCTGATCTCAGAGATTAGCAAAATTATACCTCCACATATAATCCTAATATAATAAAAATATGGATTTTTTAAACTTAGTTTCTGAAAACGAAAAATAGGTAATGGGAAAACCAAATATGGTACAGTATATGGGTATTTCCAGAATCGAGAACGCGCGTTCGTACGTCTTTAAGTGAAGAAAAATTTTCAAAATGTTTTTTTTTACGTGTTTCATGAATTTGTCAACACTATTTTTATGATAAAAGACAAGCTTTCGAATTATTTATAGAAAACAATGCATCGCGAACGCAACGAAAAATGGAGACAATTTCTGACTTAATCCATAATAAAATAATGTAGTTTGTCATACACTCATGGACAAAATAATAGGTGTGCATTTTTTTTTGTGTTCAACAGCTTATTTTGCATATGTTTTTCCATCAATACAAAAAAACGCAATGAGAATTTCATAACTTATACTAATCATAATATAATAAAAAAATCACTGGCCTTAAAAGCTTTCAAATAAAATAAATATTAAATAATTTCATGAAAAACTCCAATTTCGGCTGGCCACAATAATAGGTGTAATCATTTAATTTTATTAATTACATCGAAATTTTGCCAGTTTTGGTCCCGTTTGGTATAATGCTCTTATATCCCAGTCAATATCTTGTGTATCCGCCATTATTTTGCAACACTTTAGCCATTCTTGTAGGCATAGATGAAATTAGCTTCCTATATGTTCCGATTGGAATACTGTACCAAGCTCTTTGGATATTTTCCCATAGTTGGGTTTTATTTTGGCAAACAGTTTTTCCGACTTCTTTTTTAAGCTCTCCCCAGAGGTTCTCAATGGGATTGAGGTCTGGGGATTTACTTGGCCACTCGAGAACGTCCACCTTATGCTCTTGGAACCAATCCTTTACGAATCGGGATGAGTGCTTCTGATCGTTATCCTGCTGGAACTTCCATAAAAGTGGCATGTTATCCTCGGCAATTGGTAGCATTACCGTCTCCAATATATCTTTATGAACAAATCTGTCCATAGTACCATAATCAGATGTATCGAAGCAACACCTTCCCATGAAAAACAGCCCCATACCATGAGGCTGCCACCTCCGTGCTTTACGGTTTTTTGGGTGAACCTAAAATGAAATTCTTTTCCCTTAGGCCGACAAACATTCCTTTTGGCATCATTTCCAAACAAATTTATCTTCGTTTCATCGCTCCAGAGTATATTTCGCCATTTTTTCTCACCCACCGGTCCGCACCAGGCTTTGCGATCCAATGCAAATTTTTTCCTCATCTGTAAATTTGCAGATCGAAGCAATGGTACTTTACGGGCAATTTTACCTGGTAGATTTGCCTTTTCTAAACGTCGCCTGACGGCTCGTGACGATATAACGTTACCAATTTCACTGGTGATTTTCCTGGAAGGCAGGAACGGGTCGCGTTCAACCAATGTGACGATGTAATTGTCGGTCTCTGATGAGGTTTTTCGAGGGGCACCTCGAGTTTCTACCTTTGTTTTAGGTTTTAATGCATTTGTGACAAAGTTTTCTGAACGTTTCATGATCGTGGCAATATATTTGTACGATTTTCCTTCATTTCTTAGTCTTTGAACAAGTATATTCTCCTCCGCACTGCAGTGACGCCCACGACCCATCTAGTATAATCTTATTTATAATTAAACTCATATTTAGTTGAATTTTCTTGATAACTTACTTTCTGCAACCAAAAAGTTCTACTAACTTATTGAAACTTAAAGTTTTTCTACACACACCTATTTTATTGACCAGCTAAATTTAGTGTCTCAGCAAATACCCACTTGGTAAATTTTATTGGCCACAAAATTAAATGGGGAATTTAGAAAATTCACACCAAAACAATATAACCATATGTAAAAAATAATTTGTTTATGTAGAAAACGTTGTGTACATGTTTTATATCGATAAATTAAAAGTTCTAGTGGTCACACCTATTATTTTGTCCATGAGTGTATATAAGAAATATTTTGATATATGACAATTTTCAATTTTATTTTAAAAGTTTTATGAGCGACATCGCGAACGTGACAAGATTTCCGCCTTAGAAGTCAATTTATTATTCAGTTTATTTATTATCCTATTGAATATATTCTATCGTATATTGCTTAAATAAATAACTTGAATATATTTCTACAAGAAAACTTCAAAAGATGTGAGTTTTTCTTATCAATCTTACGTGTTTTGAATGAGGTGGACTTTTTTCTGGAACTAACCATATGATTATGCATGTATTCTAAGAACTTTTTTTTAAATTGAAAAATTCTTAATGAGATGACCCTATTTTTTTTTAAATTTATTTTATTTTATTTTTTAAGACATTATTGCTATATTGCCAATTAGTATAAGGGTATCTAAAGGTCTAGGTATCGGGGTCCAACAGTCGATCACACTCCTCTTTTGTTTGTCATCTTCTGTTTTCGATTGCTGTTGAGTGAGAGAACCCGTTAGTGGACTTTGGAATAGCGCTGATATTACATCGATCTGATCACATATTACGTACATATTTACTATGTAAAATGTCGACATCGTAGGCATGGCGCCATCAAGAACTCTGATGACATGATACTACTCAAAGTATAAACGCCTTATCGTTAGAGCAGAGACAGAGAGAGAGAGGGACAGCACGATCGGGTCAAAGGTTTCGCACGCATACAAACAAAACATAATAAATTCCTTCGAAAAATTCTATGGGAGGGTGTGTAACATGGCAAATGGGGGGGGGGGGGTGTTAACTTGGGCTGCGTGTTAATCTAGTTGTCAAGCATGGCGTGACTCTCTCGCTCTCACACTCACTCTCTCTCTCAGCTCAGTCGCTCTTTGATCCGCCGACCGCATGCCTCTGTGATTCAAATTTGTACATTCCCGTTTCCCGTGGTTGTGCTGTGAGTCCAATTATGCAAATGTCTATTGGAATTGGCATTTTGCAGGCTCCAGGCATCGCTCCCCTTTTCTGACTGACGCCCATTGAGTATGCAAATAAACATTTAATTTGATTACACCAATTTCGAAACGTCATATTCACATGTTGAAACTCAATTCAAGTCCAAAGTAACAATGAGACACTTACCAACACCGATTGCATGAGACTCTGATAACACTGCCCAACAGCAGTATGTGCGTGGCAATCAAATCAGCTCTTCGTTGAGTCAACTTTCGTTATGTTACAGCAATGTTTAGAATTAAGCTGTGGCATTTATAAATTTATATTAATAGCAATGTCAAATTATATGCAATTATTTTTAGGTATTCCATATTAATAACCATTTGAAATTTAATAATACTTTTACTTTTATTAAGAATGACATTAATTTAATAACTCTGCATTGATTAGGCGCCAGTTTTACATATAAACGATCTCCTATTTCGTGCCTAGCAACAGTCGCACACTTTTGTTGCGCACTGTTGATCAAGTGCAGCGCATTGCAGCTGAGCAGCAGCGGCAGTGCGCCGCCAGCAAAGTCCAAAACTCAAAGAGAGCGTCGCACTCACACACACATACATACATACATATGTTCTCTCTCTCTCTCTAGCGCTCGCTCACATGCTCACAATTTCGCTCGTTTGGTTTGGTTTTTTTTGGCGTTACGCTCACCTCGTGCTTGCCTCCACGACGACGATGACTTCTGGAGGAGAGGCCCTTATAATAAACCAGCCGCGCAGCTTGCAAATCAGTCAGAAACGCGTTGAGTGCGACAGCGAGCAGACGTACAGCCAGTGTCCAAAGAGATTGTATATTCATCTTCTTCTTCTGTATCCTCCCACACACACACGGAGCCCCTTTTAAAGTTCTTTAGCTCGTGGTAGCCATCCGCACAGACATACACACACACACACAAATATTTTTCTTTCGTGCCTTAAAAAAAAAGTGCCGTGCAAAGCAAAAGCATTAAATAAAAAAAAGTGAAAACTAAGCAAGAAACAGAAACAGAAAAAGACAGAAAAGAAAAAGAAACATGGCAAGTGCAGATCAAAAAAACGCAACAGCCAATGGCAGCGCAAAGCAGCACAACAACAGTGCGTTAACAGAACCAACGGAGCCGCCAAAGGATGCAAAGGATCTGTTGCCACATCTGGAATCGCTGGAGAGGATCATCAAGCTGCCAGTTGTAAATGCCGCATGGGATAAATCACAAGATGTCTACGGCAAAGTGAAGGGTAAGTTGATAAACATGTCATGTAATAATTATTTTGACAAAAAAAAAAACGTGTTTTTTCTTTTTAATATTAAAAAAATATACAATTTATATAAAGAAAATGTGTGAACTTTTAAAATTTGTCATAACAGTTATTAGACCAACTGTGTGTATCTGGAATGTAAGAAGTGTGCTCATTACTAGAGGTTATGCGAACAGATTGTGAGTGCAATGAACTCTCTCGAGCCGACTGCCGGTGGTTCATCTAACGGCAAATAAAATTGCAATCCGAAATCGGAAACCAAAAACTGAAAACGTAACAGAAACTAAAAACCAAAAGCAAAGCAAAATGCAAAACCATAACCGTTGCTTAGCGCACACGCTGTTTCGTTGAGTCGGGCAGAGGCGGCGGCGGCGGCGCGACGTCTCAGCTGCGTTGCGGCTTTCGGTTTGGCTTGAGTGCAAAGTTCGCCATTTTGAGTGCAAAATTGCTAATGACGAATTCGCCGCAGAAAACACTCAACTTAAACTCAACTCTCGAAACTTTTAATTGACCGAGCGACCGACAATTGCAATTGTCTGCCCATTGCCAAATTGATGTCAATTAAACTCAATTGAAGCAACAATCAATAAAAAATGGAAGAGAAAGAAAAACCTCAGCGCATCGACAATAATAACAACAACAACCATGACCTGCACGTCAAGTTGAAACAAAAGAAATTCTTACACTGACACACCCCCAGCCCCCCTAGTACAAAGTGCAAAAATAAAAAATAATTTACATAACTTTAAATATAATTTTCGCCAGCCAAACACGTAGACTGAACTTTTTTCTCTTTTTATTTCTTGCCGAACATATGAATAATGTGACTACACACATACATACATACATACATATGTGCAGGTAAAAAGCAGCGCATGCATGCATGTGTGTGTGTGTGCGTGTGTGTGTTTTGCGCTATGAATAACTCAATAAAATGCAGTCAGTGGCGTATCCAATAGGGGGCGCCACCAGCAAATTGTTGCTTCCACTGACGACGACGCTGTCACTGTGTGATTGTGTATGTATGAATGTGAATCAACGATCGGTATATGCATGTATGTGTGTAATTGGACTTTCGACTTGTTTGTGTATTATTTGTTTGCTGTTGTTTTTGTTGTAGTGCCACCTCAAATGTTAATAAGATGATGAAGTTGCTTGATGATGACTAAATGAACTATCAAAGTCTACAACTAAAACGGCAGCAAATACAACAACAACAACAAATATAACGAATCCGCAATTGCTGGCAGCGCAGTCCACGCTTTGAATGAAGCCCAGGCAACTGCGCAGTTGCTTATCAATCAAGCGATAACATGGGCGTACGAGACAGGGGGCGGGGCTGTTGGGGACATTTTTTGTGCTTATCACTTGCCTCGGCACTCAATTTGAAATTTTAAAAATTCATATTTTGCTGAATTAAGAAAAACGTTTGCGTAAACTATTATTTTTCAAAATGATAGATATTAAATTGATCGATGCATTAAAATTTTGAGTGCAATTAAAATTATAAACAAATTAAAATATCTTACAGCTTCAGCTTGTACCTTGTTTCTCCATAGTGTGTGTTTGAATATTAGTTAGATTAATCGATTGTCAGAATCGATAAAAATCGATTTTCCTCAGATATCTTATAATTTTAACTTGTTTGCTTTTGATTATAAACAATGCTATCGATATAAATCGATTAATACGTCTCTCTCTCTCTCTCTCTCTCTCTCTCTCTCTCTTATGACAGGCAAAAATCGCGTCTTCAATTGGGCATTGAACGCAGCCGAGGATTGTGTTGCCCGTGCCGTGACGACAGCAGCTCCGATTGTCAATCGCTTGGATCGTCCCATTGCCTATGTGGATCAGACACTGGTCAAGGGCATCGAGCAGCTGGAGGTGAAGGCGCCGATCATTAAGGATACGCCCCAGGAGATTTACACGCAGGCCAAGAACAGGGTGATCGATGTGGTGCAACCGCATTTGGAGCGTGTCGTCAAATTCAAGGCAGCTGGGCAACAGAAGGCCGCCTCCCTGAAGGATCTGGCCTGGCAGAAGGCCAACGAGGTGCTGGCCACACAGTACGGCAGCCTGGCTGTCAATGGTGTCGACACCACAACAGCCTTGGCCGAGCGTCTCCTGGAATACTATTTCCCCAAGTGCGAGTCCGATGTGGAGGAGGATAATGGTGAGTTGGCTATCAATTTGAAATACTTTATTTGATTTAATTCAGGAATCGCAATTTCGAGTTGTGAATCAAACCCATACAAAAAGTTGAATATAAAAACTGAGACACCCATTTTTTTTTTGTATGGGGTATCTTAAGGGTTAATTTTTTATTTAAAAAAAAAAACTTAATTAAACTTTTTATTTTGTAATTTTTTCATTTTAAAAATCATAATCGCTACGATCCCTGTTTTGGTTCTACTAATTTGCACCAAACACTTAAATGCACATCTTAGATAATTGCTTAAAACAGCGGTGGGCACGCATGAGCTCCGGGAGCTAGCGGCTGCTCATAAATAAAAATTTACGGAATATATAAAAAATAAAAATCTTTTTATTGAGATTATTATACAAATTAGAGATCAAAATCAAATTAAGTTTTATGAAACGGTACTTGACCAAACGGTTATTCATGAATCGGTCTCTTAACGGTTATTTCGATTGGAATCAATTCGGTTTTCCGGTATAGATATAGTAAACGAGTTTTTAGTTTTATAAAATTGGTTGTGTTCAAAAGTTGGATGTGCAATTAAGTATACTATTATACGGTCTCTTTTTTTTGGGGTTTTCTTTCCTGTTTCCACGAATCCATTTAGCATTTCTCAACTTCAACTTGAATTCTAATTCTCAGATAATAAACAAAATGCTGTCGTGCGAAATGGCAAAAATGCTGAAAATGACAGTAAGTTTTGGTCTTGTTTTTTTTTTTGTTTTTGTATTTTGCTTGCTTGTTTTCCTATTTTCCTACGCTCTCTCTTTCGACACGTTTTTAGCGTGTTCTCTAACCAAGCATGTGTTGTAACTAATCCATTAAAACTAACCATAAATCATTACAAATTACAGTTTAATAAGTGTTTAGTTAAAGCGGGTTTCCCTATTAAGTCGGTGCTTTCCCCTCCCTTCCTCGACTTCTACAGTCTTTAACTGTTTTTTTATTGTATACCCCCTTCAATTGTCTAAAGTGTTGACTAATTCTTCTCTTTCTATGCCGCTCTCTTCTCTCTCTCTCTCTCTTTCTCTCTCTGTCTCTTGTAGTTGTTGTTATTGGGGAGCCCGACTATGATCATGAGATTGACACTAGATTCTTAGTAGCCGCCTCTACAGTATTTCTATCCATGTCATTGAAAATCATAACCGAAATTGTTGAATACGTTAGAAGAAATCCGGAAATTGTAGGCATTATCGATAGGGAAATCAACAAATTGATGGTAAGCACAATTCTATGGGGCAAGAGATCATTTAAAAACCAATATGTATCGTAATAAAAATTACAAATATTTAATGCATCCAAAAAAAAAACTATATTTCGAGCTAATTTGTTGATATTTGTTAAAAGAATGCTTTACTAAAAACTATAATTTATTTTTTTACATTTGTTTTAACAAAATATTATGAATTCATTTTATACTCAATTTAAAATAAGAGAAAGATATTTGTTATTACCAGGGTATAAAACCGAATCGAATATCGGTTTCAGTAACGGTATCGTTTATATTTTCGAATATCGGTTTTGCAAAGTTTTTGTGCATCGGTTACACAAAAACAAATATTTGAAATGTTAAAAATATGTAAATTTAAAAACAAATATTCATATATTTTAAAAATCGAGATAATTTTGTTGTGATCATTATACAAATTAGAAATAAAAGTCAAATCTTGAGTTTTGAGAAACGATAATTGCACCGTTATGCATGAATCGGTTGCTTAACGGTAATTTCGATTGGAATACAGTCGGTTTTTCGGTATCGATATAATTAAAAAAAAGTCTTGTTTCGGTTACGGTTAACAATTTCAATCGGTTAATATCGATAAACGGTTACGGTTATGTTTACGGTTACGGTTACGATTTTGGTCCCTGGTTATAACAATGTTTTCTATATTGATCAACTTAATTTAATTTCAATCAAATAAATATATCAATTGTGTTAATATTTGTTCCCTTAATTTTCTTGGTTGTCGTTTATAGTGCCAGTTCCCGCCAGCGAGGACCCAGTACTACACACAGTCCAGACAGTCGGCCGCTTATCCAATAAGATCTCGCGTCGCGTCTATCGAAATGTCTCCCGACAGATCAAGCAGGTCCAACAGGGTAACATCAACGATTATTTGAGCTCATTGATTGCCGCCTTGAAGTTGCATCAATATATCAATTTCATCAATTCATCGATGGGCACTAATGTTGAGCAGTCGACGTTAGGCAGTGACAACTGTACACCGTTTGGCAATAACTGTAACTCGAACCATGCAGCAGCAGCAACAACAACAACAGCAACAACAACATCCAGGATTCCATCAGCCAATTCCAACAACGTCAAAAGCAAACCAACAACTACAGCGTCAACCTCTGCAGCAGCAGCGGCGCCAACGTCGACGTCGGCAGCGGCAGCGACTGCACAGTAAATGTGTTGTTGTTTCAGTTGCCAAATTCAAGCTATAGAAAAAACAAAAGAAAAATTGCTGCACAATTTCTGATTATTATTTTATTTCATCTATTTTTTGTTTTTTTTTTTGCGTTAAAACGCATCAAAACCCCCCCCCCCCCCCAACCCCCTGCTCCACCTTACTCCCCCACCCTCACACAAACACACACACATCCCTTTTTTGCTTTGTAAATATTTATTTGAAGTAATCCACATACACAAACACATACATACGCATACACACACACCTATATATATATTTGATATAAGTTGTAGTTGTAGTTTGCCTTCCAATTTGAAAGGTTTTTAAACATTTTTCTATAGTTTTTTTTAGCTGTGCTAAAATTACTAGTAGCGCCACCTGGCGGCCATGCTAAACCATAACCGTAAAGTCAGAAAAAGTTCTAAATAGCGCCAACTGGCGGCCATGTGCCACAACATGCAATTTGAATGGAGTAATACTAAAATAAAAAAAAATAAAACAAATACATAAATAAATATAAAAAAAAAAATACTAAGATACATATACAAACTCGTATATATATGTGAGAAAGAGAGAGATAGAGGAGAGTGATCAACGATTTAAGCATGGCTGATCCTCATTATGTTAAATGATTATTATTATGATAATAATGCTGATGTTTTACTTATGTTTAATTAACCCTAATGCTAATGATAATGATGATGAATTATGCTTTATATGAAAAATATACATTTATATATATTATATTAATTATAAAATAAACACACACACAACTAAATACAAATGGAAAAGTAATAATAAAAAAATAATAAGAAACCAAACAAGTTGTCAGTCTATAATTATTATTATCATTATTAGATAACGTTCATGTCAAGGCTTAAAAAATCATCAGACACAACACAAAAGGCATTAAATTCATTTTTATTATGACACTTTCTGATAGACAAACACTCGAGAGATACAACAAAACTAAACTATATAAAGATATAATAATATATAATATATTATATTACTATATATACTTATACTGTGTTCCATTTTTACGCTGAGTCGACTTCCTATTCCAAAGTTCCCCCTAGTAAAAACTGGCGATAAGAAATGTTCATCCATAAATTAGTATATATACATACATACTTTATTATACAGATATTTACATGGTATGCAACCAAAATTCTTGCTAGATATTATAAAAACTTATCTCTAGAGTCAATCCAATGGGATAGGAGCTCAGAGAGAGAGAGAGAATCCGTGTGTTCTATAAATGGCACATTCTGCGGTTCGGCTTTTTATTCTTGTACGAAGCATCTGATCGGCTGATCCTTTTTTGATGTCAGTCGCTGATTTGCGGTCAATAAGGAGAGATTGTTCAGCGCTAGACTTTTATCATGCACTGCAACTAATGCCTTGCTCTCCTTACGTTGCCAACTGCAATGTCCAAATATGTTTTTATTTCATTTTTTTTAAGTGTAAAGCAGTAAAACCTTTTGTAACAATATATGATTGTGTGAGTTTGGAGACTACTTCACTAGGCCGATTGACTTTCTTTGAAAAACAATAGCATTTTGAACAGTTCTTTCTTTGTATTATGGCTGAAGTACCCGAAATAACCATCTGATAATGCTATGGATTTACCAAGGAAATTGATTAAAATACACGACAGTCGCTATAAAGAGAAGATAACTTTGGTATTCCAAAGCCTATATGACCCAATTATTTAAATTTATTAACTTAAAATAGAGAAACTATATTAATTGCTTTCTTGCGGCACTAGCGTGCTCTGCATTTACCAAGGAAGTTGATAAAAATACATAATACATGATCTAATTATCTGACTTTATTCGCTAAAGTAGAAAAACTATATTATTTGCTCACTTGCGGCACTAGCGTGATCTGGAAGTCTCGTCGTTATCACATGAATAAGTGCTATTATAAACTTTTTATTGGCTTTTAAAAAAGAACCTTTGTGCTTAATGTCCATAAATCAACATATACATACATAAGTATGTATTAAATTTGTTTTCTACGTACGTCACTAGCGATAACAACTTTTGTTATTTTTTTTTTTAAATGCTTTCGACTGCACTTTGATTAATTTAGCTGCATTTCAACAACTTTTTTTTTTGAGATATCCCTTGAGTAACTGCTTTAGTCACCAGCGTAGTGAGCTATGAACGGTTAAAATAGTCCACGTTTGTGATAAAATGGGCTTTATTTCAATGAGTTTCTCAAGTGATGCCTCTTGTGTAAGTACTTAACAGGGTGTATAGTCGGTTTAGTCACTAGCGTGAGTTGCAAATCGCATAATTTGGTTGTTTTGTGGGTCTCCTAGTTAGTAGGCTATCCTACAAATTTCATACAAATTCAAGTGAAATTCAAGCGAAAGCGATTTCTGTGGCATCCCGGTATATTTTGAACATAATTTTTAAGAGATACTCTTTGGAAAAGTATTAAAATGGGTGTATAGCTATTTTAGTCACTAGCGTAAGCGGTATAAATCGTTGAATTGAGTTGTACTATGAGTTTTAATTTAATTTATCAGCATTTAAATAGCTTTGATAGAAGATATATTAATCACTAGCGTGAGCTGTAAATTATAAAACTAGTATGGGCCTTTAATTAATTAACTGCGTTTCAAAAGTTGTCTTGGAATATTTTCCTTTAAAAAAGCATTGAACTAAGGTCACTAGCGTAAATTTATTTTCTCAGTTATAATTTTCAAATCCGATTAAGGAAACTTAACCTATCTATAGATCACTTACTTAAAAAATAAATATAATTTGTGGTTCGTCACTAGCGTGTATATGAATCAGTTTTGATGTTGTACTCTATGGGATTTCTGATACTCAGAGATGTACTTTGTATACCGAATGCTCGTACTCGTAATACTCGTACAATATCCGATTGTTTATGGACATGACAGGCAATAAGTGCGACATTAAGTGTTAATGTGGTTTTTTGCTCGTGATTAAATTGCACGGTTACGGTATGAATTGTTATGGGTATGGTATGGCTTGGTTTTCTTATCACGGCACTCACCTGGGCTGCCTGGAGTGCCAATTCATATGAAGTTCAACAACAGTTGTTGCCGCTTTGGGCCTATTTATAGAGCGGGGCCTTAGATAACAGGGCCAACGCACAAAAAAAGGGGCAACACAATCTAAGGAATTTTGATATGTACAAAGTTTTTTTTTTTCTTTTTTTGAAAGGTATTCGATCTCTGATGCTGACGTTGCTCGATGATCGATAATAATGATGATTATGATGATGATGAGGCGTTAATGACAGCGAAAAAGGCAACAAAAATCTGTTTCAAGCAATTTCAGTTTCCCTTTTGGTCGATTATTCCCTTTTTGTGCCTCATTTCGTATGCCCGACTGTGTTTCAGTTTCAATCTATATGTATTGTCCTGGAGCCTGAGCTTTCACATAGTTGAGATACATTTTTTGGGTTGCAGACGCCAAATACCTTTGGTTAGTTAAATATTTATACATGAGTAGAGTCTCGTCTTTGGTTCGGCCCAAAAACGGTTCAGATTCCTTACATATGTATGTATTTAAGACAAACTCTGGCGCATTCTTTTCTTTTTTCCTTTTTTTTTTTAAGTTTTGTCTGATATCCTTTAAGGCGTGGGAAATATGGGGTATGCTGGTATGATGCAAGACAAAAGTTATTAACTATAAACACACTTTTTCATTTAAAGATTCTCTACTTCATTAATAAATAAATCTTATTTTATCTATTTTTTAATCAAAATTTTTAAATTCGCTTAGAATGTCCATTTTGCAAATAAAAATTCAGATTTTTGGCTCTTTATATTCTACAAATTTCAACAGAATCGCTTGATAGGCATAGAAGCTATAGCCATTTTTCCGCCTACGTCACTAGCGTAACATTAAGCGCTGTTTACAGCGTATCTTTTGACTCTACTGGAGTTGATTTGATTAATGCACTTTTTTTCTTTTATTTTTACCAAAACTCTTTTTTTTTCTATTAAAAATACAGTTACACTTAGTTTTTTCTCCACATTTTGTCCAACTTTTAATGACGATTATAAAGCGCATTTAAGAACTTTGAGCTTTAATTTTTGGCATACCAGATTATAATTAGTTGCTCTTTATATTCTAAAAATTGCAGCTGCATCGCTTGAAGAACAAAGAATTTACAGCCATTATTTCGTTTGCGTCACTAGCGTAAGCTGAAGCACCGTTTACAGGGTATCTTTTGGCTCGACTAGAGTTTGATTTGATTTAATTTATTTGTTGATTTTTTGCGAGACGCATGTCTTGACTACTGTAAAGGGCGTCGGCAGGTTTTGATAAGGGGGGCCAAACTATTTTTTCACGTTTGAAAAAACAACTCTGGTTAGATTTCGGAAGCTAAAGAATGTAAATTTGTGAATGTAGGGGGGGAGGGGGTACATGGTCCAGCCTGCCCCCCTGCCGACACCCTTGACTACTGTCGTACTGGTAAAGCGGGTTTCCAATGTCCTCAGTCTACACAGACTTCTGTCTCCAGTCTACAGTCTACGATCTTCTGTGGGACGTTAATTTCATTAAAGATCATAATGATGTGAAGATGATGAGTTGAAAACTGTGTGTTGTTTACGCACAGAGGAGAATTAACATATGTACATATATTATACATATATGGGGAGAGAACAATTGGACTTTGATCAGACTCGGGTTGTATGCCCTTCTCCCCCCTGCCCCTTTCCTTCTTTGGCGACGTCAGCGAGACTTGAGAGACGCTTCAGTTGCCAACGACGCGACGCGCAGATTTCTTATCACAATTTGTATAATAATAAAAGTTCCCAACTACGACTAAAAAAAAATGCTCATATAAAGATTAATACAATAGAGTGGGCAGAAACGAGAGAGGGAGAGTGAAAGTGAGTGAGTGTGTGAGAGGGGAGAGCGAGAATGCAGCGACTGCGATAAGACGGAATCAGGATGAGGCTGTAAAAGAGATAGAGGGAGAGGAAAATAGAGAGCGTCGAAACGGGCGAGATGAACGTTCTTGAAATGTAGGCGTAAAGCGCAACGGAAGGAGGCGTGGCACAGCAATCAACGACGACGACAATTCTCTCTCTCCAAGTGTCAAAGTACAGAAAGTGGCGTGATTATTATTCTGCTTCTTCTCTTTTTATTATTATTATATTTGCACATATGTATGTGTGTACAAATGTAGACAAATCTGTATGTTAGTGCTTGTGTATTGCTGATCTGGTTTTTGGTTTTGTAATTGTTGCACTCGGCAGCTGCGTCAACTGTCAAAAGCGATAAGAAACCGAAATCGAAAAAAAGAGACAGATATAGAAACAAGCACGCAATTTAGCAGATACAACAACCCACACGCTCTGTTCTGTTTCGATTCTGTTCTGGTTCAAGTACAAGCTAAGCACGAAGCCTTATCAGCAGCCTTAGTAACTGTTCGCACTCTGCTTAGCAGCAGTGCTGCCAATATAGCTTTTTACGTTAAATTAAAAAAAGGCGAAAAGCGAATTTATGCATTTTTCAAATATGATTTGCTTTTTTTTTGCGTTAGAAATCACTAATAAAAATTGTGAAATAAACAAAACAATTGTAATATATCAAAATAATTCCTATCAATGAAAAATGGCATTATTTTATTATGGTTAAAGAGTGTTTTCTTCCAAATTTTTCGTCACATTTTGCTGATTTTCGCATTTTTCAAGATGAAGTCAAAAATGACTTCTATTTTTTGTCACGTTTGCGATGAACTGTTTATTAAAAATAATGCGAAAACGACAAGTCAGCCCAGCTTGTCTTTTATAATAAAAAAAGTGTTGACAAAATGCATTAAACACGTAAAAAACATTTTTGAAAATGTAAATTTTTTTTTCCATTGTTTTTTTTTTCATTTAAAGACGTACGAATGTCGCGTTCTCAATCCCAGAAATTCCCATATATTATTACAAGAAAAGAAATTCATTCAATATTTATATTCAATTTTAAAATAAAATTAATTTTACTAAATCAATTTTAAAATTTAATACATATCATTTGTTTGAGATTTGAGAGTTGCAATTGAATTGCTTAAGATTTTAAGCACATTTCTGAAAAAATACAGCTTTTTCCAGCATGTTTTAGTTGGAAATGTAGCTTTTTTTAGTGTTGAGCAATTTTACGCATATAGCTGCAATCGATGACAATAAAATAAAATTATCTTAATATTTTTCTGTTTGATTAAAATTTATTGAAAGCGCCTTTAAATCGAACGCAATTTGTATAATGATAATAATAAAATTGGATTGAACTATAGGTTATTTTAAATAAATACAAACTATGCGTTATAGCATCCGTGTCTTAGCACTTTAGTTAAGGATATTTCATACATATATATATATATAAGCTATAGGGTATTAAAGGGTATACACGAGGTCTTAAATTTAATGTTAATACAGTTTTGTGTTCAAATTAAATAATATATTGTTTTAAGTATGTATATATTTATTGTTAAATTACTTTAAATCAAACACTGCAGCTGCCATTTGTTGATTTTCCAGTTGTTCTTGTTGTTGTTTCGTTGTTAGTTGTTCTTGTTGTTTTGGGTTATGGGCGTGGCCTGGGCCTGGGCGTGGGAGTGTTCATAGTTTTCCATTTTTCATTGTCTAACATTCTATGTATTTGTGTATTTGTTATTATTATTATTGTTGTTTATTTGTTTATCACAGGCGCCCAGCACAGTTTAAAAAGTATCTGCAGGATTTGGGAATTATCCTTCAGAGCTTGGCATTTTAAAACTATAACAAATAAACGGTTCCATTTCGAACTTATCTCCAGTTTCTGGTGGGGATTCGACACTCGTTTCCATAGTTGCTTTTTGCGCTTTCAACGCATACATCCAGCAGTCAGATATATGTATGTATATCTTAAATATATTCGTTATTTTTCATATTTGGTATCCTCAGTGTGTCTAAGGCTTGGCCGTCTGTGCCAAACCCGAGGCCAATCCTCCACTGCTGCCAGCTGCATCTGCCACGAGCTCAACACTTGGACGCTGCTTGTCCAGCAGTTGTATAAAGTATTCCTTGAAGACGGCATGATTATAAGAGACAAGTCGACGGAAAGAAGCTATAAATGCAACCAGCTCCTCCTCGAAGTCAGCGAATCCAGAGGGCGGTGGCGGGATGTTGCCATTGGAGCGCAAAGCGACGCGCACAAAGCCATCCAAGCGATTAGCTGTACATGGAAATTGAAAGATCATTAATAGGAGTACAAATTGTTAAGGTATTACTTCGGCACAGTGTTGCCAGAAAAAAAATAGCTACTACTTATGCTATAAAAAAAAACAGCGACTGATCGATTCCAATTTTTTAAATATTTATAATAAAATAAAAATTATTTTGAGATCTTTAAATAAAATAAAAAAATAATTCTTATTATTAAATCTTCATAAAAATATTATGAAATAATATTATAATATTCATTTTGACGCAAAACTTTCTATAAAATATATATAAATATAGACAGTAATAAAAATAAAATATAAAATGCCTATATATCAAAACATACTACAAAAAAATATAAATTCCAAAAATTCAGGAAATTCCAAATATGCTACAATACAATTTTTTTTGGATTTTTGGTATGTAATTAAATAAATAAAATAAAAGGTATCCGCTGATATTAAATTAAAATTTAAATTCAATTAAATTTTTTTTTATTTTTGTTCAGATCAAAAAATATGATATATTTGATAAGATTTTGATAAATATCAGGGACTCTTACGATCAGATTTTTTAAAATATAAATTATTAAATACAAATTGAAATTGCTAAAATAAAAGTTCCAAAATATTTTTTATTTTCAATTTTGATTAAAAAATAAAAAAACATCTTGTATGCTTAATTTTCATAATAAAAATTAAAAGTAATAGTAATACTATTATATAGTTATACTATTTTAAATATATACAAATATCTGGTAATAAGATTTTCTCTAAACTTTCTAGGTTTTTTCAATGAAAAAATATCAAAGTCTATGTATCTACAAAAAAGCTAAAATGGCAACACTATTATAGAACAGTACTTACCCATCAAGGCACGCACTGGCGACGTCTTGCTGGCCAGCTGTTCGATCTGATTCTGGAGCTGTGCCTGCTGTGCATCGCTCATTGGAGGCGCCTGCTCACTCTCCAGGCATTCATTGATAAATGCACGTATTTGCTCATTACAACTGGCAATGGCAGCATCAATTTGACTGCAAAATGGACACCGATTAGAAAGAGATAGACAAAGGGCGAGGGTATTGTGATGCACTTACTCCTGTTGCTTCACATGCTGTATGAGAATGTCCAGTTGCCGGGCGAGCTTCACGCGATTCTCGCGACGTTGTGAAATCACTGGAACACCCTGGGCCATGGAGATGAGAGATGCACAGAGTATCAAGCGCTGTCCACGCCAGCTGAGGCCCTCAAAGCGTTCCTTATCAATGCTCAAGAGCTCGGGGAATTGCTTATCCACCGGATAATCCAACAGCTGCATATACGCCTTATAGATGATGTCGTCCGTGTTGTTGCAGCCGGCGCGATGACGATTTAGCCAATCCTCAGTGGCAGGAAAACCAGCTGAAAATAAAGTGGAAGGTTTTTAAATTTAGAAAAGTCAAATTTTTTTTATAATTTTAAATATTTGAATTGAAATTTTGATCCACAAAAATAGAATATGAAATTATAATTAAATTTCGATTTTTATTTTCTTCTTTTCAATATTTATTCCAGTAACCGGTTATTTGTTTGTTTCGGCTTAAAAATTCTGTTATGATGTTGGTTTACAAAACATAGTTTTTTTTTTTCGTTTTTACAAGAATATGTTAAAATACATATAAACCATAACTCTTTAGATTCAAAAAAGATTTTTCTATTCAATGGGATTTATATTCAAATAAAATATAAAAGTTAAAAATTAGTTTTCAAAACGATGACTACACCTCAACAACGCAGTTAAATGTTATGCTTGACCGAACTGAAATTAGCCGTTATGCACGAATCGGTTTCTTAACGGTTATTTCGGTTGGAACAATTTCGGTTTTTGGGTTGCGGAATTTAAAAAAATGTATGTTTCGATTACGGTTTCAGTTACGGCTATTAATGTCAATCGGTTAACACCGGCTACGGTTCCGGTTACAATTAAATAAATAGGAAAACATTTTTGTTAAAATGGGATTGGAATTCGACTCACCATTGCCATGGAATTCTCTCAAATATGTGCTGAACTTTTGCTTCTCATATTCCACAGAGTTGGCCGCAATATCGCTGCGCGCGATGGCCAGCAAAAAGTTGGCCATGTCCAGTTTCATCAGGGACATCATCTCGAGTATGCCACGGAATGTGTCGACCACATCCTCAATTTCACGCAATTTGGCAACGGTTTCATCCCTCGCCGGCGAGCACATGCTGGCCAACAAATTGATAACGAAATTGGCATAGGAACGAAAATCGAGAACGCCACGTTCCGCCTGCTGCCTGATGAGCGTCTCATCCAAGGCGGCATTGATGCGTCCCAATAAACTGGCATTCTTCGCCGACAACAGTTGTGGAAAGTCCTCCTTGATCTCGCCCAGCAGCCTAATGGCCTGGTCATAAGATGGCGGATCACGTTCCAGTTGTTGACGCAACAAATCCCAAAATGCTTTGTGTACCATTGTTTTAATACGACCTTCCAGGCTGCACGAAAGAGCGACAGCGAGAGAGAAAGAGAGAGTGTTAGCATTAACAAGCTTACTTACAGCAAGTTTACACGGCAGCTTATCTTCCACAAATATATGAATTATACTTTTAACAATTTACATATGCAATAATTTACCATGATAAGGAAATAGACTACATTTTTGAATAAATTTCGTTTTTCTGTATTAGGTAAAATTTTCTTGTCTAAGATGCAGCAATATAACGATTATTCTAAAAATTAACAATCTCTTCTTAAGGCTCAAAAATCTAATACAACAAACAATTTGTATAAGTAATATGTATACTGTATAGGAACACTATAAGGTGGTAGCTGTAAACACTTAAAAATAAAGTTTTTTGTTTAAGCAGCTTAGGCTGCCGTATAAACTTTGTATTGCTAGAAGTCTAGCAAAAGGGAGAGGGAGAAAAATATATATGTATGTGTGCACTCACCTATCCATTGGCGGCTCATAAGGCTGCAGCTTAAACTCCGGATTGAGTGCTATCTCATGTGCTAATTCCATATTCTTGAGATTCTTAAACATGCTCGCCACCTCATCCATGGTGACCACCTTGGGTGGACTGCCATCGACGCTGGGCAGTAAGAAACGCGTCATGCTGTCCGTTGAGCTTTCGCTGTCCGTACGCAAATTTGCATCGTTGTTCTTCTCCTGTTGCTGCTGCTCCTCATTGCTGTTCTGCTTGGCATCCATGTTTGTTTTAAGCTTCGATTCTTCGATCTGCACTGGAAATCTGTCTGTTTGTTCCTTTGCTTTGTTTGGCTTGAATTTGTTTGTCTTTGTCTTTGTTTTAGACGTGCAACTGGTTTTCTGCAAATATGGATTTAAACGTGTTTTTCCTTATTGGTTTCAATTGCGTCGCATTTCCGCCTGAACTCAAGGAAATTGCAGCAACGTTTTGGGTTGGTTAGTGGGCACGGGAGGAGAGGGGGAGGTGAAGCTTTTACAAAGCTCGACTCAGCTCAGGGTCAGCTTTGTCTAAGGCCAATGAAATGCGTCGTTAAATGCAAGCCAGCAACAACAATCGTTAAGTATGAATGAGACAACAAAGAAACAGCCACCTTACACACACACACACCCAGGCCGACGCATGCAGGCAAAGTGGTGGGGGAGGTGAAAGATAACCAGAAAATTCTAAAAAAAAAAAAAAAAAATGTAGGCAAATTGAAAAAGTTTTGCAATTTGAATTTGTGGCGCTGACACAGTTTCCAAAATTAACGCGGAAAAGCAGAGCAAAGCAGAGAGATTGCACAACGAGCTGATTGCCCCGTACATGCGAATAGCAACATAAACAAAGAGACGATAATAAAGCAGCCTATGAAAACAGAAACGATGAAAATGTTGTATATTGCGCAGCAGCGCAGCTCTGCTTGGTGTGCAAGTGTGTGTAAAAACATACGTGTGTATGTGCATATGTATGGTGAAATGAACACAAGGACGGCGCAGTTGGGTGGTTGGGGGATGCCACAATTATTACAACAATTTGAATTGTATTCACATTCGTTTATATTTTGAAATATGAACATTCACTTTTACTTACCACCTTTAGGAACTATAATTTGTCAAATTTCTTTAGTTTGAAATTTAATTTTTGATCGAAAAGCACTTGCACGTTAAATTTAATTCCGTTTCTTTTTTTTATTTTATTCTGCATACGTTTTCTGTAATTTTTAAAGCACTATTTCAGCCCGAAAGCTTCTCGCGCTAACAACGTCCAAATTGTATTGTGAGTAATAATGTAATGAATGTACAAATTCAATTTCAAACGCAGGCCACCTTTGTTGTGTTGCTTTTTTTTGTTGTTGTGTTGCTGTTCGCTTTCCTTCCACAACATTCGAGAATAAGATGAGTACGCAGCTCACTGCGCAATCAGCTGTGGTCATGCAAAATAATATTTTATGACACAGAAAAATAAATGTATAGTTAAGTTATTAATAATTGATTAGTATTTGCGCGCAATTCAAGTGAAAATTTTACGTTGACAACTTATTTGCTTGTAATTTAAGTTAGTTGAAGCAATTGTCTTTGCTTGTTACAGCATATTATGCTTACGACACGGGCGCTGCCAGATTGTTCACTAAAAGTAACAGCTGCTTGCCAAGCAAAATAGAGTTTTTTTATATGATCTGCAAATAAATGTATGCAATATTAATAGTTGTATACAATATAATCGCCAGTCCAGTAAAAATGTTCGGTTTACAAGTATTTTGTTTCTTATTAAAGTTATCTGAAGCAATTTGCTTTGCTTGTTATAGCTTTCGACACTAGCGCTGCCAGACTGTTAAATAAAAGTAACAGTCTGGTCGTAGTAAAGTGCAGTGTATGACCATGTGGCAACACCAGCAACTAAACATCAGACACCAGACAGACACAAATAGTAGAGAAGAATTTTATTTTTTCGGGCTTATGTTAATTTTTGTAAAACAACAGCTGTGCGGAATAAAAAGAGCACACACAACAAACAAAAAACAATAAAAAGATTATCAAAATAATAAACGCACCGCCTAGTGGTACGGGTGTTACGTTGTTAATGCCAACCGATGTTGTAGTTGCAATACTCTGTGTGTGTGTGTGCGCAACACTCCCCCCTCCCCGTTTAAGGCTGCCCAACTGCTGTGAGAATGGAAAGTGAAAAGATATTGATGGCCGCCGGTGTAACGGTCGCTGCTGTGGTTGGTGCCTTTGTCTTCTGGGGTCCTTCAGGTAAAGTATTCAGTAATTTATGGCAGTATCGACTATGTATTTACATTAAATGACATTGCAGGCTCCCGTTTACGTCAGCGTCGTGGCCAAATTGCTGGACTGCATAATTTTGGACGTACATGTTTCCTCAATACTCTGCTGCAGGCGCTGGCCGCATGTCCGCAGTTCATAGCCTGGCTGCAATTGTATAATGGCGCGACGCCAGATCGCAAGAGTTTGATCAGTTCAATGCTGAGCACCCTGGAGGTGGTCAATGGCACCCATGCCACGCTGCGTGGTGATCCACATTCACCCGGCGCCGTGCTGCGGGCACTCAACACACTGGGCTGGGTCATACCCCAGGAGGAGCACGATGCCCATGAGCTCTTCCATGTGCTGTTGTCGTCGCTCGAGGAGGAGGCCACAAGGCCCCAGCAAATGGGCTGTCTATCGGATGCACTGTTGCCCAAGGCAAATGGCAATGGTCATCATCTGGATATGGATAGTGATGCTGATAGTGGCAGCTTGATGGCGAGCTATAGAGCCTTCAATATGACTGGCGGTATTGGAGATCAACCGAATCGACCATCGAGTGCTATGCTCACGGATTTCTTGAATATGGAATACGATGAATCGACCAGTTTGCAGCGTCTGGTGCGCTCCGAGGCCCACACACCGGATTCCCCTGCCTCGGTGTGTGAACGTGAAACGGCGGATGTTTTGACGCCCGGCGTCACTTCCAATTCATTTCTGGCCAACTCGCCATTTAGCTATCAGTCGGCAATGGACTTTATTGATGCACAGCAGCCGCTGGCAGGGAATGCATCGCCAATACTTGGTGGCGAACGCTTGTCACGTCCTCGTCAGTCACAATCCCAGCAGCAGCAACAACTCAATAATCATCCTCATCATCATCCCGGTGAGGGACTTAATAGACGCGTCTCCAGCTCCTGTCGCTCGCTGGAACGTCTTAATCGCGGTCCCGGCCGTGTTTCCATCTGGTCGAGCATGATGCCCAGCCAAGTGGCGCATCCGTTTCAAGGCGCAATGGGTGCTCAAATCGTTTGCAATGGCTGCGGCTCTAAATCTGCCGTGCGATATGATAAATTCGATAGCGTCACATTGAATCTGCCGGCGCAACGTCGTTCCGGTTTGAGTTTGGGCCACTTGCTTAGCGAATACATCACATCCGAGGATCTCAGCGATGTCAAATGCGATTCCTGCAATGAGACAACGATGCACACTAAATCGGTTACATTTGCCAAGTTGCCCGCATGTCTGTGCATACATATTGCACGCACTGTCTGGCTGCCAACTGGCCAGGTGTGCAAGCGCCAGGATTACGTTCACTTCCCCGAGAGCCTGTCCATGGCGCCCTACAGCTTTGTCCAGCCGCATCTCAACAGTCAGGTTAGTTAACTTCTTGGGTTGTTCAATAAGCTAAAATCATTTTGATTTAGTCTTAGCAGAGTTTCAAACCAAAACGAATATCTGTATCAGTTACGGCTAGAATTTTGGTTTACGGTTATCGGTAATGCAAAATCATAGGAGATCAATTTCGTAACGGTTACCGGTTATTTGTTTGTTTTGGTTTCGAAATTTCAGTTTACAATGAAAAAAAAATTTATAATTTTTACAAGAATTTGTAGTATGTAAACCAAATTTCCATGACTTAAAAACAAGTAATATTTTATGGGATTCATACATGTTACAAAACTCAGATAGACAATAATATTTCATTTTGTTTATCAAATCAAAACAGTTAAATAAATAACTTAATAATTAATATTGATAAATACTTATTAAAAAAAAAATTATTAATAATAATAAGTAATAAATTGTTGCCTACAAAAGTTTTTTTTAAATATTGTGTTCACAAATAATTTTTTTTCAAATTAATGGGTATTATAAAGACTTGTTGAACAATCCTCGTTTCCATGTTGGAATACATTTTCTTTTTATATATGTATGTATTTATGTATATGTGAATGATTACAGGCAGGCACACCTTGGGGCTCGACCATGTCGCTGTATTCCTCGAGTCTGCCCATGAATGGAGCTGGAGCAGGAGCTGGCGGCGAAGGATTCGGCGCAATGTTTCCCAAAAATCTATATCGCCTGCTGGCGGTTGTCGTGCACTCGGGCGAGGCAAACAGCGGACACTTTGTCACCTATCGTCGCGGCTCCCTACGCAATGCACATCGGTGAGTAATAGTCAACGGGGATTCCCCTTAGTAAAAATATAATTAAAATCTATACTTTACAGCTGGTTCTACACCTCGGATACGATTGTGCGAGAGGTGAGCATTGATGAGGTGCTCAGCGTTCCAGCTTATCTGCTGTTCTATGATCGTGGACAGCAGCGACAGCAGATGCAGATGCGCTAGAGGGGAAAAGTTGAAGCGGAAAGTGGAAAAACGAGTGGAAAAAGTTCGGCCTAGTCATATTTGATTCTACAAACGTTGTGATTGATTCAACTCAAATTATTATGATACTATTGAGCAACGGTGGCCATAAAGCAACAAGCAAAGCAAAGCAAAAACAAAACAAACCAATTAAAATGCTATCCTCCTCCATATGGATCTCAAAAGCATGCACCAAAAATGATGAAAATCAAACGAAGAGAAAAGATGAAAATCATGTGGGGAAAAAGAAAAAACACAGCTGCACCTGCGTTATAAACACCCAACAACAAAGACCTAATCTAAACTCATATAAACTACAACTACAACTACGAGTACGAGTACATTAATTAACAATACATACAATAATTTGTTACATCAATGCATTTAAAAATTTTAAAATTGAATTTAAAATTCCTCATGTGCTTTTTTAGATGTCTCTGTATTTAGCAATATACATACATAAATAGTTTCCATATGCTACGGGCAACAAATCGATAATAAGATACATATATTATACTATATATATATATATATATGCATATATGTGTATATATTAGAGTGCATCGAATTGTATGGGCCCGAAAAAATGAAAAAATGGTAACCCATTTTCGTAATCTGTGGTCAATTCTAAGATGTTTTCACGAAGAAACCATAGTTCTTAAATGAATTCCTGGTCCGCGCTTTTTGAGTTGAAAAATTCACTTTTTTGAACAATTATATCTCGGGTGTTTATGGACCGATCCTGACAAATTTGGTGTCAGTACTCTAGTTAGGACCAGGACTTTCAAAATTTCACAGAACCAAAGGACAAAATGTCCTTTAAACGTTATTTTCATCCATGGGACGACGATTGCGCGATTCGATTATGTCGAGATATATCCTAAAAAATTAGTCAGAATTTTATATAATTTTCGCCTAAAGGACAGTTTTATCGTCCTTGAACTTGTATGTTTTATTAACAGAAAATTTACAAAATATTTTAATACAATTTTAAGAAAATACGTTTTTAATTTGTAGTCAATAAAACATACAAGTTCAAGGACGATAAAACTGTCCTTTAGGCGAAAATTATATAAAATTCTGACTAATTTTTTAGGATATATCTCGACATAATCGAATCGCGCAATCATCGTCCCATGGATGAAAATAACGTTTAAAGGACATTTTGTCCTTTGGTTCTGTGAAATTTTGAAAGTCCTGGTCCTAACTAGAGTACTGACACCAAATTTGTCAGGATCGGTCCATAAACACCCGAGATATAATTGTTCAAAAAAGTGAATTTTTCAACTCAAAAAGCGCGGTCCAGGAATTCATTTTAGAACTATGGTTTCTTCGTGAAAACATCTTAGAATTGACCACAGATTACGAAAATGGGTTACCATTTTTGGTGAAAAAAATCGATGCACTCTAGTATATATATATATATATGCATATATGTGTATATATTGTTTTTGGCGTTTGTTCGAAAATTTGTTTGTTGTGTATATTTTTTATATCTAATAGTTAATAAAATTTTTGCCGCTCTTTGTTGAATTCCACACTGATCGATCGATTGCAAGTTATCGTTTAGCTGCATTTATCGATAGGCGATGTCGATTCGACTTGCTTTGAGCTGGCAAAATATTATTTAATTTACCAAGTTAAACCCTGTCGACTAGTTGATATAGTGGGCCAATCTTTAACTAAATCGGTCAAATATTTAACAAACTATATTAAACACATTTAATAAAGTTTAAATAGATCTTTAAAAACAGCTGCAAGTGACTTCTTTAGATTGAAAATTATTGATTAAAGATTTCGAAAAGGACACGGGGCTAATTTTTGACAATTCGAAAAAAATTTGTTTTTCAAAACTAAAAATTCCGAGCAATTATAAACAAAAGACATTCTGCATTAAAATCGGTTGAATTCTCTCAAAGTTATTCCTAGTTTCCAACTGTTTATAATATATAGTAAAAATTCATATCCTGCCTCTCAGTTTGACCCACTAATCGAAAATATTAAAAACTTTGATTTTCACTTATAAAAAACGGCCGTTTTATGGCTATAAAAGGGTTAATTTTCGAGAAAAAGACCTTTCAAACACTACATTTTTATGCATTGAATAAGCCTGCCAAGTTTCAAAAATATCGGTTTATTAGTTTTCGAGTAATTTTGGTCGTCGACTACAAAAATGTCATTTCGAGAAAAACACGTTTAAATTTTCAATTTCAGTCGTTAACGTAAGGAATGTCTCTCGTTTAATGCTCAGTCAATTTTGTTGGGATCGACTTGAAATTTCATGGACGCATTCTCAGATCATTTTACTTAAAAAAAATGTATAGAAATTTTTTTTTTTTTTTTTAAGTTACAAATGAAGTTAACCCCTTAAATCGAATTTTCTTTTTAAATGTGAGGTAAGTGTGTGTTAAATATTAACTTATTTTAATTATGAGTTTATGTTGTAATTGTTATATTTATTATTTAGTTGGGCCGAATCCCGGCGGTACTGCAATACCGGGCCAACCCGTGACAGAGGTGGAGCAAGCCCCTAGCACTCCGTCTATTTCCAAAAATCAGTTTAACATTTGTTGTTCTCCAATGGAGAAACTATCAGATGTTAAGCTGATAAGAACAGATACTACACTTTGATCTTAGCCATAAGGCCGAGAAGCGATAACTTTCAACGGTAAAACAAGCAACACTCCATTAGTTGAAAGCTAAAACCAGTTGTGAATTAGAGGGACCCAGCATGAGAAATAAATCCGTGTTGCAATACACGAGAAAATACACGCAGTGTTGATAAACGAGTCGTGCATGCACTCGCAACATATCGATATTTAACGATACATTTTTTTAAAAACAAACGATTAAACATAATTAAGTATTTATTTTAATATAACAAAAATAATCAAGAAACCGGTTGGGGCGGTGGGGAGGGGTTAGTTGAGTTGGGAACGAGATACAGTTAACAATAAATGCTACAAAATGTACCAATGCAATCCTGCAGCAATAATAAATTAAACTATAAAAAATGTAAATAAACGCAAATATATTTTTAAAAAAGTTTTGGAGCCCAACAATATTAAAAAAAAATGTTGGGGATAAAAATATATTTAAAATATTTAAAAAAAATTTTGTTCTTTTTCCTTATTGATATATCAATATTTTATCAAGCAACCCTACAATGCATGCGTGCGCGCTCGCACCCTCAATAAATGTAATTTAAAATTTAAAAAGCAAACACAAATAGAGAAGATAATGCGTAAATTATATTACACATCAAAAGTAACGCAGATAAATGGCATCGAAACATCTAATATCGATAAGTGCTATCGATATATTATTTTTGGTGTGTACACACCACGCGTCAAATTCAAAAACAACCACAATTCGTGAAGACAGAAGACACAAGCAATGTATAAATTATGTCAAACATAAATAATAATGCAAATAAAAAGCATAGTTATGATCGAAAAACATCATCGCGCGTGACGCCAAAAATACGTGAATATCTCGCCGAGATTGCAAATGAGCGTGAAGTGGATTTGGAGCGTTTTATGATTCTGTCTTCAGCTAGCAGTGGCGTCAGCGTCGGCGCGCAGAGTTTTAACAAGGAGGCGACATCAGCAGCAGCAGCAACAACAACAACAGCAAGAATGCGCAGCAGCAGCAGCTGCTGTCGGAGTCGCAGTCGCAGTCACAGTCGTGCCAGTGGCTTAGGGGTGGGGGTACAAGCAGCTGTCACTGGAAAGAAGAACAGAGCAGATGAAGAAGAAGTAAAAATAACAAATATACCAATAGTTATGGAGAAGAAGGCGAACTCTGTAGAGGATTTGCGCACACCAACAAAATGCACACAAACGGATATGGAAATGGAAACGGGGAAAAAAACAGAGACGCGTAAAACACAAACACCAGAATCGGCATTGAAATCGCATAAGCGTTTGGAGTGGGATCCTGCCGCTGATGTGGGGTATCAGCTGAGCTGTGAGCGTGCGGTATCCACCAGCAACATAAGCACCTTGGAACGTTCCGTGCTGGAGGCGGCAACAACGCTGCAACGTCCAAATCAATCCGAAACGGACTTGAATCGGTTAAAGGGAACAACAAAGGGTGCGACAAAGACAGCACCACCTTTGGCCTCCAGCACATTGGTGAATCGCAGTGCCGGCAATCAGACACAGATGGCGCCACCACCAAGCTGCAGTTCCCGTTCTCGTTCCCGTCGTGAATCTTGTGCGACATCTGCCGCTAGCAGCTTTGATTATCACCACAACAATAATTCACGACCCTCGACAGCAGGCAACTCCAATTCCAATTCCACAACTTCAACTCGCCACAGTCTCAGCGCCGAGGAGCTGCTGCGTCACATGGAACAGCAGCGTCAGGAGCGCGAATATAGCGCACAATTGGAGCAGGTCCTAAGTAGGGGACGACGTCAAGTGGCCAACAAGGAGAATCAACAGCCAAAGAAACAAAATAAGAGCAAGAACTCTGGTAACCATTCTGGCGGCTCCTCCTCCTCCTCATCGAGCTGTGCGCTGGCCAAAAACGATTTGGATCTGGGCATTGATCTGCTCTGTTCGCTGGTGAATAAGCGCAGTCTCAGCCAGAGCCAGAAGAAGCAGCTGGCCAAGGATATTATCAAGCGTCTGGTTGGATTCGAAACGATCTCCTCCAGCCGAAGCAGCACCAGGAACAGCAACAACAACAGCAACAGGCACAGCAGCCAGCACAAGGAGCAATCCCAGCAAACGGAACAGAATCTAGCTCAGGGTAAAGTACACTGAACAATTCCCTATAAGAATTTTCTAAAAATAATCAGAAAAAATATATAAATTATATTTTAAATTTTTGATTTGATCTCAGTTCAATTTTAACTTAAAAAATTGTTTTTTTCAATAACTTTTAAATTTTTTTTAAAAATTTAAAAAAAAAAAAAAAATTGTGATTTTTTAATTTAATTACATATATTGTATTAAAAGAATCCCTTAAATTTATTAATTCTATTTTATTTAAATTCTATTAAATTCTTACGATTTTATTAAAAATCAAAATAAAAGTACACTAATCAATTGATTGAATCTATACGAATTTTCTAAAAATAAATTTTTACAGTTAGGCACCTTAAAAATTTGAATTTTTCAAATATACAAAAATTATAAATTCACAAATAATTTTTTACTTTTCTGGAAATTTTTGTAAAAAAAGTTCTTAAAAATGATTGAAAAACTTTGATTTAAAATTTGAAATAAAAGAGATTTGTAAATAAATATTGAAGAACATTTACAAAAATTAACAAAAATATAATTAAATGTATTTCAGTATTTTCAATATTTCGAAATAGGCATTAATATTTTATTTTTAATTTAAATTAAATGTCTTAATTTAAAAACTTTTGTTTTATTTTTAATTATAAAATAACTTTTATCCTTATTTTTATAAATATTAAAAATAAAAAATATTTTTAAATTTGTATTTTAAAACATAAAATATCGAAGAGTTTAAAGGATATTGAATTCGGAAAAAATGACCAAAAATATAGTAAAATGTATATTAATATTTTAAATTTTTCGAAAAAGTCGTTCATATTTTATTCCAAGATATTAAAATTTTTTTTTTTTTTAAATAATTCTTATCAATTTTTTATGTAAATATTAAGAATTCAATTTATTTTGTATGAAAATATACCAAAAAGTAACTAAAATACCAACAATTTGTTATGCGATGTATTTGCATTTAATTTATATTTTAAATGCTTACTTATAAAAATATCTATCTATTGCAGGCAAGGACATTGCTACGAATACCAGCCGAAGATCAAGCTTAATCCTACCCAGATCTAGATCTCCGCCAGCGGAGCAACTGCATCATCTGGTTGTGCCAGTGCCTGCGCCCAGAACACGCCTTGTTGCCACGCCCATCGAGTCGAGTCCAGTGCCAGCCACGTGTAGTTACGCCTCCACAAGCAGTGGCGCCTCCAATGACCTGGTTACGCAGAAAACCAATCCTCCAGCTGACAAAAGGAAATCCATAGACGCTGCCGAACAGTTGGCCATGCAGGAGTATCTGAATCCCATGACCCAAAGCGAGATTGAGTACGAGCAGAAGCGACAACAACGCGACAATCTGTCCACGGAGCGACGCACACAGATCGATTGGATTGACGCGGAGATTCGACGTCTGAGTGCGTTGCAAAATTTGCTACGTCGCAGCGGACGTGGAGATTCTGGCGCGGATCAGCATCAGTGGAAGGAGCAAGGGCACGAGCAGGAGGAGCAGGAGGTGCAGCGGGAAATGGGCCAGAGATTGCCGCCGGCAGCAGGAGGAGGAGGACATCCTGCACCGCCAGCACCACCAGTGACGCCAGTGTTTACGCCAGGAGGAGGAGTGGAAGGAGGAGCAGCAATAGGCGCAGGAGAAGGAGCTGAAGGAAGAATAGCAGATGGAAGAACCTCATCGGGAGCATCTTCAGGAACAGGAGGAGTAACAGGGGCAGGAACAGGAAGAACTTCATCAGGAGCATCTTCAGGAGCAGGAGCACCATCGGCAGCATCGTCAGGAGCAGGAACAGCATCAGGAGCTTCATCAGGAGCATCTTCAGGAGCAGGAGGAGCAACAGGAGTGCCTTTAGGATCAGGAACAGCAGCAGCCTCCGAAACCGGAGCAGTAGCAGGAGTAGCAACAGGAGCAGGAGCAGCAACAGGAACTGAGGGACCCTCATCAGCTGCAGGAGCAACTTCATCAGGAGCATCTTCGGGAGTAGGAGGAGCATCTGGAGCAACTGCAGCACCTCCACCGCCACCAGCATTGCCCGCATTGCCAAAATTGCCAGAAGCAGCAGCAGCAGTTGTCGCTCCCGCTGTTCGACTGCGCAGCAAAATGGCAACGCCAACTTTGAGTCACTCGGGCAGCAGCGAGAGCGTCTGCTCCTTTGTCCAGCAGCGACAGCGACAATTTTTGGCCCATTATCAGAATCAGCAGCAACAGCGACTCGAGCAGCAGCAACAGTTGTTCATGTTGCAGCAGCAACAACAACTTCTTCATCGTCAGCAGCAACAACAACATCTACATGCCACGTGTCACATGGTAAATGTATAATACGTGTTCCATTCCAGTCTCTTCCTTTTTAAATTTATCTTCTATTGTCTATTCTCTTCTATTTTCTACGCTCAAATATGAGATGTATTTCTCTTATAACACTGTTCCATTCCACTATTCCATTCACTTTTCCGCTTTTTGTCCTACATTTTCACATATTTACAACGATTGTAGCTGTAATAACAGCAATAGGTAATATGGAACGTTTATAAAAATGTTCCATTCCACAATTTCTGTCAGTTAAAGGATTGTTACATACTTTGAATGCACACTAATGGCTTTATTTTTCCTGGGAATTTGCTTTTAAAACACATTTACCATGCGTATATCCTATGATCATAGTAATCAGAGCTACACAACCTTAATAAAAGTGTTTCATTCCACTGTTTCTGTCTTTTTAATGAGTGTTTTCTATGTGGAATTCCTTGCATTATTTTCTTACGTCTCTGTATTTATTCTAAGCTTTCTTTCTCTCTCTTTTAGTCACAACAACGACAGCAACATTGTCATCATTACCAACAACAACAACATCAACATCAACAACATTATGTACAAATGCAATATGCACAGGCTGTGGGCAATTCATACAGTTGTCTGGATGATGGCGCCGTTTATTACCATGTCTTGAGCTCTCAAGGTGTCAAAGATGTTGCAACTGCAACTGCAACAGCAACAGCTGCAACTACAGCCGCAGCAATAGCAACAAAGGCAACAACAACAGCAACAGTAGCAACTGCTGCTGCTGGCGTTATGGGCAACAGTTGCAACAGCACGAGCTCATCATCATCGTTGTTGTGCCTCAGCTCGGAGATGTCCATACCGATGGGTGGCATGTTGAATGCCTGTGAGGCAACAACAACAACGACGACGACAACAACAACACATCAATACGATGATGTGGCATGCCAACAAATGCATTTGCAACGACGACAGCAACAACAACAGCGAAGACAACATCAAGTCGAACAACAACCAATGGAAATCAAACAACAAATGTTGCAAATGCGTCCGCGTGGCATTGCGTACATGTTGCAATTCACCGGCAACAGCGACAACGTTGGCCGCGTGTTGCACGAATCTCTGACGGTGCAGGATTACTTGCAACTCGCCCGTCCACAATTCTGTGCCCAGTCGAAACAGCGCAAAGCGATCCTCAATCAAATGCAACTGCTGCGCAACGCGCGACGACGCGAACTCGACGAACTCATACTCATCGATGGCAACAGCCTCGAGACGATCGACAGACAACTGCAACAGCTGCCACCGCCGGTTACCTGTGAGTAGTTACTGATTATAGAAAGTCGACAAAATATTAATCGGGTTGTCGATATAATTATTTAAAAAAACGTAATTGTAAATTGAAAATACACGCGTAAGTTTGGACTTGGAATGAATTTAAACTGCATTCAAATTGCATCCATTTCCCGTCAAATAGCTTTTAGCTGCAAGATATCGACTTTTAAGCAACTTATCTTTTCATTTGGATTGTTTATTTTTGTATTTCGTATTCATTCGTTTTTCTTAACTTTATCGAAAATTCAAAATTTTAAATGTCAAGCTTTAATATTCAATCAACTCCTTTCATTATTAACTGAACTAAATTCTGCAAATTAAGTACGATTAACAAGCTCCAGTGAGTTGCTGATTTTTCATAAACATTAACCCATTAATGGCTGCCCATAGATCGGCTGGTACGATTTTGACGAAATTTGGAAATGTGTGCCTAGAAGACCATAGAAGTTGAAAGAAACAAAAAAAAAATTTTTATCTTCAAATTTAATTTTTTCGATTTCCATACATTTTTTAGCTATTTTCGATAACATTTTGTATGCAGAAAAATAGCTAGATATTCACCTGTAAAAAACTACAAGTATAACAAGGATAACTAAACTGTTCAAATTTTATACTTATATTTTTATTATTTCTCTTTACTATGAAATAAATTTTGCCTCGATATCTCTCACATGCCCCGAGCTAGAATTTTTAAAGTGTCAATACTTTTTTGGGTATTTAAATACCCATTAGCCGTTAATGGGTTAATTTGATTAACTCGATTGATAGTCAAAGAAATTATGAAGTTTAAGTATCGAGTTGTCAATTTTTCGATGCATACAACAGTCTAACTTGCCTATAATCAACTTGTCTAAGATATTGGGCCCCTCTTTTAAACTAACTGGCGAAAATTTTCAAAACTAAGTTTAAAGCAAATCAAATAAAATAAAATTTGGATAATTTTCAGAATGTGTAGAAAACATAACAATCTGACAGAGATTAATATAATTGTAAGTGTGAACAGAGCTGAGAATGTAGAGCGACCATTGTATAAGGAATCAGATTTCTCCACGGCTCGAAGGGATAAATGTATCTGTATTTTGAATAGATCTATAACGTGTTTTAGCAAATCTAAGACGATTTTTTTTTCAACTAGAATTAGAAAAACAAGATTAATAGACACAAATATATCATGACTGAAGAGCTTGCACTTTCTGTTTAACACACATCTCAAACATCTATTTTCATTTGTAGCAAAAGTGCGCATCTTTTCGACCAAGGAGATGAAGGCGCTGACCAACAAACGCTGTGAGAAGTTGCCCGAGGTGCTCGCCGCCCAAAATCGGGAACGCGAGGAGCGACGGCGTCGCAGCAATCGGATAATGCGCGATGTCTTCAATAGAGTAAGTTGCCCATATACAAATCTATATCTATATAAATATATTTAACTCTATTTTCAATTGGTTTTTCACAGCGCTTGCAGCGTCGCGTTCGCAGTGGAAAATTGTCGCTGAATCACAGTCGCACCGTTATTTAAAACTTGATTTTGACTCCGTCACATATTTTATCAACATTTCTAATACAACAATTTAGTTATAAGTCTCTATATGTTAGTGTAGACCCAATCTTGAATCGTTTTATATAACGATATATACCAGTTTTGACTATGTTTTTTTTTGTATTTCCCAGACAGTTCTATTATAACTTTATGTTATGAATTTTACTTTGTTTTGGACCAATAAAAATGTTAAGTGTTTATACGAAAAAAAACCAGTTAAAGTCAATTTTTTTAATCTCTTGATTTCATTAGGTAAGAAATCATTAATACTTTTTTATTTTTGAGATCGGTTTAATTCTTTATTTGATTTAATAACATTGGCGATTAACAATATGCGTAATAATTATTATAAATAATTCGATCTAAACAATTTTCCCAATTATCTCTTCTCTTTTTTCACAAACGTCTTCTAAAAATTTGGTGTTCTTTTCTGAGGAAAAAATTCTTAAGATTAACAAGACAGAAAATTGATTTTATATATTATTAACAAGACGACGACGACGAAAAAATGAAGATTGTATTGCTTTAATTAACAAATACAATGCAGCTTGAAATGCATATTAGTTTATAGGTGTGTTATCGTTTATCTTTATCGTATTTGACTAGTGTTTGATTGATTTAAATATTTGATATACGAGTTATATATATATTTTCTTTTGTACTAAACAGGAATGTTCCAATTTGCAATATCGATTGATATCGAAAATCAAAACAGACCTGTATATATATTTATTTATTTATTTATATGGTTTATCCAGCCGCAATGCCAAATCAGGTCACAAGGTCTCACATTTCTGTCGATTCTCGAGATCTTACAGGGAAATATTGTTGGAACTTGTGTGTATGTGTGTGTGAGTGAGGTTAGGAACGTAATGAGAATGGAACACTCATAAAATGATGCCAAGCAGTTAACGCGTCTATTAATCGGTTATTGTGTGGGATTATTTCATAATATAACTCGGAATATAGTTAATATATGTGATAACATTTCTCGTACTCTTCACTTAGATTCACTATAGCTAATAATTGAGAGATTGCATACAATTTGCTCTATTTATGAAACATGAAACGCTCTGCTTTCGCTTCGTCCATTTCTTTTCCCTCTCCTTCTTCTCCCTCTCCTTCTTTTCCTTCTTCGCTTTCTAGCGTGCCACCATATCCAGTCCACCCTCCTCCTCCATCTTCGATAGAAATTTGATGGCACGTTGCGAAGGTTCCGTCTGTCGTGCCATATCAATGAGATCCAACAGTTTCTTGATGCCAATGAAGACACTGTAAGTTGAGTTTAGTGTTTTAGTCAATGTATTGTAAGGAGAAGTTCACTATAAAGGGAAATCTTACCGCTTTCCTGCCATCTTCTTGCCAATGGCTTGAACTTCACCCTTGCTAAAGATGTCCGTTTGCTCCAGCACGGCAACAACATGATCTGGACTGGATAAATTGGGAACATGCAGCACCGATGTGAATGCCGTCAACATTTCCATTTCCTCCAAAACTTCCCTAAAGAGGGAGAATGACATGAATTAGAAAGAGAGCGAAATACTTGATACCATGCGGATAAAGGTTTTTTTTTTTTAATTTGTTTTATTAAGCAACTATATTGCTTTAAAATAATCGGTTTTAATTCAGATCAAATATCACAATCAACGAAAAATTAAATCTTCGACCAAAAGCTCCTACGACAGCTTAAGTCCGATTTTTAAAAAATATTGAAAAAGAACCATTTATTAAGTTTTCAATTCAAAATTTAAATCTTGTCACGTTCGCGATGTCGCGTAACAAATGACTAATAAAACTTGTAAAATAAATAAAAATAATAGTAATATGTATATAAAAATAATTCCTATAAATGAAGAACTACATTTATTATGGTTTGAGAGTATTTTCTTCTAAATTATTGGTCACATTTCGCTGAATTTCGCAATTTTCATGATTATGTCAAAATTGACATTAATTTTTTGTCGCGTTCGCGATGAATTGTTTTCTAAAAATAATCCGAAAACGACAAGTTCTTAAAGTTTGTCTTTTATAATAAAAATAGTGTTGATAAAATGAAAAATTGAAAATTGTAATTTTAGTTATTTTCTCTTTCCATTTCAAGTCGTACGAATGTCGCGTGTTTTAATCCTGCAAATACCCATATATAAAACTCTTTGTACTGACTGACTAACCGATCATGCCATTTTTCAATGGCATTTTCTAGTCTATGTTATATAAATATTATATGGAGAGAATCAACTTACCGTCTGCTTGAGGTGCAGAGTATAAGAAGTTTGCGACCCTTGGGCGGTTGCTTCTTCAGCAGCACCAGAAGCGCCTGCAGCGTGAGATTGGAGTACCTGGGACCAATGGAGCCATAGTCCAAGAGACGCTCAACATTGTCAACGACAATGCAGCTGAGCACCGAGCGATAGGCATCGTCGAAGATCTTGCGAATGTGCAGACACTTGGCGGATTCGGTGTAGCCAACCATGTCCTCGGGTGAACAGACCTTAACAAACGGAAAGTCCGACATTTTGGCCAATTTGGCGGCCAATGCGGTCTTGCCCGAATTGGGCGCACCGGCAATCAGTAGCGAGACAAGGCCACTGGATTCGGCTGCCTTGGCCTGCTGGACATAGAGCATGCCATCCTCCAGGATATTGTTCACGGGTAATCCCCAATTGATTACGCCACGTGCCAACATATTATCGAGTTGCTCCTGAGCGGTGCCAAAGGCTGGCTTAATGTCGTTCTCCAGCGAGTGTAGGAAATCATCGCGATTCACTTTGAGCTTCTCCATGGCCTCCGGATCGACGGTGACCTTGGCATCGGCCTTGATCAAACGATTCATGGCACTCGATTGGGCGGCACGGATCAAACCCTCCAGTTCGGCGCCACTAAAGTTCTTGGTCAACGACGCAATCTCATTGCAATCGACATCATCGTTCATCTTATTGAATTCCCGCATGCGTTTCGTATGTATATTCAGAATCTGGACACGTCCCGCCTCATTGGGCAGACTGATCTCCATCTGGACCTCAAGCCGACCTGGTCGCAGCAGAGCATCATCGATCATATCCCTGCGATTGGTCATGCCAATCACCAGGATGTTGTTCAACTGATCAACGCCATCGATTTTGGTGAGCAACTGATTCACCACGGTGTCGTGGACGCCACTGTTGCCGGCCACGGAGCCACGTTGCTTACAGATCGCATCGATCTCATCAAAGATTATGATATGCAGTCCACTGTTGGGTCCCAGACGCTTCTCCTCCTCCTCGGCATCGGCGAACAGACGTCGCACATTTGCCTCGGATTCACCCACGTATTTGTCCAGGATCTGCGGTCCGTTGACAATCTTTGGCTCACGGGCATTCAGCATGGTGCCAATTTGTCGGGCCATCAATGTTTTGCCCGTGCCGGGAGGACCATAGAGTAGGATGCCCTTCACATGCTTGCATCCCAGCTGCTCGACGAGCTCCGGCGGAAACACACGCGATGCGAACGCCCGACGAAAGATCGCATTGAACTCCTTATCCAAGCCGCCGATGCCCATCTTGCCAAAGTCCCAGTCCGGATTGATGATGGACTGACGCACCACCTTGCCCTTGGACTTGCCCTGCAGATTCAGCGAACTGTTCTCGGCCTTCTCGAACTGCACCATCGTGTTGCCCAGAATGCGACCGAAGCGCACATTCTTCGCCGATGGCTCCTTGCCCTCTCCAAGGGTTCGCGGATCGATGGCCTCCAGCGTCTTGACCGCCAGTCCCAGCAGCTTTTTGTCCTTGAAGTTGAAGACGAGCGATTGACCCACGGTCAGGGCCATGCCAGCGAACTGCATTATAAACTCCTTGGCCATCTGATCCGAGTCGTAAGGCTCCTGCGAGACCCTGCGAAATATTTTGTAGAGCGTTTAAGTGTCTTCTAAAGATTCGACTAAATATAGTAAGTTTTTTTTTTCCATACGTCTAGGACTCGCATTAGAAGCGTTTTAGTCTGCCTAGTTACATTATCCAAGAGGTTAGACAAACCTGCGCATGTTTTTCATACGTCTAGCTCCTTGTTTCTTTCAGTTAATTCGTTAAAGTGGGCATATTAACAGTCTCTAAAGGAATTATACTAAGCTGGGTAAGTGCTTTTAGTTCCCGCTTTTCTAGTACATGGAAGCAGTAAAGTTGGGGTAGTCAGAGATTGTACTAAGCTGGGCCTGATTCTCATACGTCTAGCTCTTACATAGCTATTAGAAAAATGGCAAAGTTATAGTCTCTAAAGAATAAGACTAAGATGGACATGTTTTCCTGATAAGTCTAGACCTCCGTCTTCTTAATAGAAGCGTTAAAGTGAAATAAGCTAGAGTCTCGAGGGATCAGACTGATTTTTAATCACCACTATAAGTTGTTTAAATAGAGCTTATAAAAAATATATATATTTGTTAATATTAATAAAAATAAATTGAAAACGAACTCATATTTTTTCATCTTATTAAAAAACTTTATATGCTATTTAAATTTGTGCTTAAAAATTATAGAAAAACTTTTATTTTCCATTTTTTTCTATAATTTTTAAAACAAAAGGTTGTTTGTATAATATAAAATAATTTCAAAAATAAGTTTTCTTTTATTTTAATTTTAAAAAATTGTATAGGTCCTTTAAGTTAGGTTAGAACTTAAAGAATGCTAACCCGACTCTTTCGGCGAATGAAAAAATGATCGTCCATCGCTTTTTGAGCTATGGAATGCATAGATAATTTTAAATATATAAATATTATTCAAAAAATACATCCTTTTAGTCGACTAAATTATACAGCATTCAACAGGATTGATTTAAGCTAACCCAACTTAGCCCATTAAGAACCAAGAGTGTTTAAAACCAAAAATTCTCAAATCCACTTTTTTTTTATTAAAATAAAAGAAACATAAACTCAAAAAACTTTCTTTTAGAAAACGCAAAAAAAAAAAAATAATAAAAAAAATGCAAGCGGTTTTCGTTGTGTATGTGATTAAATCGCAAAAAGTATTCAGCTATTTTCAAGATTCTGTTTTTGGTACCCGTTTGGGTACAGTGGCCATGAATGGGTTAAGGCTTACCTAATTCCAACTTTACTTAAAAATGCAGCCTTGCACACATACACACACACAGAGACACACAGACACTCTTACACACACAGACTTACGTCTTCTTTTGCAAAAAGTCGGTTTCAAAGGAAACCGAGGTTATGACGTCGGAGTTGGCATCAAATCGATAAGGTCGCACCTCGAGCTCCTGATTAATCGAGAGCATCGCCCATTTGCGTTGCACCAAAGAGAAGCCAACGAAGCCGCTGGGCACCTCATTCGTTTTCTCCAAGGCGAAAATGAAATGCTGACCCGCAGCAGGTGAAATATCTGCATACCTAAGAAAACGAAAGATGTAAATAAGATGAACTTGAAATTGTTGAAAGTGTTGTTTTTTATTTGCTTACTTGACTTCATCTGGAAAATCACCGACATTGACAATTGCGCGATTCGTGAGCGATAATTCGTCCGTCGGACATTTCGTGGCCTTCAAGCGCTGCAAAACGAGAAAACGTTTTTTTTTTAAATAACCGTTATTTCCCTCCCATTAACTCTATTTTTAAATATGAACAAAATCTCACATAAGACATGGCTGCTGCTGCTGCTTCTTCTTACTGCTGCTGCTGTCCTTGTAAAAGAATTTCCAAGTCGTCTGCGAGGGAGCGGGGGGTTGGAGCGTGTCTTGTGTTTACAGCCTCTACTGATTATCGATTCAAAGCGTAATTAGTTACAAACACTTTTGTTCGTTGCTTATTTTCTTTTTGTCTTTCTTTCAAATCTTCTTGATTTTTTTTGCACTTTTGTCACACACTATTGTTAGCGTTTAAAAGTAATTGTCTTTTGATATTGCTGCATTTCAATGGAACATTTGTTTTAGCTCTAGAAACGTCGCACAAGTGAATACAAATTTCATTGATTTCTCTGCCTGCTCGCTGCGCAGCTTAAGAAATGCGCGCGCAAGTGTTGCCAGCTTGCGGAAAATAGCTGACAACATTTGGCAGGCCAATGCGCTGTGTTCAACAGCTGTTGAACTGCTTGCTGCTGTCGATTAATACTGCTTCTTTATCGGCTGACCGCCACCATCGCTTGAAAATAGAAACGCAATTTAAATTTAAATTTAAACTTTTTTAAAATTGTGTCCATTTAATTAATTATCCGAAACTAGATAAAATTAAGGTTATCATAAGCATACATTTTAATTTAAAAAGCTAAACTATGTAACAAAATTACAAATAGGGTCTGTGACTTCTAGTTTAATAAAAACTAATTTTCTGTTTGCAAAACTTGAATACGCCACCTATGGTTTGATTTTAAAAGTAGATTATACTTCACAACTGACGTCACTGAAAGCGAACGAAACGAACGAACAAGCAACTGAACTATGACGCAGCTCGTTTAATTGAACCTATTTCGAACGATTCGTTTTGAACTCTACTGCGAACGGTGTGCGCGCGGTTTATTGTCATTTGTCTGTCGTTGTGAGCGAACGAAGAACGAACAACGAGCGCGCGAGCGGGCGAATGAAATTTTGTTGTTGTGTTGACGTAAAAAAAAATAAGAGAGCGAGAATTTGCTATTGTTTTCTTTACCTTTTTTTTGTTTGTTGTCAAGTGATAAGCGATAATATTTATTATCAATGTGACTTAGTGTTATGCAAAAAAAATATTTGAAAGAAAAACGCACCTTGCGTAATTAAATTTGTATTAAATTTTTGTGTTTTTGAAAAAGTTTTTTGCGCGCTTTTTCAATTTACCGGTGAAAAGGTCAAGTGAAGCAGCATAATAAATAATTATACCGAAAAAGAAAAACAACAAGTGCAACATTAACAACAACAACAAGAGTAATACTTGGAAAGCAGCCAAGTGACAGAAAAACGCACCTGAAAATAACAACGTCGACTACCTGTTGAGCGTAGCGCCGCTGTTGCTGCTCACGTCGCTGTCGACGTTGCCGTCACCGTTGCAGTCGCTGCCGCTGCCGCTAATCCCCTGCTGCGACGCATTTGCTGAAGGTTAAGCGACTTTGCAACCTGCAGTGATTGGGAATTATTGCACCGCTGCTGCATGTTGCTGTTGTTGTTTACCTTTACTCGCGTGTAAAAATAATATAAAAACTTCAAAAAAATATTAAGTGCAAACACAAAAAAATCAAAATGATGTTGCAGCAAAAAAGCAGCGATACATCAGTTCGAAAAGAGTCCATAGACAGAGAACTATGGTCTTATCCAACGCCGCGAGTGCGTTTCTCCTTACCCTCTTCCTCCCCCACCCACTCACGATACAGCCGCAGCCGCCCCCTAACGCACCTACTCATCGCGGGTGGCGTTTTGTGCATGATTGCGCCCATCATTTGCTTTAATCTGGAACAGCGACAGCCTCTGATCAAGTACGGACATCAGAACTCATATTTCGGATATTCATTGGCCACGCACACCATTGGAGAGTACAATTGGACCAATAACACCAAATGGTAAGAGATCAAACACTTTATTTAAACCGGTTATAAAATATTGATAAATTGTATCAACAAATTGTGCGAATACCTTATAAAGTTTAAGAGATTTCTACTTTTGAGCTTTAAAACTTCAAAAGTAATTAAAAGGTTAAGTTGAGTTTAAATTGGGAAAAATTGAACTAAATAAAAATTTAAATATGTACATTTTTTAAAAAATGTCAGGAATTATTCGAAAGGTATCGGGGTATTAAAGGTAGGCCACCAACAAATTGTGCGAATACCCTATAAAGTTTAAGAGATTTACACTTTTTAAAGGTTATCACCAAAAATATAATCTAAGCATACTGAATATGCCCCCTCTTTTAAATATTTTTTTTTTTATTTTATGTCAACTCAGAGCAATTGATCAGTTATTTTTAAATTTTATATTTAATTTAAATTATACACTAACTTTGGATTACAAGAGTCGCAAATACTTAAATCGAGGTCAGTCGAATTTAATTTGTTTCAGCTTAATGTTAAAATGTTTTCTTAATTTTAAAAAAGAGTATCTTGAGTATGATGTGCAAATATTTTATGAATTGTTAGAGACTTTAACCTTTTTTTTACCATCAAATCGTGTTAATTTTTTTAAACTAAACTTTGTGCTGGAGATAATAAACTAGTTCAGCCCTGGAAAAGGTTTTTTTTCCCTGTAAAAAACGAAATCCATTTAGCCTGTGAGCTACTTATTAGAAAAGTAGATTTTATAGAATACATTAATCTATGTACTAAACATGTTTTCATTAAAATTTCGTAGAAATTTAGAAATTGATTATTAAAAAATTGACAAGTTCAGAATCATTTCTTATAAACATTCTTGACTTTTTAATCCCAGAGATTATAAAAAAATAGAGCTGTGAAGTGAAGTAGATAATTGCCCATTTATCATAATATCGTGGTAATATTAATAAAAAAAAAATTCGAAAGCCATTGTTTAATTTACAAATTCAAGAGATTATAGGGTATTCAAGTGCTTATAATTTAATTGTGTTTGTCTTAATTGACTGACATTGATTATTATTAATACTACAACTTTTGCAAAATACAACAAATTGATTTTACGGTCAAAAACAACAACAAACACTACTACGTTTTTTTTTTTTATTCATGTTGCAATTGTTGTTATTGTTAATGTGCGAAACTTGTTTGAAATTTAGATGCTGTCATTGTTGTTGTTGTTAGACACTTCGATTACCATATAATAAAAAATGAATATTGATTATTTATAAAGATGATGTTATAAACAAGCAAACATAGAAACTATAGGAGTATTTTTGAACTTATAGCATGTGGCTTCCATTAGCGTTTTATGAACAACTTGAGAGATTTTTCTGCAGATGTATTCAATTCAATTAGCTATGCGATCTTAGCTAAATACTCATACTTAAGATTAATAAATTTGGCAAAATTGGGAACTTCAGTATAGAAATATAACTATCTAATAAATGAGAAAATGCGGAAGTGGCTAGAAAAAGTAAACAAAAATATTGAAATCTTTAATACCTTTTATAAAATAAATAAAAATGAAAAATATGAAAAAAGTTAGAAGTAAGCTCTAGTTAATAAAAAGGTTAATTAAAAAAACAAGGATTAAAACCGTAACCCGACATTAACCGGTTGAAATTGGTAACCGTACGTAACTGAAACTGTAATCAAAACATAACGTATTTTACTATACCAAAACGAAAAAACCGAATTTATTCCAACCGAATACACCGTTTAGAAACCGATTCATGCATTACGGTTAATTTTGGTTCGGTCAACCAAAAAATTTTTTTATGTTGTTAAGGTGAAACCAACGTTTTTTAAAACTAAATTTGAATTTTATTTTCAATTTGAATATTGATTTCAAATAAAATATCTTAATATTGGAAATTTATAAGTATTTGTTTTAAAATTTACATATCTTTAAAATTATTAATATATTTTGTTTGTGAACCGAAATCATACCGGTATTTCGAAACCGATACATACAAATAACCGGTAACAGAAGCCGATATTCGTTTCGGTTTGATATTGATGATCGAAGGAGTTGACTGATCTTATAAATTTAAATTGATAAACTTACCTTAATCTGTTGCTAGGAACATGCTAATTACTGATTCTCACAAAGATTTCGTTGCAAGGCTTATCAAATTTATTTATTAATTAGCATAAAAGTTTCAGCAAACTGTTTATTTTATATTATAATATGAATAACATGAGACTTTTTCAATTCAATCTACGAGTAACACGAACTTCGTAGGAAATCTTTAAAACGTATCGCAAATAATATTTGGCTAAAATCGAACCCTTAAATTGTAATCTTTATTGTGTGTGTGTGTGCGTGTGTGTGTGTGTGTGTATCTGTGTGTACTTTGTCGACAGTTGTGGCTGAGTTGGAAGATAAGACCTTTTTTTTTTATTTATATTTACACATTCCCAACAATATCCCAACAATATATTTCCTTGTGTGTAGCGCTTATTATCCATATTTATTTATTTATTTTTTTTGCAGTTTCGAATATTTATTTTTATTTAAAAACTTATCTTGTCTCTCTCCTTCGCAGTCTCAATCTGTGTGTGGGTTTTTCGCGAGTTGAAAATTGTATTTATATTTTTTTTTATGAGTTGAAGATAATGGATATTTGTGTCGAGGGCCACAGGAAGGAAAGACTCGAACTCAGGCTAAGTAAATAAATAATTGTGTGCATATTTTAATCTGTTCCGATTTTCTGCAGTTCTAAGAAGTTGAATTTACATACAATTTTGGCACAGTCAGCGATCCATAAATATATTTATATTCACATATATCTATCTATATAATATTGTAGCTACACAAAGGGAAAAAATTAAGTATTTCGTACTTAAAACGCCCCCTTGAACTTGGTTTCTCACTAAGATTATAAATACTAAAGTCAAGTATTTCGATCGTATTTCACAAAATCTTAGAATTCTAGTATTTTCAATCTTAAAATTACTTTAAAACGTACTTGATTAAAGTACAATTCCTTATAAATAACAGACAAGCTAGAACCATTTGGGAATTCTAAGCCAGCAAACGTAAAATAGATATAAGATATTAATGAGCTTGATTTAAGATTTATCGAACTTGATCTGTGAGTCGAGCCTCATTCCCGAATTTATATTAAAACCTTTGGTAGTCATTTCTAGTAATTTTAGAGTTTTACTTGATTCAAGATTCGTTATACTTGCATCAAGATTGTAAGCAATTGGATAAAAAATTTGTATGCTATATTAAGTATCTATTTCAAGTATCGAAAATACTTAAATCGAGTTCATTCGAACTTAATTCTAGTACGGCTTTTTCTCTGTGTAGAGTCTTTAAACTGACTAATCAATTACCCATTTGCATTTGCATTTGTATTTGTATTTGCTGGCTTCATTGCAAACCTATAACAATCCCAATGCGATGATTATGATTATGATAATGATCTTTGTGGCGTGGCTAAAAAAGACAACAACGAAAGACAGAAGAAGAGAAGAGAAGAGCAGAAGAGTCTCCACTGTCTCGGGGGCTAGGCCAACAACAATTTGCAGACGTCTGCACTTAAAATGGCTATACAGAAACTGAAACAGCAATAACAATAACAGCAATAATATCGCCAACTTACCAGTAAGTAACTGTGACAACAGTCTACATTTCCCCCCCAACTCTCCCTTCCTCCCCGGTCTCCTTCCTTCTTCCATGCCAAAGTCGGCAGACAAGTCGGAGCCAACCGCAAATGCCAATAAAATGACAACACATCAAACATGAGTCCATCAATGGCAATGCGACGAACCTCAAATACGCTTACAACAAATACAAATACAATACATTCAATTACTATAACATATTCTTTTTAAATGAATCAATTTATAACTAAATTTGTTATTTCTTTTTTATGATTATTTTTTTAATATTTTTGAATAATTCAACTACATTTAACAAAGTTATTCTTCTTAAATAAATCTATTCATAACAAAATAAATAATCTCAAAACTGATAATTTCTAATATTTTGGAATGTTTTAACTACATTACTAATTACAACGAAATTAATAATCTGTTATATATGATTTCTTTTTAATATTTTTAAATCATTCAACTTCATTCAACAATAATCCAAAATATGACTAATTTTTTATACTTTTAAATGATTTAACTACATTCAACAAAGATATTTATAATTAAATATATAATTTCTTACTTATGATTATTATTTAACATTTCTTAATGATTTAATGCTTTGCTAATTTTTCTTATAATATTGTTACGTTACAAATTTTGTTAGATAAATTATTGATCAACTTAACTTTTATGTAGCTTACACATATTTTTGCTATAGCTCACAAGCTGTCCTTAAATTTTATGTACATTTTCCTCAATTAGTTTCTGATTTATTCCCAAAGCTAAGGCTCAGATCTGCCTAGATTCCATTATAAAACTTTACTTATGTGTGTGTTTAATTTTCTAGGTATTCTTTCGTTGCTTTATTATGTGAAACCTTTTCATTCCTCTTCATTAAGTAGATAATATCTTTGTCTAAGAATGCACTGATTTATTTATAAATATATATTTAACTTTATCAGAATAAAATCTATATGCTTTTTTCTCCTATATTTATGTTCTATTATGAAAATGATTCTATAATTTTTTCTTAGCCTTTGCCAATTTTATTTATTATTTTTAAAATAAATATGTAATTGTATAAGATTTATTCCCCTCCATATACAAATGAAGTAATATACCCTGCTTTGCATTGATTATAGGGTAGTAAAATAGAAAATCAATGCATAAGTATGAGAATGTAGGGCGACGGGGCGTGGCGGAGCAGTGGAGAAGGAGGGGGGGGGGGGAGGTTTGGCAGAAGGAAGAGCTAGTCAAGTTAAGTTAAGTCAAGCCAGCACATCACAAAGCTGGCCAAGACGTCTTATGGCTTATGGAGCCATAAAAAAATGTATTACAAGAGCAATGTGTCCACGTACATTTCTCCATGTTGTTGTTGCTGTTGCTTTTATTGGCATTTTTGTTGTTGTCTGTGTGTCTGTCTCTATGGAAGTTCGTCTCTGTCTCCGTCTCTATCTATGTGGAAGTAACTTGTCCACTTTTGGAAGGCACTGGGTCAAAGCAATTAGGTTGTTGCTTCTGCTTCTTCTTCTTCTTCCCATCACACATGACAACTCCTTGCAGATCCAGATATTTATGTTTTCATATGGAAGAACAACAAACAACTTGGAAACATACATATATTTTATTAAATATTTATTTTCTATTTGAAAGACATGTCAAAAAAATTCAAAAAGGCTTAAAGACTGTCACATTTAGGACAGCTTGTGAGTTGCTTTAAAATTTCTAAAATTTTTTTAGCTCTTTTAAGCAACATTTGATTACATAAAAATTAATGTTGGGAGAACAAAGATTTTAGCTCGTTATATTCTAATGTTTTTTCTTATAAGACTTTAGAAGGTGATTTCTTAATATGCTTGAAACTAGTGTTATTAAGAAAAGCTTTATTGCAGCCTGAAAAGTTCTAAAAGCAATTAAAGCTCTATTTGTTCCATAATGTGATAGAAATACGCATTGCTCTTAATTTTAAATTTCTTTTTATTCCTTTAGTCTTAAACTTTAGTTTATCTTTAATTTAGAGAAATATTTATATCATATAAATTTTTTTTAATTTTGTTTTAAAATTTTTAAAGTACTTGTGGTCAACTGCTCCAAGTTAACACTAAATAAATAAATTAAAGATCGCAGCTTTTTTAAAGATTCATTTGATGTCAAAGTTCATTGAAAGCTCTATGAAATTGTTTTGCTAAATAACATGAAATATTTTTTCTCATGGCACACTTTAACGGTGTTTACTGTAGTTGGGATTCCACTGACCAATTTACTTACATTATTTGTCCTTCTGACCGTGGCTCGACATGTGTTTCCATCGGCTGCTGGTCGTGCATTTCTGATTAGCCTCTCTCTGGGCTCTGACTTCCAATCTCAGTTTCAGATTGCATTTGTCATGCAGCGCACACACAACACAGCAGCAATATTAACAACAACAACAACAACAACAGCAATAACAACAAGAATAACTGAAACTTAACAGTCATAAAGCCGCAATGTGACAGCTTTTGGCCATGATCAAGGCTAAGCTCGTAAAAAAATAAACAGAACCCGAAACATTAAAACAACAAGTATGAAAAATTGTAGCTTCGGTATGTCAAAAGTTGAATAGTTAGTTACCCTTGTACAAAAGGTTTTTTCAAAAGTAACATTCGTTTTTCCATTATCGAAAACGAGTTATATATATTTTTTGTTTAAATATTTTCGAAAGCGAAGTTTTTGATAAAAATCTAATTTTCGATCGATATTTCATAAATGATTTAGTTTTCTGTTCTATTTATTTTATTTAATTTCTTTACAATCAGAGAAATAAATAAACAACAAAAATCTTTCATTTAATTTAATACAAAGTCCACACATGTACTTAATACATTAAGTAAATTTAAAACAAATGTAAATATTCATCAAACTCCAATATCTGTTTTCCCCTATCATACTAGAATTAAATAATTATCTATCTTTATAATTTATCTTAAGTACCTAGCCGAAGGCCTCAGCAGCCAGTGCTATAATTATAAGTTAGGTTATAAATTACATTTGTAATCTTACTGTTAATAAAAAAAAAAAAAAAAAAATAAACAACAAAAGTTTTATATGGTAAATCTTGATTTTTGACTAATCGCTTCTATGGCAGCTATATTATATAGTTTGCCGATCTTTTTCATAAATTTGATTATGATGAATAAAATGTAATTTGGTTTTTTTCTTTCTCTTAAATTTGGTTATTTTGGTCAGATATGTATACTGATATTGTAGTCCTTAGGATATTTAAAAAAAAAACTCTGTGTGTTGGGTGAAGATATCTCTAGGATAAGTAAATGTTTTATGATTCAAAATAAAATAACAAAATATCATTATAGTTGGCTTTCGCTGGTTAGCGTTGGTTAGATCAGCTTTACAGCTATTTTGTCACTTTTGCAAATTAGAATTCTCAACTGGTTCTAGGTTCAACTGGACATTTGGCTTGGATCGCTTTTTCTTGGGCCTGTCACTGAAATTGAATGCATTACACATTTTATGAGAAATATATAATACCCGCTGCAAAGGGTATATAGAAATGAGACTCACAAATTGCTGGCGGCTTTTTAAGCGACCAAACAAAAAAAAAGCCGGCAATCAAAAAGCCATTCACACGTCCAAAGCACACACAACAAAAAAGTTAAAAGTTCCGCCGAACTACAGTACAAATCCCGGTCTCAGTTCCGAGTGTTGTTCCATTTCCATTATCAGTTTCGATTCCAATTCGAGTTCGAATTCCAGTTTCATAGTTCCCATTTTCCCAGTTTCTCTGATTTTGATTTGGCTGACAAACGGATGTCATGTCCGTCATGTTTTTAGTCAGTCAGTCAGTCAATCAGTCAGTTTGTCCATCTGTCTGGCTGTCTGTCTGTCAATTCGTGTGTCAGTCCGCTGTCCACTTGAACGTGCGTTTCACGCGTTTCTGTGCGGTCGTGTTTCATATCAAAAGCCGCCGATAGTCACGCGTGATATTTCGTGTCACGCCTAAAGCACATTTTACTTTCCACGTGTGCATTTAATGATTTTGTATTCTATTTATTTTGTACAGTAGTAAATAAATGTGTCTAGTATTATTTTTTGTTGTTTCATTGAAATTTTCGCGATTTATACTTTAGCCTGGAGAACGCGTTGATAAGCCACGATTCAAATGGAGACCTTCGTAGTTATTGCTATTGTATTTTATATATTTATTTTTTTTTATATACATTCTATTTGAGTGAGATGAAATCATCGCTCAATTCACTGGCGTCCGATGCCATGAGAATAATGTCACATTTTTTGTCCGAATTTTTGAATTTAGAGTTGTCGAGAAACTTTTATTGTTTGCCGCGCCAATAATTTTTAAATTTTTTTAAGCTATACAATATCAATTATTATATAAATAAATTGAATTATATAAATTAAATAAGAATTAAAATGAAAATTTGATATTTTGCAATGATAAACTTAAAAAAGTTGCTAAACAAACCCTTGGGAAATTTAATCTGAGAAGGGGCCAACCCTAGCAGCCTAGTTCGAAAAGGTTGGTGAACATGCTAAAAACTATAAATTACTCGAAGTTCTGTGGCACGGAGAAATTTTTGAAGTGGAATTGCCTTTCTCTGAAATCGCTTTCACTAGTGATTTCTGTGGCATGCCTGTATATATATTATTTTTATTTACTTTTGAAATGCGACTGTTTGACTGTCGCCAATTTGCTCTGTAAATCGCAATGAGAATAAATAAATGCAAATCGTGTTCAGGTGCTGCCGTCATATGTAGAATACCCTATAGAGCTAACTTGGGTAGCTTGAACTTCTAAAAAGTCCTTTAAATTCAATTGCCCTAAAAGTCGTACTAAAACTGCATTATCAAAACTATTTGTTAAATATTTGGCATAACTCAATCTTAACATATTCTTTAACGTTTCTGAAAATCTAATTTGAATTGGTTTAAAAACTTTAACAAGAAATGACAAAAAAACCATGCAATACCCTTTAAAATAACAATTCCAATATCAAAATTACATTCCTAACTATTTAACATACCACTGTTCCTAACATATTCAAGTTTTCTGAAAATTGTATTTAAATTGATTCGTGAACTACATACGAATTATAATCCCTTTGTCTTAGCAAATGATTCAAGTATTGTAAAAATTTCATTTTTATTGATTCAAAAACTTTTAAGAAATCAATAACCTAGGGTAGCTTTTAGCTTATGCGAAATTATTTGATCGATTTGTTGTTTGTTTTCAATTATTCAATACTGTACTGTTGGATAACACCGGATTCCACGTGCAGCTGTTAACGCTCCATATGAAATCATATGGGCCATAAGTTTTAATTATATGTAGATGCTTCATTGATTATTATGCGGGCTCACTGTAAACAAATACGTATCAAGGTGAAAATGCTAAAAATGCATGATTCACACTTCTAAACTTTTGAAATAGAGCGATTTGCGTTGCGGTCAAATTCTAGTTTCAAATGGAACAATATGAGACGATTTGCAAATCTATCCAAATTTTGAAGAAAAAATATTGATAGAGCATACATATATGTATGTATGATGAAGCCGATGAAGAATCTTAGCTTAACTCAAACTTTCTCTTAAAATTCAGTTGGAAAAATTTGCCGTGCTTTTTTAATTTACATAAGTACTGTCTTGAATAATATGAAGGGGTAGCCTTCGAAAACTTTTGACGATTTCAGAAAACAAAACAAGTGTGGAATGACTTTAAGATGATGATACCTAAAGAAAAGATATAAAAGCTGAAATCTAAGATAGTTTTTCTGAGGAATAAAAAGTTTTGAAAATAAAAAATTTTAAAAATATAGAAGTGAGTAATCCAATGTCTTCAAAAATTGTGGGGTTCTTTTCTCAAAGCTTAACTATCCCTTGAAATTTAGATGAAATTAGCATTAAAATCAGCATATGTAGGACCTGTATTTTAGCCAATGATATGATATAATATAGGGACAGTTTTAAATGATTTTTACTGTTCATTTTCAAATTTATCTAATTGCGTGTGTCTCTTCTTGTTGTTGTTATTGTTGTGCCTGTGTGTGTGTGTGTGTAATGCTTTTTACTCCTGCCTGGCTGACACATGTTCTTCTGGGTTGTATGTATACGATACGATAGTTCATAAGTTCTTTGGTTGTACGCTCGAAAAGTGCGCCAAAATGTTTCATTGAAATGAGGTCAACAGACGCCAAACAGTCGGAGACATAAGCAGGAGAAGGGGGCTGTGTGGGAAACGGGGAGAGGGGTTGAGGGTTGTGGGGTTGGGGGGGGGGGGGGTTAGTCAGAGGGGCTAGGCCATTCGTTAATGGTTGTTATTGTTGTTGTTGTTGTACTCAACTGGGGCGAGCGTACATGGATGATGGAGCATGTACTCGTATTCCTATTCCCATTCCCATTCCCATTCCTATTCATTTTCGTATTCGCTATTCGTTTCGTATTCATATGTATTCATACGCTTTACTCACAGCTCATGCAAAATACTTTTTTCTGTTTTTTGTTTTTTTTTTTTTGGCGGTACGCAAAAGACATAAACAAATGAAGGCAGCGTTCGGTTCGGTTGGAAATAGAGAGATATATGAGACACAAATGTTGCGAAGGAAAGCTATGTAGTGGGAAAATAACAACAACAACAACAACAAAACGAGCCAGAAACAAGGAAATGCCCAGACAGACACTTGGCACATAGTACGCACTGTCCAAGTACAGTGAATGCTGCCTAAGAATGTCTAAGGGCTTGTAGAGTTGAGATGTAAACTAGTGATGTAAATGGAAACAGTGAATCAAGTTTAGCGTTTAATTGAATTGACAAAATATCGCCAAATAAAAACAAAATATCAAATTATCCTAACAACATTCTTTAAAAATAAAACATATTTTAAATATGAGCGTGTAAATTGCTGGGGTGTAAATCAAATCAAATTGCAACTTTCAAGACTTTGCTAAAGCTGAATGAATTTTTAATCGGATTTGGATTTAATTTGTTCTGCATTATAATTAAACTACAGTCGAACTTCCCTAACTCGAATCACCATTATCCACGAAAAAAGTTCGAGTTAGGGAGACTTCGAGTTAGGGAATTTTTTTTTTTTAGCTTTTTAAATGAATCTACAATTTCATTCATTCATAAATACATTTCAAATTGCAAACTTTTCTTGTTATTTTCAACAACAAAAATTTCAGTTTATTCACGACCTGTCGATATTCTCAAAAATAGGTTTTATCGTTCTTTTGCTGTATCCAGAAGACGTTCCCGAATCAAATGACATAAATTTTCCATTTTTTAATATAATTTACTCTTCAATTTCTTAACAAATAAGTTTAAAAATTTTTTAAAGAGATAAAAATTTGAATACACGTGCTGGTGCCATGATAAATATTATTGAGCTGGTGCGCTGACAAAGAAGTACATTTCGAACATCTTTCCTATAGCAATTTCACAATCCTAAAAAATTTTTGATGCATAATTTTATCATAATACATCACCATATGTTAATGTACATCAATATTACATATCCAAACGATCCGTTAACAAAAGCATAAAGCAGAAAAGAAAAAAAATTCAAACTTTATTGGAGATTTTCCCGAAAAATTCGACTTACGGAAGTACGGGCCAATACTTTTGTTCGAGTTAGGGAGAAATTCGAGTTAGGGAAGTTCGAGTTAGGGAAGTAGAATTGTATGGAATTTGCCTAGTAAACGCTATTGCCACTCGATTTTGTTCGAGTTAGAGAAACTTCGAGTTAGGGAAGTTCGAGTTAGGGAAGTTCGACTGTACTTAGTTACAATTTTATTATAATTTTAGTTCTTTTATAAAAATGGAATTATTAAAATTTTTTTAAAAATTCAAAATTTTAAATCTAATATTTTAACATTCAATCAACTTCTTCTGTTACGATTATAAAAATTTGAGACGTTTCTATTTTTTTTTTTGTAAAATATCATGTCAAAATGAACAACAAATTTTGACTTGTAAAGTTCAACTTCAAATTTTCATAGCTTTTCCAAAACTGAATTAAATTCTAAGCGTAATGTCATGTTGTCCATAGTTTTCCTTTAAATTCAAATTTAATTTACTCGTTTAAAAAAAATGTTGCTTCCAAATATCTACGATGCGGTGTTTGGTAGGTGCAAGGGTTAAGGTAGGTAGGTAAGTAGGTAGGTGGGGCTGTGTTAAGTGTAGGGTTTTGGGTAGAAGTTAGAGTTAAGTTAATGTTATGTATTTGGGAAGGTGTATCTATTAGATTATCCTATGGACCACAATAGAAAGTGTTTTGATTTATCTACCAAAGTGTTGTTGCATTTAGCCAAGTTGTACTGTACGGCAAATGCCGCCACATAAACATGCGTGAAAATTCAATTGATTTTCGGAGCGAGAGAGGAAGAAGCAGAGAGCTGAGAAAAAATTGGGGGAGAGGCAACTGGAAAGGAGGCGTGCGTATTTATAGCGCTAGGAAAATTGCCCATCTTTTTGACTTGACTTGACTCGAGTTGAGTTGAGTTGGTCTGCACTATGAACTAGTGTGTGGTGTTATGTGTGGGAAAACGTTTTGTGGACTTTCAGCTAGAACAGCAACAGCAACAAAAACAGCAACAACAATTGCAGCGTGTGCAAAGCGATTACAAACTTGCCTAGCAGCTGTCGAGTGTTGAATGTATCTGAAAGATACAAAAAATGAAGAAAAAAAAAAGTAGGAAACTAACAAAAAAAAAGTGCAACATAATTTTTGAAAGGGGCAAGCAATAAGAATGGGGGAGGGGTGGTAAGGGGGAGGGGGTAGGACACTTGTGTGCACTAATGAGACTGTGGCCTGAAGTGCTGCACAGTCAAATGCAATCATCGCCCAGCGCCAAGAGATGAAACGAGAGAGAGCGAGAGAGAGAGAGAGAGAGAGAGAGAGAGAGAGAGAGAGAGAGAGAGACAGAGAGAAATCCACACACGCAAAGCGTCACGAGGCATGTGGCATGTGGCAAGAGGAAGGAGGCAAGACATGTGGGTGTTATGATTTATTGCCAATTGCTAGGCCCAAGTTGCAGTTGTAGTTGAAGTTGCAAAGCTGAGCTTGAAGTTGAAGTTGAAACTGAAGTTGAAGTTGGAGATGCCACAAAAAAAAAGATCATTCATCAGCGTTTTGTTGAACGCGTGTGGGCAACGCCAGTCCCCAGAGACTCCAAGTTCCCAGTTCCCAGCTCCAAAATCAAAGCCCGTCACGGCCCACGCAATCAATTCACGAGCCAAAAAAAAAGAAATAAAAAAGGGAAAAAAGTATAAATAAATAAAAGCGAACCAAAAAATTAAAATGAAAATGCTGCAAAATTGTCGTCAGGAAGCGTTGCAACGATCGTTGTGCCGACTTTTATTTTTATTTATTTTTTTTTTTTTCGGTCTATCGATAAATCAATAAGCAAAAATGCAACCGCGGCTGCCGTTTCCTCTAATCTTGAGCCTGACAAATTGCCCTGAGGGCCAAAGCGAAAAGAAATGCCAAGAAAATTACTTAAAAAACTGGTTTATTTAAATTTCAACGAAGTATGAATACTCTTGCCAGAGATTTTAGAAATAAAGTGCATTAATTTTGATGAGATTCGAAAAAATTTATTGCTTAAACTTGTAAAAAATATAAATTAGTGAATTTCACATAATGAAAATAGAAATAAGCTAATTTTATTTAATGAAAATGATAATTTACTTGTCTTACAGTAATATTTATTAAAAATTCTGCATAAGATTTGTAGAAAACTTTATAAGAGTAAAGGTAACTTTGAAAAATTTTAGACAATTATTCTTTAGCAAATTAAAAAGTTTTTAAAGTTGTTAATGCTTGCACTTTTCGACGATTATTTCAATGACAATGACAGCCTAATGATAAATTGTTCTAATTTCGATTAAATTTTTAAGGAGATATGAGTATCTTTAAGAAAATAATAAAGATTTTCCAAATATAGCACCGATAGAAACTATGACAGCTCAAAATAAGCATAAAAAAGATAATGTAATATGACTTTATTAATGATATTTGCTTAAGTCTTAAAAAAAAAGAATTTTTTTTATTAAAAAGTGAAATTTTTGTCAGTTTCTGAGTAATGTAATAAAGTGATATAGTTTTCTGATGTGCTTGATTTTGTTAAATATTATTGGATTTATCGAAGGAAATAAGTATGTTAAATTTTAGTAACCTGAGTTCACATAGTTCATATTACCTATAGCTAGTGTATAATTAAGTGTGTGTTTTGTTGTGTGTGTGTGTTTTTGTGTGTGCTTGGGACACACCCAATGCCAGAGCCATAGCCACAGGGAAACAGTTGCAACCACAAGTCTAAGGTCTGGAGTCTGGAGACTCCACAGTCTTCAGTCTTAAGTCTTAAGTCTCCAGTCTCATCTCACACGCAGATAGATATTGCGGCTTTGGATTGGACATTAACCCTCCTCACATTGTTCAGATTTATGGAGCAAAATCTTTCATTCTCAGCTCGCAGTTCGCAGTTCTCTCGCCCCGAGGCGTTCAAATTGTGCGAATGAAACTCGTTACCCAAAACCAAAACCAAAAACGTTGCCAATCCACGACAGTTGTTAGCCCAGTTCGAAATGTTTTAATAGGCTTATAAGTTTGTGACAATGTCTGTCTGTCTGTCTACATGAGTATCTAGATCTCAAAGATTGTACAAATTAGAGCAATCAAGTTTGCTGAGTGTACTCTTATGTTGTGCAATCAGATCAAGTTGTTATTTTTCATATATAAAAATTTAAAATGTATTTTGCTATAACTTTAATAACAAGAACTATTTTAAAGCTGCAGTCCTGATATTTTCTACACTGAATTTCGTTTAGTTTACAAACGTTTGCATAAAATTTCATCTCGATCGGCTTGAAAACTCGAAAGATAATTAAGATTAAGTTAAGTTAATATAAGTATCATAAAAATAAAAGGTATTTAAATTCATTTGTGTTTTTATCAGAACTTGTTGAAATAATTATTTAATAGTTTTTTTTTCTCTATTTACTTAGGAATTTTTTTTTGTGTGCATTGTTTTTATTAGTTATGAAGAATTGGAACCTTTTACCGCATTGTTTCGAGTGCTAAACTGTTTTGTTTTTTAATAATTTAAATGTTAAATTAAATATTGCTCGTCACGAAATTTAATGTTAGAAGGCATGGAAATGTTTTCGTCACTAGACTTTGACCTCGTAAAGAGGTTTTTTTTTAATTGAGATAATCAGGTGCCACAAGAATGTGTATGATGTCATAATTAATTGTTATCTTATTTAGTTTATCTTTTGCCCTTTGGTTTTTTTTAAATGTTTATTCAATTTATTGTACAATAATCTTACGCAGCTACTGGGCAGCTTAAAGTCGTGCACCTTAATTGCAGCTTTCTTACGTGTTGTTGCTGCCACAGATCAAAGCATTTTGCCAATAATCCAATACCTGCCTCCACTTCGCAGTTCGCAGTTCTGAGTTCTCAATTCTCAGTTTGCCAGCTTCCCAGTTGTTTCTCGCCTCTTTGAGCTTCTCTCTCTCTTGTCGTAAGCTGAAACTTTTGGATTTGTTGTTACTGCTGTTGTTGTTGCTGTGGTTGTCTCCAGCCTCCAGTTACCATCTTACCAACTTTCAGCTTTCAGCCTCAACTTCAGTCATGGCCAAAGCCTCTCTCTCTCTCCGTCTCTCTCTCACTCTGTCTTGCTGTCTGCCTGAATCCGGTCGAATCGTTTCTTTGAATCGTGTCGTTGTCGTTGTTGTTGTTGCTTGTTTTCTAATGAAAATTGACGCCGTGCTGGTAATTTAAGTTGTTTTTCGGTTTTTGGCTTTGGAGTCTCTGTCTCTCTGTTTTATTTCTCCTTGTTTGTGTTGCAGCCTCAATCGAACTATTTTGCGTGAGATCGTTTCGATATCGTTTGGAATCTTTGCTATTCCCATTTCTAATTCTATTTCTATTGCTCTTGTGGTTGCTCTTGTTGTTCATGTTGTTGTTCATGTTGTTGTTGTAGTGAGAATGTTTCTAATTTCTTGAGACATTCCATTGCCTGTTTAAGCAGTTCCTGCTCCACCAAACATAACACATTTGTAGCAGTATCTCAAAGATACATATGCATAATTTGTAGCTGACAATGACAGCTAAAGATGATCTTTCAATGGCTTTTCTTAATTTCATCCCCTCTCTATGCGCTTCTTAAACTTACTTTTTGTGCAACTGTTCCAAATGGAAAGGGAAAGAATTGTTTAGCAGGATTACCTGAAAGTTTAGTCTAAATAATTGTAAAATAATAATAATTTATATAGTTAACGAGTTTTTAATTGGTCCTCAATTAATCTTATCTTAATGGCTTTGATTTTAATATTTTAACTAGACTTGCTTCTTATTTTAATAACAATTTCCTCATTTCTCTTGGCTGCTTTTAAGAAAATGTTTGCCGACTATTTTTGAAGACACCAATCATAGAGATAAAATACCTGACTGGAAGTTTATCTCCTCAGCGAATTCTATGCTCCTTCTCTAACTCTTATCTCTAAAATAGATTCTGCTATTTGTGTTCAGTCTTTAATTTTTCAGTTAACTTTTCATTTTATTTTTATCGGAATACTTTATTTTCTTATCTTTAATTTGAATTATTTAATTAGTTTTGCTTTATTTTGATAAAGATTTTGTTAAGTTATTAATTTAGCTGTTGTGAATGATTGTAGAATTCTAGCTGTTATTTCCTATACAGTTTTATTCATTTATTTCATTTCCTTAGATGATTTTTTGTTTCGTGTGTAATTTATTTGTAGGCCAGTGTGTGCCGTAATTTGTGTTGTTGCTGTTTTGCTGGGTTGATCTGGCCAGTGTGTCTCATTGTAAAATTAAATTCATTCAGTCTTAAATTTCATTTATATTTCAATGATTATAAAATTACTTAAATTAAATTTTTAAATTAATTGGAGAAATGTATAAAATTACTTAAATTAGTTTTTTGAATTTATTGAACAAATGTATGAGTCTTATATTCTTCACTATAAAATTAAAGTTTTCATTTTTTGCTTCCGTTAATGATAACTGCAAAAATTATCGATTTTATCTCATATTTAAATCAATATTATGTTTTTTAAGTGCTTTGTTTTCTGTTTCTATCAGTTTTACTTGATGCTTCTTTTTGTGAATAACTTTAACAAAATTGATGAGTTTTCCAGTGTATAGAATCTTGTTAGTTAGCCTTTTGGCCATGCAACGATTTGTTTCTTCAACTTCAACTGTGCATTTTGTTGGTTCTAAGCTCTGCTATTCGTTGTTTAGGCCATAAATTATAGACAGTTCCTTGCAGGAAAAGAAAGAGAGGCAGGAAGAGGCAGTGAATGTGAGAAAGAGAGAGAGAGAGAGGGGTAGAGTGTGGCGTATCCGTTGGCGCTTCTCAAGGTGTTTTCATCTTTTAAATTGCTTAGCAATTTTCTTTTAACATTTTTCTAGCTGATTTTTCCGTGTTGTTTTTCTTTTTTTTCGGGCCTTTCGTGCGGCCGAGAAAATGATGTTGCAACAAGAAGAAGAAGAACAACAACAAGGGAAGGGAAGGGGCAACTTCACATGCAACTGCGAGATTTTTTCGTGGCTCGTTTTATTTATTATGATTATTTATTTTGTTTTACTTAGCTGAGTTTTTGGCTGTGTTTAGTTGCCACAGATGTTGTTGCAACATGAACACGGAATGGAGAATGGAGTTTGCAGCCAGCTGTGGCCAGAAGATGCACACACGCACACACACACACACACACACACATACTAGACATATTTGTAAGTGTGTGTGTCCACATGGCAGTTTAGTTCGATGTGTGTGTGTGTGTGTTTTTTTTTTGCCGCAGATTGATTAGTTTCGTTCCAAGTTTTTTTTGGTGGTTGCTTCGACACTTCTTTTTTTTCTTCTGATTTTTGTGTTTGCTTGCAAAGTTCAACAAACGCTGCTGCTGCTGCAGCTGTGCCACGCCCACGCCCATGCCGCCCACTTTTGGGCGCATTTTGTTTGCTTTAAAATGGTTTTTTTTTTTGTAACATTGCCGATAAACTTGACGGCGTCTCGTTGCCCCTTACTATTCCCTCCCCTCCCTCATTCTCTTTTTGCCACACACATGTGTGGCATAGTTTTTTTTTTTTTTGTTTGTTAATTTTTACAAAAATCCTGTCGGAAATTTTGCTGGGCCAGAGCAACGAACATTTGTGGCTGCCACACCTACCACGCCCAGGCTAGGCGGCTGCTTGCCACTTGCAAGTTGCAAGTGGGTGTTGCATGCCCCCCTCCCTGCCCCTCACTGCTCCCCATGCTGCTGCTGCTGCTTGCAACATGTTGCATACATATATGACGAATTTTGAGTGCTGCGTGTGGGCGCCACAAAATCGCAGAAAAACTGCAGTTGAAACGACGCTTGCAACACGGCCAAAGGCGATGGGCGATTGGCGATGGCGATGGCGACACGACTCTTGATAAGAATTGAATTACACACACACATACACCACACACACACACACCACACACACATTTATAAGAGGGGCGACATTGATGTTGACAAACTTGCGACGCGGCGTGGCATGGCGCTTTTACCAAACGACAACAACAACGATTACAACAGCAACAACAACTCGTTTCGCTTGTTGTTGTTGTTGTTATCGTTGTTGTTGTCGCGTTGTTTTATGTACTTGAGCTCCAGTTTATGACTTGTATTAGTCGCAGACCTGCAGCACTTTGTACAGTATCTTTTTTTTCCTCTTCTTCGTGTTGTTGTCGATACACTAAATTTAAAGTGGGGTGTAACTATTTTGACAGCGAATATGCAACGGCGATTTAAAGAAAACAACAGTATTTTGGAAATAGATATATAATAGAAAAAAAATATATGGATAAACATATAGATAAATAGATATATTTTTACAGAAATGTCTAAAGTTATAGTCATAGATATATGTAAATATATGAATATAGAAAAATGTTTTGAATGTATGTATTGAAAGATATAAGTATATTATAACAATAAAATATTGATGTAGATATAAATAAAGTAAAAGATACAATCATAGGTATTGGAAAAGCATGGTTATAAACATAAAAAACATATTATGTTTTATTTATGTAGCATGCCAAGTAAAGTTATTGGCAATAATTTATTATTATTTATGAAACCCAATGGATTTCTTTATTTAACTTGTTAAGAACTCTATTAGCATCTCTTAGTAAATAAATAAAAAAATAAAAATAAAGTACAAGAAAACCATTTGAGTTTTATTTGGCCATTGAGAATTTGCCATAGGAAATTCAAACTGTTAATACTTTTTTAAACTCGTAAAATAGAAAACTCATCTCCCAGTTTAGATATGTTTTTAAATATTAGTATTATGCAATTGCTTATTTTTGAATAAAGTCAGGATCTATATCTCAACTAATCTAAATGGTAAAACAGGTTTTTATTAAAGTTTATTCATCATAAAATCATAAAATATTTACATATATTCTTTGTTTCCAATTTATTTTATAAATGTCTTTAAATTAACTTTTACAAGTTTCATTCTGAACAAACTTATTTTATATAAATTTTTGCCGAAGAATAAAATGTTGAGCAAATAACTTAATAACAGTTTGTATTTTTTATAGTAATATCATTCTAGCTCATATAGAAATTTATATTCTAAAAAAGATCTTAATAAAATCTGAAGATTATAGTATTAGATTCGATAGAAAACTACAAATAATGTTTAGGATCGTTAAAGATCTGCTTCTGTTCTATCATTGTAGAGAAGAGCTTAAATTGAAGCCACTCGAATTGTCCGCAAGGGTATTTAGTGCTAGTTAATTGCTCTATCTGGCTGTTAGATTGAGGGAGTGGGAGAGTGAGTAGATGAGTGTGGAGAGAGAAAGGAGGGAGGTTTTGAGGTGCCAGCTATTTGGTTCACTCCACAGTTTATTTGCTTTTATTCTTCTTGCCTTTTTTCCAGGTAAGCCAATGCAACTGAACAGGGCAACAACTGAATAACTGAAAAGCTGAACAACTGATGGCAATGGAGTTTATCTGGCGACAACCAAGTGTTTGTCATTGTTGTTGTTGTTGTTGTTGTGTTCATTGTTTGCCTAGCCCCCATGGGCTCTGTTTATCAGTATTTTTTTGTGGGGCGTTGCAAGCCTTAATTTGAGGGCGTCACAAATTGGGGGGCGTTCAACCGAAGTTATATTTTAGGTCGACTTTGTTTTTTTCGTATTGTGATTTTTACTTAAGCGGAAATTTTATTTCAAGTGAACTTGTTCACGTGAACTAGATCTTTAAGCAAATGAACAAGTTCATTTGAACCGAATTTGTGTTTTTATCAAATTTGAAATTGTTTTTAGTGAAAGTCTTGAAATCTCAAGTTATTAAAGAACCGGTTAGTTTCACTCATGAACTAGTTCACTTCATTATACTGTATGCAAGCTGCAACCTTTAAAATATTTAATATGGGTGATTCTCTAATGTCGAATGCGACATTCGTACGCATTCAAAGTGAAATTAAACATATGCCAAAACATTATTTTGTTGTGACAAAAGGGGAAACTTATAGGTCTTGATTAACACTATAATTGATGCTTAGGTTGATTTTGGGAAATTGTTCGTTTTCAAGATAATTTAAAATAACCAAAACATTCGCACGCGACTCAGATAGAAGTCGTTTTTTCGGCGACCAGCTCTAACACTAATTTCGGCAAAACGTGAACGAATATTTTGATCAAATTTATTTTGAAATGTAATGCATTGATTTATCTAAAAAATGCATATTGTTTGACTTAAAAATATTAAGTAGTTTTTTTTAAATTTGATTTGAGTCACTGTCGCACGCGACATGTCGCACGTGACAAAATATTCCACAGAATATTTATGTTGTTTCTGTCTCTCTTTTTTTAAATTATATATCGAAACCGCTCGAAAAACTTGTTGCAAATTAAAATTTCAATATATTTCTATTTGTTAAAATGGTTTATGTTACAATCTCACTATCCTTCTTAGTGTAATCGATAGAATACAAACGGTCCATTTTGGAAATCAATTTTTAAGGAAATGGGCAAAAATATAGAAAAAGTGAATTTATTCCAATGTAGAATCTATATGTTCATCCTATTGAATTTCTTCTAGCGTATATTGCTTAAATAAATAACTTGAATACATTTTTGGAAGGAAATTTCACGAGATGTGAGTTTTTGATCAATTTTTCGTTTTTAGCCTCGGTTGACATTTCTGTGGAAATGCCCATATGCTCAATGGTCAGTTTAACTGGTTCACTAGTTCACAATCTTTTCTCTACACTCGAAAAGAGCTTGTGTGTTTTTCTCCCTCACTCTCACTTTCTCGCTATCTGTTGAGAACTTTTAATTAACTTGCTTTCTTCTTTTCTGCTGCATTCGTAAACGTTTTTGCTGGCAATAAACCAACAAGTTTATTTCAAAAGTGTGCCAAATGAACCATTATGAACCAGTTGAGAAGCCTAAGAGTCAACATAATAACGGTTATTAATATTCGGCGCGCTCTTTGAGTGAATATCTAAGCAAACGACTATTCAATTAGCATAATTGCGAAGAGCTGGGCTTGGACTGGGTTGGATTTTAGACTGGGTCTCAGACTGAGGCCCGAGGCTGGTTGAGAGCTACTGTGCCCAGTTTCTCGAGTGGGTGTCAAGTCGTCGCTCGTCGTGTTTCGTGCGAGTGACGCCTGGTTTGAAATTTATGAAGCAGTGAGAATGTTTCGTTGACGATTTTTGTTAATCATACAGCTGGAAAAGCATTTCATTTCATTTCTTTCTTTCTTTATTATTTTTTAGAGTTTTTCTCTCTCTTGGTTTTTTTTTTTTTTGTAATTAAAAAGCAAATCACGTTTCTTTTTATGATTTTTTTGTTGTTGTTTGGGATTTTTCTTTTGCGTAGGCAGCGCTGCTTTCGTTTCGTTTCGTCTCGGTTCGTTTCATTTCATTTCATTTCGGTTTGGGTTTGGATTGGTAGTGAAAGTGCGCTACCCGGATAATGGAACCCTCGGGGTTTGAATTCAAGTCTCGCCAAACAAACAATTTTCTAACATTGTTCACACATTTTTCATTTCTATTTCCGTTTGCAGTGAAAAATCACAGTTAATTAATTCACATGCAAACCGTGCATTGATCCGTGTCCATCGAACTCGAATCATTTATCGAATTATGTCACATGCGTGTTTTGAGTACCTTCCTCATGCCCCATCACATCCCATCCCAATAAAGCCGCATTTTGAGTCACTTTTCTCAGATTTGTTGAGCTCAATTAATTGGCAACGCTTCGTTGAGCTCCCAGCGGGCACAAAATGCACTTAATGGGAGTGCTGAAACAAGGAATACCCTGTACAGCATCTAAAAGAATCTAAATTTAAAAGCAAATTATAAATTCATACAAATTTAAGTGAAATTCAAGCGAAAGCGATTTCTGTGGCACCTCCGATTATTTATTATAACTGGCATTGATGTCGATGAAACCACTTTAATCTCAAGTCTAAGAAGTCTAGCTTACCCCTTTCAGGAATTTTATTTGCACTGGGCATAATGAGGGCAGAAAATGCTCCAATAAACGAAATTTTGTAGCTTGTGAAAATTATGTCAACAGCCAAATTAAAACTGTCCATTGAAATGGTAAAAAGCCATCAAAAAATTAAATGCGTCTCCAATTTGCTAGCCTTATTTTTGGCATGCACATCAGAAAAAATAATAAAATCATACAAAATTGGGCTGGCCGAGTAAATTGCGAACGCGTTTTAATGACTTCCGAGCAGAAACAGCGTGCGATGATGAGAGGGAGGCGTTGTTCCAATTTAGATGCCCCAAAAACGATTGTCAACATGAAATTTGTAGTCAACTGGTTATAGAGCTTCCTTATAAAATTCTCCTTATAAAATTCTCCCTGGGCAATTGGTTTTGCTAAGTTACGACTGCCAACAGCAAAAATTGCAATTCATATTGAGAAATTGCTAAATAAATCTTTGTAGTACATAAATTTGTTGTCTATCGGTTTCTTTGAACTACAAGGAAAAAAACGAGTTTTTAAAATGCAAAATTGTGCTACGGCTGTCAAAGCTTCACTGATAGGAACGAAAAATGACACTTGAATTATGCCTACGTGAATTTAAAGTGAATTTGAAGCAAAATTTTTTTTTTTTTTTGGCGCCCAACGTGGGGTTTAAACAAAAGTTCCTTAGGACAAACCGAGCCAAGTTATTAGTATATCCTTTTGTCTTGCTTGATTGCTAACAAACAATTAGAGCAATTGGCAGACAATCAGCGGGAGGCGTTCACCATGCCCATTAGATAAAAGCTATTGCCGCTGTTGTTGTTGGTTAACTCCCCTTTTAGCCACCACTTGGGCACGACCCAATTACAAACTTTGTTGGTTGACTGCACCCACCACACAAACAGGGCCACAGGCCACAGGCAGAGGCAAATGGCAACTCACACGCCGGCTGGCAATTAATAAGCCGCCAGTTCACATGCATTTGCAATCTAAATAAAAATTACGCATACGCCTCACATAAGTTCTATATTTTTCTCATATTTGAATACCCTATAAAATGTGTTGAAGAGATGTGACAAAATAAAAGCTGCGAGATAAGACGAGATGATGATAAATAACATTCGAACTGAATTTTTTTTTATCTTAGAATGGAAGATTATTTTAATATAGCTTAAGATCGACTAGCTAAGACTCCTTGATTTCAGAGATTTTTATAAAACTAACATTTCAGCGCCACAAGTTTTAAAAAGAACGTTAAAAACTGCAGAGATATAATTTATCTAGGCTGATTAAATAGTTAAGATCGCTTTGATCTCAGATATTTTAATTTAAGAATGAATGTTATAAATCTTAACCCCATAGTTTCTTTTAATAAATTTTGCTTTGGTTATGATCTAACTGAAAGATAAAGATTAAATACATATATCTTGAGATGTGATCCAAGATCAGCTTAATCGAATAGATTTTATGAGCTGAAAGTCGGCTTTATGCCAAATGCAATGTCAGCTATAAATTTTAATTTTGTTTAAAAAAGTGTCATATATTTATTTAAAATGAATTTAAATATAATTTTCAAAACAATACAATTTTCTAGGGTGTCTGCTAGTTAAGCACTCTCAACTAGAGTATTTTTAGTTGTTGGCGCTATTAAAATATTGTTGTTCTTGTTGTTGTTTTATTTTTTCGAGGGGAGAGAAAAAAATTTTGTAATTTGGCTAATGTTGTAATGGCAAATGGATCTGGCGAATATTTTGCGCGCATTCTTCAGAACTTGTTTGGGTTTTGCCACTAGAGAAAAAAAGCCAGAGAGGTGTTTCAAGTGCTGACCGAACTCGAATCCGAAACTTGAAGCTGACCAAACAGAACTCAAACTGAGAACTTGAGCTGGACAGTCGAGTTTTGTAAGCTGCCCACGCGTTTAGTAAAAAATAAAGTAAAATAAAAAAAAAAAATTAAATAAAAACAGGCGCTGTTAGGAGGCAGCTGCAAAGCGAATTCAGGGCTGCAGAATATTTTATTTATTTTATTTATTATCCTGTCAGTTAAAATTTGTAAATGTTAATTTTACATCATATTAAATTACTTAATTTAATTTTACTCTCAAAGGTATTTAAGATAAACTGTTGCTTGTTGTCATTGAATAAAATCAAATAAAAATAGAGTGCTGTAGCCCTGGTTATATGATGGCTAATTGCCAGATAGCCACAATTTGCTGGCAGCTTCCGTTTCATTGGGCCATTTTTCAACGCTTCGTTCGTTGACGTTGATTGCCGGCCGCAGGCAATGTTTTTTTTTTTTTTTTTTTGTGATCCTCTAAGCGATCGAGGGATCCTCCAGCTGGAAACGCTCATCATTTGCATGCCCCAGCAGCTCATTGAATGTCAGCAATGAGTGCAATTTGCTGTTGTTGTTGTTGCTGCTGTGGGCTTCTCAATTGCCACAAATTGCTGCGGCTCGATCTTTTGTTGCAAACTTGCAGCCAGCAACATCAGCAACCAGCGGCTGCTGTTCACAATAAATTCCAATCAAATTGCTGCTGCCCTGAGACTGAGAATGAGATGAAGATGGAGATGGGGTTGGAGATGGAGTTGGCGACTCTGAGCTGCACCTGTTGCAGCATTGATTGAAAACTTGTTGCAACCAGCAGCAGCAGCAGCAACAGCAGCAACATCAGCAACATAGGCGCGGCCCATCAGCTGTCAGCAATTTGTTGTGATCAATTTATTAAAAAAGAAAAAAATCCATCAGTTGCAAGTTGCAACAAAGTTGAAGGACGCATCTCGCCTTGGGGGTCAGGGCTGCCTCATGTGGCACAGTCAACAGAGACACGATAATCACAGTCATCAGTTGCACAGCGCGTCTCATCTGCATAAATGCAAGCAATCCACAATTCACAATCCACAATCGCCAATCGCCAATCGGCAACCGGCTTTTACAGACCCTTCTCCTCTTTCTGTCCCCTCTAAACTCCTCCTCCCTTCTGCCCTTGTCTTCTTGCCCCTTTGGGGCATGACAGCCACCCAGCAAGTTCATGGAATTCGCAGCTATTGTAGCACCTTCCACTTGGAATTTGTCATTGTTCGCAACTCTCCAGCAATTGCTGTGGAAATTTTGCTGTTTTTCCATTTTTTTTTTTCTTTTTTTCACAGTCATCGTATGATAATTTAACTAAATGATTCAGCGAATTTTGCAGTGAGCAGAGAAACATGAGAAAATAAACCCTGCTGCTTTTATCTGTGTGAATATTTGAAATTCCTGCAGATATTGAGCCAATATTTGGCGAAGAAAATATTAATATCCAGTAAGGTATTTTCAAGTTTTCCTATAACTATTCAAACTGTTATGAAATTTAGTTATTCCCGCTCGTTTCCTTTAACTATAAATTACAAATTAGAAAATTTAAAAAATATCAATCACCAAAATAATTTACTGTATGATTGAGAAATTTTCAGATTTTCAGTTGGAATTTTCTGAAAAAGAACAGAACTATTTTTTTTTTGGTAAAAAAAGGATTTTGAATCTTATTTTGAATTGACAGAAACTTTAGTTATGATATTTTAACAAAATTTAAACTTAATTGTCATGTGATACTTTTTTTTTTTAATTTAAATTTAAATTTATTTAAATACTAATATCTTTTATTCGTTTATTTTTTAAAATAATCGAATCATTTTTTATTTTAAAAATCCATAAAGTTTCAATAGCATAGAAGCTGCTGCTTTTTATGATATACTATGAATTATAAATTCTAAAAATTTTGCACAAAGTAGGCTAAGTCGGTTTCATAAAGACAGAAAGCTTGTAGTTAATCATAAATCAGAAATTTCCCTCATCGTAAACAGGTAAAATTTTCTAAAAAATATTTTTATAAAATAATTTTTTGCGCGTAAAATCTATAACACTTTTCTTTCGTTAGTTGTGTGTGCCCAAAGTGAACTGAAATTAGTAAAAATGTCTGAGAACAATAATCAGTCTGGAAGAAAGAAGCGAACATCGCGCTCACCACGAGCTGGACTTGTATTCCCAGCGAGTCGCATTGATCGCAAGCTGCGCAAGGGCAGATATGCCAATCGAATTGGGAACACGGCTCCAGTTTATATGGGTGCAGCTATTGAATATTTGGTAGCTGAAGTTTTGGAGTATGCTGGTGATGAGGCCCATAAGGCCAAGAGAACTCAAATCACTCCACGTCATATACAGCTGGCCGTATCCAATGATTTGGAGTTATATAATTTACTCGCGGATGTTATAATTGCCCAGGGAGGAGTTATGCCGAACATAAACACGGTACTTTTGCCCAAGAAGGACCAGAAGATTCTGACCGAAATCGAAGAACCCTCGACCGCAAACGAAGAACCCTTGACCGAAAACGAAGAACCCCCGACCGAAAAGAAAGAACCAACCGAAGAACTAAACGAAGATCAACCAACAGACAATTAAAGATTGCGAAATTCATTTAAATTAATTATGTTCAGAAAAGTTGTTGTTTGCGCCATTGTTAAAAATTTTGTTTTACTTTAAAATTATAAATAAAATTATGTTAAACATGTATTTTTATCACATATTTTCTATAAAAAGGCTGGCAACATTTTTCAACATTACTTTTCATGTTTATTGAATTGATTGCTCAAACTTTAAAGGGTTCCTTATTGTAGAGAAAGGTAGAAAATTTCAACTGTTAATAGAACCTGGATAAAGTTACTTATTGTTAGATTACAGTAAATATAAGAGTATAAATTTTATTTTTTGGAATGGTATTTGGCTAAAGATCAGCTAAAATTTCAATTGTGAATCTTAAAAATGATGCCAAGCATTCTTTAAATACTTCCAAGGAATCTGAAAAAAAAAACCAGCTGTTGATAAATAAATCTTTAATATATATAGATTTGTATTTATTTATTTTTGCAACGTTGTCATAATTGAGACAGCAAATTAGCAAAGCGATAGCAAACAACAGAGAATTTGGTTAACTGAGACTTGGAGCTTGGACACGAAAGCAATGCGGATGTTGCAGCCATGAATAGATGCATTCATGTTGCAACTGCAACTGCCACAACGAAGGGCAGAGCAATTGATGCCACAGCTGGCAAGATCACAGATCTCAGATCACAGATCACACAGATCACGATGTGGTTCGCTCACGCTAATGAACGCTGATGATGATGGAGTATGGATAACTTTCTGCCTCAACTCGACTTCGACTTCGGACTGAACTGGACACCACTGGACATTGATAGAGAGAGGGAGAGAGGAGAGGAGTGAGAAGAAAGAGATGAGAGACTGGTTGATGTTTTTGCGTGCCGCAATTTCAATTTGTTTGGCACTTGACTTGGCAGCCGCAAACTCATGTCTTTCACTTTGTGGTGCGACTTGCGCAAACATTTTACTTATGGAAGATGGAGATGGACGTTGGCAGATGGAAGATGGGAGATGGATGGTGTGCTTGGTGGATGCTACTGAGTAGAGCATGCCACTTGATTGTCTGCCTCGGACTCGGCCTCCATCTCAGCGAATCTGCAGCTGCACTTGAACTGAAATGCGTCAACAAAATGGGAAAGTACAAATAGAAACTGGGCACCACACATACTCGTACTCGTACTCGGTAGTAGCACCAACATTTTGCACCACACACTCTGGTCACTAACGGTCTACAAAATTATAAAAAATAAAAACCACTGGTGACTGCTGTTTGTCGCTTTGCTTGGATGCGTTCGGTTTTTAGCCTTGAAAGCATGCGGCAACTTTGTTATGGAAAACTGGTAGGAAACTAGCTGCAAACGAGCATAAACGTTTATTGGAGACCCTGTAGTTGCTCTGTAAGAAAAAAAAATAAATAATAAAATATAAAAACTAAAATTTTACAAATACATATTAAATAAGAGAATTTAAGATATGCTAAATTTTGAAGCTAAGTTTAAACTCAAAGCTTGATTCATATCTAAGTGAGTTTTGACCCATGGCAATGCAATTTACACCTTTTTATAAATTGTCCTTATTCTTCAAATCAATTTTTTTTTTGGCTGTAAAAAGATGACGTTGTCAAATTTGTTAGATTTTCAATTAGATGCGCTACAACAACATCAACAATTAAAACCTCAATAAAAGTCATCTCTCAATTCAAATGTGCGAGCAATAAATAAAAAAGTCGCCGTCGGTGCGAGCTTTAAATGTGTATTTTATTTTAGCAAAAGTCTGATTTCGCATTTTTGTGTTGCCACTTAAGTATTTTGATTTTAGCTTGAGATCAGCATCTGAGCGCTTGTGCGTCTCTCTGACGCTTTTTTCCATAATATATAACGGAAAGCGCACTGGGAGCTGAAAGAGAGAGTCCACCACTATTTTAAAGCAAACTGATTCTGATTTGGGTATACAGAAGCCTACATTGCAATTTTAGTGCCTCTAGCTCCTAAAGTCTCTGAGATTCTGCCGCCTTTCGACAAACTTAATAGACTCTTTATACTTTTTAAAGTACAGGGTCTTACATTGCGGTCAAATGCAGTGACAGTAACACAAGGTGAAGAGAGTGATGGTGGGAGGGAGGGAGAGGGGTATACATTGGTGCATCAGTCTGTTCCGGTTACAAGCTAAATGCCACGCCCAGCGCCCAGCGGAAATGCAAGTTGCGTTAAGCACGAACTCTTATTTCTCACCTCGCACAGTCATTGGCCATTATCTTGGCCATGTTTAAACGCGTGTTTATCTGCGTTTGCTGTGTCAACTCTCATAACCGATATAGGCCTCTTTTAGCCCCCCTCCTGCCCCCTGTCCCTCTTCTATCTCTATCTCTACTTCTACTTATTCTTTGGCCTGTTCTCTACTTTGTGTCGTCTGTTTTTTTTGTTTGGTTGGCTCGCCCTTTTCCGTTTCTGCTTTCCTTTATGGCCATTGCCTTCGCCTTTGCGCTGTGCTCTGAGCCACATCTCTCAGCTCCTTGTTTGTTTCCCACCTTTTGCTTATCACACTCACACACACACACACACACACACACTCACGCACACGCACACCTAAAGATGCTGAGATTCAGATACAGATACATTCTGTTTAAAAATGCCAACTTCATAAATTCAAACACTTGGCCGTGTCTTTTCATTCCCCCCTTCACATACCTGCCTCTCCCTACTGTGCCCCTATACGATCATTGTCCTAATCCAAATTCCCACTACAGTCGTCTTTTTCTTCCTTAACACACTTGTTTGGATACCCTTTCTCTAGGATCCCATTTACTTCTCTAAAATGTATCTTTAACAGTTCTTAACGTTATCAGCTGATTAGAGTTTAATAAATATTTCTAGATTTTATTATTAAAGAACAGAAAACTTATTACATTCATTTTACCACTTTATGCATATATTTTAATCTTAAAACTTAATTCAGTTAATTTTATTTAAATTATTCTAGTTAATTATCTTTTAAACTTTTACGTTTCTACTTTTTAATCACAGCATTCTTTTCATGAATGTCAAATTGGAATCTTTGTTAAATCTAAGATACTACGAGCATCTGAAATGTTTACTCAAGAGCTGTTGACTATATCCCCATCAAAAGATTGCGTTTAGCTACTTTTTATGACACTTTTCTTTTTTAAAGATACCTTCAGCAAATCTTTTCAAGGTTTTTCTTTTTGTTTTCCATAAAAAAGTTAAGCGTTTTCTTTGTGAAACTTGCTAGATGTTTACCATCTTAAATTTTGGAAAAATTACAGACTTACATAAAAACAAATATTTTAGGTTTTACTGATATATTATAAAACTAACTGTGGGCTTCTGTAGCCTAGAGAGAGATTTTCAGAATCTGCGGGTTCAACTCCCAGCGTGAGCAGAAGATTATAAAACTAACGTATGCTCTTTTATGACTGATTATATATAGTTTGGCTGATTGATATACTGCTAAAATAAGGTACAGCTCTTTTATGACTAATCATATATAAGATGAGTGCAATATATCAAAGAATATCTTGAACAAACTTAAACTTTATCTGCGTTTTCACACCTCTTATCATAGTGCAAGCGTAGTAAAAATTAGTCCTATGACTAAACAGCTTAATCTAAGTGAAAAATAAGTAAATGATATAAGCTTAAATTTTTTGAGTGTATAGAAATTTCGACTTGAAAAAAGTATAAAGTTTTTTGTCGTTTTTTCCATCTTCTTTTTTTCATCCCATCTTTCAGTGCTGTTTTTGAGCATCATTGTGTGTGTGCTGTTGGTGTTGTGGCGACAACTATTTGGGCGTTGCACCTTCGTCTCTTTTTCTGTCTACTTCTCATATTTTATTATATTTTTTCTCCATTTCCATATCAATATTTATTCAACAACAAAAATGCCGAGGCTGAGCTGAAGAAACTGGGGAGCAGAAGAAGTTTTTTAAACTCATTCGAGGGTGCAGGATCGCATTCCTCTTTATTATTATGATTATTTTAATTTGCGGCCTGGAGACGAACCGAAAAATTGTTGAGTTATGCGTTGTTGAATGTTTCCCTTCCCCAACGCAATGAAAAAGGCGCGTTCAAGGTCGCATAAGTGTTGCCAGATGGTTGACAGATGCCTGCCAGAGGGCGTGCCAAGTCACTGAAAATGTCACTATGTGCATTTTGCAGCTGCTGTGACAAATAATAAAATTACACTTTTCCATCTCCCCGTTCAACCAACTGTGCACAAATTGACCAGCTGACCAAAAATCTGACAATTTGTTCATTGTTCGCAGTCAATCGGCTGGGAAAAATGCCCAGCATCGAATTTAGGGAGGGAGAAAGGGAGGAGGAGTGAACGTTGCCGGAAGCAGTCACTGGACGGCGTCAAAATCCATTAAGCATAGACCAATTGCCAATTAGGCAGCCAAAGTATTAAGTTACAAAAGCCTCCCTCCTCCGCCTCCTCCTCCCCCGCTCGCTGTCACAATTCCAATTCCATCTCCATCTCTAACTTCATCATTCAACTCCCAAACGCCATCGACGTCGTCGTCACTTTCGCTACTGTGCAAATCTGTCCAATTATTGTGTGTGTTCGCTGAGAAGGTGGTTGTTGTGAGGGAGCAGGAGCTGGAATCCAAAGAGGGGGAGTACAGTAAAACACCATAGATGGTCAATTTTAATTAGCAGCAGCCGTCGTTGTCGTCGTCGTCGTCATTGTCGTCGTCGCCAGAGATCGCGCAGTTATTTCATCAATGACATTTAAAGCTTCATTAAAAGTCCTGCCAAACGGGGCAATGGGGCCATATTTGGGGGCAACGCAGGGCCCCCGAGTTGTCACCAGCCACTGCCCAGGGATGCCATCTCTAAGGCCGATCGCATAAATTTCATTTGATTGCTGCTGTTCACTAACGAGCCTAGAGATGGACATCGAAACGATAATTATGCGAGCATTTCGATTATTGCTGTCAAATACATCGTTACCACGATTAATCGACTTTTAATAAATCAATTTACATTCTGGAGATGAAACTTAAAACGATTATTGTTCTAATTATCGATGTGTATCGATTATGTACCGATTATTGATCGCAAAAACATCGATAAAACGATTTATCGACTTTTGTTAAATCATGATGCCCATATATGTTTATGTATTTCTTCTTATTTCCAATTAATTGACATATATGTATATATGTGGCATGTACAAAGTCGATATATCGATCGATGTTGTTAACGTTACATTTTTAGTTTTATAATAATATATACATACAAATTTGTGAAACCATAAAATCAATACATAGATTTTTGTAAAGGCGATGTTTTCCGATTCCAACTTGATGTGCAATGTTTTTGATGAATTGATTTGTATTGGTCTTAATTGACTGTTAAAAACGATTTAGTCTATCGAAAATATATCGATTTTGACTGATAGTGAGTTTCTCACTAACATTACACTCATTGTTTACACCATTTAAACTATGACTCAGATTTTGACCAGATAAGGACAATTTCCTAATGAAATATTTGCGAAAAGTATCAACAAAGTTGACGCCAAAGATAAAATTTTTATTGGGATGATTCAGTGGTTATCAGTGCATATCATAAGCTATCATAGCCCCATTCTTCTGGGGATGAATCTGAAGATAAAAACAGAATTATATGGGTTAAAAATATTATAAAAATACTTGCGTTATGTGTCACAAAGACTTGTATTCATAGGGTGATTCAATGAAAAAATGCATGTCAAATAGAAAACATTATTAAATTCTTGTAAAAACGACCTTTTATTTTTTCTTGTAAAGCTTAAGAAGATAAGAAAAACTCAAAAAATGGTGGATGAATCAATTTCCTTGTTTAATGTCTTACAAAGCTTTTAATTCTTTAAGTAATTGAAATGATAGCAAGTAATATAATTATTATTGTATTTCGGATTAAGCAATTATTCGATTTAATATATTTATTTTTATGTATTTATACTTATTATGAATCGAATACAATTTTTTTATTTGAAGTAAAAATTATAAAAATATCGTTCAGTTTGTATTTTACCTTCTCAAATTTCGATCATAATTAAAATTTATTTCTAACTTAGTTTTTCTTATATTTGACATAAATATTTTGTTTTCCATCTTTTAATTTTTTAAGAACCTATTTTTCGTAATTTTGTTTTTATTTAAAAAAAAATTTTTTTTTTCTTCATTTTTTTTTAATTTTGATATTCTATTTGTAAAATTTTCTTCAATATTCTACAAAATATCGTGTCACGTTGTCATCTCTGGTTAGGAAAGATGCTGTCTGCCCACAATTTGTTGGCCACTATGACAAATTCAACGAAAGCATCCACTCCACTCCACAGCCGCCTATCCTCCTTCTGTCTCCTCGCCAACTCCTTGAGTCCATGTCTCTGGACTCTGTCTCTGTCTTCTCCTCCGTCTCCGTTCATTCCTGTTGCCATTAAAAATGCAAGTTGCTTGGCCAGTTCTTCAGTTGGTAGTTGACTTGTTGCTGTTGCTGTTGTTGTTGTTGTTATTGTTGGGCTTTGTTTTGTTTGTTGGGTCTGGGCTCCTTCGTTACGTTTTGCTCGCCTGTTTCGCTTTTACTTAACATTTTTAGTCTTTGTGCCGCTAATTGGCAGAAAATACCAAAAATGGCAATGCATGACGACGATGATCATAATGATGATGATCATGTTGCTTATGCTCATGATAATGATGATGATGTTTGTTGGGCGATGTCTATGGCGATGGTTCGCATTCGCACTCTAATGAGCGGCATGCCGTTTGTCTAACAGTGGCAATGCCAGCGCCCAAAAGGGTTTATCGATGACCGCTGACCGATTGCCGATATACAATTCCCAAAACGTTCATCACTAATTGACAGCTAGGGACAACGGTTACGGATTATCGATCAAATGTCCATAATTGAACTTGTAGCTCCACCCAAAAAATTTTTCGATGAACGATAAACGATTTTTGATAGGCAATTGCCAACACTCACTTAATGTTAGCTAGAGACAAAAGGTAGAGATTATCCATCAAATTTCCTTAATTGACAATTGTAACTCCACCCAAAACCGTTATCGATTACTGGTAAACAAATACACAATCGATACACAATTGCCAACACTCTCACCACTAAATCATAGATATGAACAAGTCTTAATTAATTATCGCTCATTTTCCTTTTTTTTTTAACAATTCTGGTTGTTTTTAGATGGTTTATCGATAAACAAACCAATTTACTTGTATCGATAGTCAATTGTCAAAACTCTTTTCAGTAATTAGCAGCAAAGACCAAGGACTTTTGCTATCGATTTCCGATTATCACTTAAAATCCATCTATTGATAATTCTGGCTCATGTTTTTACCTTTAAATGTCTGCACCCAAAATGTCAATCGATCCTTGATCGATAAAAGATTAACGTCACGTTTGACATTTATTGACAACTGAGATCATAGGTCATATTTTTAGCCATAAATGGCAGCACCCATCACGTCTATCGATAAACGATTGTTAAGGATTCCCTTGATCGATAAATGATTTAAGCCACGTATAACTTTAATTGACAGCACAGATCAAGGGTCATAATTCTAGCCACGAATGGCAGCACCCATAACGTCTATCGATAAACGATTGTTAATGATTCCCGTTATCGATAAATGATTTAAGCCACGTTTAACTTTAATTGACAGCTGAGATCAAGGGTCATGTTTCTAGCCATAAGTGGCAGAACCCAAAATGTCTATCGATAAACGATTATTAACGCTCACGCCACTAATTGACAGCTCAGGCCAAAGGGTCAACATGGAGGCGTCCACAAACCCATAAAAACAATAACCTAAAATATACATAAATAATATTTATTTGCTTTTATCGAAAAAAAAAATAAAAAAAGTGACGCGTGGGCAGCCCCTGGATGTGGCAACTGCCTCTGCGTGGGTGCAACTGCAGCCTTTTTGAGGCACGGCTTGAGATTTGCCTTAGATTTGTTTTTGTTTTGTTTATGTTTTGTTTTTCTGGCTTCGGAGGAGCCTCCTTTTTCGTATGGTGGCAATCGGGCGGCGTGCATCTGAGATCAGAGCCGACGTGTTGCCATAATGCGCCAGCGACATGCAACCGCCAACATGCAACATGCCACAGTCGATTTGCAACATTAATCAGTGCTGCCAACTCGTTTGTCCAACAGCTAAAAGAACCATTTAAAGACGGAGAGAGGGAGAAGACAAGAAGAGAGATCGATAGAGTTGGTGGAGAGAACTGGCCCTATATCAGTAAAAAAGAGAAACAAACAAGGCACTTTATCTTATCTTGAACTTGAACTAAACTAAACATATTGCCAACTAAAATTAACCAAATGCCTAAAAAAATGGCCCGGCAAGCAAGAGAATTCACATTCCGTTTGAAACAACGATAAATATAACTAAAAATTTAGATGGGAAGCAGAAGGAAATAATTATTTATTGTAGGCACAGTAAAATTTCAGAAATCTTTTAGTCATAGTTCTCGTATTGGATAAAGAATTGGTTAATAAATCTTAGAGTTATGACTGCATATTGCAATACAGAGCTCAAAAAGCGACACCATCAAGATCATCTCTCTATTTAGTATATCATCATCTTTGTAAAAAAAATGTATTTTTCTAAATATGAATATATAAATTAAAAAAAACTTAGAACACTAGCTTCAACATTTCTTTCTTTAGCTACTTTCTCATATAATTTTAGCTATAAAAAAGCTAAATGCGCAGCAATTGCCAGTGTTTGTTGTGTTGTTTGTAGTGGCTGCCAATAAAACACGAGCGCCAAACAATTTAAATTTGAATTTAAATTAGCTGCTCTTGGCGGCTGCCACATCTGCAATATGTCCACTTACCCCTCTCTCTCTCTCTTTCTCCACTCCTTTCCATATCCCCCTCTGCCGCTGCAGAAAGCGCCTTCTGTAAATTTCCCCCCATTATTTTATCCCGAATCCAATAGCCATTGTTGATGCCCTCAAATGATATCGAAGGTCCAATCACGAGATGCGACGCTGGCTGCTGTCTCTGCTCTGCCTTTGTCTCTGCCGGTGCTGTGGCAGCTTCTCAGCTGCTGCTGCGACTGCAGCTTTTCATTTCCTTGCCACAGAGTTGAATGGCTGCCAACTGTTTTTTATTGTTTTTTTTTTTAATTTCTGTTTGTTGAATGAAGCTTCTTTGTTTTTTGGGTTCTCTCAATTTTTATACCCGTAACACGTAGAGTGCAAGGGTATATTGAATACGTTGTTTGCCCTATTTTTAAAGAATTATGCTATTTTTATATCAAAATTTTAAATTTTATTCTTAAAATTAGAAGTCAAAGCAAACTTTTTGTGTTAGTAAAAGTATAGTAATATTATTTATTAATTTTAAGCTTCCAAAGTATTTAAATTTATGTTATAGTTAAGGACTTGTATATTTTTCAGAAATAAGATTTTTAAACTAAGAGTTTTTATTTAAGCAAAATTAGTCAAAATAACTTTTTGTATTGATGAAAATATTCTAGTTTTATTAAGGAATTCTAAGCTCCAATTTAAAGTGCGGGTAACGGGTATCTCATAGTCGGGCAGTCGATTATTTCTTTTCCATTATTATTAATTATATTTGTTTGTACTTTTCACTCATGCTTTCTCCCACTCTCTTTCATTGCAGGTATGTAAAACGATCAACGATAAAGCCATTAGATGATCTTTGTTGCAGTTGCAGCTGTGTGTGATTTGAAGATCTTTTGATTAATTAACAACAAGAACAAGACGAACAATTGATATGTATAAAGCATTGTTGTTGTCGTTGTTGCCGCTCGTTAACAATGGGCACACGCTTGTGGCACGGACACGGGGCAACAACAACAACAACAATAATCGAAACAACAATAAAATCAACAACTACACTGACAGTTCCATTTAAATGTCAATCAGCGACACTTTGACATGGACATGGACATGGACACGGACGTGGACGTGGACGGTAACCGTTTGTGATGCTATTGTGAGGTGTGTGTGTGTTTGTGTGTGTGTGGGATTCAGCGTGGGTGAGCACAAAAGGGAGGGGGACTAGGAAAGGGGGAAGAGTTTAGCTAACAATTAATGAAAGGTAGAAAAAGGTAGGGGGAATATGAATGAGTTAAGCACAAAGAGTTAACTCCATATGGTCTTTACAAATTCGAGTACTTCTAAACTATCGATAATTTATGAAATCTATGAAATTATCGATAACATGTAGAAGAAACTAAAGAATCTGGAACAGTATATAAACTAGCCTTAAACTAACTACTAATTAAATTTATTTATTTATAAATGTACACACTATTTTCGTTACCTTAAGTTTTTTAGTAGGCTGCTAACTATCGATAATCGAATAAAGTATCGATTTTATTTTAAAAACAGAAACAAAAGGATCTGATGAGGAAAGAATGGATTAAGGGAATTTATAAAAATTGAAATTATATTAATGGAATTTATCTATGGGGCTACAAATGTACTGAAAGCTATTGATAATCGATTAAAGTATCGATTTGGTTTGAAAAAGGATTGTAATAAAAGGAAAATGTTGGAGAAGACTATAAAAAAAATAAATGTATACATTATATTTAACTGATATTTGGCTGATGACTATAAATATATGGTAAGTTATCGATAATAGATATTAATATCGATAAAATTATGATTGAAAAGCGTAATTAGTTGAGGGACAGACTGGTCTTAAAGTTTTTATTCAACTGACAATTATTATAATTATGTAAGTTATTAATATAAAATCGTAAAAATATCGATAAATAGGTGAAGAAAACGAAATCGACTGAGCTTACGCTGCTTAAATCCCAAGTAGATGAAAATATTATATTAATATATGTACACTATATCATATATTCAATAGCTGTCGATCAACAAAAATATTGCTAATCTTAACATACATCAAAAGCGTACTTGATAAAATCTCTTAATTATAAAGTTATTGTACTAAGGAGATATCAGACTAGGTCAGATTGATAAGAAGATTGATAAAAACTATTAAACATTAGCTTAAATTTAAGTTAAGACTTGTTCTACTGTTTTTAAATGTTATTCGATATTTAGTTTAATTTTAAATTAAACAAATTAATTCAACACAATCTTCTCCTTAATTTTATGCATAAACCATAAATTAATTTGTTTTAACAAAGTAGGAATGTCACTAATGATTTATGCACGTACATATCGTATACGACATGTTGTTGTTGTTGCGTTGTGTTCATTGCGAATTCATTTAAATAAAGTGAGCTTCATAAAACAATTTTGACAAAAAAATTCATCAACACTTCCGTTGACAAGACAAGACATGGCAGAAGCTGAAGCTGAAGTTGCAACTGAAGTTGTCGCTAGGTGGAAAGAAGTGAGAGAGTAGACAAGAAAGAGAGACAAGGAGAGAGATAGATTGTTGAGCTTGCTTTGTTGCCATGTTGCACAGTTGCAAATGTCGACACAAAAGTTTTACAACCGCAGCAACAACAACTGCAACGCATTTGAATTTCAAATTTATTTAGTTAGTTTGTTTTTTTATTTATTTTTTGTTTTTTTTTTACTTATATGTATGCATTTAACGAGCTTTTTGTGAACCGACGACGAGTCCTGTGTTAAGTGTAGTGTTGAGTGCAGTTGTTGTTGTTGTTGTTGTTGTTGTTAGAGTTGGAGTTGCTGTTGCAGTTGCAGTTGCAAGTTGAAGTGGACAGCAGCAGCATTGTTTGTGGACAATGGCGACTTGTTTGCCTGCCATGTAGACGCTCATCTGGCTGACAGCTTCAGCACAAGGCGATACATTCTCAATGCACCCACCAACCAAACACCACAACAGCAACAACAAGCATAACAACCAGCAACAACAACCACAACAACTAAACGACTATGCAGTTTCGCATGAATTTTGTGGTCGCATTTTGCGGTCGGTCATGTGTCGGAGTCGCAGTCCAAAGTTAATTGAGCATGCAAAAAGATCAGATTCCAAGTTGCCAGTTGCCTGTTAATGTTAATGTTGCTGCTGTGACTACACGCCAGCAACTGTTGCTGTTGTTGTCATCTTTTTTGTTGTCGTTGCAACGCCTTTTGCGCCCTTTTTTTCGCTCATCAGCAGCGACAGCTCCAAATTTGCCAAGTCAACGGAAAAAACAATAAATATTCGTGACTTAAAAGCGATCGATTGGCAGATACCCTGTTATTTAATAATGCTGCGAATTTATCTTGTTATCTGACTGTCTTTAGAATATTTTAAAATACTGCAAGTATTTAGAATACTAAATAAAATTATTAAAAATATTTATTCAATGTATTAAAATTTTTTTTTTTGAATATTTAATTTTTTAAATATTTTTAATTAAGAATATGACATCCTCAAAATATTGATTCAATGTATTAAACTTTTTTGTTTAAGCATTTAATTTTTGAAATATTATTACTACAGAATATGACTTCCTATCTATGATTTAATATTTTAGAAATTTTTGATTAATGTTTCAACTAATGTCATAATTTTAAAAAATCAAATTTACATAATTGTTTCAGAATAAACGTTTTAGTTTTTAAGAAAAGGATCTGATTTCTCGGTAATGGTTACTAAGCAATCTTTATAAAATGTTTGCGAAACTATTCTTCTACCAAAAATCAAAGGTGCAATTTAATTAAATCAGAATTTATTTCTGACTGATATACAAAAAGTTCCTCTCACTGAACGACTGAGAGCTTTTGCCTATCCCACACTTTCTCACACTCCCTTTTTCAACATTTTAAAGGCTGCAGGGTATAATGAGAGCTAATTTGGCGTAGCTGCAAACACGTGACAGACAAACAGCTAATTCGACAGAGTCCCCAAGAATGATGGGCAAAAGGGAACTGGCAGAGTTGAGACTGAGGAGCAAATGACAAAAATAAATGCAAAGGAATGTGCATGAAATACCAAAAAAGAAAGACATAACCAGAGAAGTGGACAGAAAAAGAGTTTGGTGGGGTGTGGAAGGGTCAGAAAACGCATTCACAAAAATTAATACTCAATTTAAGTCTGCGAATTCGGTTAAAGACCAACGAAGGCAATAAATTGCATAAGAATATACATACTCGAATTTCAATATGAAACAAAAAAAAGCTCAGTACAAAATGCTTATTTTATCTTTATTGCTGTGATGAGTTATATTTCAGCTTGGATTTAGATTGTATAAATTTGGCTTTTTTACACTAAGATTTTTAAGCAAGAAAAAAGTCAAATTTAATAATAAAAATATTTTTTCGATATTCTATGCTTTCTTTTTCGCTCAGAGCATCAAAAAACCTGTTGAGCTCTGAGGAAACTTGTAACAATATGAAAAGTATCAGATTTCCCATAAGAATTTTGATTCTTTACCAATCATATTTAATTTTTGTCTAAATTTTGGCCTTTACATCTCAACCAAAATGATGGAAAAAATTAACAGATATTTTTTTATGTAATTTCTTGGTAATTTTAAAATTGAATCTGATAAAGTTAAAGTTACGGCTTGTTAAAAAAAAACTTTTAAAATTTGTCTTCGTTGAATCAAATCAAATCAAATGTGAAATTTACATTTCAGGCTGTAATTTCAGTGCCTGCAATACGATCCCAAGCATTTCTCAAGCAAACTAATGAGTCAAAACAAAAGGGGTGGGTTCGCAGTTACCCTGTAAACTTTTTTGTGAAGAATTTTTTGAGATTATAATGAAATTATTGAAATATTGTCAGACAATTTCATTTTAGGAAATATTTTCATGGTTTTTTACTTAAGAGTGATTTGACCTTAAGCATTCTTGATACCCTATACGTTTTAGTGTTTCTAGGGTATCAGAAGAAAAGCCGCCGCCGTTTCGCGGTCAAAAGGCCAATCTAAATGCTTGAGCATAGAAATATGTACTTAATATGGGGCGTAAGTACACTCAGAAATACATATATACAAATATCCAAGTGGCTTCAATATATGCTTATGTATATAGACTTATATGGCATCTGGCCTGAGCATAATGTGAACTCGGGGGCCATTCCAATGAAATGATGCGATATGGATTAGGGTTCAATACCAATAATCAATAGTAATAATAACAATAATCATTTGACTAAATTCGTGGCCCAACATATGAATAAATGTGTGTGTTTGTAGTTGGCTCAGTGGTGGCTCAGTGTCTCAGTTAGTTTGTCATGCTGATAGCAGCTATCTCTCAATTCTCAATGGGCTGCGTTCCAAATGGTTGCCCCCAATTTGGATTCCAATTCCAATTCAGTTGCAACGCAGCGGCAACATCAACTTCCGCCAAATGGGAGGAACGAGCAACTGATGGTGGGGGACGGGGAGTATCTTTAAGTCTGGCAGATGTTCACAAATCTATTTATGGGTACAGCTGTTTAGCCCAGTTACATCAAATTCAAATCGATATCAAACTGATATTGAGGCTTTAAAAGCTGAAGCTAAAAGTAGATCAGTTGAGAAATTGACATTTGGTGGGAATATTATCGATATTGATTGTACCGATTGAATGAATAGTTAGTATTAGGATTAAATACCACTTTTTTTTTCAAATGAAACTCACAATTTTTAAATTACGTATTCAAATTTAATTTAATATTATCAAGTAAGGACCTTTTTTCAGTTAACATTTTAACTGAGCTAACTTTGAATTTGTCATTAACTTTATAATACTTGACGTTTAAATATTGTTTAGTAAGCTCAGATAAAAACGAGCGCTAGAGTTAAAAAAAAAATAGAAAAAGGTCAACAAGTATATAAATTAAAAAATGAACAATTCAAAATGTTTCTAATATGCTATTTGATGCTTAAAAATTGTAGCACTCAATAATCGATTATGTTATTGAATTATTAGAAAACACATGTATTATCGACAACTTCGATAGGATTATCGATTATATCGATATACATATATTAATTATGATTAAGATGCACCATCGATAGTGTTATCGACAGTCTCGATTGTTCTATCGATCATTTCGATTGTCGATTTTTCTCATAATTTCTCAGGCGGAAGATTAAACTTGGAATTGTCAACAAGTGTCAGGCGTGTGGCTCAAAAACCTATCGATAACACTTGATTAAAGGCGTTAAAAATCGTTATCGATATCCTAGGTTGGTGCAAATGACGACGCCACAATAATAATAATTCAACAAGTAGAATATTATATATATTTTCTAGCTTTTCTAGCTCTTCAATTAAAACTCATTAACATAATGGGTTTAAAACCCCACAAAAAGAGGCCTTCACTCTATGTGTGTGTGTGTGTGTGGTGTAATTTATGCAAATTTTATGCGTACACAACAGAAATAAAGCGAGTGAAACATGAGACGACAAGCAACAGAAAACAGTATGAAAACGCAAACACACGCTAAAATTTGTTGCCTAGAACCACTCGAAAAACCTACGGGGCAGAAGAGTATAAAAAGAAGAGGGTGGTAGGGAGTGGGAGGAGAGAGTTACACACTGTGGCGAGGGGTGACTGAAGAGTGAAGAGTGAGTGCCCATCATCAGCTTATTCCGATGACAACAGCGTTTCGCCATTCGCCGTTTCGACTTCGACATTTAGTTTATGGTGACATAATTAAAATTTATATGACAATGCCTCGATCGTTTACAACAATGTCGCAATGTGGCAATTATTAATCGTAATGCCCGCATCCGTGAAGAGTCACAAACAAACCCAAACAGACCCAATGGACCAAGCGACCCAACGACCCAGCATAACACAAAGAGAATAGCAATTTTTGAAAAAGAGTTCTCAATCGCTTTGGCAATAATTTAATTAAATTAGTTGTTTTATCCCCCTATCTTCATCTCTTTTTGACTTTATCTTTCAATCACCACCTCTCTTTCTCTCAATAATCTTTGAATTATCGCATAATTTCTTTATACAAAAAGGAAATTAATTTTTTTTTTTTTTTTAGAATTTCTTAAGTTAAATCTATACTATAATATTTTATATAAAAGCTTACTCATATAGTACTGCATCTTTTCATAATCTCTCTCCATCTCTTTCTATGTATATATACCTCTTCTTTCTTTCTTTCGCCCCCCTCTCACAGTGCTCTCTCTAAAGTTCTCTTTATATATTTTTCTTTTTTTCTTTTCTTTTTCAAACTTCTCCACACTTGAAAGACTTGAAACTGCTTTAGAAAAATTGAAAGTAAATCCAATAACCACAAATTAGCTTACATTCTTTCTTTCTCTTTCTCTATATCCCTCTCCCTTACGCTCACTTCGGTCAATTATAGACCTAATTACAATGATTACGCATCGAATCAATCGATCATGCTTACGATTGCGCTTATGCTCAACATTTAGTCGGACCATTTGGATTCTAGCCTATGTCCAACATAAAGTTTGATTCAACACCGTCGCCTTATCAGAAATTTCAAACATATTGAATGTAGTGTGACATGAACGTGGCATTATCTTATCAACTATTAAGTAATATCAAATTTTATAAACCTACATACTGAACAAACCCAATCGCATTGGCCTTTATATACTACATTTCTTTATGAACGAGCACAGAACTTTGGATCAGTGTAATGTGTAACAGTTAATAGAAAAATATTTGAAGTTTGATTTTAATATGTATGTCTAGGGATATTTTTCTAAATCCGATTTAAAGGTGATTTTGTAGAGTTTTCATTGACTAATCATACGCTGCTCCAAAAGTACAGTCTTATCTACATAGTTTAACTCTTAAGTTCATTTGTAAATATAATGATGAAGTTTATAGAATTTGAATTACGCTTAATATTATTATTTTGATGATTGGAAACCTAATATAACTGTGGAGTATCTTCTATTGTCAAAACTATATTTCTCAATCAATTCAAAATGGAATTTCAAGAAAAATCCGGTGACAACCCTGCCAGCAATTTGAATACTTTCTGCAACTGTTATGCCATTGAACTTGATCTATTATTTTATAGACCAAACTCCGGCAACTCCGGAAAAATGTTATAAGAATCAACACTAACAAGTCTTCAAAAGTTGAGTATAAACTACTCCAGCACCCTCTCGCGTTTTAAATATCAGGTGGCATCTCTGTCAGCAAGGTTAAGTAAGAAGACGATTTCCTCCATCATGACAACCCTAGAACAGGTTCATAAGATGGTTTCAACTGATGTGTCTTAAAAAGAGTCTAGTTTACTCCAAAACTCTCTTTTAGGCGTCTTACCTTCTTAACTCTACTTAGCTGGTGACAACCCTGTTATCAATTTGAATATAATTCCATAGAGTTGTGATAACGATCGTCTTGTTTATCTAAGAGACAAGACTTTATCTATTTTTATCAAGAGATTTGATGCTTTCACAGTCATGACAACCCTAAAACAGGTTCTAAACTCAACTTTTAACACCCAACTGCAACTCTGGCAACTGAAGAGGCTGTGAAGACATCCCGACTGCAGACAAACAGGCGTTCAGTGGACGCCTATCAATTTCTAAGGGAATCACGCCCCCGTCTTACATTTGACGGTTGCCCCAATGTCTGTTTTTCTTTTCTGTTGTTGTTGTTGTTTGTGCCCCACGTTGAAGCAAAGCCCGCACAGTTGCCACAGATACAGATACAGATGCGTTACCTGCAGCGTGAAGCGTTCAACTTGTGTGGCATTGTCCGTGGCATGGTCATGTTATGCCAACGGCGTTCCTCTCCGTTCCTCATCTCAACTCATCTTGCCTCAACTCAACTCAACTCAACTCGCCTCATCTCGTCTCGTTTCGACCCAATGCCAATTCCTTTCAAATTCAAAAAACCAAAACCGAAAACAAAACAAACGCCGCATACACTGCAAAAATATTTGTATTCTACACGCTTCCATTAATGTGGTTTACCTTTTTGTGCTTGGTTATTTTAGACCATGAGAAATTCTGTGCTGTCATTAAACATTTTGTGTTTTTGATTCTATCCATAAACTTTTTAGAAAAATAAAATTATTTCTATTGTTAATCTAGACGATCATTTTATAATTTTAACTTTAGTGCTATAGTTTTTTGATGGACTTCGAAAAAAATGAAATAAATTAAAAAAATTAAAAATATTGTGACAAAAATTCTTAATTTTTCGACAAATATTTGTAGCTGTTGTTTGAAAAATGCATCGGAAACCAAAAGTTCTCAAAACTCACGGATCGCAAATAAGAGTTATGAAAAACTGGGTAAAATTAGTATTTTTATTATTTTCATTATTTATTTAAAAATCATAAGTAGTATAAAAGTTATTTTTCTATTACTAATATAAAAATTAAAGATAAAAGCTTATTTTTCAATTTTTGTAATAAAAGTTAAAAAATTTGGAAATAACATTTTTATGCTGTTTTTAAAAATTTTTTAAAATTTTAATGCTATTTTATAATTTTTGTATTTAGATGGAAAAATAAGAGTTTTTTTCATTTTTTTTTGATAAAAATTAAATTTTATTTAATAATTTATATTTTAAAAATTATAATCGTTACGGTCCCTGTTCAAAATATAATAATCATATTGACAATTAATGTATTTTTCTATTAAAATTGCTTTATTTTTAAATTAAAAATAAAAATTACAACTACATTTTGAAAATTTAAATTAAATTAAATTTAAAACAAATATTCTCGATTTCAAAAATTAATCTTATTTTTTCCAGTGTAGCATTTTTCAAACCCATTCTCTTCCCCAGTTCGCTGCTCTTCTCGTTTGTTTTCTTCTGTTCTCTTCTCCTCAGTTCAGATATTTTGTGTTCTGTTTATTTATGCGCACGTTTTGAGTTGTTCCATATCCTTTTGAGGTTGCTTTTGTAATTTACCTGCACGGTGTCGGTGTTTTTGTTTACCTTTGGACATAAATATTCGTAGGGTCTCGTAATACCGGCATTTCTCGCGTTCTTGAGTTCTCAGTTTCTCCACAGAGTTGGATTTTCTCTCGATTGTTGTCCCTGTTTTTTTGGGCGCCCACTTAGCGTCGGCTATTGACCGTTGTCATTGTCTCCAAGTCGGCTCTTGGGCATAAAAGGATAATAAAAATTCCAAATTATATATGTTTGAATATGCCAATGAGTGTTCGCTCTCTATCTCACTATCTTTTCCCATCTCTTTCCCAACTCGAACAAATTCTCATTCTCATTTATTTTTTCCACTTCGTCTTTAGAAAAAGACAGCAATAAAACAAATACTGACATTACCTAGGCGTGTTTTACGATTTTTATTATCATTCGTGTTATTGTCATACATGTGCTATTCGACAACAACAACAACATGGAGAAGGAGAATAAGAAGAGAAAGAGGAAGCACACCAAAGACTCCGCCTTGTTTGCCGTCGTTCCATAGACCGTCAAACGTTTTAATGCCATCATTAAAGTCTCAGCAATAATTTCGACACACACTTCATTTGGTCAAACATTACTGTCCCCTTTTCTATCCCTGGCCCTCTCGCTCTCCCTGTCCCTGTCCCAGTTTCTATCCCTTGTTATAGTGCTGTGGTCACTCAACGTTGACCATTCCCACTGACCTAACCCACCTTGGACTGGCCCTACCCCGAGGGTAAACAATCAACTGTCCAAAGGTATTCCCTGGACACTGCAAGTTGCAACCCTGCCTCAACTATCCGGGAAACTTCAAAAATTTACTCTCAACAGGTTCAATTCGATAGTAAGAAATTTCTATTATTTTATTTAGTGGCAAGTTTGAATTTATCTTCATTATATATTTGGAAAAGTTTTTAATAAACTATAGTTTATATTTTAAAAAAAATACTAAAAGTTAGAAAGCTTTAAAATCCGTAGCGGATAGCCGTTTTTGTATAAATCGGTTCGAAATACCGGTATGAGTTTTGTTTCAAAAACAATTTTAAAAAATGTTAAGAATATGTAAATTTGAGAACATATACTCAATAATTTCAAAAATTAGCATATTTTTATTAAGATCAATATATAAATTAAATTAGGTCAAAAGTAAAAATCAAATTTAGTTTTAAAAAACGATGATTACAACTTAACAACGTAATTTTATTTTATGCTTGACCGAACCGAAATTAACCGTTATGCATGAATCGGTTTCTTAACGGTTATATCGGTTGGAATAATTTCGGCTTTTGGGTTTCGGCATAGTACAAAATATTTGTTTTGGTTAAGGTTTCAGTTACGCTTGCTACTTTCAATCGGTTAATACCTATTAACGGTTAAGGCTATGGTTACGGGTTTAATCCCTGGTTTTAAATAAAGTTGACAACAATTTACCGAAATATTTTCAAAAGGGAAATAGATCTTTTCCAAACTAAGCAATACTTATTCCAGTACACAGTGTTGTAAAACGTTCGAATATATTGATCTTAAGATTTATAGTTTAGCTGTCATAAGTTTTATTTGCTACGAACTTGTTGAACTAAAAAGCAACTCACACTCTCACTTGCTTGCATAACACATCAATTCCCCCACCCCATGCCTGCCCATGGGAGAGGTGGTGAGGGGTTAAAACGCTCCACTTGCCTAGACGACCGCAAGGGTTCAAACGTTGATGATGATCCATGACCATCGATCTTTGAAGCATCGTTGGCGGCAAACAACAGAAAACAAAAAAAAGCACAAAAACAGACGAAACTAATAAGCAAAGTGGCGCGTAAGCTCGACTAGCTGATACCCTGTAATGGCAAACTGAAAATTACAGCAATTATTAAGTCAAATTTTCCAGTTTATATATGCTAAAATATAAAGTTACTTATGTACTCTCAAGTTTGACATACCCTTTTTTAAACATTTCTTGTTCACAGGGTAAAAAAAACAACGACACAAAAATGTTTGTTGCTTCAACAATTTATGAGCGACAAGCACAACAAAAAAAAACAAAAAGCAACAACAACAAAAGCCAAGCCAAACTAACAACAACTTCAACAGCATTAAACAAAAGAAATAACAACAACAGCTACAACAACAACAACAACAACAACAATGACGTGAAGTTGGCTGCGCCTGCGCTTCGAACGAAGTTTGAACAAATTTCGAATGCTGAACTAAGCGCTTGACCTTGCCATCAATTTTCGTAATGGAAATGAAAATGGAAATTGGAAATGAAAATGGAAAACGATGAAATTTGTAAAGCCATGTTTATTATTGTTGTTGCTGCTGTTGTTGTAAAAAACTGCGCGATAAGCTGAAAGCCCACAATAAAAATTGTTGTGCTACTTTGTTACGTGTGGCAGTTGCAACAGGGGCGGGGGATAAGGCATGGGGGAGGGGAGGGGAAGGGGGTAGGGTCATAGGCAGCAGCAGCAGCTGACAACAATTTGACGCTCGAACAAGCAGCTGATATATGACAACTAACATAGTTAGACCCTGTGTTTAAAAACTAAAAAGGGTCTTTTAATTTGATCAGTCAAGAAATGTGCATAATAGGCAGACAGAGGCGTGGCAGACTCCATAGAATATATGAACTATATATATTTATTTTTTAAAAAAGTTTTCGTAAAAGAACGAAATAAAGCAGCAGTTTTAAAGCTAGAGTTTTGAGTTTTGGAGCACATGTCTATGACAAAAATTATTACAAATCTATCTTATTGGGCTTATTAGTTTGTAAACTAATGTTGAATCATTTTAAAATATTTTGATTATCCCCAGATTTCTCAGATTATTTTTAATTTGGCTAACAATTTTTTTCAATTTTATTTATTTATAAATTATACATTAATTCAAATTGTTAATTAAAAGTCTCAGTTTTTAGATGAATTCTTATTTAAAAAAAAGTCAAATCAATTAACATTTTAATCCTTTCAGCTTAACATTTTTCAACAAAAATAAACTTATAAACGTCAAATTAAATTGTATAGTTAAACAGTTATACATATATTCTGAAAACTTCATCATGATCGAATAATATACTTAAAAGTTATTCAAAAAACCATTTTACGAAGCTTAAGATCAGAAGAAAACACTGCCGCTACAACTTACAAAGTGCATAAATTTTCTGCATAATATGTGCAGGGTCTGCCAGAGTTAGGTTCACTCGACTGTAGTCTTGCCTATTAGTATTTATATGCATTTTTTTTGGAGCCCACTATTAATCAAAGACTGTCTACAGTCTTTCGACTGCTCGTATTCTTCGTATTCTTCTCATTCATTTTCTCGCTGTAATCTTATCAGCTGCTAAGCTGACCAAGCTTCCAATTGGAGCGAGGTCACAATGATGCCACGTGGGCTGTGCCCTAAAGCGGCTTAAAAGCTCCCAGTTTTAAGCTTGACCAGCTGCCAGTCTTCTCTCTCTGCCCCTCTCCCTCTCTTCACTACATTGCCCTTTCGCTGTTTAAGCGCATTTCCTGCCATGCAACGCATCAATTTCTCATTTCGTTGACCACATTAATGAGCCAGAAGTTATGACCCGAACTTGGCTAACTGGAGCGAGGCCGGCGCTACCGTTAAATACATATTCGAAATTCATTCGACGCTCGAGTTCAACGACAGTCAGTCAGGCAATGCGGCAAAAAAAAATGATAGGAGGTCAACTTTTGCCGGTTTTCCTAAAATTTTTCCCCAAATTCGGCCGACTTTTTTCATTTTATTTTTTTTATTTCAATTTCCACACTTCTTGACGGCGCCATTAAAATTCATGCCGACCGACAAGTATACATATCAGCATAAGTTGCTGACGTCGTTGTCTTGTCTTTATTTCGCATACCCTGTAAGCATAGACAAGGCCAAAGAGGGGTATGCACATGTGGGTAAGAATAGCCAAAAAAAAGTATGCTAAAGTTACTGCATTTTTTTTTTTGCTACCAACTTAAGTTTTTAATTTTTTTTCCCATCATCAGGAAAACTTATAAAGTGCCATAACTATTTTAATTTAAAAGCAAATATTTTGAAATTTGTTTGCTGTAGTTATATATTAGTATTTCAACTAATTATTCTGAATATTTCATGAAAATTGCTTAAAAAATATTAAAGTTTTGATTTAATATTGATTGATTATTTGCGAAAATTAAATAAATGAGAAAATTTAATGCCTGAATTTACAGCGTATTTCTCCGTCAAGCTTTCTTAAATTGAACATGCTTATTTGATTTTTCTCTCTCTGCGTTTGGCCAAGTTAATGGACACATTATGTGTCTGCTGTAATTGTTGTTGTTTTCCTTATCCAATTTGGCCGGAAACGCGTGCTGGACGCGCATTTGGCCAACGCCAAAATGGAAACATCAAGTCCCCATCCCAAGAAAATGATAAATAAAATATATGAAAAATACAAGAAAATTTGTGAAAAATGCGCCAAATGCATGGAGAACTCCAGCTCTCGAGTTCGCCAAAGAGAAAAGCCCTTTTGAGGGCATTAGCTGTAACTATGATATCATTTTTTGCTTTGTTTTGGGTGTGGGCCAATTCTTTTTATAGCCATGATGCGTTAACACCTTGACAGATGCCCCCAACGTCCCCCCAACCCAAAACTCACCAAAAACCGACGATGTCATACACTTGAATGACTTAACCAAAAATCCCATCAAATTATGCGCATTCGTTGGCTGCCTGTCTTGAATTTTAAGTTGTACCCAGCAGAGGAAAAACAAAAAAGACCAACATCAACATCAAGCACAACTACTACAACAATTTATTGAATTACTCTGAACGAGACAAATTTTTGACAAATCTCTTTGGATTTAATGTCAACATTTGACGTTTTTTCTATTTGTTTTGTGTCTTGAGTTCGGTCTATTTGACTAGCGCATACGCTACGCTCTTGGGAAATTCTCTAAACTCGACTTGGCTTTACATTTTCAAATTGTTACGCATGCTTTAAAAGACTCCTGTAAATATTGTATAACCGGTAATTTCTAATTTTTTTTACAGCACTATTGAATTTCTTGCCAAATTGCTGTATTATTCTAAAATTTAGAAATTTAATTTCCCTTTTACATTTATCATTATTTCTTTTCTATGTTTTAAGCATGCTCTCTACATTTTTGTTTAGAAACATTTTTGTTCGAAAACTTTTTTGTATTGTTATTCTCTAATGTATTCTTCCGACACTTCTTGACATTTTATCTTTGTTTAATTTAGTTTCAAACATGTTTTGTTTATATTTTTAATTCTAAACAGCCCATTTTCAAATATTGCTTTATATTTTTTGTGCAATTTCTTTCAATTTCTTTAAATTTATTTATACTACAAATGTATTTTCTGAATATCCCCTTGACTATTTTTAATATTTTACTCAATTTTTTTCCATTTGTTATTATAAATGAGTTTTTATAATAATTTAAATTATTCTCCAACATTTCTAACAATTTTTTATGAATTTCTTTGTAATCTTTAAAATTTTCGATTTTAAATTTTGAATGAATTATAAATATTTGTAATGTACAAACTGGGTTTCCAAATCTATCAAGCCTCAATTGTAGCGCATTTATTAAAGCGCGACTTTGACATTGAGTAGTTTGGGGTGTCAATCGTCAATCGTTGTCCACATTCGGTCAGTCGCACATTCGAATGCACATTCGAATGCTCATTCAAATCCTCATTCACATTCAGATTCCAATTTGTTGTCATCGTTGTTTTGTTTCGTTTTTTGGGGGCAATGCGCAAATTGAATTAGCCACATGGAATGTTGTTGTTTACAGCCTATTGTCGTAATTTGATTTTGGTCACTTTGTAGCTGAAGAATTTATGAGAGAGGGAGAGGGATAATGAGGAAGCAGGCTAACAGGACTCCTACATACTAGAATGGTTGTGGCAGCTGCAGGTAAACGACACCGCATCGACACATTCGCCTATCGACGCGTTCGATCTGACAGGTAACAAGCCAGGTAACTACGACCAGGTAGAAAACAAATTCAAATTCAGATAACTTCATCCACAACTTGCCGGCTGCAAAACGAAGCTGCCAGGCGTATCCTGCTATCCTGTCAGCAGGAAGTATTCTCTCCTGCCCCTATTTCTGTCCACCGTCTCCTGTCTCCTGTTTCTAGTGCTTGTTGTGAATATTCAACACAAAATCACGTCAACCTCAGCGCAATTCAATGGAAATGAGAAAATTGCCTGCTGTTTTTTGATGCATTGCACCAGGATGCAAAAAAACAAAAACATAGCACAAATAAAATAAAATAGAAAATCATCTCGAGACGAGAACGATTCGCAATTACGGACAATTACGAACGTGACTAATTCCAATTGGCCCGTGGCCACAATTAAAGTGCCTTTAATTTTTACTAACTGTTTTACCAACTGATTACACGCAAGCATATAATGCATCAAATAAGTATACACACACACACTGGCTCATTTATATAGCATATCAAGTATTTTCTCTTCTCAAAATTTCACTTTATTTTCAAAAAACTTTTAGATAGATATTTTAATGAGTTTGCAAAGTTTACAAAATTTGATGTTATTCCATTAAATTTTTGTGCTTGCTGATAAATCATCTACTTGAAAAAATTTTCTGATCTAATTTGGATAAATTTGAAAATTTTGCAATGACTCATGAAATAATCAAGAAACTTGCAGTATAAACATATAGATTGTGATTCATTTGATGAATTGAATATCCGTTAAGCATTCTAAGAATAGAAACTGCAATGGATTTTAAAAAAACTAGATAAAGGGACTTTTAACATATCTTTCAAAAATCAATCAAAATGCAAATGAACACTTCAAAATTATTAATTTGAATATCTATGAAGAGTCTAGAAAATTTTAGAATTTATAGATTTTGATTCATTTGGTGGTCTAAATATTTAAAGCTGCAAAGAAAGGAGCTAAAATTTATTTTAAGACACTAAATTATGTTTACCATAACTTAAACAAGTAAACATATTAAGCTTTTGTTAACAGAAATAAATAATCCATAGATTATCATTTCTTTGAAAGATTCAATATATAAAATTGTTTCGAAAGGAACAGTAATATTTTTTAAGACACATATTTTAAAAATATTTTTGAAATTATTTAAAAAATATTTACATATTCCGAGTAAAAATGTTAAGCTTATTTAGACAGAACAAATAAGTATTTCAAGTTGAGTAACGAATTCTACTGAAAATAACATAAAAAGTAATTTCTAAATTATCTTTAAAAACACTGTATGCTGAGTGTGTCATAACTTTTGGCGTGCACTATTGCTATAGACCTTATAGACCTTGTCATCAAGTGCGTGATTTCATTTGGTTTGGGGCCCCGTTGGGCGCCACCTGAGTCAACTTGAGTCGACTTGTTATCTCTGAAATGATAGCATAGAGTTGTGAATTATAATTTGTAAACTCAGTCGCCAAGTATTTCCGATATTTGTTATGCATTCTCAATGGGAAGTGCAAAAGCAAATGGACCAAAAAGAACCAGAAGAGGAAGATATAGTAAAGATGGGGCAATACTGTCAACATTCTTGTTGTCTCCAATCCAAGCATAAATATTTATAATCCCAACCAAATCAAACAAAAAAAAAAAGAAAAAAAAGGGAAACTGTCGCAAACAAAGAAACCGAAAGACATGAAAATTAAATGAAATTCTTGTGGCATGTTGAGGGAGGCAGAAGGCAGAAGAGTATGGAAGGGGGGGAAATGCAGACAAATGATAATAAATATTATGGAAGAAGACACTTTTGGGGGGAGAGAGATGGAGAGGATGGAGAATCCGAGGGTCATGCTGCATCACTTAGCGCAATTCACTCTCGTGTCAGGAACTCAGAAACTCAGAACTCGGAGAGAGGGTGTCGTTAGTCGGATTGCGGCTAAGAGGTAAGGGGTAAGGAGTATTGGGTAAGAAGTATTGGGTGCTGGGATGCAAACACTTGAAAACACTTGTGATAATGATGACTAATAAGGCATACAAATAACAAACCCAGGCAAAGACTCCAAAAAGAACCCAAAATATACATAAATAAGTATGTGAAGAAGTATCATGATGATGTCGAAGAGGAAGAACAAAACAAACACAGCTGGGACCAGGGTTGGTTAAGGAAGAAGAGGAAGAAGGAAAAGAAGGGGGGACACACCCAAAAGACAACAAACTTCTTCTTCTGCTTCTTCTACTTCTGCTTGTGGCAACAAAATAAATGCTTCCTGTCGATAACATTTTGCCAACATTTTGAGCTGAACTTAAAGACATTCAAGCTTCGATCGAATTTCAATTGCTTGACAAACTTGTTTCCAAACTAGTTGATGATCCACAGCTGAACTGATTCACACTTTAAACAAAATCAGTCAAATTGGTCAACTGAAAGATAAGAGAACTTCTTACTAACTGGAACCAAGTATCTAACATATTTGGCCGACTAAACTGATAAATCATCAAGTCTTTAAAAGCAGGAACTGTTTAATTTATTTTGGATCATAAAGAAATCTTACCATATTTTGACTAAAACCTGTAAAAGAATTAAAGTAATTGGGCAATTTTTAAACTCTGAAAAGTGAAGTCTAATAACAATTCGATCAGTATGTTTTTAGATCAAAGTTTTCTTTATGTTAGACTCCATGTATTGCAACAAACTAAAACTTCATCACTTTATCTTTTAATAACATTTGAAACCATAAACCAAAATTAAAAATGAAATAAATTACTAAACTAATAAACGGTCGTTAAAAAGGGTGTCAAAAATTAATATAGGATTTTCTTAGCATATTAAATATAGAAAAACAGTCTTTTAAAACATGACTTTAATTGAATTATATTTTTAACAACATGCATCAAGTGAAATAAAAAAAAATTTAAATAAATTTTCCAAATCTATATTTCTTAATTAGTCTTTTGAAGAGTTAAGAAATGTCTTTTCTTCAAAATATTCACAATTTTATTTAAAATGCATAAATATAATTTAGTAAATTTTTGAACCGTTTTTCCAATATCTAAATAAGGTGTTTGATAGCTATTAAAAATCGAATTTGACGTAAAATCTCTAGAATTTTTTATCAAATTCGAAACAATAAGCTTCATAAAATTTATATATACACTGTGAAAACGGCCAAAAATGCAGTTCTTAAATAAGAATTAAGAGTTAATTTACTAAATTAATTAACTCTTAAACTAACTTCCCTAAGATACCTTTTTATTAATATTATAGACTTCTGTTCTTCAAAGAGTTCTCTTCCAAATTCATTTATAATTAAGGCAATTTAATCAGTTATGAACTAGTTCCCGAATTGAATTTTCCCCCATTTTTGTCAGTTTTTTCGTTTCACTTCTTTTTTTTCTGTCCTTTTTTTTTTGCATTCAATTCAATATTTGATTACGAATATAATTCAAGAGCCAAAGCACTTGGGCTGCATGTCAAGCAATCAAATTTCTATGAGATCTACAGCTGCGGGCGACCCGCTGCGAACTGAGAGCTGAGAGCATGAAGAGGCGGTGAGTGGGAAGCGATGCTTTCACTTGATTGCCCCGACCGAAAGCCACTTGAAAGGGTTCTTCTCATTGGGGTTTTTTTTTTTCTTTATATTTTTTGGGATCGGGTTCAGAGTCAGTTTCTGTTTCTGGTTCTCTTTCTGTGGCAATTGAAATGACACGCGCGGCGCGTTTATGCGGCAATTAATGCTTAAATTTAATTAAATGCATTTCTAGGCATGAGTGTATCGTGAGTGCTTTGTGAGTGCATTCATTTGGCAGCATTTGAAAAGTCAAGCTCATAAGCATTTAATTGCATTCGAGTTGCAAGTGGAAACGTGAAAACATTCATTTCATACACAAACGATAATTGATTTGTGTCGCACTTCGAATCGAACTCGAACTCGGAATCGAAGCATCTTCTATATATTTCCTATAATATTCCCAAACGTTTTCCCACAAAAGCTATGCGCTAATTGATAAACTAAGTGGCAAGTGGCAAGTGGCATGTGGCATAAAATCAGCCCTGGTCTTTGCCTTTCAATCAAACTCCGAACTCGATTCCAGAATTTGGTAGATTTTAAATTCCAAGCTGCTCGGAGATCATTAAAACTGTTTTTATGGACTCTTCTCCCTGCAGTCAGTGCCAATGGCCAATGCCTCAAGATTTATGGCCCAGCGGCGCGCTATGACCAGATTTATGTTCCGACCAACTATGCGACGAGCTGGAGATTTTTCTTTTCCTCTTCCTCTTTCACATTTCCCCCCGCTTCTATTTTTATACCCTTACGGAGAGTGCTTTAAATATGTCATATAGCTATATATTTTTTACACTCTTTATAAATCAATTAAAGCCATTTCTACCTATCTGAACTGATCTCTTTGTGCAAATACGACCATGGAGCTTGGCACAAATGTTACTTAGAATAAGATGTAGAATATATGTCAAAATCGTTCAATTCGCAGCACTATATACTAAAGTTAACATAAGATATAATATTTCAAAAACTGGATTTGTTGTGAAAAAAATACATTTTTTTAACAAAATTGGCCAAAATAGAGATTAATTTTATTTGAAAGATTTAATCTAACTTCTTTTCAAATTGAAGTACTATATCATGCAGCTAATAAATAGAAAAATATAAAATATACTTTGAAAATTGATGCTTTTATTCATAAATAACTTAACTAATTCGTTAAATTCACTTACTCATTAAGTCAATAAATAATATCAAATATGTATCGTACTTATAAATCTAGACAAGTTTTCAGTTAAGATCACAACTGTCTAATATACTATAGATATCTTAATTAAAAGAGAATTTAAACTTCCTTAAACTAAAAGAGAGTTTATTACTTTTTGTCGACAAATCGAAATTGTATTTTTTTGTTATGTTCTTTATTTCATTACCAAATCTCGCAAGTTGACATGAAGCTAAACATGCTAAATGAGCAGCCAGCTGGCCGCGACCCAAACGAGCCAACGAACTGAAGAACTGGCCAATAACGAGGTTTAGGTTTAGGCCAGGCCAAGTCAACAGTCAACAGGGCATTCTGCAGTCTTGAATCTGAATCTGAGTCAGATTTACAGGAACGTGACACGAGGGGGCAATAAAACGACTGGAAGTCAGTCGGATTGGGAAATGGGTAATGGGGAATTGAGAATGCAATGCTCTAAGAGTGTCAACAATAAGTGGTCAACACGATGTGGCCCAAAGCTAAGGGGATGCAATGTGAGGGGGAAATGCGATTGCCGTTCCAATAAGTGTCTGAATCAGGTCTAGCCTGTTGCCTGTTGCCTTCTTCTTTTGAGTTTTTTAAGTGAACCAGTTCTTGGTTCTTGGATTTCTATTGCTGCTTCAGTGGGTGTGCATTGAGATATTCTAAAGTTATTAAATTCAAATTGATCGCTCTATAAAACTCATGATGTTGATGTGCTTTAAGAACTAGTTCTGAACGCAGCATTTGAATGGAATTGTAAAGATTTCAGACAGCCAGAGCTTGCAATAAAATAAAGACAACCTTTCCATGGCTGAAGCTAGTTCTATTAGATTTAAAAGCATCTGAACTGATTTTAACTAACTTTTTTATTTTAATTTAAAAAAAAATTAATTAAACTATATTTTGCATGTATAGTATATGGACGCCAGATTATTGATTTAAAGTTTTTTTTTCAATAATATGTATAATATATTTTTAAGCTTTTTTTTAAGAAATGCACTCGTAAATTTGATCATAACTCGAGTATGTCAATTTAAATTTTTAAAATTGTATGTTTTTTAAATAGCTATTGAATGCAGCGATTAGCACTACAATGTTATAGCCAGATTCTAGTTTTTTTCCAATTAAGTAAAAACATGTTTAATAAAAAATTAATCGCTCTCTGAAAGCTTATAATTCGGGGGTGCCACAGAAATTGCTTTCGCTTGAATTTCACTTAAATTTCATACAAATTTAAGTGAAATTCAAGCGAAAGCGAATTCTGTGGCACCCCAGAATGTATTTGTTAATCATACACAGCTTTTAATATTTAAATCTATTGCTTTAGAAAAACAAAAACAAAATAATATTTATTTTTCTTTTTTTTAATAATTACTTTTCAATTTTTAAATTCGCTGTATTTTATTGTTTATTTTTAGCTTTATCATACTTATACTTACTTATCATATGGTTAAGTTAGGATTAAAGTATCATATCATTTAGAGGAACTCTCAGGCTTGGTTCATTTAAAGTCTAAAGTCTTCTTCAGTTCAGTGAGTTTCTTAGCCAGTTCGCAAATTGGGCAAAGCTTATTCGAATGTGTTTGGTGTTTGGTGAAAACATTTAATGGCCAACACTTAGGGATAGGTCGTAAAAAAGAAACGGCCAGTGTTGGGTAATGTGCGGGCAAGTGTCAATTGAAAGGCGACAAACGGCAAATGACTTTAGACCTGCCCTAAACTTTTGGCTTGTAGTTGTTATCAGAGCTTGCAAATAACAGTCGACCGTTTGTTTTTGTTCAAAAATAACTGTTATTTACGGACTCTTTGCTTAAAAGTGTCATAAATGAACCGTTCACACAGTTTTTAAACAAATCGGTCATTCTCACACCACAATCAATTTTTAAAAAGCAAAGGGCTCGGGTTGTAAACTGTCAATTTAAAATTGAGCGAATTAAATAAAAGTCTTTTCATTTATTTTAGTTTGTGACTTGCTTTCAATAATCAAACATATCTTAACAATTAAACTATTTTGTGAAAAATGGGCCGTGAGCAAAATAAAAAAGTCCAACAATTTTTTAAATTCGACGCACAACAAAAAAAATCCCAGTGTACCGTATGCGGCGTAAAACCTGCAGGATCGCACTCAACAAATTTAAAACGGCATTTACCATTGACCGATAATATTTTGCATTTTTATAGAGACAAGAAGCTACAGTCACCACACCTGAGTGCGCTCGCACAAGTTGTGCTGGCTACACCGGCGACGCAAGTATCGGTTGAAAGGGCATTTTCAGCGCTTCATTTTATTTTGTCGGAGAAACGCAACTCATTAAACGGCGAAAATTTAAACTCTTTATTGGTGGTGAAGCTTAACACAGAATAAATAATTATAATATATGTATGTGAATTTATTATGTTTACAGGGAGTAAATAGGGTATTCATACTATTCTTGGGGGCAAGATGCCACTAATTATGGGTAAACTTTTTAAAATTTTAAGAAGTATAACATAAAATAACGTGGAACATAAGAAAAAAATGAATGAACGTTTGAACTGAGCTTTTCATTTTTTGTTCACCTAGTGACTGTTATATTTTGAGTACTCAATCGGTTTTTCTCAATAATTTGTTATTGAAAGAAAGTTACTAGATTAGTTCAACTGAGAAAATTCAACCGAAAAGGAAAAAAGAAAAACCGAATTGATCTGCTCAGACAAAGAGCAAGCGTGTGTGTTTTTTTTCGGTTATTTTCGTGAGTAGATCGCAAAAAAAAAAACGGTCGACTGTTATTTGCAAGCTCTGGTTGTTATTTTATGTAGTTGTTGATGTTGTTGCTATTGTTGCTGTTGCTGTTGTTGTTGTTGTTGGATGGGGCAGTAAAAGATGCAATGTGGCAATGTGGCAACGTGTAGGTGCCACACTTAATGGCGGCCATAAACTTACAACTGCTGCTGCCGCTGCTGCAACATTTTCTGTTGTTGTTGTTGTCGCTGCTGTGCCTGCAACAGTTGCTGCTGTTGCTGTTGCTTGAGGATAATGAAGTTGCATGTTAACACTGTGCAACGTGGGTGAAGCCTTCGCATTAGCCACATCTTAAAGTGTTGACGCGCCCAGTTGCAAGTTGCCAGTTGCAAGTTTCAAGTCGTCAGTTGCCAATTGCCAGTTCCCCAATCGTACCCCAAAACAGCTGTCGTGCTGCCTTTCCTAAGTAATTACATTTTGGCAAGCCCAAAACAGAACTACTGAATATGTGTGCAGTGGAGCGAACTCGACAGTGTCAGACTCTGTACATATGATGAAAAACACATAAATAAAACATATGTAACTTTCATTTTTTATTGAAAACAATTAAGAAAGTTTTAGCCGAGAGTACTTTACTACGGGATATTCCTGGTCCCGATCCTTAGTCAAATCTCTGGCTTTAAAATATAAATTGAATTTCAATTTGAGATTTTTTCTATTTCAATTTGTATAGGCAGAAGAAGGCGTGACAAATTTCTAAAATAAACCTGATCTGCTTTTCTTGGCAATATCAAGATTACTGTACGGCCAAAAAAGACCACAATACCTTACGGTGGCAACATAAAAACTAAAAAATTAAAAGAAGAAAATGCACTTAGATTTTACAGAAATCTTCGTAGCAAATTTGGTGGCTCTAGCTCTTATAGTCTCTCAAATCCACGCTTTCTTCTGCCTGCACAGCACCTATTATTTTTGACATACTTAACAGACCCTTTATACTCTCGAAGTGCAGGGTCTACAAAACACCAAAGGAATTGAAGTGCATTGAACTGTCTGCCTACGCCACCTACAGAAATCCCCATTTGATTGCCAGGCATGCCTAATCGAATCGAAACGAAACGAATAATCCCCCCTTCCTTTCCCCCCTATCACCTTCCAATATCAGCACTCCCAGCCCCTAAATTCCCTGTGGCAAATTGCAATTCGTAATTAGCTTTTCATGCCACACAATTTGCCAGCCTCATGACTTTTGTGAACCTTCAAGTCAACACCGACAACTGAGCAACTGAATTCTCAGACAAACCACTGAACAAATTTATAGAACTGTTAAATGCATAACTTTGTGCAACGGTCAGTTTATCAGTAGCTACATTTATTTTTATAGTAGTTTAAAGAGAACTGTATTTTTATGATGGTCAGAAATAACATTGAGTCTATGAGATTACAAAGCGTTTCTCTGTAAGCTTATAAAACCACAGAAAATGATATAATTCTTACTTGGAAAAAGGTGTGCGATGAAAACAACTCTTACTTTAAGATTATAAGCTTAATCTGAATACAAATAGAAAGATATTAACAGTTCATAATTCTCATAGTTGAAAAAGGATCCGAAGAATGGTTATTGATTAATCAGATCTGTTTCGCTTTTCACGTCAACAAGATTTTAGGGAAGTGAATTTGTTTAACCCACTCTAGTCTTTCTGTTAAAATGTAAATCTTACAGGTTCAAAAAAATTTTCTAGAATTATTGTGATCTCATTATATGATATTCAAGTCTTTAGAAGGCTTAAAAATATATATAACTATTGCTACAATATATATTTATCTATATAAAACTCTTTGTCCGTATACACTGACTGAGAAACAACGTTTAGGCCAAACGGTTTAAGCTAAAAAGCTTTAATTTTCACTATAATTATTCCTAATTTATTTAACTATTATCCCATCTTCTAATTCCTTCCATTCTTTTTCGACTTTAATTTTAGTTTACTGGTAGGCGCACCATTGGATCAAAATAAACAGCCGAATACAAATGAATCGGGAGCCTTATATATGTGTCCCATATCGACAAACTTTGACGATTGTGAACAGGTCATAACCGATGGTCGACGATGTAAGTAGCTACAAAATAAGATATAGATATAGAAATTGAAGAGAAAACTAGACTGTTAAGCAATTAGCACTACGTATATAATTACAGACTATAATTAAGTAATTTTATTTTTATTATGTAACTTAATTTAAAGAATTAAATGCTACCAAATTTTTATTTGTGCTTAACTAAAGTTCTTACAAACAGAAAAGCTAAGAAAGGCAAAAGACTTAAATAATTTAGTTAATAATCATTTAACTCGAAAAGGTGAAAAAAAGTTAAAAAAAAAAAATAGAAAATAATAACTTTGCTATAGGTATAAGAAAGCTTATTATGTGACTAACCTAACAATTGGCTAAGATCCTTAATAATATTGACTCTAAACGTATTATAGAATTATAATTTCTATAAAATTAGATTATTATTTATTATATAAATACATATTTATTTTCTGGATAGTTTTTGATTGTATATAAACAATTGCTGTATAAAGAGAATTGTGACTAAAAACATCTTTTAACACTCTAAGTGTTTCTTATGCGTAATTTTTACTATAGTTTATCATATTTACTATATATTATATTATTGTATAGATCTATTGAATATTTAGTGATTTTATTCAAAACACAAATAATTATTTATCAATTGTTTTTTATAATTTTTTTATCTTTTTTTCTTTACTTTTGTTTTTCGTTTTCTTCTTTACGTAAAACCCCCAAAAACCAAAAAAAAACTAAATATATATTTACATATATTATATTTATATATTCGGTGCGCATATGGAAAACTCATTTATCTTCCCTACCAAAAAAAAAACAAAAAAAACCAAAATTATTGACCAACTATTTTCGACCAAAACAAAAATACAATAAAATCAAAAACGAATTTATCATTTAGCATCTGGCGGAGCTTATGAACCTAGTAAGTGGTATGGGTGCTTTATTTGTTGTTGTTTTTGCCTAATACACAATTTGAGCATTTCATTTTATTGTTAAAAAAAATAATATATTACAAAAAACTTACATTTATTATGATTTGCATTTGCGCTTTATTTTCTCACAATTAATTTAACTACTGAAATGCAACACACATTCGATAAATCTTTGTTATCGATAACATGTAACCACCATTATCGATTACTTCTATCGATAACTCGAAAGAATGAAATTGGCTAATCTCTAATGCACCTGGCACAACACGCTCACAACTTGTACATAATCAAGCGATAACTGTTATCGATAAGCGATAAATTCACATATATCACAATGTACAGCTACGCACGCATGGCTAATAACCGCCATTTTGTTTTAAAAAAAGCATGCGCAAAACTTCCAAATGTGTAAATAAATACTCTCGATAATCTTTAGATATAATTTCTGTATATTTATTTATTTTCTTAACTATTTACTATATAACTTAACTTAACTAATTACATATACTTACTTATTATTTAAGTTGACACACTTTGACTGAGCATTCATTGTAATTAACTAGATCACTGTGTAAATCAACGCTTGGCACTCTTAGAGCATTGAGCATTGAGAATCGCGATCTTGTTTTGTTTTGAATGGAGGTTAAGAGCCTCTCTGGAATTTCTATTTGGCTTTAGGGCTAGCTTCGCTTTGTCTTAAATCTTTGTTAATAACTTGTTTGCCATTGACCCGTGCAAAAACTAAACTAAATATGTAACAGGCATTTCACTCTGAAATGTTAAACAACACTTTTGTACACAAATTCGTGTGACTTTAACTGAGGCGCAGCCAACTTAATAGCCAGGTAATGCAGCCAACCTAATGACCCTTCCACCCAAAAGGGAATAGAGCTGAGAATAAAATACTTAAAGTTTTCTCATCTAGTTATAAGATTTTACTAAAGTTGGACAGTTTTCTTGGTTTTCTTCGATCTGATAGGTGACGTACTTATGAGTCGATGGTGTTGTAATTTTGTATGTATTATTCTAAATACAATATTATAATCAAAAAAAATTATCAGCAAATAGTTTTACATTTTATTTAAACTTTTTTTTTTAAATTTTGTTCAACACTTTTTTTATTAAATACAATTTTGGATTTTAGAGCATACGTTTTGATTTTTTTGAATCTGAAGAACTGTTTTTCAGAAAATATATAAAATGTTGCAAGAAGACAATACAAAAGTGAATTTCTGATTTTCTAGGTGTTAAAGGGTTATACTTTTCCAGAGTGTAGATAACAAATTAAGAGATTAAGTTAGACTTATTATAAATAGATTATCATTGCTTAACAAAATCTATATGTAGTTGTTTTAGAATATTTATATTTATTCCCTCTCTCGCTCTGCCTAATTAGCTAATCAATTTTTTTATTGCTATTTGTTGTTTATTCTCGTCAGTTGTTGGGCATTTCCTCTGCCTCATTCCAAGATGACTTTTTTATGTACTTTGCGGAACTGACACCTGCGTCAGCAGCGACGTTGACGTCGACGCTGCGCTTGCGCTGCTCATTTCGTTTTTTTTTGTAGGAAGGGGGAATTCTTCTTCAGCATTTAGCGACTCATTTAACATTAATTAGAATATTGCTCATAGCAGTTGCTGCTGTTGTTGTTGCTGCTGTCGAGATGTAAATATGTTTGCTTGCTGCAACAGCAACAGCTGTGCATTCCCCCTCCCCCTGTCCCTGTCCATGCCCCGTCCCCGTGCCACGCCCCACAGCGCTGCTTTATGGGCTGTTCGCATTCCAAACGTTGCGAACCGGCGACTGTGCCCGTTTATTATTGTTGTTGTTGTTGTTGTTTTGGATGTTGTTGTTGCTGGTGTTATTTCTGGCCTTTTGGTATTGGTAACGCGGCGACAATCAGAGCGTGTTGCTGCCACACAAGTCTGCCACTGCCACGGCGCCCAATGCTGCCAGCAAAGAACGTGACAAATTTCACAAAATGCACAACAACAACAACAACATCTGCGACAACAACAAACAAACAACAAAACAACAAACAACTGTGGCAAAGCATAAAAATAACTGCTGCAAATTTGTGTGGCATAAAGAAATTCTTGGGAAGACTGCGTGTCGTCTCAAAATTATTTGTGGCACATTCCCCAATGCCTATTGTCTTCCCCCTCCCCCTTCCTCTCCCCACCCCCAACATTTTAACCGCTACACCGCCCCCCAACAAGACGACATTCAATGTCAAAAACGCGCGACGCAAAGTGCAAAGTTCATTGGGACTGGGCCAATAACTCAAAGACACACAAACACATACACATATTTAAAGACATAACTGAAAAAAATCTTCAAGTCTTATAAAAAAAAAAAATCGGCTTTATATATTTTATATGGCAAAATACCAGAAAACAAATAAAATTTTGGATTTTATGATTGTAAAAAAAATTGGTTTCAGAAAATTCAGGAAATTTTAATTTGGAAATAAAAAAATACTTTAGAATTTTTTGTGTCAAATCAATTACTTGACTAACTGTATTTCTAACTATCCAGGCGATTGTACAACTGACACGAATATCAAACAAAAAGACGCTCATATTTTTCTCCAAGTGTAGACTCATAAGCACACACACACTCTCCCATACAAATAGCAATGCAGTTGCAGCTGCGCATTGAAAACGCGTGGGCCGCAAGCGCGTTTATTCCAGCTGCGCGACTTTCACTTTGCGCGTTTTAAAACGCGTCAAAGCAATTGCCAGAATCAGCCCACGCCCCACTAACAAGACAAGACAAGGCAAAAAAGAAAAAAGGAAAGAGAGAAAAAAATAAGGAGACTGTGCGACAATCACGAATGATAAAAGCTCACCGCTCACCTCTCACTCACTCCAATCAACTTAACGCAGTTATTACTGCAATCAACTTGCTCTCCCTCTCTCTCTTCGCCTTTATATGCTCTTTGTCTGCATCTTTAAGCGCTGCGGGCACACTGCAATAAACATTTATCATATTTCAACACGTTGATGCTTTAATATGCATTTTAAATCAATTTCGTTACATTTCACACTTGCATGCACCTCAGACTCTCACTCTCTCCCACTCTCTCTTGCTCTCTGTTGTTAAGCCGCCTAAGCAGGCGCAAACAACAACACCCCGACCCCCAACTTAAATGCTGGCAGCGACGTCAACAGCGCTGCTGCTGCTGATGATGCTGCTGCTGCTGCTGTGTCTGCAGTCTATCAAAAGCTGACAGCGATGCTGGCAGCGCTTTCCATTTTTGATGTCGCTTTTGATTATTGCATGCAAATTACTTGTAACGGGTATGTGCAATTTTGCAGCAAACTCAGTACCTGAAAACAATTCAGCAACAATAACAAAAATTAATTTGTAAAAATAAATGGCGATCATTTAAGTAAAACCAGCTCTAATTGAAGCTTTAGTTTGATAGTTGACAACAGCTGCAGCGCTGCAACTACATGAAAACTCACTGGCTCTCATGTTAACTAACCTAACCTAATCTAAAATGTCGGATCGATAAATTATAAAATGAGTTAAAAAAAAAAAAAACTTATTTAAATAGCATGACAAAAGTTAATTCACAGTGGGCATATCTTTGTTCTTTTGTTTTATCATCATGTTTACGTGGTATCTTTAAGTCAGTCAGTCGCATGTTTATCGCTTTATATGCATACTTTCTTCATGCTTCGTTTAATCGAACATTTTCTTTGCACTTGTTGCTTTTGCTTATTTTTCTTTTTGCCGTTTCTACAGTTTCTCTTCAGTTTCTCCAGTTTGTTCCTGTTCCTGTTATTTGTCTTTTGCTTAACATGTGTGTGGATTCTATAAGTAGAGCGACGGCTCCCCTTCCCCTCTCAAACTTCACCCGCCCCACCCCGATTCTCAACCAAATCACCCGAATCTGAAGATTCCCAGAACATCAATTTCACATGTGCATGAAATTGTCTGTCTCTTTTCATCTCTGATATCTTTTAATACTTTATATCCGTTTCATGGATTCAAAGGGTATTCAAGCAGATGTGCTAGGAAATTTAAAATTTAAAATTTTTAATTTCTTTTTTCAAATTCAGATTAAAACTTTCGCATGTCGTTTTTCAAACCTTATGAACAGAAAATTCTGCAGCTTTCTAGAATTTAACAGGGTATCTACTAGATTGCCTATGTTGATGTTATTTCAGAGTGATTTCAATAATTAGCTTCTTCTTCTCCTCTTGCTCGTTGTAAATACTGTAAATTTGTGAGTTTAAGAATTTGAAAATATTTTTAAAATCTTGTTTGTTAGTGTAAATTGAAATTGTTGTTGTTGTAATTAATTAATTATCGAATTGTACATATTATAATACATAAATACATATTCTTTTATATGCATATTTTTATCACAATTGTTGTTCTTGATGTTGTTGTTGTTGTTGTAACTGATGCGACACACACACACACACTTATACACTCGCACATGCAAACACATACATACACATTGAAACTTTGGTCACCCTGTTTTTGCTAACAAGAAACAACAATTCCAATTCTATATTTGACCTGGCGCCATCTACATAGACTTCGACGAAGATGAACTAATACCGCCATCTAGCGACGAGATCAAAGAGGGACAATGGATGGGCGTTACGGTACGTTCCCAAGGATTGGGCGGCAAGGTAAGCTAAATTTAATACAATTTATCGACTTCACTTATCGATATATTTATCGATTCAGGTACTTGTGTGTGCACATCGATATGTGACCATTGTGCGGGAGAATCGTTATGGACAAGGTCTCTGCTACGTGCTGACCAACGATCTGAAGTACGATGACGTCTACGAACCCTGCAAAGGACGTCCCGTTCAAAGGTATGTTGTTACAGTGAAACATCGCTATAAATAAATCGAAAGGATTGGAAAATAAATACATATGAATGGAAATTCGTAAAAGTACAAATCGAATTAGAGAGAAAGAGAGAAAAGCAGAGATTTCTTTTCGCAATTATTTTATTTTTCTTATAACAAAAATTAATTTTAGAAAAAATCATTCAAAATCATAAAATTTCAAATGAGTCAAACTTATTTTTGTTATAATAAAAATTCATTTTCTAGAAGTTATATCAATCGTTTCGATAGCATTATCTTGAGGATATCCCATTTAAAAACATCCGGAAACCAAGAACTTGAGTTACGAGCAGTAAACCCAACTCGGGAAAAGTAACGATACGGTCAAATATTATCGGGTTGTAAATTATGACGTCGTTGTGGAAAGGGAAAGGGAAAGGAAAATGAAATGAAAGGGAAAATGTCGTGAATGAATCAATTAGAAATGCTAAATCAGATTTGATTCATAGCGAGAAATGGGAGATGGAGGAATTTTTGGGGACTTGAAAAAGTGTCAAGGTAAAGTATTTGAAAACTATGGAATAAAAAAACGGTCTCTAGGGAAAATGTTGGGACCAAGCGCGTGTCTAACTTCAGTTTAGGGCAATTAGCATGCAGCATGTGTGACATGTGAAGAGAAGGGAGAAGAGAAGAGAGGGAGTGGTGGTCAGGTGTGACAGCGATGACGTAGTCGTCGTCGTCGTCGTTGCAGGAACTCATGTCATAAGGGCGAAATTTTAATTTATTTAAATGTCAGCGCATAAAGCACGAATTGATAGAGTAAGAGAAGAAAGGACTACGAATAGGGAAAGAGGAAGGGGGTGAGTAGGGTCGCACCGCACCCAAAACGCTGGCCGAAAATTGTAGTCGAGCTAGCCCAACATCGAAATACCCTGCACCTTTCGAATGTCATGAAACTATTCTTCCTTACATAGAGTATTATTAATATCCCAAAAAGAATTAACCTGCTTAGCTGCATATTTAATCTGAGTCAATTTTGTATACATACAAACATATTAGGAGTCTACATACCATGTTTGGTACCTCTAGCTCTTATCATCTGTGAGCTTTGTTTGTTTATACAGACAAAGGGACAATTCTATCTAGCCTCGACTCCATCCCGGGATACAATTAATCCCAAATGGTGTTAAAAGTTCGGTAATCTCGGATTTTTTTAAATCAAGCTCGAAATATTTGATTCAAGTATTATATTAATTATCGGTTCCCTATAAATATTTTCTCAGTCAAATCAAATGTTTATACGCATATTGAATTAATTTAACACTAGTTTCCTGAATATACTTAAAAATACATGCTAAAATCAAAAATTTTAAGCTTAAATTTTAGAATACATTTTTTTTCGGGTTTCTCTAAACATACCATTGCACAAATTTAAGCTACCCTCTGTGGTACAGGGAATAACAAAGAGCTGCGCGTAGATGACTTCATGTTGAGGTCTTGGACATGGACATGGACATGCAATTTTTCATTGCGCTGGCATCGCGTGTGCTCCCATTCCCATTTTCCGTACCCGTTTCCATTTCCCGTTCCATTCAATAATGTTCCTAACCTATAAGTGTGACCCTGGACTCATTTATTAATGTCATGCTTTGTGTGCTGTGTGTTTATTTTGTTGTCTTTTCTGCCGTTTTCGTTGCAGGCAACACGAGGATTACGGGTTCTGTCAGGTGGGCACCTCGGGCGCCCTTCTGGATGACAATACCATGGTCCTGGGCACTCCCGGACCCTTCACCTGGCGTGGCGCCATCTTTGTAACGAATATTGGCGGCGAATATTTGCAGCGGGACAAGAACATGTACTACAGTGATCACTCGGATGCAAGTTCCCCGGTTGATAAGTACAGTTATCTGGGGATGTCCGTGACCGGAGGTCGTTACTTTAGCGAGAAGATGTCGTATGCCGCCGGGGCGCCGCGTTCCAATGGCCATGGCCAGGTGGTAATCTTCGACAAGGCCCACACGAGTCCCATTCCCGTGCGGATGATCATCGATGGCGAACAGTTCGCCTCCAGTTTTGGCTACGAGCTGACAACGGCGGACATCAATGGGGATCAGAAACCCGATCTAATTGTCGCCGCTCCCTTCTACTTCTCCAAGACGGAGGGCGGAGCTGTGTATGTCTATCAGAACGACAAGGACATGTTGCCGAAGAAGTTCACGCTGAAGCTGACGGGTGCCCTGGAGAGTCGCTTTGGACTGGCCCTGGCCAACATTGGGGATCTGAACAAGGACTCGTGCGAGGATCTGGCCATTGGAGCACCCTACGAGGGCGATGGCGTCGTCTATGTCTATCTGGGTTCCCTCAACGGACTCAACGAGAAACCCTCGCAACGCATTCAGGCCTCCGAGCTGGGCAGGAATCTACCGCAGCCCATTAGGAACTTTGGCATCTCGATAGCCGGGAATACGGATCTGGATGGCAACTCGTATGTGGACATGGTGGTCGGAGCACCGCCAGCTGCTGTGGTTCTACTCGCGCGGCCCATTATCAACATACAGACCACGTACAGGAGCAACGAGACGCGGAACATTGATCCCAATCGGGTGGGCTGTCGCATGGATCTGTCCACGAATCTCACCTGCTTCACCTTCGAGGCCTGCTGCAGCATCGATCCGCACGAGCAGCTGAGCAAGCAGCTCAATCTGCAGTACACCGTCGAGGCGGAGACCTTCGAGCACCACAAGAAGTTCTCGCGCGTCTTCTTCGATCGCGACAACAAGCGGAGCAACGTCATCAGTCGACTGGTTCGCGTCCGCACCGACGGCGGCATCGAGTGCCAAATGATCACGGGCTACATCAAGGCCAACACGCGGGACATTCAGACGCCCATCCGGTTTCGGCTCGACTACAAGCTGGAGGAACCCGAGCTGGCCGACTCACCGCTCACCCGTCTGAATCCGATTCTGGATCAGACGCAGGCCTACATCGAGTTCGAGGGCACCTTCCAGAAGGACTGTGGCGACGATGATCTGTGCGAGAGCGATCTGAGACTCCGTGCCGAACCCAATCTGGCGCCAGAGGGTGAGTAGTGCATGAAGTTCCGTCGGAACTGGTTCCAATGAACTTGGTTCTGTGAACTTGTTGTGACTCACAAAACATGTTGAGTAGTCGATGTAAAAGAACATCTGCATAGCATCGACCATAGCGATGTTTATTTCAGCGGAAATATTGATCTCGATGTTTATCCGATGTTTTAAAAATGTTGATGCCGATGTTAGTCGATGTGGCATGGTCGATGCATCGATGTTTTGCATACACGCCAAATGTTTCGCCGACTTTGATCAATGGGTTTAGTAGTAATTTGGGCAGTGTCTTGCAATGCCTAAGTGAAGCTAAATTTCATTTAAATTGGTCAGAGATACTCATAGCAGTACAAGAAGGCTTAAACAGTATATATTTTCAAAGGTCTCATCAGAAAGACCTACTTGTAGTTTGTGTTTATACTTTTTAGATAAAAACTGTTTAAAACTTTAAAACTGCTATGAAAGCATACGTTTTTAAGATAAAATGACCTTGCATTGCAATCTAAGAAATTCTTAGCTTTTCTATCTAAAAATGGCTATGGTTTTGCAAACATTAGCACATACATCGATGCATCGCCATGTTTCGACCCGACGTATCGATCAACATCGATGTCAAATCTTGAAACATCAATGAGCATCGACATCGATGTTTCCACTCAAATTTACATCACTAATGTTGAGTGTCACTTACTTGTCATCTTCATAGTTCAGTTAATGAAACTAGTTTGCGAACTAGTTCACTTTTATCGAGTCAGAGGCAATTTTCGGAGCTAATTTTTATGAGCTACACTAGTGATGTAAAACATCGATGCATCGATGTTTTCAGCGATGTTTCTATTTTCTCCGTTTCTTTTGTTGTAAACGATTTAAGCGATGCACATGCATTTGCAATGCATCGATGCATCGCTCAACATCGACATCAACAAAAAAAACGGAAAATATAGAGAAAAATCGCTGAAAAAGTAAAAAACATCGATGCATCGATGTATTTCAGCAATTTTTCTTTATATGTTCCGGTTTTTTTGTTGACATGTTAAGCGATGCATCGATGCATTGCAAATGCATGTGCATCGCTTAAATGACAACAAAAAAACGGAGAAAATAGAGACATCGCTGAAAAAACATCGATGCATCGATGTTTTTTCACCAAGCTACACCCCAAAAAAATTTAAGTCCATGGACTGTTTCAGAACTAGTTCACAAAACGAATTTGATCTAGTTCACATTTAGCTCAAGAGATAGTTAATCTATTGGATCTCAATTCATAGAGCTACTTTAGCTCGCCCGAATAATAGTTTAGCTCTTAAAACCATTTCAATGTTTCAATTAATTAAATTTTCTAAGTTCTTCAAACTTGATTACAGAAAGAATTATAAATAGTTCATATAATGTATAGTACAATTTCACAATAAGTGGACATTTTAAAAGTAGTACAAGTTTTTTGCAGCTAGTCCTGGAACTAGTTCTTCTTCTTTAACGTAAACTAATTCCAACCTACACTCTCCGCCTTGACAGATGGAGAATACGCTTTCATTCTGGGCGACAAAACGGAACTAGAAGTCACGGTGAACGTGAGCAATCTGGCGGACTCGGCATACGAGGCACAAGTGTTCATAGTGCATCAGAAGAGCGTCTCCTACATAGCGACAAAGAAACCGGTGAGTGGCCAACTAATTTTGAATGATGGGTTTCGATATTTGTTGCATAATAATAATAGTCTTAGAAATGTATACAAATCAAAGAAAAACATCGAATATTGGAGACTTCGACTTATAGAATTACATATTTTTTATAAGTAGTTTAAGTTTATTGCCACTATGCCAATAAATAAAAAAGTCGCCGTCAGCGCGAGCTTTAATATTAAATATTTGTTAACAAAAGAGCTAATTGAAAATCTTACTTTCTACAATTCTCAATAAATGGCAAAAAACTTAAATAAATAATAAAAAGTCGCCTTCAGCGCGAGCTTTCATATTTAATATTTATTTAAAAAAAAGAAGATTTTTTCTAGATTTTTCAATAAGAAAATAAATATTGAAACTCATTTCTAAATCTAAATAAAATCATTCTCAGACTCAACTTAATCTCGTCTCTCTGTTCTGCTTCCTAGACAAATGCCACGTGCAACAGTTTTAATACGACGCTGGTGGCATGCAGCCTTGGCAATCCGATGCTGCGTGGCACGACGACATCCGTGACGATTCGGTTCGATCCCAACAGCCTGGAGCCGGAGGAGACGCAAATGATGTTCCACATCTTTGCGAACACGACCTCCAAACTGGTGGGTCAAGAGCCGCCCGAGAAGAACTTGAGCCTGAAGGTGGTGCGAAGGGCAGAGATGACGCTGAGGGGTTGGGTTAAGCCCGAGCAGAGTTTCTACAGCGGCTCATCGAAGCTGAAGGACTCGCCGATGGAACTGGACGATGTGGGATCCCCGCTGGTGCACACGTACTCCATCTTCAACGAGGGTCCCTCGGCGGCGCCCAAAGTCCAGCTGGTCATCTATCTGCCGCTGATGCTCGAGACTGGCCAGGGATTGGAGCTGGGGGAGGGTGGCGCTGGCAAGGATCAGTATCTGCAGTATCTGGAGGAGAAGCCCTTTATCGAGACCGGCCAGGGTGAATGCACCGTCGCGCCCGAGTATGTGAATCCCCTCAAGCTCGCCTCGAAGACGTCCCAGAATCTGAGGAGTGCCGCGTATCTCAGTGCTCCCGCCGCCATGATGAAGTGGCCCTCGCATCGCCAGCAGCAGCAGCTGCAGCAACTCCAACTCAACAAGACCCAGAGCTGGAGCCAGCAGAAATCTGGCCAGGATTACGCTGCAACTGGAACTGGAGCTGGACACGCGAATCGCTTGCGTCGCAACACCTTGGAGCGCATCGTTCGCCCCGAACGATTTATGGACGGCCGTGAATCGAATCCAAAGGGAAAGAAGCAGCAAATTGTGGAGCTCAACTGCGACAAGTTGACGGCGCACTGCATCAAGATTCAGTGCGAGTTCTATGCGATGCCCGCCAAGACGGAGGCCCAAGTTGTGCTCAAGGTGCGACTCTGGAACTCCACGCTGGTATCCGAGTATCCCAGGGTGGATCTCGTCCGCATCATGTCCACGGCCCACGTCAAGATCCCCGCCGACTTTGGGGTCGAGCAGATGGAGAACAACGACAAGATCCTGGTACGTTTACTTTGAGTGAAACAATTCACACTGAATTCCATATGATTTTAAAAAAAACTTTAACAATTCCATAAAATTCTTAAATGTTTAAAAATATTAATTATTTACGACAGTTAAAAACCGTCAAATTTTATGCCAAATCCCAAAGCAAATCAGAATAAAACATTGTTTTTAATTCGATTAGATTTAATAAAATGTTTAATAAAAAATGTTAAACTTTAGTAAAAGAAGACAAAGTAAATTATTAACCAGCAAAAACTCTTTTTTAAACATTTATTATTTTTTAGTATAATTTAAAATTTTTTTTTAACAATATCACCATTTAAATTAATTTCAACCCTGATTTAAGTGAACATCGTTTTTTTATCCTTTTCACAAATATATTTATATTTACATTTTTTAAAGTTTGTACTTTTTTAACTTTGTCAATATCTAACTGATTTTGTCTAACAATCTATTTTTTAAACATTTTTCAACTTCAAAACTGATTAAGCATTTGGAATATGTTCAATTCAAATCATAAACATTTTTTCGAAAATTTTGTACTCTCTTAAGTTTATCAAAACCAAACTTTTCTGTAAACAATCGATTTTTTTAAAATATTTTTGGATTCGAATTTAAAAGTTGGTCTGATTATTGGCCCAGCAACTTGACAAGTCTAAATTTGTATTTTTAAATACCGTTTCTTACAAAATTTTTGGTTTTTTTCGGAAACATTTTTGGAGATATATAGTTTGAATTTACAAGCCTCAAGTCATGAACTGAATTTCTTGCGTTGCAGGTGGAAACACGAGCGTATCCGGAGCTGTTGGACCAGCAACGTGAGTCGTATACGCCGATGTGGGTCTATGTGCTGGCGGTGCTGGGAGGATTAATTTTACTAGCACTGTTCACGTACGCGATGTGGAAGTGCGGATTCTTCAAGCGCCGACGACCAATGGATCCGACGCTGAGCGGCAATCTGGAGAAGATGAACGAGGAGAAACCGTTCCTGGCGGCGAAGAGCAGTCATAATGTTTTCTAACAAGAGGGCACCGTCGGCTGGGATCTGGTGCGACGCATTGCACCCAAGGGCGGAGGAAGGAGGCGGAGGAGGCGCAACAGGTTCAAGCAGCTGCTGCACAACACAAACAACAACAATTATTATAATCGAAATGACAATGATGATGAAGATGATCAGGATGATGAGGATGGAAATGATTTTGATGTGCGTTCATTGACGCCACCGCCGCCACCGCTCAGTGTGATCAATTGGGGCAGCGATGGTTACTATGAGGCAAGTGCCGCCTGGTGGGGCGGACACATGTGAATTGCCAAATGCCAACAGAAGCAGCTAATTCAGCGAAAAGATACAGATGCAGATGCAGATACAGATACAGTTACAAACAGAGATGCAGATACAGATTCAGATGCAGATACAGATGCAGATGCAGATACAGATACAGATTCTGGTTGTGGGACTTTCAATGTGCCATTATGTTTTATTTACTTAAGATTTTGGGCTGACAGAGAGCATCGTCCATTTAACTCTAAAGATTAGTTTAATGCATAGATTTTATTTGAGGACTATGACCAAATCAAGTCATCTCGTCATTCACACAAAACAGAAAAACTCGGAAAACTCGTTTATATGTATTACATTTATTATACTTTTTGATTCATCTATCATAATTTGCAATACTCTTCATGTCATTTGGAGGACAATTTCATACAATTTCAAAAGCTAAGAAATTGTGTCGAATACTTTCCAACACTGTTTTGTTTTAATTTCTTTCCCTTTTTTTTAATAACCAAAAAAATATGCTCTTGTAAATATGAAGAAATATTAACTTTAAGATTTTCAATGCAGTAAACGAGTTTTTTTAATTGAAATAGTGCATGTTTTACAACACTGGAAGAGAATGGAATGGGGCTAGGGGAATCCCCAGCTTTGTATAATATTTTTGTTATTTATGTAAATGCTTAAAAACAAACGCAAAACGATTTAAATTTTAAGGTGTTTTTTTTTTAACGAAACGAGAATGATTCCGAATTATTTAATTAATTCTAATATTCTAATTATGTATACTTAATTAAGCTTAACGCTCGAAGTCCACACATACACATACACACATGTATTTCACTGCCACTAAAGAATATTCAATAAGTATATTCGAAAACCATTTATACAAATTTCTCGAAAATGTTATAATAGAGATATCCATTTGGTTTTTTTTTTTTTGAACAGAAAGTATTATAACACATCTTATAACTATACCTTATATAGTAACTACTATAGTTAACAATAACAATCATTTTTTCAATTGTCAAAATGCAAAGTGCAATGCTTCGATTCTATCTAAATTTTTGTTTTTTTACCTTAAACTTAAACTTAATTTAAATTTAAAAAAAATTGAGAAACGAAAAATTTAGTAATTTAAAATAAAAATGTGTCTTTTAAGTTCTAAGCTGTTGCGTAGAATACGATAATATAAGCCATTATACCGTATATCGTATATCATATATCGTATATCGATAAAATATATTAGCTGTAAATAATATTAGTTTGGCATTAGTTAAGCAAGGTTTAAAGCGAGTTAGTCCATCTATCTTTCGCTAGTTGTAAATAGCTTTCATAATTTAATAATTATATTTCCATTAAAATACATTAAATTTTATTATTAATTTTTTTGGTGTTTTAATTGGGAATTTTTGGGTAAGGATTATGACAAAAATAAAGCCAAAATTATGAATCCTAAGAGATCCTGGATATACTTAAATGCCAATCGATAGCTCTGTTCATTGTCCTTACAAAATCGGACAGGATACGGCGGAATAAACGCTAGGCAAATTTTGAGCTTTTGCAAAAGACCAGTTGTGGCGCCATCTATGTGCAGGTGTCGCAACTATGATTTATATTATACAGCCCCAAAGTATGCAACCGAATTTTACGGATGCCGAAGAGTATGCAATACTTTTATATAAGTGAAACTGCAACGGCCAAAAGAGGAAAAACAATGGGTTGTGTTTATTGGCCCGCCTGGAAGTATGCAATACTCTGTAAATAACATTTAAATTGGCCTCAGCTTAATAGTATGCAACGGCTCTCCGCGCGCCTGATCCAAGTGTAAAAGTGGTCCGCGCTGGGCAAAAACGGAACAAACTTTTCTGAAATTTTTGAGAAAAGTTTTTTCGGACGAAAAAGTCAACTTTTTTGTTTTTTGAGGTAGAGCTTTGAATAAAATATCAGAAATTTTGTTGAATTTTTTTCGAATTTCTGATATCTTTTTTTTCTCAATTTTATTTTTATTTCGTAATTTTTTTTGGTTTTTTTTGACACCAAACTAATTTTAAAATATAGTTAATTAATTTACCGAATTTTGCATTTTGTTTTTTTTTTAAATTTTTATTTAATTTTGAATTGATTTTTGAAAATTTCACGTTTTTCCATTTCAAATTTGCGCGCCCAAAAATGTGAAATGTTATTAAATTCATAGTATTACATACTTTTCGGCATCCGTAAAATAAAAAAGTTGCATAGTTGCGACACCTGCACATAGATGGCGCCAGCCTTTTGCAAAAACTCAAAATTATGATTTTTATTTTTCAAATATTTATTATGCATAATATTTACCGTTTGTTTTGTTGTTGTTTGTTTTTCTTTTGACTTGACTTTACATATGTAATCATTTTTTTTTTTTGTTGTTTTTTGTATATGTTTTATTTGTTTCTGCACTACTTAAATATGAAACGTTGAAGTCAAATTTGTTTGTTTGTCCATTTGTTTAATTTGATTAAACTTTTTATTCGGTTTAATGACTCATTGAAAACTGATTAATAAATGAAAAAACCAACATATCATTTTATTATTTATTTATTTTTGTAACGTTTTATAGTTTAATCGCTAATCAACTTAAAATTCGGTATAAACTAAATTGTTGTTTCTCCACATATTGTATTGGTAAATTAACTATATAAAAATACGCACACATAATAATTAGTGTTTAATGGAAGCATAACTGTTTTTTTTTTATCAATCAACAAAATTCATAGTACAGTTACAAATGAATTTTCATAAGAATTTTGTTATTATTACATATTGTCTTTTTCGTTGTTGTTGGTTTTGTACATAGTATTTAAATATGTATATATATAAATATAGGTATGTAAGTGTGTAATGTAATTATTATTACATTGTTTAAGTTATAAACGAAAATCAAAATAATAATAAAAAGAAACTGGCATTGAACGCAAGACGAAAAAAAAACTTGGTTTTGTTTTTTGTTAATCGATACAAAGTTATCGATTAAGCTTAAGGGAAGACGTCAATTAAAATTTAGCACGTAATTCAAATTTGTTTTTTTTTTGTTGTTTCATTTGGATTTTGTTGTACAATCAAAGGAAGAGCGAAAAAAAGGAAGAGCCAAAAACGCTGCTTAAAAATTAAATAGAAAATATTAAATATGCATATATAAAATGTATGTGTGTGTGTGTATGAAAGATATAGAATGTAAACGTAACCTCTTTTTTTCATTTAAATACATACCAAAAAAAATATATTTATATAAAAATAATAATAATAGAAGTAATAAAAATAATGAAAATAAAATAATATAATAATAAATAATAAATATGCTGCTTGCACTTTTTTCGTTTGTTTTTCTTATACATTTCCATTCACATTTTGTTTTTTGTTGTTTTGTTTTTTACTTTCTTTCGGTATAAAATTATTGTTTAAGGCACTTTGAGAATTTTTTTTATTTACCCCCATCATTATTTTCAAGTTTTTCATATTTTCTCTGTTCGAATTTGACAACTTGACATAAATAGTTTAATAAAAAAATATATATTTTATACAAAAAAAAAAACAATAATAAATTAAATATTTGATTTAGTTGTTGTTGTTGTTGTTTGTTGCTTTACACATTTGATTTGTATATAAATTAATTGAACAGTTTTTGTAAGTTGTATCTATGTATATATAAAAGTTTGAATATATATATAGACAGATCTGTATATTATATACTATATAGTAGTATTATTGTATATATATGTATATATAAATGTATATATAGCTAAGGTATTTAAAGGCAACTCGTAAAAAATGTTTACAAAGAAAATAATAATTTAATTAATAATTAATTAATTAATTGCTTTAAGTTAGCGCGTATTTGTAATTTGTTTAAGGCTTAAACCATTTGCTTTGTTTGTTTTTTTTTTCTTTTTTCTCATGCATTTCGCAAAAAACGTTTAATAATATTATTTAACACTGTACTCAGTTTTCTTTTTCTTGTTGTTGTAGTTGTTTGTTTTTTTACAAAAGAGAAATAAGTGAAATCGATAAGTTGTTATCGATTCACTTAACATAGTTTTATAAATAGTTTAAGTTATTAATATGTATATTTAAATTATATAACTCTGCACCCAAAAGAAAGAAATGTTGCATAAAATAAATTAAAAAATTATAAAATTAACAAAATTATCATTATGCGTTATTCGTACATACATAAATATGCAAATATATATATATAAATATAAATATTTATTTATATATAAAATTATCAATGGTCAAAAAATGTGTGTGTGTTTGTGTTTGTATATGTGTGATTCATAAATTATTAACAGTAAATTGTTGTTGTTGTGCATAGTATGAAAATAAATTATGTTGCTTTTCTTTTCAGTTTCCAGTTTAAAAAATCAGCAAAAAAAATTACAATATAAAATTCAATTTCATTGTATTAAAAAATTGGAAAAATTAATATTTTTTGTTGCTGTTGTTGTTGTTGTTAGTCGTTGTTATTGTTGTTGTCGATTGTTGTTACATCAACTGTAAGAGGTATATCATAATCATATCGCTATCGTTATCGTTATCTCTAGACTGTCTTTTTTGTTATCGATAAAAAATTAATTCTGTATGTACACAACATTTGTTTATTGCATAAAATTTCGTAATAAATAAAAGTTTACTTTTTTTTTCCTTTTTTGTTGTTGTTTTGCTGTTGGAAGACGCGCGACTAACTTTAGTATAGGCGCTGACTTTAACTTAGTAGCTACTAAACTAATAATTTGTTGTTGTTGTATATAAATATATTAAACAAAAGCGACAAAGTGCATAATCACTTGTAGAATGTGAAGGGGGTGGGGGGAAGACTCTAACTTAAATATCGATTATCAATCGATAAATGCAATAGATGTGGAAAATGTGTAAAAAAGTAGACACTGTTATATATAAATGATTGAGCAAGAGTCCAGTTGGATTTTCTATATACATACATATATAGATATAGATATGTATATACATAAATCGAAAGTCGATAAAAATAGATTTTAATATGTATATATAAAAGATTGAGCAAGCTTTTGAGCTAACTTTTGGGCAGATCAGCGGTATTTATCGTTAGTGTACAGTTATATAAATATATCGATTATTGTGTATATCGATAGTTATCGCTACAGTTTTATGCACTTTGTGGGATTGCCAAAAAGATCTTGTTTGCTTAACGAGTGTGAATGAGAGGCAATAGAAAAGTCTGATTGACTGATTGATTGAATGATTGAGGGGGAAGAGGGTGTAGTCAGTGTAGAGAGTGAGGGGAATAATTCTTGTTGTTTTTGTTGTTGAGATTTTGTCAATAGTTAGTTAATGTCATAGAAAGGGGGGAGGGGGGGGGGGGGGGGGGGGGAGGAGATGAGAATGGAGAATAGAGAATTCTTCTTGATTCTTCTCTAGAGACCCAGATTGGAGTGATAAGTCTCCACAGCGGAGCTTAAACGATTAAACACGGGCAATCGTGGCGCCTCCTCGTGCTGTTGTTGTTGTTGCTGGAGGTTGTTCAGGTGTTGATGATGTTGCTGGGGATAATGTTGCTGTTGTTGCTGGATATGCATTGGTGAACTGATGCTCTTCTGCAACAATTGTTTAACAGCATTGTTGCTATCGTACAATGTTGCTGATGCTGCCGTTGTTGTTGTTGTTGTTGGCGGTGGCGTATGCACCGGCGAAATGGGCGCATTTGGGCTATCGGGGGGCGTGGCAGGCGTTAAGCCACATGCCGAGGATGTCGACGAAGCCGAAGATGATGAACAATTAACATTTTTACCGTTGCCGTTGTTGCCATTGTTGTTGTTGTTGTTGTTGGGCATATTCAAATATGCAGCTGCATCGTGGAATGGGAAATTTGTCAGGGAATTTGTTGGTGAGAGGGAGAGGGAACCGGTGGGGGATTCGCGATCAGATCCTGTGCTCATGCTCAGCGGTGGACTCAACGGTAAAAAGTATTGACTAATGTTGTTGTTGTTGTTGTTGTTCTTCGCATTGTTGTTGTTGTTGTTGCTTGTTAGCTGCGTTGGTTTCTGGAATGTTTTTCCCTGTGCTGCCTGTTGCTGTTGTTGTTGTTGCTGCTGTCGTTGTTGTTCTTGCTGCTGCTGTTGTTGCTGTGCACGCGCCTCGTCCGCATTGTGAACGAAATGACAACGTGGCCCATAGGGACAAAATCCAACACTATGAAAAGTGCGACAATATTCCGTTTTATACTTGGGATGACGCTGCAAATTGCGCAACTCGTGATATCCGTGGGCAAATTGACACTTTTCACCATATTTACACTCGCCGGCCTCCTCGTAGGGACGGCAAAGTTCCGTCTTGTAGCTGCAATGCAAATGAGAGACAAGAAATAGATTAGAAAACATTAAAATATTCAAAGATATTCATATTTTGTGCATAGCAACATACAATCATGTTGCGGATCATACTTCTTTTAATCAAAATGTTGCTGAGGAGTGAGTTGTGCAACATTTGCTTTGAGACACAGCCGCAGTATTCCTTAAATTGTTGCAACGATTTGTAAATATGAATACATATAAAAAAATAAGAGAATTTAAAAAAAACTGAGCACATTAGAATGTGTAAAGTTAATTGACAACAAGTGTACATGTTGCTAGCCAAATACAAAACATTTAACTCCAGTTGTTGAGAACTAATTACACGCCTTGAGCAACATAAGCACTAAACATTAAATGTTGCAGGCGTGTTGCAGGACATTCAACTCAACACAAGCAACAAATGCAGCAAAGCAACCGAACGATTTTATCGTAAGTTAAAAATGTCTGATACACTATCGTTTGTTATTTATCATTATCAAAAATTTAACACTTGATTAAGCACATTTTCATATTAGACCCAATTAAATGGTGATAAAAACTTGTGGAAGCCAAAGATAAAAAATAAACAACCATAACAATTTGCAATGTACTTGAATTGAATTTTATATTCATTTTTTTTAACTTCGCAAGTCAATCGATTATGTTTCATATTTGAAATATTTAGTAGCATACGAAATGTTGCTGGCATGTTGCGGAACAGCGGGAGCACAAAAGCAATGAAATGTTTCTGACAGCATGTTGCGCAACATACGCCTTAAGCAACAGAATTATTTTACGCTTACTCTCACTCTCTCTCTCTCTCCCTCTCAACGACTTTGTCTTACGCTAGAACACTCTCTCCCTTTGGAACTTTACTTACCGCGATGTATTCATTGGCTGCTGCGGTGGCAGCGGCTCCGACTGTGTGCGCTCCAATTTGCGATGCAGATTCATGCTGTTCAGATCCTCAATGATGGTAACAAGCGATGCATTGGGTGCCTGCTGTTGTTGTTGTTGTTGATTCAGTTGGTTCACCTGACGCTGCGTTGGCTGTGAAATTGTGCGCGTGAGAACACTATGCAAGCGATGATGATGCTGTTGTTGTTGTTGCAATAACTGTTGTTGATCCTTGTCGCTTTGCTGCTGTTGTTGTTGTTGTTGTTGCGGCTCCATGTTGGCATCCATCAGGATGTGATCCGACTGCTGCTGTTGCTGCAGATCACTGACAACCTGCAATAAGCCAAGCAAAATAAAGCAAACAATTAAATTTCGAGTCGAGCTTTTTTTTGGCACAAACACACACACGTAATCCCCTCTCTCCATTCTCCACACACACAATACACATTAATGCGCTCTCTCACTCTCTGGCGTAATCTGCAAATGGCAAAGGAGACGCAAGCAGAAAAAAACAACAACAAAGAAGAGACGCGCTCAAATGTTCAACACACACACACACATATACATATAAATATATAGACTACATAATACTTTTACTTTTAACTTGACCTATAAGCAAAAGAGTAAAGAGCAAAAGCAAAAGGCGCTTCACTTTTGCTTCTTGTCTAGCCAACGTTGACGGCGACTGCGACTGTGACGGCAACTGCGACGCTGGCAGCGCAGTCATCTGAAATTAATGTTGCCTCCGTCAGTCACTTGTAATGTTAATGATATTGCAAAAAAAAAAAAAAAAAAAAAAATATGTTATTTATAAATACATTTTATATAAATGTAATTTTCCAGCCATTAACCAATACTACTACCGACAACAACAACAATATTAATAATGGCACCAGCATTAACAGCACGCACACACGGACAAGGCGAACTGCGCAGTCGCGGCCGCTGCCACTGCGACTGCAAGCGTCCAAAAAGCTCCATCATCCAACACAACACAGCTGCTCAATTCAACTCTCCACCTCTTGTCTCCCTCTCTCTCTCTGTCTCCCCACTCTCGCTCTTTTGCTCAGCCCACTTGAATGCGACTTTGCGTGTGTCGTCATCAGTTTCGATATCTTTTTTTTTCTTTTCGAATTTGTTTTATTGTTGCATTGTTGTTGTTGTTATTGTTCATTTTCGTGCGATGCTGTAACACGTTATGCAACCAGCCAAGCAGCCAACACACGCACACCAACAACAAGGAGAGCAAGAGCGAGTGAGAGAGTGGAACAAAAGAGGGAGAGGAGAGTTGCCGAACTAACAACAGCAACAGCAATTACATATGTATAGAGCTCAAGTTCAAGCCAACAACACACAGCAACAACAAAACCAAACAACCGAAAAAGCAAAGCAAAAGCAAATGAAACAACAGGCGGTATTCGCAGTCGAAGTCGCCGTCGCAGCAGCTGAAGCCGACGTCGCGGCCAAAACACCAAACTTTATTTTTGGAGCCCAGCAGTCGACCAAAAAAAAAACACAAAAAATACCAACAACAAAAGCAGCAGCCAAAAACCAAACTGGTTGGCAGTTAAGACGCACTCACACACACAAACACTAACACACACAAGAGACCACAGCAAAGAGCTGCTGAGCGGGAGCGAGAGAGCAAAACAGACGCGTGCGCGGCCGGCGGGCGTGCTTTGAGCGTTGCCAGATTGTTAAAGCTTTCAAGTTGCAATTTAACTCACGAATACTGCTCAAAGTGCAAGTTTTTAATTTGTTAGCTGATTCATTACAACTATAATTAGTCAAGTAACTGTTTGGACAAAATAAAAAAAAAATGCAAAGTGTACATTATTTATTTTGTTAATGCAACCACTTGATTAATATGTATATTCAATTTTTGTCTGTCAAAACAATTACTTGGCATACTGTATATATCTCATTTCCGCAAAGTCACTCGACTTTTTGTTTATTATTATTTTGTGATTCATTTATTATTATGATAACCACACACACAAAGCTTCCGATTGCCTGTTCTTTCTTGTGCTTTCTTCAATTACCACTTATCGTAATTTATAACGGTAAGCTTCCTATCTTTACTTCCCGGTTATTTACTTAAAATTTAACTCTGATTCATCTAATGCCTTTTCCTTTCCTATTCCTTTTGTATTTAACTATTTCTATGTCAACTAAAGAGAGTTAATGGATTTATAACGGTACCCAAAAGCCAACTTTATAGGTGTTTGTGTGTGCTTGACTTTCATTCAGCATTGAAGAATATTTTTTGCCGTCTTCTTTGCATTCGGACTTTTTGCAGATAAAATCAAATTAACTGAACGGTTGAAGATAAGATATCGATATACCGACTTAACAAATTTTTCGATAGCAGAGTAAATATATTTTTTAAATTTCACCACTATTGTTTCTATCGATAATGTCACTACCGATATTATTGCGCTATATTTGAACTGTTTTAACGGTTTATAAACATCCCCTTACTCAGCTCATATTTTTAGCCGAGGTGGCAACGCTGCGACACCACAAAGTCTGCGCAACAAGTTAGCAAACTTTTACGACTGTTATGACCAACTTTGCGCTTACGGCATCATGGCAGTCTGCTTAAGCTTTGCTTGCATAAAGTACCACACACACACACATACACAGACAGGCTGGCAATCATTTAGCAAGAGAAGAAGAAGAAGGGAGGGAAGGCGAAAAACAACGCTTAAACGTGTTCAAAAACAACTTCAAGTTGGCCGCGCATTGAGCTTTGCATGTGTAAATGTATGAATGTGTGTGTGTGCTTCAAGACAAGATAAACAGGAGTACTCTCACACAGACACACAACTCGTGTACCCTGTGCCCAATTCGGCAAGCAGACACGCTACCTGGTATTAGGTGGAGAGCAAAGCGGGCAAGGGTAGACTGGTTGCTCAGATGTGGTGGACAAGGAGCATGGAGTGGGGTGGATAGCTGGGACTCTGCGCGTACGCCATACAAAGAAAACGGACAAAATAGATCAGAGCGCCGGCAGCGACGCTAGCAGAGCTCTTGTAGTTGTAGTTGTTGTGGTTTTGCTTTTGCTTTTTGCGCTTTACGTGTTTGTGTGTGTGTGTGGGTGAGTGATGCCAAAATTTCATAGCTATTTTTATCAAAGAAAATAAGCTAGAAAAGCTAAACAAAAAGAAAAATAATCTGAAATAAATTATTAAACAACACATATAGATACGAAAAAGAAGACAAATCATTTTTTTAGTAGAGTAAAATTTTAAGCTAATAGCTAAAATAGCCTGTTTCTGTGTTTAAAGTATTTTTAAAATTCTTTAGCTTTTACGATTATAAACTGACTCTAGCTATAAAATCTCTAAAGTGGCAGCACGGGTTAAGGTGAGTTGAGTTGAATGTTTATGAGTAAGTATGAGTGTTATTAAGTAGTATAGGCAAGTTTTGTTTGCATCTGCTGTTGTGTGTGTGTGTGTGTGTGCTAATGTGTGTGCGTCTCGCTCTCTACATCTTTCATCTAGGTGAGAATTTCCCTTTCATTTGAAAATGAAAATAAGTTTACTTTTCTTTGCAGTCTTCTTGTCTGCGACTTTTGCGTGTGTTGTTGTTGTTGTTGCTTATGCTTCCTCTTCTTCTTCGAATTGTGTGCTAGCAAAAATCATTTTCATTTTACTTGTTATGGTTATTTGCTGTTGTTGTTTTTTCTTGTTATTATTTTTTTTATTGTTTTTTCGTTTTGGTGCTTTTAATGGCGCAAAGACCTTGCCTCGATTCTTGTTGGATTTTGTTGCATTATTCGTAAGCTTTATTGAGAACTTGAGTTCCGGTTGGAATTTGGCACATTGAGCGACGACGAGACTCCAATTGGCAATTCATTAATTTGGAGACTTACACACACACACAATACACATGTACGTATGTGGATTACATTATGTACTATTATGTAAATATGTATTTTGGGCTGTTAGGTAAGATTTGTGCTGTTGTTGTTGTTGTTGTTGCTGTTTGGTTTGTTTTTTTTCCTTTCTTGGCTGCTGCCTTTGGTTGTCTCGTAAACACGTTCGTACAGACACACACACACACACACACAGACAGCAAGGTGTGCCTGTGATAGTGTGTATGTGTGATGCTGAAGACTGCCTGACTGACTAACTGGTTTATAAAGCCAACAACAACGACAACGCAATATCCATAACCTCGATGAGCTAACACCAATACAGCTACAGGTCCAAGCACTCACACACACGCGCATACTCACACACACACGGCGAGGGAGAGAGCGAAAGAGACAGAGAGACAGAGTCGCTCTTTATTCTGCTCACAGATCACACAGCTTTTATACAGCTAGAGGGTCGGTCGAAAGGGAGGGGGAGGAGAATGTCAATATGTTTATGTATATAAACACACAATATGTATGTACATATATGCGAATTGAAAATGAATACATAGTTATTATAGGTGTTATTTAAAATGCACGAACAGGTAACAAACAAAGCTGCCGCTTTATATACAATTCTACATGCATACATATTAGTATATGTATGTATAAACATGTATACTATGTATTTGATTTGGAAGGAGGAATAACATTAGCAATTAGTTACGAATTATATACATACATAAATACATACATAAGTATCTGGAAAACTGGAAGTTTCAAGCTCAAGTTTAAGGTACAATAAAATAATAATATTTATGTAAATTAAATATTAGTTCTCATTATAATATTAAAGGCATACAGTTGCAAATTAATCGATTTATTGCGCAAATGCAATGTTAATCAATCACACACTCACATCAACACACACACGCTCACTTGTACTCGAAAATGCGCTGAAAGCACAGTTAATGCTAATCTACAGATAAGAGAGAAAAAGCCTCCACTCAGTCTACAACATCAATAAACAATTTTAATGCAAAACTCCTTGCACAACCGACAGAGATGACAATAACAAACAAGTCTGTGTGGAGACACACTAGTTGAGCACTTCTCCTCCCCCTCACATTCTCACACTCCTCACACCATCCTTTTTCAGGTCTGTCTCTCCTTCTTGTCCATCCCCTTACGATCTACACGTCGATCGTTTTAATTGTCGCAAGGCAAATTTGACTTGGTAATTAACACATGGGGCGCCCAGTCAGACGACAACAAAAACAGCAGCTTCATCGTTTACATGTTTATTCTGTTCCCTTCCCCTTTACCCCCACTACAATCAACTAGTCCAGTGACAGAGTTGCTATTTTAGCTAGATTTAGCAATTTTCTAGTTGAAAATAATATGCTATAATATTTAGCTAGAAGCCAAGGTTTTTTTTATAAATGTGAATTGCATTCAAAAAAGATAAAAAGACATGTTAAAATTTTATTTACTAATCTTTATTCAGATTTTTCGAAGCATAATCTATCTACAACATTCTTAGCTATTTCTGGCTACCTTTTAATTGATTTGCTTTTTAAGCCCTTGAAATTCTGTCAACACTGCTGGTCAGCAGCCATGGGATGGAATGGAATTGGAATTGAAATTGGAATTGAAATTGGAAATTGGAATGATGAGTCCACTGAGCGAGTGAGGAAGGGAGAAGGGCAACAGCAACAACGACGACGACGACGTGCTCAATCGATCAACAGTCCAATCGCTTTTTATTGTTGTTGTTTGCGTTGTTGTATTGTTATTGTTATTGTTGGTTACTGTTTCTAAGTTGTTCCCGGCTGCTGTCATTCATTTGGCGAGTAATAATCAATGCACTCTCTCACATATACTCTCGCGCGCATATACAATTCGCAATTGAAAATAAAACTCAACACGTTGATAAAGCACACAATGCAATGTGACGCGGGTATGCATCTCTCTCTCTCTCTCTCTCCCTCTCTCCCTTGGTCTGTGTGCTTGTGTGGGTGCAATAGAACAGGATAGGCGAAGGGTAAAGTAATTACAGTCAGCGTAAGATTAATTCGTACACTCCGTTTATATACTTCAGCGGCAATATTAGGTCAGAGAGTAAAAGTAAAGTTAAATTTTCAAATAATCAAATCATGTTCAAAACAAGGTTTTTTTTTTTGTTTTTTTTTAACTAATTTTAATATTATTTCCTATTAGGAGTGTTCGAATAATTCTTGTGCTGAGTGTATGTTTATTGTACTCGTATTGGAAAGTAAATTGCAAAGTGTGACGTTTTTGGGCTAACTGTAAGCATTGTAAGTGTATTGTAAGCCACATTTCGCAATGTTAACTACTCAATGACGTTTCCAACATTGTTGTTGAGTTTCGACAGCAACAACAATGTCAAATGAAAACCCAAGCAAAAAAAATCGAAACACAAAAAACCCAGCAACAACAACAACAGCAATTGCCACGTTATTATTTACATAATGTTGCCAAAGGCTTGAACGCAACGCAACAAGTAACAAACGAAAAAGGGAAAGAGATGGAGATGAAGAGGAAGAGGGACGGAGGGGGGAGGTAGGGCAAGCAAGCGACCAACTTGGCCCATCCAACCAACCATCCATCGATTGAGGTCTAGGTCGATTTGAGCATTTCACATTTTCGTGTCGTTTTCATTGTTCGTGTACGTTGTTAATATTTGGTAAGCGCACACACACACACATGCACACAAGAGAGAGCAAGCGAGCGAGCATTAGCGTAAAAGAGCTGAGCTTACGCATGCGCAAGCGAGACACAAAACGTTAAGCAATGACGTGAAGACGCGACGACGCATGCGTCGCCGCCGCCGTTACCGTCGTCGCGGCGTGCCAGTTTCGTTTCATTGCCAATCGTTGACGTCGACGCTGACGTTGACGTCGACGTTGTGGAGACCTGACTTGGCTTCCTCTTTCCAGCCGTTGGTCGAACCGGCTCCACACACAATACAAAAATACACAATACATAATAATAACAACACAACACATAATAAAATACAATAAAAGAAAACTTCACAAACATTAAGCGCGGCAATAACAGCAACAACAACGACTTGGCCTTGCTAAATTCGGAGCACAGCAATCATTAAAAAAAACCAGAAAAAAAACACATACAAAGAAGAAAAAAAGCAACAAGCAAATCCGCCACACAAAGTCGAAGGGTTTCCATACATATAATAAATAAAATATTATACGTTTGTTTCATTTTTTTTTTTTTTTTTTTTTGTCACAGTTGCGCTGCTTACAGCGCTGTCGCAATGCAGGGCTCTTTTTTGTTGTTTTTGTTATTGGCGCTGCGTTTGCGCAGTTTTCGCATTGTGGGTTTGCCCTCCACACAACAGAAAGAGAGACAGACAAAAGTGTTGCAATTATTGTGCAGCAAAATCAAAAACCAAAGACAATTAAAACTCTCCGCTCTCGCACTCTTTACAACTCTCTCTCTCTTTATCTGCACACACATACATAATTACATACATATATTGAAATGTTATGCAATCGATTGCAGTTTCCGAGTTGAAGTTAAAGTTGTAATCGAAATTGCAAGTTGCGTGAATGAGTGTAAAAAGCGAAAAAAAAAATAACAAAATAAAAGAAAAGAAAAAAGGGAACGTAAAATGAGGGCAAATTATACTGAAAGTGCGTGCGAGTGAATGCATATACATATGTATGTATGGTGAAATGTCAATTCCATTTACCCATTTATCGATACATCCGTGTACATGTGTGTGTGGTGTGTGTTTGCATGTATTTATGCATGTGGGTTAGTTGCATTCAAAATGGGATGCAAATTTTGAAACTGTAGACTGTTTCCATCTTGAATAGAAAAACGCGATCTTCGATATGCAAACAAGCAAACAAAAAACTACAGCGTGCATTCGCTATAATCAACACGTCTCACGTTTAATTTCTGACATGAAATGTGTTATTAAGAGTGGATTTTTATTTCTTTCATTGAAATTTAATTTAAGCTGTCGTATAAACCAAACCTAATAGTTGAGAAATATCAATGTTTTATTTTTTTTCTTTTTTAATCTGTTAAATCGCATGTTTTACACTAATTGTCAGTTGATAAAAATTAAAGAGCATTGTGTATCAGTGTCTCTCTGTTTTCGTCTTGTCAAAACTGATAAGCTGACATACATACACACACACATGCACATATAGAACAACTGATCTACATACATATTGCGCATATTAATCGAACTATCGATTTACAATTTATGCTTTGCTAGTTGGTCACCGATTCTCAATTCTATTGCCTCCCCGCCTCCCCGTCCTCTTTTTCCCCCTTCCACTTTGTCGATGCTGCTGCTGCTGCTGATGTTGTTGTTGTAGTTGGACGTTGTGGACTATCAGTGCTCTATGTCGGAGTGTCAAACGTTATCGGGGCCTCACTCTGTCCGTACTTACAATATTTGTTTATGTATAAACATGTGTCCATACCAGAGAACTGCAACGGGTAGATTCGAGTTGAATTGGTCGCCGTTGCCAAAAATCAAATCAAATCAAATCACTAGTCGCCGTTTTAAAAATCGAGTAAGCTGTACTACTTGATACTCGCTCATACTCGTTGAGTCAAACTGATCGAAAAACGAGTATAGGAACGAGTATGATGCGAATCATGATGCGAGTAACTCGTTTTAAATGTGCGGGACGGAGCGGGCAATGGGAGCGGGGAATGTGTCGATCGACCCAAATGTGCGAACAAAAAATAAGAAAGGTCTACACTGAAACAAATTATTGAACCGCATAATAGTTATATGAGAAAAAAACAATTTTTTTAAATAATAAGGTCTTCAAACCTACTATTTTTTTCACTCAGTGTACAAAAGGTCGAGGCTCGCCGGCAGCGCGAGTTTTATGACGGCCATAAAAAAGGGTCAAAAATGCCTCGGCGCGAGTCGTGTGTGCGACGTCACAGCGAAACCCACCCCCGAATTTCATACATTGCAATGTAAGCGTGAGCGCTGTCGATCGCTGGGCTACTCCCTCTGACACTCGGTCTGTTTTTCGTGATACTCGTTTTGATACTCGTTCTGATACTCGTTTTTGACACTCGTTTTGGGTCGTTTTGATCGTTTTACTCGTTTTGGATCGTTTTGAGCCGCGGACGCTTGTGTGAATCGAAAGCTGCAGTCTGTCTTTGTGTCCCTTTGTACAAAGCACATTTTAATTAAATCTAAAATCAATTTAGTGACACGAAATTTATGTTATGAACGAAATTTTTATTAATTTATTTTAAATATTTTTATAAGTTTAATTATTTAAAATTATAGTTATATATTTTATTTAATTAATTAAAATAGGAACAAAAGTTTCAGTCGTGTCACTAAATTGATTTTAGATTTAATTAAAATGTGCTTTGTACAAAGGGACACAAAGACAGACTGCAGCTTTCGATTCACACAAGCGTCCGCGGCTCAAAACGATCCAAAACGAGTAAAACGATCAAAACGACCCAAAACGAGTGTCAAAAACGAGTATCAGAACGAGTATCAAAACGAGTATCACGAAAAACAGACCGAGTGTCAGAGGGAGTAGCCCAGCGATCGACAGCGCTCACGCTTACATTGCAATGTATGAAATTCGGGGGTGGGTTTCGCTGTGACGTCGCACACACGACTCGCGCCGAGGCATTTTTGACCCTTTTTTATGGCCGTCATAAAACTCGCGCTGCCGGCGAGCCTCGACCTTTTGTACACTGAGTGAAAAAAATAGTAGGTTTGAAGACCTTATTATTTAAAAAAATTGTTTTTTTCTCATATAACTATTATGCGGTTCAATAATTTGTTTCAGTGTAGACCTTTCTTATTTTTTGTTCGCACATTTGGGTCGATCGACACATTCCCCGCTCCCATTGCCCGCTCCGTCCCGCACATTTAAAACGAGTTACTCGCATCATGATTCGCATCATACTCGTTCCTATACTCGTTTTTCGATCAGTTTGACTCAACGAGTATGAGCGAGTGTTTCTATCAAAACAGATCACAAGCAAAGACGAACAAATCACAACGGGTTCACATCAATATTCGAGTATGAGCGTGCACTTCTTACCCGTTGCAGTTCTCTGGTCCATACACACGCACACACTTACAAACATACATGACTATCTATCTCTACACATACATGCATACATACGAGACAAGCAAATTTACGACATCAATGTTATCGTCATCGACATCAGCAGTAATCGTCATCGACAGTAGTCAGACTTTTAATATCACTTATTTTTTGTATTCTTACATTTGTACCATAAAGGTAAATTTTTTATTCGTTGGTAAATTTTAGTGGTGTTTATAAAATGTATTAACATTTTTTTTGGGTATTATAACTATGAACCTGCATTTTCAATAACGATTTTTAAATATTTTCGAAATAAAATTAATGTCATTTATTTTATTGTTATTTTTTTTTTATAAATTTAAGGCCTAAAAATTTGGTACTAAACATTTCCAAAAAGTGACAATCGTGATAAAAATATCCTCTAGTTCACTTACGCTCTTCCCCCCTCCACTCTCTCTCTCTCTCTCTCTGTCAACCTTTTCGTCTCCTGTCAGACAGCAACCAATTGTAGTTGTTGTTGCTGCTTTATATCAAAGTTCTTAGCGCTTATCAGCAAACAGCTTTCGCGCATGTGTGAGTGTGTGTGCGTGTGCACTCAATCTCGCTTTGGTTGCTCTCTCTTTCTCCCTCTGACTCTCTGGCTACTTCATAAATGCTATAAAAACAAAATATGCATTTCGAGAGGAAGAAAACATGTGCACATATATTTTGTATGTTTTTGTTGTTGTTGCTGTCTCAGCTCGAACTACCCCTCCCCTTCACTCTCTAACTCAACAGCCGCTCTCCCCCCACCCAACATTGTCATAGCTGTCTATCTTTATCTGCCAACTCTGAGACCCCTTGCTGACACTTTTTTGTTTAACACATTTACACACACACACACACACACACACACTCAAACAAGCATATCTACAAAACAAACACACACATAATGTGTCTCTCACACTGTGTATACGTGTGTGTGTGATTTAATTCGATAAGAATACTTATTATTGGGTTAGTTAGTTCATATAATAATAATCTTTTTTTTTTGTCATTCTTTCATTCGCTTTGTTTTCTCTTTTGTTCTTTCCTTTTCTATTCGTTGTTTTTTGTTGCGATAAGCAAAACTGAAAACTGAACACAGCGAGCAAAACGAAGGAGAAGAGGAACCAACAACAACAACAGCGGCAAAGTGAAGGAGCGAGAGAATAGAAACAACAAGGAGATCAGCAGAACCAAATACAAATACACTCACACACATGTAACCGAAGCTTTATCAGCAACAAAACTCAGGATAAAACTTTGAAGATAGACAACAGAAAAATGAGATCAAAGTGGATTAGAGAGTGAAAGAGGACAAAGACAGTGAGGAAGTGAAATGTAGTAAATCGTCGCAACCGTTAGTCAAGGAATTCTTTTGACAAACTAAAAATTGGAACATCGATTTTTCAATGTTTTTTTTAACAAAACTATATTATACACATTTACATGGCTCGTGGCTAATATCATATCAAACATCTGAGATCATATGCACAAATCTATATATGTGTAATCTAAACCTTAAATGATCGAAATCTGAGCATTATATTTATGATATAAATAGAGTATTAATGGCTATCATTATTATTTTGAAAAAAAATGCACTTTCTTGATTAATTAATTAAAAGAAATAATAAGTTACACAAGTTGACTTTTTTATTTAGTCAGAACAATTGCTTGACTAACTGTCTGTTACCCCCCACCCGCTAGGTTACAGCCTCTTTAAGCTACTTTTTCGACTTCTTCTTGTTGTTCTTCCTGTTGCATTGGCGCAGGCAATAATAAATACATACATATGTACATAAATATGTTTGTATGTATATCGGCAATTTGATAACCCGCAACCCAAAAACTCTCAGACAACAACAACGACGTCACACTATAATAAAAATAACAGCAACAAAAGTGCTAAGCAGGCAATGCAGGCTGAGCAGAAGAGGAAGAAAAATAAAAGGGCATTGCATGTGAAGGGAGAAGGGAATAGGAGTGGGGGAAGTAGTTAAGTCGCGGCCAACATGTTGAGAATATGTTCAACACGTGGTCGAAAAAGAAAACGAGAAAAAGACAAACAAAAATGACTCTCTGGGGTCCAGTTTACAAGGGTAGTGTATAGGGGTGGGGGAGTCAGTGAGTGAGTGAAAGAGAGAGAGTGTAGGGATACAAGTAGGGGATGCTAAAACTACAATGTGCTCTCTTGATCTTTTGCTTACAATTCTACACACACACAAACAACTCTCCAGTCTACAATTTATGCTCTCTCAACATGTTGCTGTTCTTGTTGTTGTCCTGCTGCTGTAAAAACCAGTTGACAGAGCAGACAACAACAACAACACCGACGACGATTGCCCGCACAAAAGCAAAACAACAACAACAGGCAGGCAGGCAGGCAGGCAGGCAAGTAATCAAAAAGCGACAGTGAATGTGAATGGAAATCTACTAAACAATCGGCAAACCGCACAGCCGCCGTCGTCACAGTCGCTGCCGGCGTCGCTGTCGACGTTGAAGTCAACTTCATTATATAATAGATTCGATTCGAATTCGATTGCGATTGGATTTTTTTTTGTTGTTTTTGTATTTTATACATATAATTTTTTTTTCTTTTGCATTGGCAAGCGAATCAAATGACGAGAGAAAGAGAAGGAGGAGAAAAAAGTGATGTTGCAAGCAAAATAAAAATAAAAATAAGAAATAAATAACAAAATATGTTGCCTGCGTTTCGGTTTTAATTTATTTCCCTCTCACTCTTACTCTCGCACCCGACCTCCCTCCTATTGCTGTCTTTATCTATGCCCCGTTTTGTGTCTGTGGCTGCCCGCATCAAAAAAAAAAAAATTTTGCTCAACAAAGTTTCATCCACCAAAAATTATCATAATAAATAGTCGCATATTGTAATAATAATACTTAATAATCAAAATAATTGCAACGGAAAAAACCCCCTGAAAAACAAAAACAACAACAACAACAAAACAGGGTCAACACTCATGTCACAGTTTTACAACTTTTCCAACTGTCAAACTCAACTCAACATTTATTACAACTCGTAAATATACTCGAATATACTCGAATATTCGTAGATATGATTTTTATTTATTTCTATTTTTTTTTTGGGTTTCCCAAACTTGTTGATCATTAAATAAGTCGAAAAAATACATTAAGATAATGATAACTGAACTCAAAGTTCAACTGAATTCAATACAAATGCTATCAAAATGTCAAAGAGTTCATCTAAAATCTATATTTCAAGTCTTTTAACAACGGTTTTTAGTATTTCACAGTTTGATTAGACAGTGAATTTTGAAATAAATCATGGTGTAAGTTTTAGGGAATGAGAATTTGAAAATATATTTTGGAATGTTACTTAAAGAAATTGAAAATATACAGAGTATTGAATGTGAACATGAATTGCTAGTCACTTTTTGAATTTTTTTAAAGTAGTCTTTATATTAAGGGGATTTTTAAATATAAGATCATTTAGTTTTACATAGAAACTAGTAAATTTCAATATAAATTGTAGTCAACACAATTTAAAATAATTAACAAAGTTAGATGATAGTTTGGTTAAATTAAGGTTAGCTGGGCTGTAAAACTCTTTTTGTGAAGGATTTTCAAATATCATTTGCATTTGTATTTTCATTTCATTTTGTTCAACGAGTTTGCGTTGAATTTCTAGATTAATTTAAATGTGTTTCCAAAAGTAATCAATCTGTAGTTAACCTTAACCTCTCAGCTTTTCATAATAATGATAACACACAAACACACACACATATAAAAGTGTATACATACACATGTATAGTACACAATAAACCGTTGTTTAGTGCTTGACCCCCACAAAGTATTATATAGTTGCAAGTTAATGGCATTTTTAGCTCAAGATTCGATATTTTTTGTTTTTTTTTTATTTTAGTTGTCTTTTTAGTATTTATTTAGTTAGATTTTAATGCTGCCTCTGCGCGTCCCTGAAGGCGCCCAACGAGCCGAGGCGACCCCACCGCAAGAAATAATAACAGAGACACGCACACATGTGCATGCATATAAATGCGTATGTATATGTATATATATGTATATGTGTGTGTACTTTGGCACTCAATTGAGCGGCCATTAGCAAGGCAACAACAACAACGGCATAAGGCGCATATGAAGACAATTTTAAGATTACAACAACAGCGCCACAGGCAATGACAATAGAATATGAAGTGGAAGGCAAGAAGCAGAAGAAGAAGAGACAGGCAGGCAGCTCAGTCAGGCAGGCAGCTCAGTCAGACAGGCGCACGATTTTGCTCCTCTCGCTCAATAAGCGCGACGCAGTCAAGATCGTCAGAGAGAGCGTGTTTGTGTGGGGAGTGAGTGCGAAAGAGAGGGCAAGTGGAGCTCATAGCTGTTGCTGTTATTATTATTATTATTACTGTTGTTGTTGTTGTTGGTGTGGGAGATAGCGAACGTTGAGCGACGACATCGCACGAGTGCACACACTCACAGACAGACAGACGTAGACGTTCACGGTATTGATACACACCACATACAAACACACACCAACAATTCATACATATTTATTTCGCTCAGCTCGTTTGCCGTTCGTTTATTATTTATGTATACACACATATTTTTTTTTTATTTTACAACTCAACAACGATAATAATATTAATAATAATAATAAGCACTCACAGCAGTAGCAGCAGCGGCTGCAGCGTTCGTAGCACGCAAATAATTTATTAATAATTTGTATTTCTGTTAACTTTCATGAAAAAAAGCTTGCACATTTGGCAACTTGCATATGGCGTCAACTTTGGCAACATGTTGCTTTGTATGTATATATGTATATGTGCGTGCAATCTCAATATGCATACATGTGTGTGTGTGTGTGTGTGGGTGAACGCAGCGAGGCTTCAAACTCTACACACAAGTTGGACTGAGAACTGCGACGGTGACTGCGACGGTGACTGCGACTGAGGCCTGGGACTGCATATTAATCGAATTGTATTCAATCGAATCGAATGAAATGAATTGATGTTCCACAGCCTGTGTGGAGGAGCTGCCTTTCCCCCACCTCCTGCTGCTACTCCTCCTCCTCTGCTTGCTTTATTTTATTTTTTTTTTGTATGTTGCTTCTTCTGCTGCTTAGGTAGGTAGTTGTAGCCACATGCAGCAATGGCGACGTCGGGACATGCACACACACACATGCATATGTATAAATTTGTATGTATGTTTGTTTTGTACATTTATTTGTATGCATGTGTGTACGTTGCAGCGGCCGCGACGGCGTTGTTATCGCCTTGGCAGGAAATGGAATTATATTCGTAAAAAGTGGTCGACTAGTAAGTGAGAGAGCCTCCCCCCTCCCTTCACTGCCCCTTGGCCTCACAGCCACTAAATGTGCATACATATGTATGTATGAATGTGTGTGTGTGTGTAGTGAAGTTGAAACGTAATATGATTACGAAGCGATGAGGATTTGATATAACACAAACTAAGCATTTTGCTTTTGGGCGCAAGCAGCAGCAACAACAACATAAGTAAACTAACCAGCCAACCAACCAAGCAAGCAAGTCAGCAACAACAACAAACATATAAACATTTCATAATAATAAAAGTAACGAAACAGCAGCAACAACAACTACGAGAAGACAACAACGACGACGACGAAATCAAAAGTTATGCGAAAAAGTGAATTTCAGTTCAGCTCAGCAGCAGCAGCAGCAGCTTCATCCACCTGACAACAAATAAGAAAAAGAAAAAAATAAAACAAAAAAAAATAAGTAGAAGAGAGGAGGAATTAAAAAGTTAAAAAGTGAACGCATTTTGCGCGCACACAAACAACAACAACATGCAAAGCAGGCACGAAACGTGTTTGTTGCCTGGCCAAAGCCAAAACCAAAACGAGCGCATTGCGATATCGTTGCCGACAAACTTGTCGCCTGTCGCACAGTAGAGACGGCAGGCGAAGCACAAAACACAGAAGCAGCGACCGCAAGAAAACAAAAGCACAACAACAGCAACAACAGCGCTTGATTACTTGTTGCAGCAGTTTCAGTTTCAGTTATGTATTTGTATGTGTGTGTGTGTGTGTGTGTGTTGCGCCCTTTCGCTTTCGGCAGCAATTTGTTGCTATTGCCTCTGCCTACTGCTGCTACGGCTGCAATTGTTGCTGTCCAAAAACAACAAAGACTGCTGCGTAATGACAGGCGATTGCAATTAATACATACATACATACATACATACATACATATGCATGTATTTGTTACTTATGAAAAAGGCAAATAATTTTCATGGCATTGCATTCAAATCGCTGCAAGCCGCCATTTCGATAACGATAAACGATAAAATCAAAATTACAAAGTTCAGGCGCCAATCAACAAGAAAGAGAAGCGTGACAAAAAAAAAACAGAAACAGAAACAAAAACTTTGCCAACTTTTATCGGACATCAACCTGTGACAAATGTCCGCGTGTGTGTGTGTGTGCCTGTTGTTGCTGTTTTACTGTACATAGTTGGTTCTACTTGACCCCCGTTCGTTGCCCGGCATTGCATTTAAGTTTTTAACGCAAATTAGCGACAACAAAAAAAACAAATGCTACTTTGGAGTACTACGCTCTGCCCCTCCACTCCCCACCCTTCCCACTCTGCCCCCTCGATCATTGCATTGGATCAGAGAGAGCTTTGCTCTTAACCGCAATCGATAACTTTAAACTTGGAAGTCGCCTATCAATGTTGTAGTTGTTGTTGTTGGGCATCTTTTGCGCTGCTCTTTGCACTTCTCTCTCCTCATCTCTACATATGTATCGCATGAAAGCAAAAGGCAAAAATTACTTAACGAAAATCCAAACCCGGAACTTACTGACTTAATCGAATTTGTTGTCGATCAACGGCCACAACAACAACGACGACAACAAAAACAACAACAGCAGCTGCTGCTGATGCTGGCGCCGACGCTGACGTCGCAGCAAACACTTAAATACATATGAGAATGAGCTTTTTCATACACACACACACATGTATTTTGAATGATGCTGCCTGATGACGACAATGCAAACTGTTTTACAGTTACATAGTGAATAGGATGAAGTGGGCGGGGGGAGATATTACCTGCCCCCTCCCACCACACTTATCACAACGCATGTGGGCGCTGCCTTATCATGCTATTTTAACTCGGCCTGTAAAATATGTGAGTATTTGCAAACAAAAATAATTATGAATCAGCGAATAATAAAACAAAAAAATAAAAATAAATAATAAAAACAAAATATTAAGTTTAACTAAACGGAAATGGAAACTACAAAAAAAAAAAACTGCACATTCAACGAAACAGTGGAAAAACAATCAACTTCAATTGAGTGAAAACAATTTGCTGCTTCAGGATATCTCTCATAAATAGTATATTATTGGAGACTTGAACTTTGGAGACTTACCGCTTGGAATATGTCGCCGCACTCGAAATAGTGTGAATTGCCGACGATATTTGCAGTTCCCGTTGATTTTTGCACAATTGTCGCAGACATGTTGTTGTTGTTATATTATTTTGTTGCTCCTGCTTACAGTTCTACTTCTCTCGCTCTCTCGTATTTCACTGGACAGTGCAAAAGCAAATTCTTTATCTTTGTATTTGTTGGCTTTTTTTTTGCTGCTGTTATTATTTGCTGGACGTTTTTTTTTTATATTTTACTTTTTTTTTTTTTGCTGACTGTGACCGGTTGTAGTTGTTGTTGACTTTGATTGTTGGTTGAAATTATTGCGTTGTTTTTTTCGTATTTATTGTTGTTGTATTTGCACTAGGTTGACCGCTTATTGTTGTTGTTGTTATGGCTTCTTGAAAATTTTGATATTTGCTAGTTAAGTTGTATTTCGTTATTGTTGTTGTTATTGTTATTGCTCTGCGCGTGTTGCATTTCAATCAACAGGCTAGAATAAGAGAAACGGAAAAAAAAACAACAAGAACGTTAGAAAGAATTCTCCTGCTAGACCGATAAACTCGCGGCGCAGGCAAAAACAAACACACTAATACAAATACAAATACACGTGCTCTTGCCCCGTTCGTGTATGTGTGTGTGTGTGTGTGAGTGTGTCTGTCTCTCTGTCCGTCGTGTACGTATGCGTGCCGGCTCTCTCAAAAAAGGATTTTCACGCACATGTGTCAAACATTAAAAAAAAGAAAGAAGAAGAAGGCAACAACAGAGACTTGAAAATTCGTCGTTCCTTTTTTTTATATATGTATGTATTTATTTTTATTCCAAAACAGCCGATCGTTGTTGTTATTTGCTTTGCTTTTATCGTCTTCGTTCTCAAAGCAGCAGCAGCGCAGCAGCAGTAAGAGATAAGCTTGTCGTCGTCTCGTTGCCCGATCGTGTTCTTTACTCACACACGGCGCAAGTGTGATTGTGTCTGTACATGTACGTACGTTCGTATGTATGTGTGTGTGCATGTTATATGCCCTGCTAGCGGTGGTCGTATTTCAGCTCAAATCACATGTCTGTCTCTGCTGCCCGTGAGTGTGTGTGTTTGTGTGTACAATTTTGTTGCTGCGCAAGCAGAACAAACGCAGGCAAAGGCAGCAAAAAGGCTGACTTTGTTATTGCCGTTGATTTTAACTCGATTCTTTTTATTTTTTTTTTATGTCCTCTTTTGGTTTGCTTCACACACCACACAGAGTCTTGTCTTGTCTCGGAATTTCGATGCGACTTGCCCTTACCGAAAGAAATGTTTTATTGGATATATTGTTATTTTGTTGTGCGTGTTGTGCGCGCTTATTTGAAATTGCGTTTGCCGGATTCTCTCCTCAAAAAAAAATGCATCACAACAACACGCTTTAAAAATTCCCGCGCTTGTGCTAAACACGCGCACTCCACACACAATTTAACTTATTTTATATAAAAAATATATGAATGTATTTCAGAAAAAAACCATTAAAAACAACAAAAAAAAAGTAATCATTTGATATAAATTGAAATTTTAAAAAGTTTTAAATAACAAACTTGTCGCCGCCTACTTTGTTCAAAAAAGTTTCATTGCAAAAACAAAAAAAAATCATATCATGTATATTCACAACACAAATCACACTTGTTTCTTACTTTGCTGCTGATCTCGTAATGCCGAGTGCACAAAACTAAACTTAAAAAATACGAGTTGCAAATATCCTGGCACGTTGTCCAGCAAACAAAAAAACACGTCCGCTCTCAATTGTGATTTTTACAAATATGAGCGCTACAACGTACCTCTACACTAACTACTACTCACTCTACATGTTTTCTTCTCGCTCACTCGCTTTGCTTTTGCCTAAAGAAGTTGCCTGACTGTAAAAATAAATCATGTGGCAGCCCTGGCTAAGCTTGGCAAAAAAAGTGGCAGCCTCAGGTGCCACGGATAACTCAAATCCTATTAAACTCAATTAAAAAACCGTGAGTTAATAATGGAACTTGCTTAATTTTTAAGTAGAATTTTGAAAATTGCTCTCGATTTTTTTTTAATTTTTCTCGAATTTTTAAGATTAATTTTTAGAATTTCTTACTAAACTTCACCACGCGAAGAGTCACATGCACCAAACCAATTTTAAAATTAACTTCATTCATTTGGAAAATTTTAATTTTTTTTTGGTTCCTTGAATTTGTGCTTAAAAATTTTTAATTCATTTTTTCAAAATAATTAATTTCATTATGACATGGGACCAATTTTCTATCGATATTTTATGAGAGCGGGAGCGATAACCTCAAGAGCGTTGCGAAAAGTTGATCGAAGCGTTCAAAATTTGTTTGCAACATGTGGCAGCCTTGGTTTACAGAAAAACAGTCACCAATAAATATTAACACGTGGCAGCCTTATATAGCCACAGCCAGATTCAGATCTAAGTCTTTTTTGAAACGTTTACTTTATGCAAAATAAAACAATATTTATATTAATATATAAGCTGTTTATGTTAAGACGCTGTTAAACCATAAAACCTGCTATTGGCAAAAACGATTCCTGTTAACAGGGCGCAGTGTGACCGTTATACATTTTCAATTCAAATTGGCTCTGTTGCTGATGCTCTAAGTGTGACCAGGTGAGCGCACAAAAACTATAATTTGATTTAAAATTTTGTATTTTATTTAAATTATCCTAACAACCTGTCGTATTGGCATTAATGAATTGCACAAACAATTGTGGCACCTGTTCCAGCGGCGCCGGCGTCGTCTGACTGGCTCGGCACGTGCTCGTGATGAACTTTTGCCGCAATCTGTTTAGTTGCAGGGCATTCATGGACGTCGTTACCTTCACAGCGCTGGTGCTGCCCTTAATACGCAGCTGTCCAAAGGCGCCAATCTTGATGGCACCCAGAATCTCCTTGATGATGTCCTGCATGATAACATCCAGCTCGAACAGATAGTTTGTGGCGCCCAAAGGTGGCTACAAAACAAGATTAAAGGGCTATTAAGTCGGCATGATTTATGTAAAGTAACGATATGAAATACTATCGATAAGTATTTGGACACAATGCATCGATGCTTGCCAATATTTTCTCGCATCCTGTGCTAGTCGATTTTCAAATAAGTGTCGATTATTTCAATTTTCGATTAGAGATCGATTAATTTTTGATCGCTAACACACTTTGTAGATAAGTTTGTCTAAAAAATCGTAAAATTTGAAAACATCGTAAAGACTTGGATGCATTGAAAATTTGCATTCTTCCAGCATTGATATTCAATGAAAAAATATGGGCATCGATATTTCCAGCCAAATCGACATCCCGAAATTTACTTACATTTTGTGTGCTCTGATTGGGTGGCAATGGTTTTGTTTCATAGAGCGCCTTGTAGATGCTCTCCAAATCGAGCGTGTCCTCCGGCAGGACAACAACCAATGGACTGTCCCAGCGGTTGTTGCTATGCGGCTCCTCAAAGCGCATGCACAACGCATCAAAAATCTCCCTTGTGTAGGGCACATTTGAATTGTTTGGCTGCTGCTCCCCCTCCTCCACCGATTCGTCTAGTTTATCCGGCTCAATGCGTTGTGTGTTGAATGTCCATGCCTGCTCCTTGGGAATACAACTGAAAAGTGTGCACTGTGTGGTGCGTGCCGCCTTCGTCATGCAATACAATTCATAGCGATACCCTACAAAAAAAAAATTAATTGCAAACATAAATAAAACAGTATAAGCAGTATGTCAAGAAATTTGTTTGAGCAAGAAAAAAAAGATAATTTTAGTTTATTTTGGTATTTAGTTTTTTATTATTTTATATTCAACTATTTTTAAAAATAAAAATCAAATACATGAGTCAAAATAACTACTTGACATACTGTAAATAAATCTGCCCCACATGTCACGCACCTTTTATGTAGTTGCCGGCATCGAGTATCACCAAATCCTCTTTGTTGAGATGCCGCGAGGCCTCGGACTTTAAATCGCTGCGCACAACCTTCTCCTTTTGTGAGTCCCCAAAGAATGCGTTCTTCTCGAATAGCGCTTTGGGCACAGCCTCGTTTTCGCTTATTAGATGCACCTTCCGTCCTTTGCTTACAAAGTATTCCTGCAGCTGTTGCGCTCTTGTGGACTTGCCACTTGCCGGCAGGCCACTAATTACCACAATCGGCATGCTAAATTAACACATTGTCAACGCTTATATTTATTTTGTTTAATTTCTATCCGCACGCAGCTGAGTCGAATCGGGAACGATTATGAATTGTTTTTGTTAGTCTCCTTAAAACGTGTGGCAGCCTTGGTTCAGAGGAAAAAAGTCACCAATATTTTTGAGACATGTGGCAGCCTTGACTATTAGAAAAATGACATTCAAAATTTATAATTCTTTTATGACCGTAGTTAACACTTTTTGTAACTTTAAGTATAATTTTAAAATTAATAATAATTTATAATAATAACATTTTCTTATTTAATTTATATTTGAAATGATTTAATTCATTATAATCTTATTGCAAAATTAAACAATTGCTAAAAAAATTAAGCTGCGCGCGCCGGACTATTATTAATTTTAGGTCCGAGCGGTCTATAAATTGTGGCGGTTGGGCGATTTTGACTTCAATTCAAAACAAACGATTGCCGGCATCTGGCAACGCGAACACACAAACAGCTGACGCAGTTGCAATTTATCAAAATTTGTGCTGCACTGGATTCGTGCTTAAACTGCTCCAAGGATTCAAGTGTTGCTAGCCGCAAATGGCAGAGAATCGTCGACGCTTTCGCAACAAAAAGCGGGTAAGTTGAAAATGCTTTGCAAAAATGTTGCAAACAACTCATGCATTTACTTTGCTTAGGACGATGCGCGTCAGGGAGCAGCTCCGTCCGTCCCGGTGACCATTGCAAGGCGGGAGGATGCACGCGGCACGGTTATGCAGCCAAAGATACTATTAAAAAAGGAGCCCGAGTTTAACACAGCCAGTGGCAGCAGCGGCAGCAACAATGAGATTCTCACCTCCATCAAGACGATTATCATCAATCGCAGCGATGCACGCGGAAGCAGTGAACGTGGTGGGAGCAACATGACCAGTGGCGTCTCCACAACAAGCACAACAACAACATCCTCATCTTCCGTATGTGCCGCATTGGGCAGCTCCAGTTACACAGCATCCAAGGAGAAAACAAATGGAACGACTTCAAATGCGGCTGCTCCTGCTGCCACTGCTGCTGTTGCTGGGCAGGATTCACAGTTGCCACCGCGCATGACACGCCCCACATCGCTGCTCATCTCGAACGGCGTGTACAATATGAATGCCCGCAAACTGTTCCACAAAACCAACACAGATTTCACAGTCATTGGCGTTTTGGGCGCCCAATCTGTGGGCAAATCCACACTACTGAATCTGTTGTCCATGGAGCGTGAGAGCGACTATGATTACCATCAGCATTTGTTTGCAGCGGATGCCGATGATTGCATATTTCCCATACGCCATCGTTCCAAGCAACAACAAAACTCGAAGCGTCCACGTGGAGAATCATTGCAATTCTTTATAACACGGGAACGTTATATACTCCTGGATGCAGCGTCATTATCTAGCAAAGAAACGGATAATCTTGAACTGCAATCAATGTCCACCATGATGCAACTGCTCAGCGTTTGCCATGTGCTGTTGCTGGCCATGGATGAGCTGAGTTTGGAGCAATTGCGTCTACTAAATGCTGCACTGCGTCTGCGACCACGTTCTCCATTTAAAGGCTACTCGGATGGCTATCTTCCGCAGATCATGTTTGTGCGAACGCGCGCCCAACGCCAGCACTTTGATCCCGCCTGGCGTGAAGGCTTCGACAAGCAGCTGGAACTGCTCTTCGATGGCACCGGACTGCAAATACATCGTGGACGTGGCGATGCTCGTGCTGTCAACAGTTTCTTGCTGCCGGAGGTGCACAGCAACCTGGGCACGGCTCATCATGCCAATCTCTTTGAGCTGGTGCGTCAATTCCGTGAGCGTGTGCTCACCATGGTCCGTCATCCCATGTGCCACTGCAATGACTTCACCGAGCTGCTCTGGTTCGAGCTACTCGCGGAGACGACACGCAAATGCAATGCGAGCAGTCAACACTTTGAGAAGATCCTGGCCGATATCAAGTTGCGTCACGTCGACGCCCGCTCCAAGTGGCGCAGCGATTCCAATTGGCGCAACGAATCCTGAGCTTAGAGCACAACATGCATGCGAGCAAGATGACGATATAAATATAGAGATAGATAATAACAGTTAACTTAAGATTAGTGATTAAATTTGTATCTTTTGTCTAAGTATTGTTGTTTTTCATGGAGGAGACGGAGCTGACCTTTGAATCATTTAGGGATGAGCTAAGGAACAGACATGACAGCATTTATAATATGTAGAGAAATATGTATTCTCATGACAGAGATGAGATAAGATTGGGAAACGGTTTTATGGCTCTCAGCTAGCATGGAATTGCTCTTAAAGATTCTTGTGCTTATTAGCAAAATATAAAGTTGACGAATTGAGGAATCAGCTTAGCATAAAAACTAACATTATACCCTTCTCAGTTGCTATCTGAGAGCTCTTAAATTTATATAGACAGATAGATTCATGTGACAAGATATCAGCTCATAGTTTTACGTAATCTATTGGCATATATGATGATGTCAACTTAAGGATTTATTTGTTTTCTAGTTTTCTACTCTAAACAATGCAATATTTAGAAATACAAAGGAATTGCAGTTAAGAAATAGAACTGTCTGCCAAGACATTTAACGTAAAGAACCCAATTAAATTCGTATCCAATAGCTGTCGAGGATTCGATTGATGTTCCACACGATTCCCTTGATTTCAACGTTTTCAACTGCAACTTTGTCTGGTTTGCATATTTTCCTGCACTTTAAATTCGTTTTATTTGGCGCCTTTAGTATATAGAATTATGTATATATATATATATGTATGTCTATTTATGAATATGTATGTATGCTGCAGGACACGGTGGGTGGTTTAAATTTGGGACTGTTGTTGTTGTCAATGTGGTTGTTGTTGTTTAATAATGATATCACGTTTGCTTTAGATCGTCATCAGTCTCTGTCTCAATCTCAATCTCTGTCTCCGCATCATTGATATCAACATCATTTTGATGCACTATCAAATCGGGAGGCTCCTGTGGATTACGTTGCTGCTGTTGTTGTTGCTGCTGTTGTTGTTGCTCAAAATTATTGGGCGGCTTGCGACAGAGCCAAAACAGACTCTGATATTCACTCTGTTTCATCGATTGCGGATTTTGTGCATATTTGGTGCGTATGCCGGTGCGTGATGTCAATATATCGAAGCCAACGCTTTCCATTATGATAATGAGATCCTCATAAGTTGGCTCAATGCTATTCTGACCATTCACATCGCTGTAATGATACAGCAACGGTCCGAGATTCACCCAAATTCCACCAGGCACAAGAATTCTACAAAACATGATAAGGATAAGTAAATTATTTGATGTCAAAAATTTGATATTCTTAAAAAATAACATCTTTTAAAAGCTGATACTTTTTTATTTTTGCCTAAACAGAAAAACCGAAATAACCGTTAAGTAACCGATTCATGCATAACGGTTAGTTTCGTTTCAATCAATCAATAAATTAAATTTTGTTGTTAATGTGTAATTGTCGTTTTTAAAACTAATTTGGTTTATTTATATATTAATATGAATATATGTAAGTCTTATTGAAAATATGTGGGAAAGGCTATAGTCGAGCTCCCGACTGTCAGGATACCCGTTACTTATTTAAATTAATTCAAAATATTTATTCTTGCATGCTTTTAGGCACTTACATTGCTTAAAAACTTTAATCAGCCATTACCACATTTCTATTTGTCCGATCTTGTTACGATTTAGTAGGATGATAGGTTATAATAGTAGCTAACGTTAATTGATAATAAAAATCCTCATATCCTGGAAACTGTGCGTGTGGTGGCTTTTCGAGACTTTCGAGACATGGCTATATCGACTCGGCTGTTGATGCTGATCAAGAATATACACTCCGTTTCACTTGAATAGCACACTCCATACACTCAATTTCCTTAGTCGATATCTTTGAACCAAATAAAAAACACTATTGTTTTAAAGTTTCTATTTATAGTGTGATAAATATTCTTCATTATAAAAATGAAAAAACCTATATAAGTTCAACAATTAATATAAAATTAACTAAAAAGCGAAAAAAGTATAAAAATAACTCAAAAATTCTGTTTCACTTGAATAGCACATTTTTTTATTAAATATATTTAACAACTTTAAACGTTAAGATTATGTTTGTTATTTATTTATTAAAGGTTTATCTGCAAATATCTATTAGTTCTGTAATGTGTTGTGGCTCCCTTGTCCCATATAACCTCGTAAATCCTATTGGGAAGTGAATCACATGATATTTTTATGTAATCAAGGGAAATTTTAGCCTACGCACTCTGAATGGCTTCAATTAATTCACTTTTGGTTGAAAATTGTTTTCCAGACTCAAAAACGTTTCTGGGCAGCCATTCCCATTCCCATTTCCAACATTTTCTATTATATTCTGATCCGGCGAGTATGGTGGCCAGTTCAGAATGGTAACATTTCTAGCTTCAATGAAGGACTTTACAACACTGGCAGTGTGTCTTGGGGCATTGTCGTGTTGGAAAGTTAATGGCCTATGATTAAACAAATTTTCGAATGCGAAAAAGCATTTTCCAAAACTCCTTAGTACGATTTTACATTAATATTTAAACTTTGGAATTGAAGTTCACAAGTACCATAATAAGATATGGCTCCCCAAACTGAAACCGCGCCCACTCGGCTGTGCAAACGCTCCAACTGATGAGTCTCTTTCCTTAAATCATGTATATAATAGTTATAGCCGTCTGATCCTTTTAAATTAAATTTTATTTCATCAGAAAAGCCTATATGATACCGCTCCTTGGTCCATGACATATTACCGCGGCAAAAAGTCAATCGAGCTTCTTTACTTGTGGGGTTGAGTGGTGGTTTTTTTTCTAAAATTTCAGACCTGATCTTGTCCACCGAACCATGAGAATTTGAAGCTTGCCTCAGAATCATCCGCTTATCTGTATTGCAAAGAACACTACTTGTGCGTCCCTTCATATTTTATTCATAGTTTAGATAATTTTAAGTAAAATTGTATATAACTTTTCTGCTTCTTCCTATCTTTTTCGGTATTTTGGCCACAGAAAGGTCACAATCAATATAGCTTTTTATTTGGAGCTGTTCTTTGTTACTTAGTGCTGATCCACGATCCATAATAATATAAAATTATCAAATTATATATAAAATGGACAAATAAATTTAAAAAAATTTATATTTTAATGATCTTGGCAGATAAAATGAAATTAAGTCTAAAATGTGCTATTCAAGTGAAACAAAAAATGCGCTATTTATTGAAGAAAATGTAGAAGAAATTATCGCAAAAATATAACGGTACATTTCCAGGTATCTAATTTTTGTTAAAAGAGGATAAATAAAGTGACAAACAAATTACAACAACAATCAATAAATAAAATCAAGCAAATACTTAAAGATGAGCAAAAAATAATGAAAAAATTTAGTGTGCTATTCAAGTGAAAC